>OU696533.1:29921100-30547257 GCA_916048285.2 Bellardia pandia | reverse complement strand
ATATTCCTAGAAATTATCTACATTTTCTTTGCTTGGCCAACTCCACTGTCTCGTCTAATATACATATTCTTTATGTACAATATACTCCAGCTTATGATGACTTATGTAGAGACTACAAGAAAATCATGGAATATTTATACTCAATAGAATAGTATCACTATGGAAATATAAGAAAAATGAATGAAATCATTTAGAAACGCCAAGAATGATAAATAACAATAATTTATTAAAACGTAAACAACATTTTAAATCGGATTTATATGTTAAAAGATTTTCAAGTCATTCTATTATATTGTTATGGAATTATAGATTTGGTTACTGTGGTTATGTCTGTTATAATAGTCTTTGTCAAGGACGACTATAGTTTTATTTTTACATATTTAGTCTTTTGTAAAAATTGCTGATACAATTGACAAATATTCGTGTGCATAAAAGAGAAAACTGTGAGCCATTGTAAAATAAGCCGCTGGAATTGGCAAGAAGTAGTAATTTGGTTTCTACACATCATAAATTTCATTATTTTACTGTCTGTTTGTCAGCTACGCAAACAATAGCAGATTGCCTACCCTGCAGTGTAAAACGTTTAGTTCCAAGTGACACGAGACAATTTTAATTGAAAAGATTGCTAAAATTTTTTCCTTGAAATTTCATCGATGTTCACACAGCACAATTATTATTGCTTAAATCGCTCGTATTTTTATTTGAGAGGATACACAGATTTGCATAAACATATGTAATGCGAATAAGAGAGTAACACGAATTACTAGTACAATCAATTGTGTACTTGTATTATCTTCCCCTCACCCTGATGTCTAAAAGGTAAACAAAACCAGAGACTGTGGGTTTTGAATTTTATTTCGAAAATTTTTCAGATTTATATTCTTTTCCTTTGGAAAAATTAAATCATCTTTATTGATTTGTTATTATTTATTAAATAAAAAAAAAATTACATTGCACTGTGGTTGCACAATTTAGCTGAATAAAATGAAAAAAATTTGTGTTTTCAGAATAAAGTGGCATATTTTTTGTATAATACCAAACAACAACTCTTTCGTTATTTCAGAGACGCATTAGAAGTTAGATATATTTGTGTTCATATTTTTTGCTCATTTATTTTAGGAAATAAAAACTTTTTCATTAAGATAAACTGGATATAAAAACTTCTAAATTTTAAATATATATTGATTAGCTTGTAATAGTTCTATTGGTATTCAGGCTTAACCTGATTTAGTCCTTTATAGTTGGATCTCAATAAAATATTACATGAATCCTAGTCTAAGGTTCTGCGTTAGTTTAGTGCTTCCAAGAACAATTCTTGACAATTATAAATTCAAAATGATAACGAACGGCTGTAGATTATTTTCTTAAAATTTTTTTTTAAACAGATTTTGGGAAAATTCCGGTTCTATTTTGTTAATGTTGCCTTACAAAAAATACTCTAGTAATATTAATCGTGGCAGCCAATTATAACTAATTTGATTTGCAATAAATTCATAGTGGTTGTGTGACATGTGACATCGTTCCGTTGAAACCACATGTCAGAGCATACTGACATTTCGTTGTTATCAGGTCTCGTAAACGTAATCCATTCACTGTAGTCTCTTTTCCAGCCAAATTTTTGAGAAAAAAAAAACAGTCCAATCATGCCGCACACTGTGGCCACTGCGGCAATAAATCAATTTGGACCTTCTGTCCGATTTTGATGATTTTTGCACAGATGGTTAAAAACTATCTGAAGGTCATGTGTGAAAATTTCATGCAAATACCTCCATTGGTTTTCTGTCCCGAGCAGCGCAAAGTTGAAGTATGTGAACAAGTCTCAAATGTGATAGTTTTCTATGTTATATTCAAAAGCTTGTTACTTATAAAGTCTACACCGAATGTACCTTATAAGTATTTTTTCACTTAAAATAGACATTAAGCATTATGTAAATTAAAAAAAAAAATTTTAAAAAATTTAAAAAAAAAATTTCCTTTGACAATATATTTTGAGCCAAAAAAATAAACATTTATGATTTTCTTTTAGACTTTTAGTTGTGTGCGAAGCAGTGCGACACATGGAGTCATATACCAAATTAAAGCTGAGAGTCTCAGCTAACAGACTAAAAAAAAAAAACCTGCCCCAATTTGCCCGCCGCCGAAAAAACAATGAAAAACCAAAAAATTACAGTAAAAAATATGCGTTATTTTACGCGTGCAAAAACAAATGCGCATTCTTTCTTTCTTTGCTACTCGTGCATAAAGTTTTGATACATGGTAGCAAAATTGTATCTGAGGCCATTCTACCTATAGGTAGGTTAAATATACAATTTGTTTCATACATTTTAAATTAACATATGGTTTATTTTTCAAAGGAATGTTATCAGAAGAAGCACAGGAAGCGAGGAACAAAGATTATAGACGTTATAGGCTATATCACTCGCGCAAGACTGGGCGCTGTTCTACTAACGAAGACGTAATGCATCATTTGTTGATATCCACCGACCCATATATCAATTCATTTAGAACGAAATTTAAGCTTAAAAAATTAGATTATCACGAAGATGTAAAAAAGTTGTTAGTAAATGAAATAGAGTGAAACTGAAAAAATTTTTGTATTGGAGTTGTATGGGGGGTGGGTGTTACAGTGGGCGGATTTTCTTCATATTTTAAAAACAGCATTTGATAGATGTTATATGCATTTTTGCGAAAAATAAACATTCTAGTTACAAATTTACAGAAGATATGGCATTTTTGAAATATCATTTGTATGTGAGGTGGGCGTAAAAGTGGGCGGATTAAGTTCATATTTTCAGGAGCTCATTCTACAATTATAATATTAATGTTTTATGAAAATTGAGTTGATATATTTAAAATCATGGAAGTTATGCCACATTTTCTATTTAAGTTGTATGGGAGGTGGGCGTAAAAGTGGGCGTATTAAAAAAAAAAAAAAACTAAAATTCTTAAAAAATTTAACATAAATGTGTGCAAAATTTCATGAAGCTCCGAAACCTCCTTGATTTAAGGCCATTAAATGCACTACACGGCCACAGTGTGTGCCGTTATCTCACCATTTAGTGACACGTTGAATATACGAATGATGGTCAATAGTTACCATTAAAACTAAAACTTCGTCCGACAAATTATTGGGTGTAAAACTTAAAAATGCGTAAAAATGCGAACTCGGATTTTGTCTTCAGTAACATATGTATGTGCAATTTATGTACATACATATATCTGTCAAATATTCTTACTTATTTATTGAACCTTATAAAGTGTAAAATTTTGTGTCAAGAAAACGTCATTTGCGCAAAGGTTTGCTTTACTTCTTTAGTTTGAAAAAAAAAACTTCCGCCGAAACACAACCCACCATGGTGAATATGATCCCATTGGTTTCAACAAGTTGTGATTTTAACAAACATCGCGCAGGTCAGCTAAAAATGTTTAAAGATTAAAAAGTCAAACTCAACAAGAGCTTTCAAAATCATTGAGAGCTGCTTAAGCAGGACTTTCAAAACGCAGTAGGATTCAGCCAAAACAGATAAATCGTTCACCATAAGAATTAAAGCCAAAAGGCCTTGAAAGATGATTTTGCAGGTAAAAGGCCAATCTGCCGAATCTATACCAAAACTAAATATCCTGGCGTTAAGGCAATTCCCTGTGTTTGGTGGGACCAAAAATGTATATATATTATGAGCTTCTGAAATTTGGCCAAACTATAACAGGAAACCTATACCGATTGCAACTTTATTTGTTTGAAAAATGCCCAGAATATGCGGCCAGACATTAAAAAAAACCCTTGCAATACCCGTTAAAAATAAGATTATAAAAAAGTGTTTGACCTTGTCCCGTCCGATTACTAGAACACTCTCTGTGAGATACGCTTTACTTTAGAACAGGGTATCCGAAATCGATTGAAATAGATTCCTTCTTGGCTCCAAAAGATGAGCAGCATTTTCGGCGCGGAATCGGTATGCTGCTAGAAATATGGAAAAGGTCACACAAAACAATGGCCAATGCTTTGAATAAGCTTATTTTGAACAAAAATTTCAAAATAAAATCTAAAAATTTTAAAAAATTCCACTATTTTAATTTTTACTGCCAACAATTTTCCTGAAAAGCATCTGCCCTTGTGGATAGCCGTAATTGTTAAACAGGACGAGGAATTGAAATCTTAATAGCGTTATCAAAGGGAAACTTATGTGGACCGAAAATATCAGGAATTTTACGAAATTTGCAGGTCCATAATTTTTATAATAAATTACAAGTTTCTACACACAGATAAAAAATATAGTTGTACATGATTACCGCAAAAATGTTAACATAAATAAATATTCATATGATTGCGGTAATTATAATATGGTTAATTCCCTATTCAGATGATTAATATAATCATATATACTATTGTAGTAACTGTGTATGTATTTGTGGTAATCATGCTTATGATGAATTCATTTATCATAATACGTTGCTATTTGATTATGATTGAAAACAACATAATATGGTAAAATCTTTCATCATTAAAGTGGTCACTACAAATATTGCATAATTACTATAATCATATATGTTATTGCTGTGGTCATGTGAACCATAACTTAACCATATTATGGTTGCCGCAATCATATACATAATTACAGTGACCATAATATTCAAACAAAAAAAAGTTGTAAAAACGTTGGAATAGTTGTGGTAAACATGCATAACTATATTTTTTCTATGTGCGTATTTACCATGTTCGATTTGGTACCACAGTGCAGGAATGTTTGTTAATACTTAGACCATACATATACATATGTACATTAGGGTGGCCCCGTTTGTATGGAGAAAAATAAGGTATCGATGTTCCCGATTAATACGAAAATTTGATTCATTTTAAGACTACGTTTCTCAATTTTTTTGTCCTGGGGTCAATATTTGGTGAGCTGGATCAAAGGATAAAAATGCCCTTTTTAGAGGTTTTTTGATTTTTTTCCAAATTTCTTCCAAAGAAACTTTATGTAAATTTGGTATCAAATGAAAGGTCTTTGAGAGGCGCATTCAATGGATTATCAAAAATTAAAAAAACATTTTTTTTACTTCAAAAATTTTGAAAATTTCAGACAAAATTTTAGTTTTTTTTAATTTTTTCATAGAATTTACTTAAATAAATAGTTGAAATTTCTTGATTTTAAACATCATGCAATTTAACCCAAATGATTTTTCCCGTTTTTTAAAATTCTACCTATTTCAATTTTTATTAATTTTTTTTAAAACCTAAATTCTTCCCTATCTGACAATCTCTGTTAACTCAATTCGTTAATGTAATGGGTATTAAAATAACGTAAAATCTATAAGCTTTCCATTGATGTATAATTTATTAAATTTTTTGTTTGTTATACAATAACTATTTAAATTTAAGCCAAAATATTTTAAAATATTTGCAGTCGCAATATAAAGTAATTTTCTCGTTATTTAGTAAAATAACAATTCCTATTTTAATGTTGTTGTTTATTTTTAAATTAATGAAGAAATTTTATAAAATTAAGTTTAAGAGAAAAAGTTTTCTCTTTTTGAATTTTTACAAAAAAAAAAAAAAAAAACGTATATCGCTGGCATAAAATGTAAATGTTAGAGCATTTTTTTAGAAATTGAGATTTTGATGCAGTTGTGTTCAATAAGTAAAAATACATCGATTACAAAAAAAATATAGTTATCTCATTTGTTGTTGTTGTTTTGTAGTGATGAGTAAAGGCGCTAGGTCCAATTTATCACATCTTTATGTAATATCTCACTTCTTCCAATGTTGACATATCAACTGTTTCGCGCGGAATAGTCTGAGAGTCCAACCAATTGACATAATATTATTTCTCATTGGCTACACTCTCGTTGTTTTGAGTATCAACACCATTGACAGTCATGACATTAATCGTCATGATGTTACTTATTTTCATTCATTTTTTTAAAAAATTTAACAATGTACAATTTTGTAAAAATATTCGCCCTGGTCGTGGAAAAGGCGATTCCAAAGTGACGGACATTCGAGAAATACATTACACACCAAATGGTGAAATTAATTTCAAACTTAGATTTCCTGATGAATGGAAAAATCTCCACCTAAAAATAAATGAATAAGGAGTCGCACTAGAGTGGTCGGATTTACACCAACTTCATCAAGAAAGAAGAAAAATAAAGACTAGAAAGTTCGAAGACTTACAATATCTAAAATCCGCTTTGCCTACAAAACACCATAAATTTTATGACGATTTGCCATACGAATAAAAATAGTCGTCATATATAGTTCTCATATTGCTAATAGATTAAACTCATGTAATCGCATTTGTTAATAAACGTATTTGAAAAAAATTATGTTAATATTAAGATATTTTCTATGAATTTTTACTTTTAATTTGCAACTATTAATTCATATTAATCATTTAGCAAACAATATACTAATACAATGTAAACATATATGAAATAAACAGTTTATCATATGTTGCTTCAAATAAACAACAACATTTCAAAGGAATAACGAGAAAATTATATCGCGACTGCAAATATTTTAAAATATTTTGGCTTAAATTTAAATAGTTATTGTATAACAAACAAAAAATTTAATAAATTATACATCAATGGAAAGCTTATACATTTTACGTTATTTTAGTACCCATTACATTAACGAATTGAGTTAACAGAGATTGTCAGATAGGGAAGAATTAAGGTTTAAAAAAAAAATTAATAAAAATTGAAATAGGTAGAATTTTAAAAAACGGGAAAAACCATTTGGGTTAAATTGCATGATGTTTAAAATCAAGAAATTTCAACTATTTATTTAAGTAAATTCTATGAAAAAATTAAAAAAAACTAAAATTTTGTCTGAAATTTTCAAAATTTTTGAAGTAAAAAAAATGTTTTTTTAATTTTTGATAATCCATTGAATGCGCCTCTCAAAGACCTTTCATTTGATACCAAATTTACATAAAGTTTCTTTGGAAGAAATTTGGAAAAAAATCAAAAAACCTCTAAACAGGACATTTTTATCCTTTGATCCAGCTCACCAAATATTGACCCCAGGACAAAAAAATTGAGAAACGTAGTCTTAAAATGAATCAAATTTTCATATTAGTCGGGAACATCCGCAAAATTTATTTTGGGGCCACCCTAATGTACATAAGTATAAAATTTCATATGTTTTTATTGTTATTTTGTTTATTTTTGTCACATAAATTGAGTGTGTTATTTTCTATTGTATTCAAATATATTATTTAAGTTGGTAGACATTAGGGATTCATATACATATATGTAAGTACATACAAGTAGCTATGTTATATATTATATAGGTAAATAAAGGAGACAAATGGCAGATTTGAATCACTTGCTTTTACTGCGATGATTTAAAATAATCGTTTTATACAAATTTAAGGAGTTTATAAAAAACCAATGAAAATATATTATAACAAATAATAGCAGAATTATTACATTTGCATCATTAAACATGAAAGAGCCCTTCTTATGATTTTTAAATCAAGTACGAAGTTTAAACAAATTAGGAATTTTCAAACAATGTTGGATAATGCAGCTTTTTGTCAGTATATAGTCTATAAAGAATTATCAAAGAAAATCTGAAATTAATTTAACTTGGTCTACTTATATTCTCTGTTTATTAAAATTCTTTTTATCACCAAAAAATAAATTTGTAATATTGTTTGAAATTTATTTTAAATATTGAAACTTATTTCTAATAAATTTATTTTCATCTGCTACTTATTGAAATAATATTCAATTACCCACAATTGTTTGAAGATCAATACAAAGATGTTTTTGATGATTTTCATTCCGAAGATGATGATGAAATTTATTACAAAAAATGTTTCCAATTATTTTCTGTGTGTGAGTGTACGGGTATGGGTAAAATTTTATACTTGTGCCTTTAGAATTATAGAGAAGAAGAGTAAAGTTAAGAAAACAGAAATATTAACATAAAAAATATAGAAGAAAAAATTAAACAAATGTCATACAAAAAACAAAGAGCAAAAATATAAGGACAAATGTAAAGTTGAGCCTCTTTGGACGGCATATTCTCAGTTTTAGGCAACTTGGCAATTAATACATTTTTTCACCATCTGACTAGATTTTTTTTCTCTCATATATTTTTATTTTTATTTTAAACAAACACAAACTGCAAAAAACACCCAGCGTTTTTGGAGGGAATCGAACGCGCAACCCTTTGACTGATGGTCTAGAACACTATAGTCCAGTCTTAAGCAGCACCCGAATCATTCAGATTATATAGTCAAGAAAGTTATAATACTACTACTGAGAATCTTTTCTAAAACAGCTGATGAATAAATATGCTGATTAGCATTGCCCTTCTAAGTATCCTTAAATGAAATGCATTTAGTTGACTTAAAGTGTTTAATTGCTATCACTTATATACAACGGGATCTTCAATAAGAACTTTGTTTACTATATGAAACATATTGAAATAACACTAAAGTTTTGACATTTTAATTGTTGACTTATCTGTAGTAAAAGAAAATAAAATTCGCTATGAAAATAAAGGATCTTTAAAAGCTTTTGCGGTCAACATAATCGTTCGTTTGAGACAGCTATTATGAATTTAATCGATAAATTTAAAATCGTTTAGTATTGAAGAATATCCGAATTGGTAAATTTCTTGACGTCCTTAACAGTTGGGGCTAAATAAAGGCGAAATACGTACGTAACCAGTAGCTCGTTTCTGTATTTCTCGCATCGAAAAATTTCTCACATGAAGTGTGAAACAAAAAATTCCATCGTTTCTCGATTTGTGAGAAAAAAGTGTTTCTGTATTTGAATGCGAAAACGGACAACGCAGATTCTGTTTTTATTGGAATATTTCCAGTAATTAAGTGTCAAATTCAAACCAAACGTCAATGACGAAAAACAGTTTCATTCAGTTGTCGTTGACCAAGCGATGAGAACACATGCGGATGGGTATTGCCATTTTTTTTCAGAAACTTATTAAGAAATGTTGTTGCTTCTTGTTGGATGAAGCATAGCAAACACACGCGATTCAATTACAATTGAATACGAAAAATAAAAAAAAAACTGGTTTAGTTGGACTTATTTAAAAATATCTACATATATATTTTAAATTGTGTGTTTTCGCACCAATTTGAAATGTGAATTTTTTTTTGACAGTTCTTGTGAGAATCTTTTCGCAAAATATTGTTACAGAAACATTTTTTCTCACATTCTTCCAATAACTGTTGGAAAACTATTTAAATGCTAGATATTTCTCGCAAAATAAAGTTACAGAAACATTTGTGTGCCAAAAACCATTTTATGTATCATTTTACACTGTTTTTGTTGCAATTCACTAATTCCATGCGAAAAATTTTTCAATGCGAGAAATACAGAAACGAGCTACAGTCAATAAAATATTTTCGCACTCTTTTATTTATTAAAAAAAAATTCCGTTTATTTAGGAAAAGACATCACAATTATTTATTCTTATTTTATTTGATGCTGTTTTATCTTGCAAATCTCTAAGAGAAGAAAACAACGTCAAACAAATTTGTGGTTAAACAAGTGGCTACGCTTATTTGAGCAAATATTTGCCATATCTTCAGGCTAAGATAAGAAAACTGTGCATGAATGCTGAGTCCATTCAATGGCTCGCCCCAAAGTGGCTAGTGAACACCAATTGAATATTTGTTAAAGATTAGGTTACAGCTAGAGTCTATACAGAACCAATTGAATCGATGACAGACTAAGAGCTCATATACGTGACGAGATTATTGAAATAAACCCGCCGTTTTGCCAAAATATGATTGAAAATAGTCTTAAGAAAGCCAATCAAATCGATTACAGCCTTAGAGCTCATGTACGTGACCAGATTATTGAAATACGCCCGTCATTTTGCCAAAATATGATTAAAAATGTTTACAAAATAATCTATATCAGTATTTCAATTTTCATGACAATTTTTCAATATCCAAACATTACCATCAAACTTTGAATGATTTTCTAATAAATTCGTTTATTAAAAAAAAAAAAAGTGTTTTTGAAGCGATACAAAACTGGTCCCTTTATTGCTTAGTCTGGTTTAGGAACTGGTTCTAGTTGTCGCTCTTTATACGAAAGGGTATTATTATTTTAACATTTTAGACACACTGTGGCAGGTCTCTAAGTCAAATTAACTTTTTTTGTTTTTGAAACTGTTCTATTTTAGATTTTTTACAAAATTTGTTTAATATTTTCCAAATTTTGCCGGATTTGAACAAATTAAGTTTTCATATTTTATGGCATTTACTATACCATCTAAAATCACCAACACAAATTTCCCTTGTGGAAGGTAAGTGGAGGTTTAAATTTAAAAAAAAAAAATATATCTAAACAAAACTTTTTGCAATTTGCCAAACGAGGCCTGCATGTAATTACATACTAAACATTATATTGTAGGCACATAAGGCTCGGCAAATAAACTTGAGTAAACCATACAAATAACTTCATTAAATTGTTGGTTTATAAGTTGATCAAAAAATGTTATAAGAAAAAAAATTTAATAATAGCAAATAAAAACAAAAATGTAAAGCAAAGTTGTAGTTAGAAAAAGATAAAACTTATTGTGGTCTGATTTCAAATTACGAATTATACTTGTTGTAAGTACTTGTTCTTGTTGTTGCTTTTCAGGCTGACAACAATATTTGTTGTAGTTGTACATACTAAGTATAAGAGCACAAAAGTATATGAAATGTTTGCAACGTAACATGCACCACAACCATAAATAATGTTTTGCCAAAATAACAAAAGTACAAAGCAAATGTATAATATAATATAATATAATATGTATAGTGAATAGGAAAGGACCCAAAAAACAATAACTATACACATTTAAATGAATTAGTATTTTAAATATATACGAGGTCAACTGGAAAAAGTAACATTTTTAGCTGGAACAGAACTCTTCCATAAAATTGTGAAATTATGGTATATTTTAACAAGAGTACATTTTTGCAGTTTCTTAGATATTTAGTAATGTCCAGATATTTAATAAACCGAAGCCTTGAACCATATTAACACAATGTATAGTTATGCTTGACGACAACTTAATGAGAGTCTAACTCTTACGCTATTAAAGCCTTAAGTTTGAAGGAGGGTGTTACACATATTTTGATTTTCACATTCTTAACGCATGAGGTCCAAACAAAAAAAGCAATTTTTGTTTAATTAAATGTGAATAATATACATACACACATGTGTATTATAATTTTTAAATAAATTATGAAAAAACTATTCATATGTTAAAAGGGGAATCACAACTTTCCTTATCATTAACATAAATATAAAGCAGAGGTGGTGAACATTGTAACGACAGTTTCAATAAAACTTGTAACTTATAAATTAACTGGGTTTTCTTGAATTTACCTAACCTAATATTGTTTAATAGATATTAACAAATAATAATAGATAACCGGGCAAAAAATAATTAAAACCGGCGTAAAAAATATAAAAAAACAGCATTTACAATACAAAATATATATGAGTCTGATCAGTCCTATGTATGTTTTACAAATGTGGTATGCGCAGTAAAATATTCGAATAAATGTCCTTTTATATCCTTTCCAGAATTTTGTTTTTAAATATGTATAGCAAACTTAATTGTATAAGTGATCGATAAGTTGTTTAACATAAGGGTAGCACAATGGGATCAACTTATCGAAATCATTTTTCGTTGTTTACCGTAAGGATTGCTTACCATAAGGGCAGTATAATGGGATCAACTTAATGTACCCAAGTGAGCTGTTTAAGAGAACGGCTGCCCATTGCATCTAACATAATTTAGGAAAACCAAATACCAGTATATACTCTCATATTGAAAATGGAAAATTTTGCTATACCAGTGATGGAACAACCATGATTTAAGCTCAATGGCGAGACCAACCTTTCATATTATACATATGTAAATGAGCAAACGTAGAAACAACATTTGCTTTTTAGCTGGAGATATGTAAGTTTGCAAGAAAATACATTTGCTGAGTTGCTGCATTTATGATTTAGTTCCTTAGCACGCAGGTTATTTAGTACTATATAAATTGTTAACACAAAACAAAGAAATCTAATTAAAAATTTAATATTCGATCTTCGTTGAAAAAACTACAGCAATGCCGGCACGATTTTGAAATTTCCTAGAAACTTGTTGTATTTATGCAAATCCTAGATCACATTTTGTCTGAGAATGAGCAAACTGGTATGCCCAATTTATAATTGAAAAACTAAAAGAGAGAATAGCACTAGCACAACAAATCCTACATTCGGGTCATACAATTAAATTTGATGATGTTAAAATTCTAGATAAAGAAAACAAAGATAGAAAGAGATATACAATTGAAAGCCTTAGAATACAACAATGAATTTGAAGGAAGACACGAACAACATAAATGCGAGTTATATTGTTGCCATCAATTGAGCTGTGATATATACTTTAGTTTAAAGTAACATGTATATTAATATTAAATTTATGATTTATATTTGTATGCTACTGAACACATCTAAAACTTTTTAATGTGATTAAGTATTATATTGTGAGTCTATATTGTTTATGTGTTACACAACTGTACTTATTAGATCCTACAACACGATAGTGGGGAGGGTATATTGGAATTGTGCATATGTGTGTAACGCCTAGAAATATTGCTCTAACACCCACCGTAAAGTATACCGATTGACTCAGAATCACTTTCTGAATCGATTTAACGATGTCCGTCTGGCCGTCTGGCTGGCTGTCCATGTAAAGTTTGTGCGCAGAGTACGGGTCACAATTTTAAAGATATTTTAATAAAATTTGGTAAGTAATATTTTTTCGGCCTAGGGACGGATGATATTGAAACTGGTGGAAATCCGTCTATTATTTCACCTTGCGCCATACAAAAGTTCTCCCGAAATTAGGGTTTACCGATCATAAATGTTTTAATTATGCAAGGAACGAAACAATTTTCATCACAAATGAGTAGGTAGATGAAGCCAAATCACATTTACAAATTTTGTGCAGATTGGTCCATAATTAGTCGTAGCTCCCATATAAGACCCACTTCCGAAAATTTCGTTACCGATCATAAATTTCTTAAGAATGTTGGTAATCAAATAAAATTTGACACAAATAATACACAAAAATAATGACACCTAATTTTTTAATGGTCGGTCCGTAATTAGTCGAAACTCCCATATAAGAGATCGTAATTTACTTTAACCTCTGAAAAACTGTTTATACATATATTAGGTATAGGGTATTATATGGTCGGGCTTGACCGACTGACTATACTTTCTTACTTGTTTTAGTTGTTTTTAATTTTTAAATAGACAATCCCTTAAAAATGTCGACAAACAATCGACGAAATGTCGGGAGCAAAATATTGTAATTAAAAATTTATTTTTATTTACATATTAGCTTAAAATAACAATCATAAAATTTTTTAAAATGTACATTTTAAAACTTTAAAAAATAAGATTTGTTGGGTAGATCATGAAATAAGATTCAATTCATTTCATATTAGCATCTAAAACTAAACAATGCAAAATTTTAAGCTTTTCGCAAGTGATTGAAAATTAATTAATTAGTTAAACAACAAACTCTTTTTGATAAAATTACAGACTTATAATGCACAAAGGTACAAAAACCGGTTTTTTAAACGTAAAACCGGATTTTGGAGGTGTCCGGCATATTTCACTATTGGTATCTTGTTTTTCTCGACAAGCCCTGCAAGAAAAATAATATCCGGTCCCAGGTTTTTTGGACTGTCGCACCGTGTACTAAATTAAAAATCAAGACCCATTTAACATCTTTTTTTTCAGCCACTGGCAACACTGACTACGACCATGCTTGCAAATGTTTATTTTTTTTTTCAATCCGATTTTGGCAATATTTTGTTAATCACGTCAAGTATTCAGAGTTTTAAGGTTCTAGTCGAATTGATATTTAAACCACAGTGATGTTAAATCGCTTTATCGAAGCGGCCAGATAGCAACTGAAGCCCGTGAAATTATGCATTCCGTAAATTTGTTTTGCAATTAATTCGTTTATGTTTTCGTTAACTGTGTGTAACATGTTAGAGCGCTATGTTGAAACCACATGTCAATAGTATTCATATCATGAACAATAGGCAAAAATTGAGTTGTTAACATCTCTCGTTAGCATTCAATGTAATATTATTTACAGGCGAATTTTCGAAAAAAAAAATAGCTCTAATAAGCATGCAAATTATCTTGGCTCTGTGAAAAGCATTAATGCACCAATTTTATCAATAAATTTCTTGCTGTTTCAGAAGTACGATTTTGTTGAATTTTACAAATGCTAGAGTTTATTGATACACCACTAAACATTTTCGAAAGTGCTGAACTTATTGTAATGATTGTAAAAGCTTGTACTACTATTAAGTATTTGAATATGCTCCAGCTAGAAAACAAAAATCTTGTTAAAAACCTCCTTTATAATACTTAACCATTACAAAACATTAGCTCTTTTGTGTATACTACACTATATTAAATGTCACATGCTGAGCATTATTACTATATATACATACCTAGCGGGAAAAAGATGCTGTAAAGAGGCCATTCGGTAGGCCTTATTTTGCAATCACATGGTTTTCCAGACACAATGC
Source organism: Bellardia pandia (assembly GCA_916048285.2). NCBI lineage: Eukaryota > Metazoa > Arthropoda > Insecta > Diptera > Calliphoridae > Bellardia > Bellardia pandia. The sequence continues at coordinate 30,532,657 of OU696533.1, read as the reverse complement.
AAAAGGATGTCATTGACAATCAAGTTCTGGCCTACACGCTACTGAGTATGCGCCTGATAGAAGGCCAACTTGAGAAGGGCAATTGGGAGCTCTATCAAGTAATGCCTTGTAGAACACGTGTCCTTTGCTATTAAAAACATGATTAGTTGATATTCTTTTGAAATGCAATTTTGAATGTGTATGAATATGAAATTCTAACACCCGCTGAGATAATTCATAGTGATATTAGTATTGAATGTTTTTTAATGTGTAAACAGGTATTCAAATGGAAGTACTTAAAAAGGCCTATAAACGGAATTACTTGAAAACGTTTCCCACTGATTATAGGCCGCAGTATATGCATGGGTGTTTCTGTTTCTGTTAATGTTAAGTTTTCGTTTAACATTTTTTTCAACATTGTTCTATTTGTGATAGACAGTATAACTTAAGTTCTGCAAATTAAAAACAAATTAAAATTAAATTCAACAAAGCAAAATAAAAGAGAAAGTGACAAGCATGAAAGAAACATTAAAAATAAAATTAAAATACTAAAAAAAAAGTTCTGTGTTTTGAGTGTCTGCTGGCCAACTTTGTAAAAATCAGTCATTCAGCTAACACACCGCCACTACAGCACATCATTGCCCAACCTTTGTACTTTGTACTTTCACACAAAAGGACAGCTATTCAGGACTAAATCTGTATCTCCCAGCAAATGGTTAGTTTGAATTAATATACATATTTTAATTATATTAAAATTAACTCATTAAACTTTCCACAAATAATAATAACACGAACCAGTTTTCTATAAAATATTTTTAAATTAATTGTAAAAGTTTTCCTTAAAATTTTTTTTTATTATTCGAAGTTTATTTCAAGTTAAATACACATTTTATTTGAAAATAATTGTATACACTACTATTTATTTTTGTATATTTTTGTTATATGTTCTACATTAGCCTTCCATTGGAAAGCATAAATGCAAAATCATAGAAAAATATACAGAGAGACACTAGCAAAATGTAATGCATTTTCTGGCCTGCTAAAGCCGTCATCAGCATTCTTTGTGTCTAATAGTGTTTATTTTCAAACTTTATTTTCGAACGTATAACAGAAATATACAAAAATAAATAGTAGTGTGTAGTGTGAATTTATTGCACACAAAGTTTCTTGCTGACATAATTTCACGAAAGTCAGCTATTACTCGTATCATTTTATTAAATATTACTGGATTATTTTTTGTGGGTCTGTAATAAAAATAGGGCCCAGACACAACGAGTCGAAGCTATAAAAGTCTTAAAACTGAATACCAGTGACATCATGTACATATGTGTACTTAATCGTGATAGACATCTGTCCGATATTATTTTTTATTTATAATTGTGAAGCCTTACTCTTTCCAAGACCATATAAATTTGTATGATTTTCACACTTATTCTTTGTTTTAAAAAACAAAGTTCTTATTACAAGCCCCTTTACTAAACAAATGTTTTAGATGTCGTACTGCGTGTTTTTGAATAATCTGTATAAATTTAGCAGGGACTTAATTTCATCCACATGGAGAATGTAATACATGTGGAATTGTAAAAGTTATTGTGAGAATTGTAAAAATATAGAATATAATTGCTTAACATCAATTTAACTATCGACTTAAAATTTTCATTAGTAACATATATATTGAACGGCGCTGTGAAAAATGAACCCAGGAAAAATAGTCCAAACAAAAATTTTAAATAAACCCAAAAAATTACACTGATTACAAAAGCACGAAGCTTTTCGGACTTTTTTATTTGTTGTTGGGCTTATGCACTCTTTCTTTTAACCCTTTCAGACCTGACGCAAAACTACCAGGAAATTTTTTATAATTTCTGAAATGATTTTCATAAAGCGTAGAAATATATAATTAATGATTAGGTTTTATCATTTGTATATCCTTTAAGGACTTTCAGGACACTCACCATTTCTTTAATATCTTTAACTAAAACACATTTTTATTGCATTAAACGATTTAAATTATGGTAAAATATTAAAAATAAATAAATTGTTTAGTCAATACACTTGATTATTTGTAAACGATTGATACTTTTGTAATTACAGACACTTAAATACTTCTACGGCTCATTTTGCTAAAACCGCAATGTGAGTGAATAATTTCGCAACAGTTCAATTAATGATAAATTAAACAGAAGAGAAATGTAAGAAGCAAATATACAAATTTCAAATTGGGCTAACACAAGAAAGAATATTAGAACCGAAACCCACCCGCACGTTCTGAAAGGGTTACATTAAAAATGACACCAAAATAAAGAATGAAAAAGAGCTCAAGAAATTTTGTTTTTTTTTAATTTCTTTTGTTTATATTGTAAAATATACTAGGAAAAACTGAATACAAAAACTTTAAATTGTTAATTACTATTTTCTTTATTTCTAACTGCAGTTGTGTATGATGAAAATTTATTTACTTATTTGGGGAAATTTTTTGATTTGAAAAATATCTTAACATTTAGGGCCACCTTTCATTTCAACCTTGGGGTAAATTTTCGACAACCTTAAGGGTGATTTTTCATAAAAAAAATTAGAGCTAATGAAATATGACCCCAAAATTTGGGTGTTTTTTAATTTTTTTTTTTTTAGCATTTTTCATTTTTCACAGCGCCACAGTGAAAATATATATTTCTCTAACATGTATATATCTGGAATTTCTTTCCATCCTTTTTTTTTACTGATATAAATTTCCTTCGTAAAAATGTTTTCCATGCAGTTGTAAACTTAAGGTACGGTCACACTAGGCAAATATTTACTCAAAAAAGCTTAACCACTTGTTTTAGCTGTTGTGACGCTGTTTGCTCTTACAAGAGTTTTGCAAGATCAAACGGCATCAAATAAAATGAAACAAAATATTTCTTGTTGCTGTTGTCTTGTCCTGAAAAATTATGTTTTTTTAATAAATAAACGAGTTCAAATATATTTTATTTAATGATTGGACAAATATTTGCCAAGTGTGACCGTACCTTTAGAATTAAATTTCAATCTACAATTTTTAAAATGGTGCTAAATGTCAGTAGTAGTTATTAATAGCACCCATATCTAATATACGACATCTGTTTTGAATCGGCATTCTTATTATTATTATTCTCGTAATATAAGATATGACATACTTATATAACATATAATGTACATTTAGCTTATAGACACTAACGTGATAACACTTAAGCTATAGAAAACAAATAATCACAACAACTTTTGCAACTGCCCTCGCACGCATGCTACACAAAACACACAGAAATATTCATGCCAAATAAACCAAACAAGCAAGTTGAATGTCACACAAACGCATGAACATGAATGCAAACATTTGTACAATTTTATGATTTGTAGCCATGCATGTACGTGTACACAAAACCGTCCGTCCGTATGTAGCTGTATCTGTGTTCACACGGGAAATAAATGATTTTTTTTTTGTTTTTTTGGATGAGTGTGAATGTAAATATGTACATATATGAGAGCGTGTGAGCAAGTGAGTTGAATTGCTGAGTATATTGTTGTTGAGACTAGTCGCATGAAAGCATATTGATTTACTAGGCAGAGAAGTATTTATGTGTGTAAAATAAAAACTAAACAAGAAAAAAATTATTATATTATAAAATGTTTGCATTATTTTCAATATGTCCTTGAAACAGTTGGTTTTGTAGCTGCTATTGTTGATGTTGTTATTGTTTTTGAGTTTTTCTAAACTTTTTTGTTTCTTGTGTATTCCATTATAATCTGTACAATGTTCTAGTACACAATTTTACTTGTATTCTTTATCTGGTTCCTTTTTATTGTTTTAATATTGTTGTGTATATATTATTGCTATTTGTGTGTTTGTGCATGGTTGTATTTTGATTTATATTACATTGAGTTTTCTTTATGTAAACCACTAACCAATGCCACAGGTTTATAGAAATGTTTGTTTGTGTAAAAATTTATTTGCTTTTATCGACAGTAAGTTGTCTTTGCTTACCCCGGGAAAATTGCAAAAAACTTATTTAAATAAAAAATTTAATATTATTGTTTACAAAGCACAGTTTATGATAATTGTTAAGATTTATGTAAAACTATAAAGCGAAATTAAGATATAATATTGCTACTTAATCCATAAGGTTTCAATTTAGTTTAAAACTAATATTAAAAAAATGTATCTTTAAACGGCCTCTATTTTAGAAACCACGTCTAAATGTTTGCAACTATGTATTAAATCCTAAAATAAAATCATACTAAAACTTACATGCATATTTGATTTGCAGTTTCAACTATCAAAAGTCAGGTGTAACATCTATAATTCTAAAGGATAGTTGTTTTTTTATTTTTTTTTTTTATTTTTTTGCAAACTAAGCTCTATAAATAAAATTTTTTATTATTTCTACTGATATCATATTCAGCGGTTACACATGCAGTGGCTAGTATTTGTTAAAACTTTTTTGTTGTTTTAATTATACATAAATATTCTAAAATTTTTAGAATTTTTGTTTTCTACTTTCTAGCACCACCAACGAAAACTGAACGTAAGCGTATGTAGGTTCATTAGGTTGGCTCAGTTTAGAAAAAGATAATAACATGAAATCGACTTAAACATATGCAGACTAAATATGCATTGTTTTTTTTTTAGAGATAAATCATTTCTCCTATAAAACCTTTATAACTGAACGCAGACAAAAAATATATCATATACACGTCCTTTTCTTGCAGTTTTAAAGACTTGTTCTTACATATTTATGTTTAATATATCGAACTCTATAAATTATTTTAATTTAAACATAGATGGTCATTTTGATTTGAAAACCATGATAAGCCACAAATTCGTTAAAAATTTTGAAAAAGTAAAATAAATCCGGTACGTATAATTAATATTGAAATATTTCCATATACGGCATATAACTCATACGTCACATAGATAAATTTCGTGATAGTACGCTTTTATCATATGTGGCGTATGAGTGATAAACAACATATGAAAATAGTTGTACTATATTAATTATACGGCATATTTACTTACAGTATGCAGCGTTGTCAACTTTGAAATTTCAAAACGCACCAAAATGGACAAAAAAAAAACGCACCAAGTTAAGAATTTCGTTTTTGTTTCAAATATTTATTGAATTAATTTGAAATTTTTTAATATCATAAATTCTATAAAAAACTTTTTATCAACGATTATTAGTAAAAGTAATAATAGTAAAAGCCTTTTTTTAATAAATGAGCTAATAAAGATAAAATAAACATTTAAACACTCAAAATTAACTCACAATATGATATTCGGAACTAAAGTACTAATTGGTAAAAAAGCTAATTTCAGTACATATTTGGTACTTTTTTTTATATTTTTGTATTATAGTTAAAGTACTTCTATTTGATTTTATTCAATAAAATTTGTTAGGATTCCACTGGTACTCTAACCCTGGTTGTTCGTCTACAGTTCAGTAGACCAAACCATCAGTTTATACAAGAATTTTTATTTACATGTTTAAAATGTTAATTTGATTTTCAAACACAGATTTTTGAAGAATTTGATTTCATTTATCATACATTCGTATTTTTTTATCGTATAGATTTCGTGAGTTATGAATTATTAAAAAACTGCAATTAAAAATTTCATCACATTTTTGAAAAAATTCAAAAAACGCACCGAAATACACAAAAAAATGTTGCACTGTTGAATGAAATGGTACTCAAACAGGAGTATTTTATTTTAGAAAGATTTTATCTCACACTGAAACAAAAAGTTGTATTGAATTTGCTTTGGTGTCACCAAAAATTAAATAGCGCACCGCGCACCAACAAAAAGCACCAAAAATGGTGCGAAACGCACCAAGTTGACAACGCTGACAGTATGTATTTAGATTTTACCTAGCGTTTACACATGCGAGTAACAGTTCGAAAAACTCAATATACTCACATTTTTTACTAACACACTCACATTTTTCGCACTTGCAGAGCTACTCGCAGCTAAATTTGCATACGAGTGAATGTTTGACACTAACATGCCAGTAAACGTAATAATAAAAAAATAATGTTGCCATGTTCATTTTCCAATGAATAGAAAGTGGATAATATAATAATTTTAATTGAAATTTTAGTTTGTTTAATGGGTGATTGTAAACAAATTTCTTTCAAATAATATTGGTAAACAAAATGTTTTAATTTTGGTGAATAAATATCATTAAAATCATAATAATTATTGTTAATGAAAATTTTCCCTCATGAAAAATGTTTATGTGATCAACTCGGCAACTCTATTTTTCAATCAAAACAAAAGTGGAAGTAAAATTAATTTAAAAAATATAATAAAATTAATTAATTTATATCGTTCCCATCCTCTTCTGTGGGATATGAGTGATAAAGCATATAGGAGGAACGATTTGAAAAGAAAGGCCTTCGAAGCAAATCAAATGGAGCTGCCGGTAGAAGTTTACGCTTTGACAACATTTTAAAAATGAACTCTCACTGTACGGTGTAAGCAGTAATGCAAATGGTTCGAGTTTTTCGAATAATACTCGCATGTAATTACTTGCATGTGTAAACACAGGTTCAGAAATAATTCTGCCATTTCTATTTGGCTTATTTAAATACCAAATTACACCTGGACGTAATACAGGAGCAATGTAGTTTAATTTTTTGTAATGCTGGATCAGTAGCAGAATTGTGTGGTCTCAAAGTACAGCACCGCAGACAGAAAACATTTTTAAATTTTTGCAAGTTTTCTGTTTTCCTTTAAAAAATCCCAGTCTTTTCCTTAAAAATCTTAATTTGTTAAAACCTGTTGGTGTACCTGCAAAAATAAAGCAATTTCCTTTAAAAGTATTTTATTCACTGAAACTTTAACAATAACTAAACAGTTTACAACAAAACTCAAGCATGGCCGAACATTAATTTCACTGTTGTATTTAAATTTATAAAACAGAATCTTAGTTTCATATTTTGTTTTTTTTTCTGTTGCTTTTTATTTTCAATAAAACTGCTATTGTACGGAATTTTATTTTGTTTTTCACACGTTGAGAAAAAACTTTTTGGAAAATATTTTGGTTTTTGTAGAGTCTTGTTAAAATATATAAAACAAGTGCATACAAACATACATACATACATGTATAACTACATTCATACTTCTGTGTATACAAATATTTTTCCTATTTACATATATACTATATTATTTATTCTAAGTATTTTTTAATTCTTGTGTATGCTTTTTGTTATTATTTTTTTATATTTTTTTTTATTTGCTAATCATAACAAAGTCACGGCTAAAAGCTTATTTTTTCATAGTAATTTATTTTTTTTTTATTATTATATTTTTCTCTATTTTATTCCATTTTTACTGAGACAGCAATTTTGAGGATTATTTTGTATAGAAAAATATGAAAATGTTCTTTTGTTTGTGTTGCTTTATTTTGCTTATTTGTTCGTTTGTTTCCTAAGGGTTTGTTGCAGTAAATCAACAATACACAATACAATATAAATTAAATGTAAAAAGGGAACTGAAATGAAAACCATTTTCAAAATTACCATATTTGTAGAAATGAACTGAGCTTAACGGAATTTAGGGGGAAGACTATTTGACTTTTGAAATATAATTTAGTTGGTATTTGCTGGTATTAAAGAGATAATAGTGCAAAGAGGTAAAGTTTATTATTTCACACTACCCATAATTTTTAGTTTATTTTTAAAAGTTGAATTTATTCTTTATTGCGTATACAGGTATAGTCGGAATAACTTCTGGACGTTATTATTTAAAGCATTGGTCACATAAAATCTGTCCACAGAAATGCTTTAATATTTATGTAGTAAAAAAACTTCGATTGTATACTTTTGAACCATAAATTTATATTCATTGATGTGTCGCAAGCGTTCGACAAAGTCTGGCATGAAGGTTTAATGCATAAAATTAAATTAACTCTGCCTGCTAACACCCACAAACTTATGAAAAGTTATTTATATGGTCGCAAATTTACAATCAAAGAAGGCGATTTTTTAAGCCCCGCTCAGCCAATTGAAGCAGGAGTACCCCAGGGTAGCATACTGGGTCCAACTTTATATTTGATTTATGCATCCGATATGCCGTTAGACCCCATAATACATACTTCAACTTTTGCAGACGATACAGCCTTTATTAGCGTTCATAAGGACCATCAAATAGCATCACAGAACTTGCAGAAATATGTTTATAAACTAGAGCATTGGCTTGAGCTTTGGAAAATCAGGGTTAACGAACAGAAATGTATTCATATAACTTTCACATTGCGAAAAGATACATGCTCGTTCATCAGAATAAATAATCAAATTATCCCGCAACACAATGAAGTCAAATACCTCGGAATCCACCTCGATCGTCGTTTAACTTGGAAGTCTCATATCGACGCAAAACTTACCCAGATGAGATTAAAAGCAGTGCAAATTAATTGGCTAATCGGCAGAAATTCTACATTAAAGTTGGATTGCAAACTTTTGTTGTACAATGCAATTCTAAAGCCAATCTGGTGTTATGGAATTCAATTATGGGGTACTGCCTCAGCATCCAACATTGAAAAAATTCAAAGGGGTCAAAATAAGATTCTACGTACAATTACTGCAGCTCCATGGTATGTTAAAAATTCTCGAATCCACAAAGATCTAGGCATTCCTTTGGTGAAAGTCGAATTTACAAAACACGCCTCAAAATATGTCAGCAAACTTGAACACCATCCAAACCCACTTGCACGAGACATCCTTAACTTTACTGGCCATGTTCGGTTGAGAAGGAGATACCCTTGCTTTAACTCAAGCACAAAACAGATGACTGGATCAGTGGATATAAATTTTTTGTAGTATCATAATATTTTGTCTAGCACTGGCTGGACTTATTATTTTCTTTTAGTATTAAGATTCGAAAACTTATTGTCATTTCATTTCTGAAGATCCAATAAATAAATTAAATGTATTAAAAAAAAAAAAAAAAAAAAAATAATTTAAGAAAAATCCAAAGAAGAAACTAAAATTAATTTCCTCTTATACAAGATCACGTTTTAAATTTGATATAAATTACTTTAACAGTTTTACAACAATTCGATCCATTTGTACTGCATATGTTTTCTGATTCGCTTATATCATTTTATTGTCAGGAACTGCAGTATAATTCCGCTTTAGCCATACATTAATATTTTTTTAATTTGCCGAAGCTGTGCTCTATTATTTACAATGCCTGCCGGATTCACTCGATACCAACACATTGCAGTTGTTGATTAATCCGACCATAACTAACCATAACGTTTCTGTAGACATTTGCTTACATAAATATCAGATGTAATAGTTAAAGAAGTTATATAAATGGTGCTTTTTAGAATTCCTCATTTTGGTGCAAAACAAAATGTAATTAAGAAAAATTCTATTACCAACAAACTGCTAAGATGTGTTTTACTAGAGCCTTAGAATTGAATTAAAAAAGAGACGTTTAATTTACAATGTTTGCGATTATAAACCAACAATTATGTAATTGATTTCAAATCAAATCGTAATAGACTTGCATAGAAAATATAAATATCTGCGTGAAATAGATCGTTGGAAGGCATCACTCTATAATTAAAAAAATTATAGACAAGTATACCAAACGCAATATTGTAGAAAATTTGCTTTGGTGCAAAACGACTAAAGCGTCTTACAAGTAAGTAAGAAGTAATAGCAAGCTTAACATCTAGTGCTGTAAAAATGGTATACATGGTAGAGTGGCACTTCATTTCGAAGAACAACCAAACTAAATGTTTGTATTTCGCAAAAAAAAAATAATAAACGCGCCTCAAATTTTTGAGGCTCGTAAGTTTGAGATATTTGGAATAGCAAACCAAGAACGAAGCCTTTAGTAATAAATATGTTACCAGGATGGTAAAACTTGGCGGCGACTCGATAATGATCTGGGGTTGTATGGCGGCATCAGAAGTCGGTAATCTAACATTTCTATAATCTACAATTAAAAACGAAGATTATCTTGAGATGTTAAAAAACAATACTTACAATTACCTTAAAAAAAAGTAATGCAAATTAATTAAAACTACCGCAGAACTTGATTTTCCAACAGAAAAATTATCCTAAGCATAACTTTAAAATTGCGAAAGATTGGTTGCTCAATTATTGTCCAAAAACTTAAGATCAACCTCCGCAGTCCCCAGACATAAACCAATTGAGCAACTGTGGGAAAATCTGGAGAAAAAAATTAGGCAAAGATATAATTATTGCAATGATAACCTAAATGCAGTAACGCAGAATGAATGGAATAAACTTCACCTGAAAAATCGTTGTTTATATGTTTAGGAAATTGTCAGCTGTGATAAAGGTAAAAGGACTTCAAAGAAAATATTACATATAAATAATTTAGGCCCAATCAGCTTATATAGAAAATAAATATAGAAAAACTTCAAACATAATATCTTGGCCAAAAAATAAATAAATAATAAATATTAATGTTTTCCGTTCAAGTTGAGTTATTTTTCTAGGTTTTGTTAATGATTTAGATTTTGTTTTAAATTTGTAGCTGTAAAATGCAGCTGCGGTCACTATAATAGCACCACGCACAAATTTATACTTACCCCGTTTATATCTGTTTAATTTTGTTGGTGTATTTAGGATCATTGTCTTGCTGGAAGACCCACATTAGCAGCATTTCGTAGGACGCAGATGGCAGCATAATTTCATCAAGGGTTTTTGCATAAACCAATGAATCCATTACGGTTTTGATGCAATATATGGGACCCACACCTTGATACGAGAAGCAACCCTATACAATAATACCATGACCTCCATGTTTGATAGTTTTTGATGTGAATTGTGGCTTGTATTCGCTTTAGGTGGCCTCCGGATAAAATATTTCCACCAAAAAAAAGAATTTTAGATTCCTCAGTCCATAGAACATTTCACTTTCAATTTATTTAATTTATTTATTCATTCAATAGCTTTTAAGCCTATTGGCCAATAGCCGGTATAAAAAAAATATATACAATTAAATTTAAAAAAAAAAATTAAAATTTAAAGATAAATATTTTATAAAATTTAAATTAAATTATGAATTTAAAATATAAATCTCCACTTTTCCTTTGGCCAACTTAGTTGTGCTTTAGCAAATGATATCCGTTTAGGAACATGCTTAAAGGAAATCAGCGGTACTTTTCGAGGCCTGCAGACATTGAGGCTGTTTTCTAGAAGTCTGCGACGAATAGTTTCCACGCTCACCGGCACATACAATGTTTTTTTGAGCTCCGCAGCTGTCATAAATTAATTTGCTTTAGTCGTCCGTACTAAAAGTTTTACTATTAAGGGTAAAAAAAAACCCGTTTTCTACCATGGTATTAAACTTTTTGCTCATATCTTAAGGCATTTATGATCATTTTATTGGAACAGCCCAGCAATTCCCTTATTTGGGAATACGATTCACCGTTGGACGCAAATTTTTTATTAGTTCACGTTTTTCTGGCAAACAATGCTTTTCGCAACACATAGCTATATTTATTAAATTATTACATGATTTTATAGAAAAAAAAATTAAAAAAATTGTGTTACCTTCCGTTTTCACTTCTTTCACAAAATTTTGCAAAACAAATTTTAAAAGCCTATTTTATTGACTGCACGAAATGAAACAGATAATTGCAAATGGTGACCGGCACTCTATAGAATAAATACATTTGTTTAAACAATATTAAGTTTATATTGACGCTCACAGTAGATATAAAATTTAAATAAAAGAACAATTATTATTTCGAAGCACCAGTAATACTGGTTAAAGGATTGATATTTGACTGTAGGCTAGCGGGCGCCGCAGCGGTGCAGAGGGTGAGAACGTAAAGAATTCTGATAAGAGAAAGTGGTGTTTCTCGAAACATATGTAAATTCAACCAACAACTCAGGTTCGAATCCTAAGCCAAGAAAAATTATCAATAAATTTTAATAATAATTTTCATGTAACAATTCCTACCTTCAGTAAAAATAATTTAATGAAACATTAAATTTAATGAACTCGAGCCGAAATAAAAGAAATATCAATGATTTAAATAAAATATTATAAATTATATGCAATAAATATATTGACAACAACTTTATATATAAAGTTAAATTTCCTATTTAAACTAAATTGAGTTAATTTTTTATGAAACATTTTTTCATATTTCATCATAATATTTTCCAGAATCTGATAATCGTCTATTTATGTGCATTCATTTGACAGTATGTATTGATATTCTTGAATATATGAAAATTATTTTGTGTATGTATATATGTATGTCTATTAAATAGCACGTGCTCGTACATGTACAAGTATGTTTTGAACATGTATCAGTGAAGATGTCTTAGGAATATATGTAATAGATCTTCCCACAATTGTCTTTTAATAATCAGTAGAAAAAATGTCTTTATTTATGTGTGTTTGTTTTTGTGTATGCTCATGAATTGGTACCCAGCAGTTCTGGTTGAGCACTAGTCACAACGCTTTCATTAGCTATATGACTAGTTATCTAAACACATGTATGTCCTTTGTTAGAATTCAATTGATCTAGCATAGATTACCAATAGACTATGTGATAGCTGGTCCAAAGTATGCAATGCATTGGCTTCACATAATTTATACATAAAGTCAGTACCTCAGTGGTATATAAATAGTTATTTTAACATGCACCAATCCTAGGTGGCCTCCAAATGTCCTTTAATAAATTGTCTAAAAGACATCTCTTCAGGTACGGTCACATTTGGCAAATATTTATACAAAAAAAGCTTAACCACTTGTTTTAGCACAACTTTGTTTGACGTTGTTTACTCTAACAAGAGTTTTGCAAGATCATACATCATCAAATAAATTAAAATTAATTATTTGTTGTGCTTTGGCCTAAATAAGAAAAGTTTTTTTTTTAATAAATAAACGAGTTCAAATATATGTATGTTATTTAGAGGTTACGTCTTTTTCGGCAAATATTTGGCAAGTGTGGCCTTGCCTTTAGTACTTACAAATTGGTTTAACAAGGGGCAGTAAAATAATAATATTACACCCATGATTGTTCATGAATAAAATATATCATCCTGAAAAAGAATGAAAATCACACATTTAAAAACACTACACGTCAGATTACAAAGAAACATTAGATTCTCCACTAGATTGTTTCTGGTGGGTATAACAACTACTTTCTACCCAGTATTTGAAAGCGACTTCTCCCTTGATTACTTACAGACAATACAGTGACAATTGATTTCACGCCTGATTAACTAGAATAGTTATATAAAGTAACCAATAAACTTACCTTTATATTAAATTGTGAAAAAATATATCCATTGAAGATAATTTTATTGATCAGACATTAGTAAGTCATTGCTGTCTACGAAGGATACATTGACTGCCGTTTTAACTGCTGGGTATTTTCCAATGCTTTAAAGATAAATATATATTGCGTGCTTATATAGAAGATAAAAGGAAATCATAAAAAGGTTAACATATGCTAGCTAGATTATATTTATCAGTTATAGTGTGATAATACCCTATAACACTATAACAAACAACTCGCCTTTTGGTTTCTCTAAACTCCATATCAGCATCCATTTATTGGTGTTCACTAAACCATTCCACAAACGGTATTTGCTGTTAATGGTCATTAGGCTTTAGTACTTGTGTAAGTTGAACTTTGCCTACCCAAGTATTTAGTGAGTATACGTTGTAGGGAAGCTTTGCCGCCTCGAATTTATGTTCTTGGACTTTCAGGAGCACTCTTCTCCAAAGCTTGTTACTTAGCACCAGCAATTGTTTCAATCCATATCAACAGTTGGCAAATTTAAATTAATATTCCGATTATATTTTATATAAAATCTTGAAACTATGACAGCTAAACTTTGCATCATTTTAAATATGTTATCTGGGCCCTATTCTACAAAACAACTTATCAACTTTTCACTTTGCAGTTAGGCAATTTTTCGTCAATTTACAAAAGTTTATGTTCCTCAGAACTATTAAATTTGATTAATGATAATTTGCAAAGTTTTTGAAATGTTTACATTCTTTATGCAATTTTTGTTCAACGTACGTTCTCTTGTGCATAGTGCAAAGTCTATATTGAAAAGAAACAAAAAAGGCATTCAACCTGTCTAGAACCATAGAAGACAACTAGAACCAAAAGAATACATTTTTAATGAGATCATATTTTTATATCATAATTTTTTAAAAAAAATCTGTTATTTTTTTTCTGCTATTTTTTTCTTTCCAACACTTGGAAGAGAGCTTTCTCTCTATTTATTTGATAAAATAAATGTGTGTGTGTACAAATGTGTGTATTTTAACTGCTGCTATATTCAACATTTTGTTTTATTCAGAGTTGACGTTTTAGAGCTTTGTGGTTGGGTTGATGTTTTAGAGTAAGCAATGTAAAAAAAAGGGTTGACGTTTTGGGACGTTGACGGAAACGACCGTTGACTTTTTCCCGAGTGCACTGTAACTATAAGTTCTATTTTTGTAAAGCAATTTTGATAAGTTTGTCTAACATTTGCAAATTACAAATTCATATTATTATAACTAGTGAAGCTTTCAAATTGTTAAGACATGAGTTTCTATTCAACGCTATTGAAGACGTGGTTATAAGAAGAAGTTATAGAGACCGAATTATCTTAAATAAAATTAGAGATAAATGAGATCACAATAGACAGCGCACTCATGCTTTGTAGACCAAAAATCAATTGCTACTGTGCTTGTATTGGCTTTGAAATGATTGACAGTACCATGGAGTTGCAGCTACGCATGGTGTTGCAAAATCAACAGTTTTCAGGACCATCCGTAGAGTTGTGGATGTTATAATAAGCGTTTTGTTTCAAAAAAAACAATTTGGAAGCCTGATCACGTCAGTGGTATTGCGAAAAAGTTTTTTTATGATGGGGGAATTTCCTTGTGTGTGTGTGGTTGCATTGATGGCACAATCATTAAAATGTCAAGGAGTTGACAATGGTTGGAGACTCTTTCCGGATGCTGTTGTTTTCGATGATAGATGTGGCGGACTGAAAAACTAGTTGATACCACCATTACTCCAAAATCCCGATAACCCAGCTGTTGTTACAAAAAAACGTGGCCTTTAATTGAAAATAGTTTTGATATTTTTAAGGAAAAATTAAGTATTTACAATAATTTTTAAAATACTTTATTGTTTTGAAAATTAGCAAATAAAATACATTTCTTTTTTTATTAGTAAGGTTTTTTGCATTTTTATTTTGCGGTTCATTTGAACAAGTTGTATTTAGCAATACAAAGAAAAAAAGCATAAGACAGAAATATAAATATGATTAAATGCTTTGTGAAACAAACGCAAATTTTCTTGGTACAAAATGAGATTTGTAAAAAATATTGTGGAACAGAAGCACTTATCTCTTTACAACAAAAATGTAATTTGATAAGTGTGAAGTGAAAAGTTAATAAATAGTTTCTGGAATAGGGCCCTAGTGAACAATTTTATTTCTATTAGTTGGCATAACTGTGCAGTAAAAACTGCAATAGATTCAAATCATTTTGAATATCCTTTATTATATGTTTATAACCAATGTATATTTTAATATTGCTATTTAATTTTGAAACATTTATTTTTTCTTTTGTATTTTCAGGTAATTTAACAAGGAAAATAAAAATTATTAAATACATAGTAAACTAAGATAGATGGTGGTAAGTTGCAAAAATGCAGAATTTTAAAATTAATAAGTCTTCTAAACATGGTTGAAAAGATTTATCAATAATTTTGGTGATTCAATAAAATTTATAATTTTATATTTGGTTAATTTTATAATACAAAAAAAAACATATTTAAACTGTGAAATTACATAGTTTTTTCATTTACACAAAGAGATACGAGTATCATAACTACAGTTAAGCAGTGAAAGCATATCACATCTGGCACACAGAGGAAATAGTTTTGTAATCACAATCGAATTTATCGCTTATCGAATTTGACCAATTATTGAAATTAATGAACAACAAATATATTTTTAGTTTTTGTTTCTAAATTTATACTATGTACAAAACAAGAGATCAACACAATACCAATTTCGAATTGCAGAATTTAATGACCTTAAAAAGAATGTCCCTTGATTCAGTACGATAATGTAATATTATAAACCTACCAGTAGATGGAGATAAATATAACAAGTCTTGAACTTTGCGAATAGAAAATTCTGAACTAACATGTATAAAATTTAAATTCATTTGAAAAAGTGTGCAAACAAATTCCACCTCACCTGATCACTATAATTTCTTTTTAAGTTATTTCGGTATATGAACTCGTATTACGTTTATCTTCATCAATTTTGGTTTTTTTTTTCTTTTTCATTTTATTTTTTATCATTGCTCGTAAAAACTCGTAAAAAATGGTATTTTAATATGTATTTGTATTTGTTGTTGGTATTGCTTTTCTCATCTATTTATTTATTTATCTTTCTATGTTGTTTTTTTCTCTTGTTTTATCAACAGTTGTTTGTTATTATTCCTTTGCCAAATAAAAAAAAAACGAAAATATACAATAGATTACACATAATAACGATAACATCAACAATATTTTTCCACATTTCTATGGCATCTTATGGCAGTATTGGCATAAAGTATTTATTTATGATTGCATGTGGATATTAGGGTCCTGCAGTTTTCCATGTATTTTACTGTATATAAAAAGTGTAAAAAGGATACTAGTTTTCGAGTTTTTCTTACTGCCTATTTTGTTTTAAAAATGTTAAATAGTGGTTTCTCGGTTTAACGTATACTCAATTTAACGAATTCGCGATTTAACGAACAGTCATATTCTTTCTATTGAAAGAATATTCTTTCATTTACGAACAAATGAAAATGTCATGAACTCGGTTTAACGAATTTTTGCAAAAAAAAAGTTAAAAAAATAAATGACATCAAAAGAGAGCCATTGCAATTGCATTTGCACAATATTATAAGAGACGCTTTACGAAAAAACTGGATTAAGAGAAAAATCTATTTGTATGTAGAGAAATTTTTCGCTCGCCAAAATCAAAATTTATACATTACAAAGTCATTTCTTAGTTCTATTTGAACTACTTATTTAGTTGAATGTGATATGAACTAATTATTATTTTTTTGTTTTTGTTATAAATTATTTTTTATTTAATAAAACATATTTAAAAAACTGCCGGATTTAACGAATTTTTCGATATAACGAATGGGCCTGATAATATATAATTCGTTAAACCGGGAAACCACTGTATACCAACATTATTATTGGTATTAAAATTGGCATATTTTAAAACATTTTTAAACTATTTTTTAAATTGTTGGACCAATTTTGTCATATAGAAATTTTTCTCATTTTCAGAAAAATTATTAATATATAAGATCAAATTAAAAGTTTAATCTAGATTAAATAAAAAATGAGAACATTATAAAAGATATCCAGAAAATTCCAAAAAGAACTTGGAAAAAAATAAATTGAACTTTTTTTAAAATTAAATTGAAAAAATTAGAAAATTTAAAATTGAAATTGCGAAAATTCCAACTGTAATTTAGTATTTCATTGTGAAACTAAGTAAAATTTTAAATCTTAATTTCATTCGGAATTTTCTTCTCGACATTTCAAATTCAAATTCTTAAATTAATGTAAATTTTATATGGAACAAGTAAGAAAGTATAGTCGGTCAAGCCCGACCATATAATACCCTACAAATACCCTATATCCTATAAAACAGTTTTTCAGAAATTGGCGTTATATGGGAGATACATATAACCTATTGTGGATCGATCATTCAAAAATTTAGAGTCATGATGTCTGTGAATATCAGTATTATATATGTTAAACTTTACATCGATATTATATACTTTTAAAAGATTTATGGAGGATAAAGTGAATTAAGGAGAGGGCCTTATATGGGAGCTACGACTAATTATAGGCCGATCATAATAAATTTTAACTGTATTATTTTTATACATATGAAATATATTTTCGTTCAATATTATTTGGATACCAACATTTTTGAGAGCGTTATGCTCTTTAAAGTTATTTTCGGAAGTGGGCCTTATATAGGAGCTACGACTAATTATGGACCGATAATCATAAAATTATATATTAAACATATTTGTGTTAAATATTATTTGGATACCAACAGTTTTAAAGGAGTTATGATCTTTAAAGTGATTTTCGGAAGTGGACCTTATGTGGAAGCTACTAGTAATTATGGACCGATCTGCACAAAATTTTCAGATGTGATTTGGCTTCATCTACCTACTCATTTGTGATGAAATTTGTTTGGATACTTGCATAATTCAAACATTTATGATCGGTAAACCCCAATTTCAAGAGGACATTTGTATGGGGGGCAGGTGAAATAACGGACCGATTTACACCAGTTTCAATCCCGTTCATCCTTTGGCAGAAGAAATATCAAGTACCAAATTTTATCGAAATACCTTCAAAATTGCGACCTGTACTCTGCACACAAGATTTACATGGACAGCCAGCCCGACGGACATCGTTAAATCGACTCAGAAAGTGATCTCAGCAAATTGGTGTCTCCACCAATTTTGACGAAAGATTTGCATCTTCATGCATACAAAGTTCAATTGACTCAGGAACTGAAGCCAGCTGACCATGGACAGCGAAAGGAGTTCGTTAATTGGGTATTGGAGAGACAACATGAAAAAGCTGATTTTGCCGATAAAATCATCTTCAGTGACGAGGCCCATTTTCATCTTGATGGCTTCGTCAATAGGCAGAATTGTCGCATTTGGGGTATGGAAAATCCTCGAGTGATTCACGAGAAGCAAATGCATCCTCAACGTGTCACTGTGTGGTGTGGTTTTTGGGCTGAAGGAATCATTGGATCTATTTTTATGAAAATGAGGCAGGTCAAGCTCAAACAGTCAATGGTGTTCGGTATCCTGAAATGATAACCAGTTTTTTCTTGCCTAGAATTGAAGAAATGAATGTGGAGAGCATGTGGTTTCAACAAGACGGCGCGACATGCCATACAGCCAGAGAAACAATTCAATTGCTGCATCAGTCATTTCCCGGTCGTGTTATTTCGCGTTTTGGAGACCAGAATTGGCCGCCTAGATCGTGCGATTTAACACCTTTAGATTTTTTTCTTTGGGGTTTTTTGAAGTCGATGGTTTACGCGAATAAGCTGACGACGACTCAAGCCTTAAAAGAGAAAATTGGACGCTGCATTAATAAAATACCGCAGCATTTATGCAAAAAGTTTATTGAAAATTTCATTAAAAGATCGCGTGTGTGTCAGCAAAGCCGCGGCGGCCATCTGCACGATATCTTGTCCCATACATAGCCTCATTCTGTTTACTTTACGATATACTAAAGTTTTACGATTTTTTTTAAATATCTGGGTTTTATTTAAAATTTAAAAATTGGGTTCTAGTAGGGACACCCGATTGTTATTCTTCATCTTAACCACTCATCGAATATACATTTCTCATTTTTTAATTCTGAAACTGTGTTATCAAATTTAAGACCACTAAAACCTTCATTTTATCCAGGGCCTGATGGAATACCTAGCTGTCTTCTTAAGTATTGTGCTGAAACTTTGTTCCTTTCGCTTACGGTTATTTTCAACAAACCTATTGAGTTATACTATTTACCAAGTATATGGAAAACATCGTTTATAACTCCTTTGTTCAAAAACGGTAGCAACCTTGAAGTATCAAATTATCGTGGAATTGCTAAGCTGAATACAATTCCCAAGCTATTGGAGAAAATCTTAACCGACGGCCTATTACATCAGGCAGCTTCATTGCTGTCTACACGCCAACATGGCTTCTGTAAACATCGTTCCACAACAACTAATTTTCTTGAACTTATCACTCTGATAAATGATGGTTTAATAAACAATATGCAAACAGACGTAATATATACTGATTTTAGTAAAGCATTTGACAAAGTAAACATAATATATTGATATATAAATTATCACAAATGGGTTTTAGTTTTGGAGCTTTAAAGTGGTTGCTCTCCTATTTATCGAATAAAACACAACAAGTAAAATTCAGAGACGCTACTTCTAAAGTCATTGATGTCACCTCTGGTGTTCCGCAGGGGAGTCATTTTGGTCCAATACAATTTACTTTATTTATAAACGATCTTCCTAATGTTATCATACATTCCAAACTATTAATGTATGCTGATGATGTAAAAATTCTAAATACTTTAGTAAATACTAATAGTCAACGCCTACTTCAATCTGATATTGGTAAATTTTCTCAATGGTGTAAAATAAACTTAATGGATTTAATAATCAAAAAGTGTAAGCACATGCAATTTTTCAGAATTCAAAAATTTGACTCGAACTATTTTATAAATGGAACAACTTTGGAAAAAGTTCATAATATTATAGATCTTGGAATATTGTTGGATCACAAGCTAAACTTTTGTGATCACATTGCGCTAACTATTAATAAAGCAGATGGTGTTCTTGGATTTATGAAACGATGGTACAAGGAATTTTCCCACCCATACATCACAAAACAACTATAAGATGGCGCAAAAGTAATCCTCCTATCAGAAAATGCTATAAATTTTGCGAGGCCCCAAATGTCAGTTTTGTTTTGACATTTGTGTAGTAAACACATGCGAAATATATGTTAATAATTAATGTTACGCTACACTGCTCCAGAACGCGTAATATTGCTGACTATTTATTTGACCAATAATCGGTCGGTGACAGCCAAAAAACATCGGAAGTTTAATTTTGCGCCGCCTTGTAAATAAGTGTCATTACGTTGTATTTCTTTTCAAGAAAGTTTTTGTTTTTTTTAACTTATTAAAAATCTAAATTGGCCCATCTCGAATTTAATAGAGAATTTAATGTACCAAAATGTGCGAGCTAGTACTCTGATGTTTTTAATACCCCACAGCATGATTTTTTTAATCTCTCTATCAACAACTATTGTGCTAACTTCAAATAAATTATCACAAATAAATGTAGCAACAAAAAAGAAAACATCAACGATTTTCTTCTTGTTACTTAACCCCTTACATGCACAGCAGCTAAGTAGTGCCATTAATGCTTTTAAATTGTAAAATTATTAAATGTATGCAACCTCTGCTGTGTTGCCGCTTAAGCAGCAGCAGTTGTCCATTATGCTTTAGTTGTTACTTGTAACTGGTCACAACACAATACTATAAGTTTTATGGATTCTGTTGCACGTCAAAGTGGATTTTCATGTTACGTTGAACACCAACAACAATTGTTGTAGCTGGGTAAAAAGGAAAATAATGTGAACGCACAACCGGATGGAACACACAAATACAAAGTGCGTTCGTTATATATATTTTCTGGGTTTTGCATTTTTTTTTTGCAGCTTGTTATAAAATGTTATTCTGTCTCTATTGTCTTTTTTTACCGGAGGGGTGCATTTATTTTATCCTGCTTTGCTGACACACTCTCTGGATAGTATCTTTTGCCTTTAACTAAGTAGGGAAAATTTAAAAAAAAATAAAAACCTTTCATATTTGACCAACGCTCACATAAAACCATTAACACGGACGATTGTCATAAAAAAAGTATGCTGTAAATTGTTAAAAAAAATACATAACAAACGAGCAATTGCTACGTTTGAAAAATAATGAGGAGACCTATATACATAGAGTTATGAACAGTTGATGCAGTAAATACTGCAAAGGCAGAGTTATATTTCTATTACAGGAACAATTTTAAGCTTTATTATAAATTTTAAGTAATTGTGACATATAAAACAGTTTTGTTTGAAAATGGTTTAAAAATCTTATGATGATCTTATAGTAAGTAATCATCGTACCATAATAGTTTTATCACAAAATATGTAAATTGAAATGTATTCCAGTAATTTATCTAAATCAGCATACAGAAGTTAAAGATGATTGAAGAAATTGTTCACTAAAATATTGTGGAGAGAGAGAGATGGTTTTAAAATGCAAATATAGTTGCAAAATATATTGTTATAAATAACATATTCCCGTAGCGATGTTCATCTGACTGTTAAAATCAACTTTCTAAAGCGCCCAAAAAACAAACAAACAAACGAATATAAATTAACTTGTGTACTCATTTACGGAATTGTAGTGTGTAGGATGCGTTCTAGAACTAAGTACAAAAAACTTCCGACATTTTCAAACATATTTTTTCTTTTATTTCTTCCAGTGACTCGTCATATAGCATTTTATTTGTAAATCTAATGTACTAATAATTTTTCATTGCTACCTAGTCTGTATGTGCTTAATAATTATTTGCGACGTGTGGTTTGTGGTTTTTTGGATTCTTATGACAACTGATTGACTTACTTTAAGCTGTTTAGCTATTACTATAATTGCTTTTTGTCATTACCAGAATATTGTCATCAATGGCCATTGACATCTTTTTCAATATTTATTATAATTTGCATTATAGTTTGATTTGTGGTGAATAATTTGCATATGCAATTAAATTAAACAACGCAAAACAAATTTGTATGCAAATGTTGCAAAAGACACAGTGGTGCAAAATTGAGTACATGCAAGTTTGTTTAGTTTTTTTAGAAAATTATTATTTGCAATTTTCTATACAACACAAAGTGCGCAAGGCACAAATATGTACTTATTTGTGCTCTGCACTGTATTTTCTGGATCCTTAAATTCTAAGAGTATCTTGCTCTATCCGTCTATCTATGAAGGCAGAATAGGGCTAGAGACATAAATTTAGGGGACGAAATTTTCTCCAAATCTTCAATGTTGACCAAAATAAATTAAACCAGTAAAAAGGTTTGTTTCCAAATACAAAATATATGAAAATTAAACTCGAAACAATACTTATATCAACTCGTAATTATTTGTACTCAATAAGAATTAAAAGAAAAACAATCTAGCGTATTTAAGAAATTAAAATTTATCCACGAGATCCGTATTACTTGTTTCGAATATCAATACACAAAACATTGCGTGTTCCTTGTGCTCCAAAATATACATTTGTTGCAATTAACTTATAAGCTGGATTAAATTTCCTAACTACTACACAGTATCTATGTACCTACACATTAAAATATGTATCTATTCTTTATGCACATAATCCCTGAAATATATTCTGACAAGCTTTAATTAAATGCATGTAGATGGAAATGATTGTTATAATAATTGCAATAGATATGTTTTTGAAATTAATATGTATTTATATTATTTGATTTTATAATTTAATTCTTAAATTATGCAAATTGTAATTAGATCATTAAAACACATATGAGATAAAATTGTAACTAATATTTTTTTAAAGGGAAGACACTGAGGTACATAGAACGGAGTTTTCAACAGGGAGATATTGCAATAGCATAAACAATTTTACAATTTACTTATTGTTAACTTGCAGAAGCTTTGACAATTGTTACAATTAATGCAACAAAAAAACACACACTTTTCCAAACAGCAACTTTAAAATCTCTATAGCAACTAGACATAAAAAAAAAATTTTTTAAATTATCATGTTATTCCACTTTCACACTCTTCAATTCTGATTTGTCAAGGCAAGTGTTTTTCGATGAGAAGGAAAGGAGCATAAAAGGGGTACAAACATGATGGTACTAGTCAATTTTCTTAATTCCTTTTGTTTTTTTTTCTTTCATGCAAGTTAAATTGCATTAAAAAGTACGAAACTTGAATTGACGTGTGTGAATGAAAAGTCAAGTTCAAAAGAGAATTGAATAAAAACTGTTTAGCTAAAACTGAAGAGTGTTAAAAAAGATTTAAGACTTAATAACTGACAGTACAACTCAACTGTTTAGTTTAACTGAAAAATTTTTAAATTTTTATATTTTTAACTGACAGTTTCAACTGAAGTGAGCGTGTGTATCGTTCTCAGTTCAATTTGTGTCGAACGAGAGTACGTATCATGTCGCGTAAACAGAACAAAGTGATAGTTGATTTTATTGAAATATATAGATCTGAACCTTGCCTATGTCAAGTTAAATCTAGCAAGTACCATGATCGCGCTAAAAAGATGCTGCCTACAACAAGCTGTTTACGCTGTATACTTTTTTTTTTAATTACAAAAAGTAAACCGAGAACGGCCAAACCGTCCAGCTCGTTCGAATCCATGTTAAAAACTGAACAGCACCCGTGTATACATCTCAGTTTACAGTGAAGTCTGTCGGCTTTACAGTCTGAAATAGAAAATAAGGTGGATTCACCCATTTGTTCTAAAGGAAATTTTTGGCCGGAGAAAATTTTTTTACCAAGAGTTTTTTGCAGCACGATTTACCCATTTCGAACAATTTTTCTAGAAAATCAAAGCTGACATATGTAAACAAAATCTATTAGTTTTACAAGTGCGGTCATTGATTTATTTCGCTTTGGTTTTTAAATTTTAAAAAAATAAATATTAAATTATTTTAAAATATTGTGTATACTAAATGAATCTAAAAAGAAAGTTGCTTTTACAGATGGCCTTGGAAATACATAAGGCATTATTACTTGTATGAAAAAAGGAAACCTATTGACAATTCAGTTAAATTTTGCTCAGACAAAATAAAAAATTAAACCAATTCAAGCTGAGAGTTGTTTGTATAAAATAGTTTCTTTTTCTCAAAAAGAGAGACGGCAAACTTTTTGCCCGAACAAATATTTTGTTCAAAACTAAAGCTGGATTTTTAGTCCTACAATAAAGGCTAACGAAAAACAAGTATTATAACAATTATTATAAACTATTTTTAGCTCTTTCTCCTTAAACTAAATGTAAGTTTAAATACACAACTCTAAAAATGTAATTGTGTATTTAGTAACTTGTTCGAGAATGTTTGAATATTAATTAATGAAAGTAGATTTCATATATGTAGATGCTTGATTACTTTAGACAACTTAAAGAACATTTTGTCTTAGTACTTTTGCTCAGTCGATTATCAATTAAAATCTATAGTAAATACCTAAAGGTACATTTAACGAGTTTGTTCTTTTCCTCCTGCCTCTGGCTTTCCTCTTTATTTATTTTTTTTATTTTTTTGTTATTAATGATGGCAAAAACGATGCATTAACAAAATCAAATTTGTATAAACGTGTCTAAAAGACAAGCATAAGCTTGCTTTCTTGCAAGCAGTTTCCCTTACTCTTACTCAATACATGTATAACTCCCTCTACCTCTCTCTCGTCCTTCTTTCAGTACACATCCGTTTAAGCCAACTTAACTACCAATGGTACATTTAAATGATAAATAGTTGCAAACACTTTGAGTTAATGGTCTTCAACGTAGTTGACAACACACCATTACATTGTCGTACATTGTTCACTACATGCTACATACATACTAACATAGATTAATGCAGAGTATATATGTAGGTACATAGATATATATATATAGAGAAATCTAAACAATTATAGAAGAGAGTGAACAAATACTGTACTAAAACTGTAAAACAAAAACAAGAGTAGTCATTAGTTGTAAGCTTGTATACATTAGCAGAACTTTCATGATTCATTTAAGTGCAAGTCTGAGTTGCTGGCTATAATACTTCGAATATTTTACGAATAAAAAAAACTATTGCTGCCACTATTCTCCCAGTAAAAACAGCTGCTGTTTATTCTGCGTATCGTAGGATAACAAGTAAAAACAATAAAATAACAACAGCTATGTTATTACACCATTGAACAGTGCAACGGGATGTAAAAGGAAGAAAATGTTGAAATTGATTGGTCATATTCCCTCTAGGAAAGGCAACAATCAAATTTAACTCAAAGTCCTAAAAAAGTTTGTTGGAATTTCGATATGTTTAAAGTTTTTTTTTTTAAAGTTACACTTTAAACTAAACGTAATCCCAAGCTTTCAGTCTAATTTGATTATTGTCTCCTCTGGAGGAAATTCTAATCTTTATATTTAGGAACTGCAGGGTTTTGAGTTTAATATTGTTTTCGCTTTCTTTAGAGGGAACTAAATAGGGGGGCTTAAGCACATGTAAAAAACCCCGAAAATTTTAGTTTAATATGAATCGTGTCTTCTCAAAGGGATTGGAATCAACACACTACTAGTTTCGTGTTTTCTTCGTCAAAGGTAGAATAAAATTGACTACTTATATGTAAAGGCTTATTTGATTAACTTTAGGCACTTTGTAACAGCTCACAGAACTAATCCGTTCAAATTGCATTTGTGCTGCTTTAAATATATATTCGGCACTAAATTTAATTAAAAACTAATATTTTTAACTCACTGTTAGCTTGTCAACTTTTTACTATTCTTTACACGGGAATCATTGGGCACCAAAGAAAAACTTTCAGAAAATATAAAAATCTTGGAATTTAAATGAATAAGAAAACCAATTACATTTCAAAGCTGACCTATTTTGTGTACCAACATCTGCGTCCTTGGAAGGTGTGTGGTCCATCTTTAAAACTTCAACTTAAATACTATAGTGCCCTTATTCATAAAACCTACTACAGGTTTTCATGCCCATGTTAAATTTTAATTCGGTGGAACCCGGGCTTTTAAAATGTCAGTTTTATTTAAAAAAAAATCGGTTTTGTCCCACTGTAGAGTCTTTTCGACTCTACTTGACTGTTTGTGCGTCGAGAAATACAGCCAAGTTCGTTTAAAAATGTTTTTAAAATTTAACAAAACTTTCTTATTTTTTGACACAAATTTCTTATTTTTCTAACCAGTGTCTCTCTGCATCTATGGCACTATACATAATATTGATCACATTAGCAACAGTATTAATGATGTGCAGCACTTACACCAACAACTAAAATTTTACCTCACTGTATTAAACTGTTTTTTCTAGTGATTCTATGAAAATCGAGTACAAATTCTAAAAAAACTAGAAAAACCTTTACGAAAACAACAAACCTATTTGAATGATAATACAAAATAACAGAGAGCATTTGTGTATTTGAAAGTGTAAATTTTAATTTAATTAACGAACAACTATAATTATCAATAACAACCTCCCAACACCCTACGCTAATCCCAGTTGTTTTTCTGCTGACATGTTGTCACCCTTCAACTAGCGCAACATTTTTGCAGTTGTTAAACAAGTTTCATAGTGAGAGCAGTGTTGCCGTTTGGTTACAATTAAGATGTTTTTCAAATTATTATATAATATGTAAGAAATAAGAAATCGTATGCATTCTGATGATATCTTAATTTTTGCAAAGGGCTCATGTAAGTTTTAGGTATAGGCATACTGAACAATTCATTTGGAATTGTAAAAAATAGTTGTAAAAAAAGTAGTTTTTTTTAACAAACCACTGGCAACACTAGTTGCGATAAAATATTGAACAAACTGACACGCGATACAACACATTAATCTTTATTTGGCTGTCAATGTGTTAAATGGACAATAATTCCTTGTAACAAACATAAACAAATGATACTTGACAACGCAAAAACAAACAAACAAACAGGCATTCATGCACACACAATTGCTAAACGTGTTGAACATGTTGCAAGTTTTAACAAGTGTTAAGCAACAGTGGTAATAGCAGCAACAACGATAGCACCTATTTAGACCATTATAAGTTATTGCATGTTGTTTTATTTTTCTTTTTCTGAAAAATAAATATTTGCTGGTTTTATATATATTTTTTTTTAACCATGTAAGTTTAACAGATTTTGACACTTTGTAAATTATTTTTAATAGTTTTTGTTACAGCTTTTGTTATATACTATAAATTGTTGCAAAACAGGACAAATTAGTTTTTGAAGGACTTAAATGAGAGGTTATTTTAAATCGTTTAGTAACTTAAAACTGAAAAACGTAAAATTTTTTACACAAGTTCATGTTCTTGCTTGCAAGTTGATTTGCCTAAAATGGTAATGTAATCTTAGGCATGTCAGAGATGAATGAATTAATGTCATATTTTGCACAAAAGTTTAAAAATTTACATTAGTTTGACATCCCTAATGTGGTCAATTTGTGAACCTAATCAAGATATTGAAGTGATGAAAATATATGAGATCGAAATATTCTTTATCTAATTCCCAATTTATACGAAGCAATTCTTTAAGCTAAGCTAGTCATCGATGTGAAGGAAGATAAGTTGAGTATACACTTGATTGTATTAGCAATTCGTGTTACTCTCTTATTCATATTACACATGTGTATACAAATAAAAATTACGAACAATTTCTCAAATAAAAATTACGAACAATTTAAGCAATAAGAATTGTGCTGTGTGAACACCGAAGAAATTTCAAGGAAAGAATTGTATCAATATTTTCAATAAGAATTACTTCTTGTAAATTTTAACCAAATTAAACAATTTAGGTTAGGAAAAACATTGTTACGACATATTTAAATTTAATTTATGAGCATTATTGAGAACACCGTGTTATAAACATAGCTGAACTATGTATATGGCAATTTTAAATTTTAATAACTTTCTAGTATCTTAGCACCGAACCATCTAGAAATTATGGTTGGTATATAATTAGACTGACAGGGCCAATCAAGTTAGTTGTGTAAACATCAAGCGTTCTCAAACTTTCATTTAAGTGTGTTCTTAAACCGTAATATAAGTGTGTAAAAAGACAGTGTTCATTTTGAATTGTTTTTGTGTACATTTAAATAAATAATGACTCTTTATATTTTCTTCAAACTACTTGACGTTTTTAATTTGCAAACATGGAGGTTTCCAAAACTTATTTCCGTTTTATAATCACAGCTTTGGAATTGAAGAACTTACGGCCTAAAGTTATGTATGTAGCTAGTATTGGGCTTCAATGTCTATAGTTCACTTATTTGTATCAGCTCTAGTTTTCGAGATATTAATGTTTTAACCCTAGGAGATATAACCAGGTCTGCGCAGACTTTTTGCATGTAAAAGTGTGTATAACTTTTTTGTTTTTTATGTTAGAAAAAAACGCCGCTCATGTCATCCTGCAGAAAAAACCTCCGAACACAATGAGCAAAAAATCAGAGCGATTGGGGATCCGGGTTCAGAATAATCCGGGTTTACAAATAATTGGCGCTAAATGGTATAACCAGGTCTGTGCAGACCTACATAGGATTTGTATGGAAATGCACAGTCAGTTGTCCTAAAAGTGTCTATAAATGCATTTTATGCTAGGAAAACCACAAAACGAATAATTAAAACGCCTTACTTTGTTTGCCGGCGTATTCGGGTCAAACGGTCAGCCTAGTCATGAGTTGTGGGGACACAATGGAAACCCTATATACAGGGCGACGATGTCTGCTGTGCGATATAAACTTAATTTACAGGATATTCGATTTCCACTCCATGGTTAGCAAAATCTTGAGATTTAAATTTTATAATGGCTATAATTTGAAAACCATAGAAATAAATGAAAATCGTAGAAATAAAACAAAAAAAAAATGCCTGCGATTCAGAAAATTACAGTTCAAAGATGCCTTATTTTGGTATCCATCCACGAGTTTTGGTATCCATCTTTAAAACTTAAACTCGAATACTTCTTGGCTCATGTGAAACTTTATCTCGATCTGCCCCACTGTGCGTTTATGTGTGGAAAAGTAAAGCCTTAACATAATTCAAAAAAATTTGTTTAGTTTATTTTTTGTCTTGCCTTTTTTGCAAGTGTTGCAAATTTACTGCATTATATTATATCAACAGTTTGAATAATATTTAAAAATAATTTCAAATCATAAGCACAAAAAAACACAAAACTAATTGCATATTTTAATAGTTGCACAATAAAGTAATAAATAGATAAATCTTTGACACAATATCATTAAAAATAATGTTACATTTCATTTATTTTAAACCAACAACTAATTTTACACAATGCTCCAAAAACATTTTGTGGAAATTTAAAATAATTAGTTTTTCTAACATTTGTTTTTTTATTATTTTTTTTTGTTTATTGCTACAGGAAACTTTATAATGATTTTAAAATTATTTTGTTATATTTTCATTTTAATTTTACAGTCTAGCAAAATGTGACCTAAATAATGACAACTAAATGTTTTAAAAATTTATTTAAAATACATGTACAACAAAATTAAATTGTTATAGTAAATATATATAGTCACAACATGCTTACATATCTAAATACATACATATATATATATATATATATAAATAATTATAATCAAGATTTGTACACACAAAATTAAATGCGTTGAATTGAAGTCATGCTGCTTTAATAGCTCTCGTGAACACTCCTTTTATTTTCTATTGCCACAGCTCCTCTAAACGAATAAATGTTGTGAGTGCAAGGAAAACATTTAATTTAATGGAGCAAATGGAATGTTAGTGATTAAATTTAAGGCATGACGGCACAAAAAAATATCCACATCAATGTATGAAAAGAAAGCGAAATTACTGAAAAATTAAAAATGTGTAAAGTGCTTATTTGGAAAATAATGGGTGTTTTTTTTGAGAGGTATAGAACTTCGAATTGAAATAAAACACAAGAAAATCATTTTAATGACCATCAATTTGGCTTTATTGGAAGGATAATTTTATGCCATTAATGTTTAAATATGATTTCCGCCGCGGCTGGCTCGAATAAAGTCAATTCTACAGGTCCAATTTTCAACCACTTTTTCGAGCATATGGGGCCGTATGTCGGCAATAACGCCACGAATGTTGGCTTCCAATTCCCCTAACGTTTCTGGTTTGTTGGCGTAGACGAGCGACTTCACATATCCCCAAAGAAAATAATCCAATGGTGTCAAATCACACGATCTTGGTGGCCAATTGACAGGTCCATTCCGCGAAATTATGCGCTCATCGAATGTTTCCTTCAATAAATCGTTTCTTCGGTGCGCACTGTTCGACGTCTCTGTGGATGCGTATTATCACATAGAGTAAACGTAGTGCGAAAACGATCCATAGTTAACCGAATTAATTGCTCTGATGGACGCCTATGTCGACCATAAAATGGACGGAGCTTGCGGTAAACTTCGCGAACTGAACCGTTATTTTCGAAATAAATTTGCACGATTTGCAAGCGTTGTTCTTTTGTCAACCTGTTCATGATGAAATGGCAAACCAAACTGAACATAAATGACATTAGAGTTGCCAGATTTGACCACAAAATTCCAGTTTTATCTCTTTTCGAAAAACAAACCTGTAAAAAAAACACCCTTTAATTTGAAAAAAGATTGCTACTAGACCCCCCAAAAATATATTTACACAATGTGTGGCTGAATTGCACCTGCTGTGTAACTGGTGATATTGAAATATTTAAAATAAATTACAGCAAGAATTTCTTAGTAATAATTTAGTGACAAACATGCAATACATAACATTACCTAGAAGTTGTGAAATAATAACATATTTACAACTTTTCATAAATATAATAACAGATAACAGCGTAAACTAAACCCAATAATCAATAAGTTGTTGAAGCCATTACTTCTAAAGGTATATTCACATTCGTTCTGCACAAAATATTTGTTCTGAAAAAGTTGTTTTCATATGAAGTTTAACGTCTCTCTTTTTGAGAGAGAGAACAGCTTGAATTGGTTTAATTTTATATATTGTGTGGACAACAATGAACTGAGTTGGCAAAGAGTTACATTTTTTCATACAAATAATAACGACATATGTATTACCATGGCAAAATCAGCAACTTTATTTTTTCATTAATTTAGAATACACAATATTTTCAATTTTTTTTTTTTTAATAATTAGCAAACACAAACTGCGAAGCTTTTGGCTTATCTGCAGAAAACAACCAGAGTCTTTGGCGGGAATCGAACCCGCAACCCTTTGACTGATAGTCCGGCACTATATCACCTAGTCTATCGGGGCAATTGAATACATGGTGTAACTATGCAAGGTGAGTGCAGTAGCACAGCTGACTGACTTCGTATACAATTTACTTATGTCAAAAGTAACATTTATTTTGTCAAGTGTTTTTGATAGTATTACATTATTTTACACAAACAAAATGCCTGTTCTTTCTGTATTGTGTTGTATTTGTTGCCGATTTGCACTCACCTTATATAATTACACCATAATTTAATATTTGTTTGTTGATACTTAAAAAAAAATTAAAAATAAATCAATGGCCGCACTTGTAAAACAAATAGATTTTGTTTACATACGGCAGAAAAATCATTCGAAATAAGTGAATCGTGCTGCAAAAAAACTCTCAGTAAAAAAATTTTTCTCCGGCCAAAATTTTTGTTCGGACCAAATAAGTGAATCCAACTTAAATAGTTTGAATGATATCAAACTAATTGTTCAATTTATATGTGATGCTGTATGTTGTTCATTGTATGCTACAACTATCTGATTGTGAACACAATTTTGAGCAAAGTTGTATGTCAAACCTTCAAAATGACAAAAGAAAAATATTTTAAAAATAAAAATACCAAACATAAAATATGTATACATATGTATGTATATTTTCCAATATAAAACATACCATAGAATTTTCAACAATTAATTTTTTTATTATTAGTTTTATTATTTAATTTCAAATTTGTCAATCAGTTTTTGATTTAAGTGTTAACGTTTGGTTATTTTTTTAAACAGGAAGGATTAATTTTTATGTCGACATACACATTTTAACTTTTGGTAACACTTAAACTTACATACAATATTCGAAAACTTGTATACATCGTAGGTGTTTTACAAAATATTTATATGGGAATTACCAACAACATTTGTACAACAATTCAGACGTAAATTGTTTTAAATATTATTTGTTTGATTGTAAAGTTTCTGTAGTAAATATTTGCCAAATGTGACCGTACCTTAAGCCTAAGATAGAATGTCACATCTTCTACACAAATGTTAAAACGGGTCAAGCTATATCTCCAATTTTATTTTAGATTTATTTACAAAAAATTTTGATTCTGCCCCACTATGCACGGTTAAATCAGAATTTATTTAAGTTCCAGCTTTTTCAGAACTCAATCTGAATTACTATATGTTTTATCATATAATGTAAAAAAAAAACACATTACTGACCTTCCTTTGTTTTCAAAATTTTAACATGGTGATAAATATATATTGTTAAATTAGGAACCAAAATCGCACACAAAATAAAGTCATCGAAAAAAGTATATGTTTTGAGAAATTGAGCTTATTTGGTTAACGCATTTGATAATTAATCATCAGCCGCTTCCACTCAAACAACATCACTTTCTGATAATTATTAGTTTTCTATCTATTATAACTAATATTTGTCACAGCTCCCTCCTTCAGTGGTATAGCATTCAAACGCCACCGAAGAAAGTAACGCAATTATATATAGGCATATTAATTGCTTGAGTGTTACTTCTCTTAAAAAAAAATTAGATCTTAAAATTGCCTAAGAGAATCTTAGAAAAAATTTACCAATATGATACAAATTATAGAGAGTTTAAAAAGGCTTCTGTTGTTGTAAAATAAAATTACTTAAAACTAATAAATATATATAATGGTTCCATCGATTGCTTTTTCAAATCTAACATACGCCACTAGGAATGCCAATCCCAAAATCTGGGTTTTCGGGATTTGGGAAATCCCATTACATTTATGAAATCCCGAACCCGTTTGCTTTATCATCCTGAAAATGAGGGCAAAATAGTATTTAAAAGTTCTGACGTGAAGCGTATTCTAGAGAGAGTCGCAACAAACCCTCCTTTTTAATAGTGTTTAACAGGGATTACAACATATGACCGATCGTTGTCACGATAACTGTTACATTTTCATGTCTGGCCACACATTCTACACATTTTTCGGCCAATGCTCGCTTTAAGTGTATGAGTTGCATTTGGTACATGTTCCTTGTGATGGGCTGGCCATATCTCAGCAGCTTATAATGGCAGCTATGAAATGAAATGAGGGTTCTACCAAATACAGAGCATTACCTTAGCGCCATGAATATTTGGCTTTGGTGTCCATGCGCCTGTTTGGCCGGGCTTCACATAGAATATCTTATACTGCAGGTTATCTTAATGGATCCATTTCCCAACCTTTTCTTTTATAGCGTTTAAGCAGCATTTCGGACATGCTAAATCGTCTTTCAAAGTCTTTCGGCTTCAATTTGCATGGTATCCAATTTCCCAGCTTTCTGATGAATTGTGCTCGGAAATGTTATAAAATTGCTGTATAAGTAGCTGTTGTTGAGTTTAAAAACAATTTTCATGGAGTAATGCCTCTAATTGTTGCAGTTCCAACTTGTTTGGCTGGGCTGGGCGATATTTGCATTTCGTGTCAATATCAACTTCTAAACTGCACAAACTACCTCTCGCATATTTAAATCGATGGAACACATTCGCCATAAGCTTTGGTGGGCAAGTGCCGCTGAACACTTACTTTAAAATTACAGAAGTAAAGCAAAACTTCCGGCATATGACGCTATGTTGGCACAAAATTGAAAATTTTTAAAGCAAAAGTAAACTTTAATTTTAGTTGGGAACATGATTATATTTGACTGCACACAAAACAGAACTACTCTAATATGTAAATGCAATTTAAATACGCGTGTCTTTTTTTTTTTTTTTGTTAAGCTAAAGCGGGTGAAGCGTATATAAGTTTCGACACAGCTGAATATTTGCACTTAACCTATTTTATTTTACTTTTTTTTTTCGATTTTGTATAATATATTTCATATTGTTTGCGGTCAGCTGCTGTGTTTCATAGTTTTTTTTTTTCATACAACCCAACAACCCAACCAACCAAGCAAACACCAACCACAAATTACAATAACAAATTTTAAGTGCAATTATTTTATTTTCAGTTGCCAATTCCGGGTTTTATATTTTTTTTACGCAAAATACCATTTTACTCCAGCATTTACTGCAACAAATAACGAAAATCTGTTTGCAATATTTGCATTTCATTTTATGAAATACAATCACCTTGTGAAATTGCAACCTTAAGTGTAACAAAAGTAGCAAGTCCTGCTGCAATAAACAAAAAAAGAATTCTGCTGTATATTCAATAATATGTATGTATATTAAAATAAAATAAAAACAGAAGCTATTCATAAATACTTTTTCCATTAAATCTGTCAACAATGGTTATACATATATAAATGTATATATATATATAATAAAAAAAACAAAACAAAAATATGTATATATACATATTTATATATTTATTCAGCTGAAAATGGTACTGTTCCGGGTAGATAAAAGCCGGTGCTGTGGGAAAATACTAGCATACTGTGCGAAATGAAATTTGACTTGTATATTTTTTTCATAATGACAAAAAGTTGTAAAAAATATTGCAAATTTTTATTTTCAACAGAATCAGAGTTTCGTTAAGCTGTCATTATATTTTATAGTGAGTAAAAAGTTTTATTTCTATAGTCCAATGTATATTAAAAAATAAGCGAAATACACTTCAGTTTACTCACCAAAAGATTACTTGTCTTATGTAAAATAAATACTTTCCAAAGTTCAAGTTCAAAATAAAAGTTTAAAGGGACTTCAACATAGAATAATTAAAGATACTAAACTGACAACTAACTTCACGCTAGACTACCTGGGATGCATAAAGTAAACAATTGATCAGTCATTAGTGAAAATTACTGTCTACAGAGTTTTTAAATAAGAACTTTGGTTTTTTTAAACAAGATAAATGCAAGAATTTGTATGGAAATCACTCAAAATATTGTTGTACGGAAAAGTATTAAGTTTGGCAATTATAAATAAAAAATGACATCGGAGAAATGTTTAGCAAGACCAAAGATATCTCTATTGAATCTATTATCAACATTTTCAATCACATTTTGTTAAAATGGAGCATCTTCTTCGTTAATCAAGCCGTAGATTTGGATTTATACGGCTGTAATCGATTTAATTCATTGTTTCGGTGGCTGTGTGATGTATGACACAGTCCTGTTGAAACCGTTTGTCATTGATGATGACTCTTAACTCTTTATAATGTGATCCATTCACAGTAATCGTCTAGAAAAATTTCTCAATAAATGACGAAATCACACGCAGAGGGATAATATAGTTGTGCATGTATACCACAACTATTCCAAAATGTTTGCAACTATTTTTTAAATATTATGATCCCTGTAATTATTTATATGATTGCGGCAACCATAATATGGTTAAATTATGATTCACATGACCGAAGCAATTACATATATAATTACAGTAATTATGTAATGTTTGTAGTGATCAGTTTGATGACGAAAGATTATATCATATTATGTTGTTCTCAATCATAATCAAAGAGCAACGTATTATGATAAAGGATTTCATCATAGACATGATTACCACAAATACATACATAGTTACTGCAATCGAATATATGATTGTAGTAATCATCTGCGTCCTTAATTTTTCAAGAAGTTCAAGTTTTCTTTTCAATAAATTTTTCCCCCTTATTTAGAGATCGAAAACTTGTTTGCCAACCTATCTGTATTGAAATTTCACTTATGCCGTTTTCTTGTATTCGAAGGTTTAAAATAATTTATTTTTCAAGCAAAGTGCAGTAAAATATCATTCGCAGTATTATTGTTCCATAAACTCTAGGCAATTAACTTATGAATTTAAGTTTGAAACCCGTAAAAAAAGGTTTCTACTAAAGAGTAGTAATTATTGTAATTAAGGGTATCGGATGCTGTATAGAACCCCAGAAAATAAATAGTAGTTTGGAAACTAAAAGCTTAAAGATAAAAAACGCGTTAAACATTAAAAATCGTGAAAAAACCCTCAAACACTTTTTCGAGTAGAATTAAACTAAAAAAAATTTAAACACATCCAATTTATGATCTGAGGTATTTATTGAAGAGGTTTATAATAAGCTTATTAGTATAGATTCACTAAAAGATCATCAGTATCATCAGCTAGTAATAATTAGCAATGTTATTCGTTTTTAAGTTGTTTCTCTTCACTTCATTGAAAATGAAGCAGTCGTTTTTTTAAGTTTTTCCAGCACTGTATATGAGAAAGACATCATACACTTTAAGAGATCTTTGTAATATATCAAAATCTGTCTTTATATATTTGTATATTTCTTTGTAAAATTTCTTAGCCATCATTTGCCTTGAATAATAAAACTGATAAGATCTCTCAATATAATATACATTAGTTTACTTAATCCATTTATATATTTCCTTTATTTATCTTGAATTAACCTAAATAAAACAAACACAAAGAACATTGATCATGATAGCAGGACAACTAAAACTCTTAAATTCGTAACATTTCCAACTAGTTAAATAATTTCCCTTGAAAAAAAGAATTGCCATTAATAGACACACAAATAGCTCTGCTTTTCATAAGTATTATAAAACTTAAATGATCCATAAATAAGCTCGTTACAATAACAGCAACTTGTAATACACAAAAAGAAATGCTAAGGAAATGACTAGTATTTTTTTTCATTTTCAGTTTCCTTTGCCAAAAAAAAAAAAAATAAATATGTAGCAGACACTGTAATACTTACACAACGCATGTGAGAGTGAAAAACTAAACAACCTTTAACAGTGGGACCATGTTACATTTATTACAAGGTCTTTGTGAAGTCTAAAGTAAAACAAAAACTAACAAAACAATTTCGTTTATATTTGTATTTTCCTCTTCCCTTTTTGCTTTTTGAGATTTTGTCAGAATGTTTTGTTTTTGTTTCGTGTTTGTTTCTACTAAATTTAGCATGAATAAATATGCAGTATCATTCAGTGTTTATTTAACAGTTTAAAAACTCGTTTGGTTGCACTACTTCAATGTAGGAACAAAAGCTACAGCATAGTTTTTGTTTACTAAAGCTTTTTTCTGCCTTGAAGTAGTTTACGGAAAAAAATATGTTTCTATATATGTATGTATGTATGATCAGCTAACTTGGATATTACTAAACCATTTCCCGTTATGATATATTGCTTTTAGAGGACACAAATTTAAAATTTCTGAATATTTTAAAACACAAATTTTAAATATTTAAAAACAAATCATTGATATTTCTCTTGTTTCGGCTGGAGTTCATTAAATTTAATTTTTCATTAAATTATTTTTACTGAAGGTAGGAATTGTTACATTAAAATTATTATTAAAATTTATTGATAATTTTTCTTGGCTTAGGATTTGAACCTGGGTTGTTGGTTGAATTTACATATGTTTCGAGAAACACCACTTTCTCTCATATAAATTTTAATAATAATTTTCATGTAACAATTCCTACCTTCAGTAAAAATAATTTAATGAAAAATTAAATTTAATGAACTCGAGCCGAAATAAAAGAAATATCAATGATTTAAAATTAACAGTTTAACTAAAAATAATAATTGTTTTTAAAAACAAATGGAAAATATGACCAAATAAAAATGTGAAAAAAAAATATTTTGTTCTTTTTTTTTTTTTTGTCAAAATTATACATAACTTTTAAGAAGTTTCCTTTTAAAATAAAAAAAAAACTCTCTTTTACAAGTTGTAAATATCCAGAAGCTCTCGTTTGGAATTACCCTAATGTACATAAGTACATGTACTCACACATATGCCAACCTGTTAACTTACATTGCATAGAATAAATATCATAGAAAAAACAGTTGCAGCCACTGTCTTAAAACTTATTCATGCAGCAACAATATACTCGTTATGTTAATAAAAATATTTTGTTATTTTAGCAGACATAAGAAAACTGCAGAAGTGTTTATTAAAAATATATAACAAGATTTTCAGAAAATATCACATAGTTAAAAAACAAAAGATTGCACGCCTTTTAGCAAATTACATGTCAAAGGTGCCCTATTTTGAGTCGCCACAGCTTCGCTCCTAGAGGATTTAAGTTTTTCATATTTAAGGCCTAAACCCAAATATTTTTACGTGCATGAAACATTTTATATCTATAAGATCAGTCGGTTAGAAATGCCAGATTTATTTCCAAAAAAACCTTGGAATTGGTTGCTCTAATGAGATGCCGAACCAAAATATTAATATACAGAAATAAATAATTTTGGTAAAAAGGCAATGGTTTGGCAAGCAATTTGTAGTAGTGATCTGAAAATCAGGGGGGTTACTGTGTATTTCGATTCGAAAGCAAAATCTTTCGAAATACAATGTAAAAAGTATACAAATTCGAATGATTTTCTTTTCGAATCGAATTACACAGTAACCCACCAGCACTCAAACTAATTAAAACAATGGCAGCAGTACCGTTTGCATCATTACAACATTAGACAATACCGCCAATATGTTTTAACCCCATTTAGCTTTCAAAAACTGCAATGGTTTGCTATCGAAGAAATCAGATCAATGTGGCACCTATTTGTCCATTCGTTCTGCACAAACTATTTATTCCGACAAAGTTTTTTTCCTATAAAGTTTGACATTTCTCGTTCTGAGAGAGAGAAAATATTTTATACGAACAACTTTCAGCTTGAATTGGTTTAATTTTATATTTTGTCTGGACAAAAATGAATAATAATCAGCAATAGTAATTTTCTGTTTTCATTCATTTTGTATACACAATATTTTAAAATAATTTAATATTTGTTTTTTGACACTAGAAAACCAAAGCAAAATAAATCAATGGCCGCACTTGTAAAACTAACAGATTCTGTTTATATATGACAGCTTTGCTTTTCCAGAAAAATCGGGTTAATAGTGCTGCAAAAAAATTCTCAGTAAAAAAATGTTTCTCCGGACAAAATTTTTTGTTCGGAACAAATCAACCTTTAAATCATGCTGCAAGTATTTGTTGTCCATATAAAAAACCAACAATTATTTAACGGGTTTTTTGTGTGCAAAAGGGCACATGATTCTAGGGCTTAACAAAGTAACAATAGCTATTCGGTGATTTGGAATTTGGTTTTTGCAGTCAGCTGGCTTCAGTTATTATTTATTTTAATTGTTTGTGTGGCGTATAATTATTATTTAATTCAATTAATATAAAATACCACTCATACGTCTCTGTATTTAGTAAGTTTTCTATGATTTAGTGCTGGCAAATTCTACTACTTTCCATTACTCAATAATATTCAATACTTTTCATTTGGGTACTCAATACTACTCGATACTTTTAACACATAGTTTTTATCTGCAAATTGAAGTAGTTTCTTCAAAAAATAAAAATAGATCTTCAACTATTATTGATTTTGTATGTCTTTTATTATAAATAATAGACAGCTTTATTTCGGCGGTTGGTTTAATTTTATAGCTTACAGATTGTTGCCTTTTCATACAGTGATGTATTTTTATGCACTATTTTATCCACTCTGCTTAAAAATTCAACTCAGAAAGTATCGAGTAACTACTTTTGAGTATTGAGTATCCAAAAAAAAAAGGGCAAATACTCGATACTCGGTACCCATTATTCAATACTTTACCAGCACTACTATGCTGAAAGTACTACCTAAAAAATAGAATAGAAAAATGCCATTCTAACCCACTCTTCCTTCGTTACCCTCCGTTGCCACATGCAAGTAATTACCTGCAAGTTGAGTATACATTAGGGGTATTCTATTATGACTTTTTTTTGTTTTTTTAAATT
This sequence comes from Bellardia pandia, assembly GCA_916048285.2. Classification (NCBI taxonomy): domain Eukaryota; kingdom Metazoa; phylum Arthropoda; class Insecta; order Diptera; family Calliphoridae; genus Bellardia; species Bellardia pandia. Next base: position 30,492,362 of record OU696533.1, on the reverse strand, counting down.
TACATGGCTGTACACGATGAGAAACATTAAAAAAATCATAAGTGCGATTTTAGTTTTTTATTTCATTCAAAAAAGTTCACGCACCAAACGATTTTAAAATTTACATGCGCATATACACACAAACATGTACATTTGCATTGGCAATGTATAGCTGTTAACCGCTTTTGCTATTTGTTTTCGTTTGCTTTTGTTTTGTTTTGTTATACTTGAAAACGAAAATTAAAAAATTCTTACATTGAAAATATTTTTAATTATTTAATTTGACATTAGAAGAAATAAATTTCAAATTTAAGGTTCTTCCATTTTTACAAAACGAATATAAATGTTTCACTTCTTTAATGGCTCGTTTGGCACATATATTAGTCCGTTTTAAATTTGGAATGGCTGAATCTTTCTTCACCCAGTGTCTATATAAACATTGGTGTGCAGTTTTGAACGGCTTCACAGATTCTTCCAAGCATTCAAAATTATTGTTGCGAAAACATTGGTCGGAAAACCATACTTCGTACCATGCACTGCATATAAATTGACAAAGTGGTAAAAGTTTTTCTCTGTAATTGGGAAGGAGTATAAATGTGAGCAATGCAAGAATAGCTCTGGAGTTCCAACGGGCGTTACTAAGCGATAGTAAAACTCGAAATTTAATGAACGGAAAAACGTTATGTTCAAATATTGTGACACTTTTTTCATTCTCAAGCACCATTACCGCTACTCGCACTTCTTTAGTTTCATTTGACAATACCACTACCTGCACTTCCTTTTTTCCAAACTTTCTCCCGTCAAATTGAAGACACAAATTCTCTTTTTGTAACGTTGTCATATATTTTGCTTCCAATCGCTCGGCTGATTTCATTGAGGCTTTATATACGGCAGATTGTGTGGGTGCTGGAATAGCAATGCCTGATTTCACTAATGCTTCACATACTTTAGTTGCTTTCCTGCTACTCAAACTTGTTTCCTCTATCATATCTACTGCGACCCTTGTTTGACACTTGACTTTTCTAAGTCTTTTTGCAGGTGGTTCAGGGTGATACAATTCACTATCTCAGATACACTTGAATTTATATTACTTTTGTTTTGTACGGTCACTGGTTTAAGTAAAACAATTTTTGATTGATGAATATTTGTTTCCTTTTCAGTGGTGTATCCAACATCTCCATTGGAAGCAGAGGAGTACTTAGTTCTGACTGCAAAATAGCGGTACATTTTTACCACTACTTTCAAAAAAACCAAAATTATAACACAACAAAACAAAATAAGAATAAGAACTAGAAAGCAAACGAAACAAATAGCAAAAGCTGTCAACAGCTATACATTGCCAATGCAAATGTACATGTTTGTGTGTATATGCGCATGTAAATTTTAAAATCGTTTGGTGCGTGAACTTTTTTGAATGAAATAAAAAACTAAAAACGCAGTTAACATTTTTTTAATGTTTCTCATCGTGAATGCGCATGTAAAACATAGGTTAAAAAAATAGAATACCCCTAGTATACATATTATCTACGAAAAATACCGAAAAACAACAATATTTGTTTGAGTGGCTACACTAGCAAGTGCAAGTTGATTTTTGAAATGTCGTCAGCAAAGAAACTTCAAACAAAGTTTTTTCATAAAATTCTGTTAATTTTCAAGCTCATAAGGATCTAGTATTGCTGTATTGTCAAAAGAAAAAATACGGAAAAAAATTTTGTAATTTACAATTTTTTTTTATAAATGCATGAAATTATTATTTCAAAATACTATTAAGATGTGTTGTGTAATAGTTTTTTTTTTTTCTTAATAATTGTTTGTAAAACCCCAAAAATTTGTTTTATTTTAACACTGGTAGCACTGTTTATTTATTTGTCATTCTACTTACGGCAAGTGCTTACAACCAAATTCTCTCGCAAGTTGAGTTGTAAGTGCGAAAAATATGATTGTGTTAGTAAAAAATTGTAATTGTATTGAGTTTTCCGAACTTGCACTTGCATGTGGCAACGGGGGGTTAGAGTTAAAATATAAAAAAATTTAGACCTATAAATAACAAGCTATTACAAAACACTGTGATTATCGATCTATATCAGGGACACAAAATAAGATTTTACAAATTGTAGTAAATTTCAAGAAAAAGTGTACTTTCTTCAGCCCAATTGTACTAAAATCTTTTGTTATTTTTTTTAATATTTTTTATTAACAATTAACTACAAACGTACATAAGAATTCATTTGTGCATACATATGTGTGTAAAAAACTTCACAATTAATAAAAAAAAAACACATTAAAATTCATTCGTACTAAGTACTTGCATATATGTAGATGAACTTAACAATTAATATTAATGTTTTAATTTCAAAAGATACATAAAGACTTAGTTGTTGAGATCTGAAAAAAAAGTATTATTTATGACATACTTCTTGCTAACTCATTTCAAAATTCTAGATGTACAAATTAGATGACTTCAGCTGGAGACAGTCGAAACAAACAGTCTGTTTCTCTGTTTGGTTTTTATTATATTTTGATAAGAAGATATCCTTTACATATTTGCAGATGAATGTCGAATGGATAATATTTTTATTTTGACCGTCTTTGATTAACCACGGAAACTATTTTACCCATTCATCTCTGAAGGGTACACTATGCGGCTTTTTGTTTACTTGTTTGGTAAATTTATAATTTTTATTTAAATTTGTTAAAGATTTCAAAATATATCTGACAAAACTTACAAATTGAAATGAAAATAAATGACTTTTTGACCAAACGCAGCAAACATATGTAAAAATGGACTACAACATAAAAGCGAAAAAACGAATTCTTAACCAAGAGTTGCCATATGAAAATTGAACGAACACAAAAAATGGGATAATGATGAATTTTTTGAAATACATTTGTGCAATGTAATAATATAGGGAAAATCTTTAAATAGTGCTAAATTAGTCATTAGGGTACTATTGTACTTTTTGACTTTCAAATAGTGTTAAAAAAAAAAGTACAATTGTACCAACTTTTGCATCAATTTCTACATTTTGGCTATACGTATTGTAGTTATAAATATTGTAAGCCATACTCCTAAAAACTCCAAAAAAAAAAAAAAAAAAAAACAATAATAAGCTGTCACTCTAATAGACACATTTAAACCATATTTTAATCAAACTGCCCATACAATTTGTCTTAGCGGCTTTAAAACTTATTGAATTGTTTAAAACCACTATGTATTATATGTATTTCGTGCATCTAGCAAGTGAAAAGATAAACACAGTAATGAAATTTGCAGCACATATTCCCAGGTTTCCAACTGTGATAAATATTTTCATAAAAATGACTGGCAAAATGAAGCTGCTTTATTCCGAAATATATTGAAAAAAAAAACAAAACAAAAAACTCAAGTATGTGTTTATTTATTTTCTAAGCATTACAAGGAATACCATAAAAACACAAATAACTTAAATCGGATGAATGGGAAATTTTAAAAATTGTAAAATTCGTCTAGAGGAGAGAAATATAATAGATTTATTTTAATAATAATTTACAAACATACAGCACACAGACTTCAATTATAAAGTATGTACAATTAAATTATGTACATTGTACATATTTGTATTATAAAACATTTGTAAGATATTCTCAAGAAACACAACAACCTTGTTTTTGTAAATTCTTTGCAATTAATATTCGTTATAGATAAACACTACTGTATCAGTTACAACAACAGACTATTTACTCGCTAAAACATTTACCTAAGTATGTATGTATATGTCACATGTATGTAAAAGTAAATATATCTATACTCGTATTAGGGTGGTTCAATTTTTTTTTATGAAGGCGTTTAGAAAAAACTAATCTACAATAAATTCTAAGAAATCTTGACTAAGATAGTATGGGTCTAAAATCATCTTCCGCCGAGAGACATAAAGCGATCTCAGAAATTGTTTTCAAATAATTTTAAGGCTTCGTTATTCGTATAAAAATTAAAACACAATATCGATGCAAGATATATTTCTTAAGCAATACTTCTTGAAAACATATTAATTTATTTGTAATCAAATAAATTTTAGGACAAAAAAGGGAAATGTGTTCAAGTTTAAAGTGAAGCACCTGCCAAAATGGCTCATCTTCACTGCGCACTCAAACGCAGGACGGACTCGGCCCGTCAACCGCATTGTGTGTCCTACTAAAACACAGGAATAGCCTCTAGGAGGACTACTTTGTGTGCCTTAACAGGGTCACACAATTAGCAATTTCTCAATACTTGACTGCAAGATCACAGTAAAGATCACCTTGCTTAAGAGATTGGGCTATCTAATCCCTGCCACCAGTGACGAAGTACAATTAACATAGCCCAGGACAACGAAAAGCATAGTACTAACGCAGCAGTGCACAGATCATATGAGAGTCAAGGACTATGATCTGCTAACCATCGAACCAAGTCCAAAGACCGATCGATACAACTACTACGAAAGCCCAGCCTTCCATAACTTCCTGAGCACAGAGTTAAGAGTCTCCGCCACATTTTAGCAGCTCTGTTGAGATCGGCAACAGCACCTAGAGCAAATTGATAGTCCGAAATGTGCTTGCTTTCGCAAGCTCACATCGGTCTTTTAACCAAATGCCATTTTCCCCGCTTTGGGTATTAAACCACAGCCACTGCGTGGACACCGAAGTGACCTCAACCAATTATCAGATAGGGGACGGTCACCCTAATAATAGAACTAGGGATATGTCCCCGGGCAATAACTGATCCCGCAGCACCAGATAAAGACTCCGGTCGGCTTCGACCTTCCTCTAGTAAACCAGATTTCACTCTATCTAGATTCGAGCACTTGCAATTCATGGAACTAGTAACCATTTTCTAGGCCGGTAATGGGGGTGTGGTCCAGCTAAAATCACACCTACACCTCGCCCCCCGGCCATATTTAACCCTGTCAGTTTGTTAGTCATACAATCCAATGTATGACATTATCCCCAGTTTGCACCACGAGGAGGTTGACATTAGGCACTTAAATTGTACTACAATCTATCCGAAGGAAAGGCCGATGGTATGAAAGCAGCCCAATTTTTGCAAACTAAAAAAAGGGAAAGTGGGAAAAAGAGCAACTATATTTGTGTTTTGTACAGATATACCAGAAGTTGCTAGTTTTTCATATTGAATAAACAAACCTTTTGGCGTTAGCTAGGTTTTTATTTTAGACTCATACTCATAAATTCTTTGGGTAATTTTCTCAGAATTTTGTGTAGATTTCGATTTTGGTTTACTCCTGTCACATTTTTTCTCACCCAAACAAATTGACACACCCTAATATGTCTATATTATTTGTTTAAAAAATAAAGTCTATTTAAATTGATTGCAATGTGTATTGGGATTTTTATTTTCATTTGAATGCAGTTACTGTTTTCTTTTTCTTTCTCGCTATTAAAAGCATGACAACGTTAGCAGAGTACAAAAATCAAATAAGCAAAACAACAGCAAATATTTGTAAATATTGCAAAAACTGCTTGCCATTTGGGAATATTAAAAGCAATGTTTATGATTACGATTCAGACAGCTTAGACGTACGCACACAAAAATATGCCTTAAAGAAGTAGGCACAGTTTTATTAGAGTTTCGTATGATTATTTAAGCAAGTTTTATCTAAGTATATTTAGCGCACCTAAATAACAATCATAATCATAAATTTAACCTCCCAGAATCATTAAAAGTGGAAGTTGTTAACTATTGCTAATAGGGTTAACAATGATTGGGATCAAAATAAAAAACTAAACTAGAAATCACAAATAAAATATTCAATTTATAAACGTTATCCTATTTAAAATGTCAGAGAACAATTCTATATATTGGAAGCAAAAATCGTACATTTATCATCACTGTGAAAAAATAACTCATCAATTAACATTAGTAGATACACTGTCGGACAAAAAAATGCGGTTTCAAATATTTCCTGTTTTTTTTTTAATTAATATGTGTATTTATTATATAATAATTATAAATTATAGTTTTATCTTTAATTCTGTTACTATTTTATCTAATATTTATGTACCTTTTTGCAAAATCTAATCGTTTTTTTATAAAGGGTGTCCCAACTATAACGCAATTTTTAAATTTTAAATAAAACATAGATATTTAAAAAAAAATCATTAGACTTTATTATATTGTAAAGTAGGCAGAATAAGGTTATATATGGAATAAGATATCGTGTAGATGGCCGCCACGGCTTTGCTGGAACACACGCGATCTTTTAATGAAATTTTCAATGACCTTTTTGCATAAATGCTGCGCTATTTCATTAATGCAGCGTCCAATTTCCTCTTTTAAGGTATGAGTCGTCGTTGGCTTATTCGCATAAACCATCGACTTCAAAAAACCCCAAAGAAAAAAATCTAAAGCTGTTAAATCGCAGGATCTAGGCGGCCAATTCTGGTTTTCAAAACGCGAAGTAACACGACCCGGAAATGACTGATGCATTTGCTCTGGTTGTATGATATGTGGCGCCGTTTTGTTGAAACCACATGCCCTCCACATTCATTTCTTCAATTCTAGGCAAGAAATAACGGGTTGTCATTTCACGATACCGAATACCATTGACACCATTGCGTTCTAGTTGGGACACCCTTTATTTGCAACTAGTAGAAGAGGCTTCTTTTTAAGGTACGCTCACACTTGGAAAATATTTGCCGCAAAAGACGTAACCACTAAATAAAATATATTAAATATTAAAAAAAAAAATAAACTTTGTTTATTTAGACAATAAAACAAATATTTTGTTTTATTTTATTTGATGCTGTTTGATCTTGCAAAACTCTTGTAAGAGTAAACAATGTCAAATAAAATTTTTACTTAAACAAGTGCCCTTTTTTGAGTAAATGATGAAACATAATACGACCGCAACTTCAAGCAAAAACGACTCTCAGAGAAAACAGGCCCATAATTGAAACGACGGCTGCAACTTCACGAACTGTCATTTAATATTTTTATATTTTTTCTGTGTACCAACCTGTAATGCCGACGGTTTTTCCAATTTTTGTCCACAAATCTTGTTTTAAATAAAAATTGTTGTACAATGGCGATTGCAAATTATATATGCAATCATGCTTTTGTACTTCTTTAATTAATTTTTCTATAATATCACTTATTTTCTTTTAAATTACAAAAATCTCTTTTTTTTTCTTTTGTTTTTATTTTTCTTGCGCCAAAGCTGCAAAAACATATGGTTTTTTTTTACAAAATGTATAAAATTTATTGAAAGTATGGCAATATTGTTGAGAGCATTTGTCTCTTAAAGTGAGAGCATAAGAAAAAACGCTGTCAAAATAAAATAGATTCTATTTTCACGACCGCATTCTCTGGCATAATTTTATGTCAAACTGTATGGAAAAAAACGTCCAGCCCCAGTTCTGTTTCATTATTAAACCTTTAGCGAACGTAATTTTTAGATTGCTTTCGTTAAGTCTTCTTTGGACAGTTCGAGTCGAAATATTTAAAAAAGGAACTATTTTTATATCTCTCGCTGTAGTAAAAGAATTTCTTTTTGCTAGAATTGCAACCTGATCATCTGATCTATGAAATATTTCTTCTATACCGTTCGATTGTGGGTGATAAGGTGTAGTGGTGATTTTATGACTTCCTAATAACTTCGTTAGTTCTGTAAATATTCTCGAGGTAAACTGAGTTATCTTAAGTGGTATTCCGAAACGGCTTATATACTTTGTAAAAAATGTTTGTGCAATTATTAGTGCAGTGATATCTTTAAGATAATAAGCTTCAAGCCAACGTATAAAACGATCAATAATTGTCAAAATGTATCGATGATTTTGTATATCTATGTACTTTAGAACAAACTATTTCCTATATAAAATCAAACTTAAATTTTGATGCTGATTTCACTATGTATAAATTTTCTTATTCACAACCTAAAAGGATTGCATTTTTCAAACTCAATAGTCCCTTCGATCTTTATTATTTTTAAAAACTTACCACAGAGTTTTCAACAAAAAAATCAGGAATACAACTTTTATTTCAAGGTTAACAGAAAACCGCACTTTATTATGTCGCGAAGATTTTTTGTGCACTTCAATACAACTTTATTTTTACACGGTAATTGGTTCCGGGAAATTTCGTGTAAAAAAACCGCGTAAAAAAGACACTGATCGTATGTACAAGAGGTGATTGGTTCCTTATCTCTAAAATCTATTGAAATTAGTGAAAAAGAAGGATTTCTTAGGTTTATAATATTAATTCACATATACAATGTGTTTTTACACAAGCATAGTTATTAAAGAAAGAAAAAAGGAATGCACTTTAAGCTTAAAAGTAATGTAAAAACAATGTATGGCAAGTTCAATTAATTGTATACACTAAAAGAGAATTCCCATAAATTTGTGAAATTTACAATTACTCTGACCAGCGAATTTGCTTGTATGCACAAAAATGGAATTCCGATAAATTTGTGATATGAACATATTTCGCAAACATTAAATTTAAGATAAAAAATTTTAAATCGTGCTAAGTAGAATAGAATCGTATAAAATTTGTTTATTTTCAAACTGTGTTAAATCAAAACCGTTTAAAAAAGACCGTGTAAAAACAAAATTAGTTGTATATTTACATCAGAAATATAAATGAGCGACTTAATAAAATTGCACTGTTTATGTAAATAATTCAGATACTTCAACATATAAGGGGACTGTGAATAAATAGTAAATAATACATGCAGAAGAAAAATATCTAAAAGGAATGGAGAAGCTTACAAAATCGAACTTTATTTTGTCCGAGTGTGTATGTACCAGAGATCATTTATGAGTACTGAAAAAGTGAGTATACTTGAATGATGACTTATAATTTATCGTACTTATACGTACTCATACTTGTCTCAATATCATCAAACCAATATTCATATTTAAAGTTTGAAATACTCATAATATTCAGACTTAATCTCATGTATGATGTTGTTTATTTTGACTCTCCTTAACTCAATGTACGTAGACGATAAAAAAAATAAGAATGACTCGCATACACTCATGTGTCGTTAATTTTTTACAGCCTGCTTATAAAAATTATATAAAATAATAAATTTTATATTTTCCCCAATATGTTTTCCTATATAAACTTACTTGTATGTTTTTATATTTCTTTTTTACTTATTTTGTATAAATTCCTAACGGATAAAGCAGAATGATTTAATTTAATTTAATTTTTCTTAAAATGTAAATCAAAATACCGCGGTTTATTAATCAAACATATTGGGAATGGTATGAGCTCGAAGTCGGCGTAGTACTCATACTTATATACACCCGCATTTATAAGTCAACGTTGTTGTGAGTTTGAGTAACTCAGAGTAGTTAAATTGCAATGATGTAAAAACACTTATACTTAAAATGTTATGAGTAGTTGTGAATCGATAAAAATTATTCATTGACGATCTCTGGTATGTACTTGTTTTTAAATGCACATAAATATCAATCATACGCATAAGTGTTCGTTGAAAAGAAATAAATAGCGAAACTTTAAAACTATGAAGCAGATTTCTTTAAATATATTTATTTTAATATTGAACTTAATGGTAGAATGTTTTATTTTTTATTGCTACAGTGGTTCAAAGTTGTCCACCTCAAATGTGAGAGAAAATTTAGAGTCTTAAAACTCACGCTATTATAAATCAATTGCAAAGATTTCTTAAGTCATGACTTTTCAACTGTTTTGCGTTTTTAACAAATATCATTCACTGTTATATCAAGAAAAAACTTCAAATTAACAAGATGCTAATTTTTATATCTACAAGCATAGGTGGGGTGTCACAATGCCATGGGACATAAAACCATATGCCGTTAAGTCCCATTTCATTGAGGCTTAATGGCATATGCCCTTATGACTTAACGGCATAAAATGTTTTCCAGAAATGAGATATAAAGCCATATTTTTGATAATGTTGCATGTCACCCTATTTCATGTAAAAAATGCGGTACAGTGAAATAACTCCCAAATGAAATAACTCCCAACATTTTTTTTTTTTTTTGTTGACCGGCAATACAAGAAATTTGTACAATGCGAAGCCGGTATTCTCCCTACGGCCGGGCAGAAGGATTTTCTCCTCCATGGTGTACAGAATACCGGCTTCGCATAGTATAATAAAATGACATAATAATATTTATTTAGGGACAGTCGCACAAGCGGCTTATTATTCTTTTTTTATTAATTTATTTATTAATTATTTATTCTTATTAAAACCTAAAAGACTTAAAATTACTTACGCTATCAGAGGGTCGTCAAGTGCTCGTCACTTGATATCATCTTTGTTCAAAAATACAGTGGCAACACAACCGCATATATGGGAAAATGCTTAGATAAGCATTTCTCATGGTTGTGCTGCCTAATACTGTGTTCAGATATGAAACTTAATTGAGACAATATTCGGTTAATTGACAATATTATTTTAAGTGTTCAGGCATACGCAATTTTCAGCTTACTCAATAATTATTTGACAGTTGGAAAACAATACAAAAAATACTCTATATGGTTGTTGTGTTTCTACGTAAACAAACTTACCTTCACATTGATTTTTTAATGATTTCTTTTGTTGACATTTGCATTTTATACAATTATGTTCACTAAACACAGTTGTGAACAGTGTTGCATTCGAAATCTTACTCAATATTATAACAATTTCGTACTTATTGCGCAATAATTAATTGAGATTTTATATGGAATATTGAGCTCAATAATGGCGTTAATTGCGATTAACGCAATTAAGGGTCATATCTGAACACGCTATAAGTGTGTCTGCTATTCGACGCCTAGTACCGTACATATGTAGTATAGGTAAGGGTCGATAGTAAGACACACTACAATAGTAGAGATTCCCTGTATTTGCAACTACTTGCTTAAGACAGTTTTAAGAACCGTTACAAAACCATCAAAATTCACTAAAATGCAATTTTAAGAGAAATGAAATAACTCCCAACGATAAAATAGTGTTTGCAATCAAATGGGTCACAAAACCATAATGGCTTTATGTCTTATTTCACTAAAATTGGTATGAAACTTAAGGTCATATCCAAATTATGGCTTTATGTCCGTTTGTATTGTCCATGGCATGGCATTGTGACACCCCATCACAAGCATATTATGACACAACTAAACAAATATATTTTTAGTTTTTTTAGTTAAATTTTCTTAAATTGTGTAAACGGGAAATTTGGTTTGTAATAAAATAATTGCTTTGGTGGCTGTGTAACATTTGGCAGCACCCTAATGTAACCACATAGCAGTGATATCCATTGCATCAATAGTACGCCCACATTTTACCAATTATTAACATTTTTCGAGAGCATGATCCTTTGTTTATAAATAATATCTAGATTTTTGAACAAAAATTTCCAGCCACACCTCCAGACTACTAGCTTTTTGTAATATACCAGAGTCCCAGCCTGAAGGCTTGCAATACAGAAGAAAAATATAGTAAATTCAAACCTACTACATTAGAATTAAAATTAGAAACCGTTTAACTACCCCCTAGTCCTGATAAAATATTACAATGTTATTTTTAAGCTAAAATTTCTTAAAGACCTTTAACGTTATGCCACTTAACGAAATCTAGTTTTGTAGATTTTTCTTATGCATATTATTTTACCACCTTCTTGCATATTCTACCACTGAATACATTATGATAAATATATTTCCTAGAAATTACCATTACTATTTTGCAGGATATCGAAAGAATTTTATAAATCGTATTATAAAATAAATGGAAAACCAAAGTCCTTTCATTTATTTAATCATATAATTATTTAGCTTTGACACAATTGATTGATTGTTTTGAGCAGGGACACATTAAACTTCTATCAACAGAAAAAAAATCAACTTCCAACAAAAGTACATCAGTAAAAAAAGAAAATTGGAAAAGTTATTTTTAAGTTCTCTTTAAGGTTTTCCAACTTTTCATGGGAAAACAAATATTGTTTTGTCTTGATTAATAACCCAAGTATTGGTTATAATTTGTAGTTCTTTACTAAATCCATATATACGAGTTTGTATATTTATATAAATTTCTTATTTTGTTTCTTTCAGATATTGGGCGGTAACAAATATCGATTACATTCACTCGCGCACCAGTCGTCGTGTATTTCTTATGATATTTTTTGTATGGACAGCAGCTGTTATAGTCTCACTGGCTCCCCAATTCGGTTGGAAGGATCCAGACTATTTGCAGCGCATAGAACAACAGAAGTGTATGGTTTCACAGGACATAGCATATCAGGTAAGAAAACTTGTTATATTATTTGAGTTTGCTGTAACTTTTAGTTTCCAGAAAACAATTATATCTCTCAAACTCAAAACAATTAAAAGCAAAAAAAAATTCTTCGCAACTAACAATCTGTTTCTGCTACTTTTGTAATTTATTTTATTACTTAGATATTTGCCACTTGTTGCACGTTTTATGTGCCATTATTGGTTATATTATTTTTGTATTGGAAAATCTATCAGACGGCCAGAAAGCGTATACACAGACGACGTCCCAAGCCCATCAATGTAACCGGCAATAATAATCAGGTAAGTTTTGCCACAGCGCAACTATTTGCCATTATGGTTTTTTAATTGCAGCATTTATTATGGTAGTTATTTGGATGTAAAAACTTTTATAATATTAAAAGGTATTTCAGCAATAAGGTGATTTCAATGCGAGAAAATATATTCCTAAACTTGTAACATTAACTTGTAGTTTTTGTTTCAAAACGAAAAAGCTTCCTTAATATTATTTCATATACTCGTATATGTATGTACAATATATCATTATGTACTATTTGAAGTTTAAAGTGGACAACTATGTACATTGTAGTAGACGTCGATGTGTATGCTGGTATTGATATGAGATTGAATGATGAATTGTTTTAATGGTCGATAGTTAAGTGTTTCCATGATATATATCCATCCATTATTTATAAAACAGAAGCATACATTAGTAGACAATTGTTTGTGCGCACCACGATTTCTTTAATTTCACTGTCAAACACCATTTTTGGAACAGAATAGCGACCCTATAATTCTGAAAGGGTATGTTGAGTAGATCATTTTTGTAGAACAAACTTATGGTCCAGCACGTCTGAGTTTTTTTTTACAGTGGGTCAAAGTTTTCATTTTTTGGTCGAAGGGAGCATTATACTATATGAATAAAATGTTGTAAGTTAATGTCTGAGAGAATTCTTATGGTCAGAGTTGTATTGTGGAATTGTATGAGGATTATTTTGTGGAAGATCTTAACCCTCTAACTGATCTCTTTATGGGTCAATTTGACCCTTTTTTCGATAAAATCAAAATATATCCTTTAAAAAAGGACATTTAAGGATTAAAATATTCTACGAAAATGTTTGGCGGAAAATTTCAGTGGGGGTCGCCAAAGACACCATTGTTGTAAATAAAGCTCTTTACGATTTGTAAGCTGATTTGTAAGTCACAGCTGACTAGACGCGAGAACTCAGTGTTTGGCGCGGCCGAACTTGACGATGTTTTCACCTGCTTTGTATGTGTTGGCGTGTAATTTTGCCAATTCATCGTAAAGAGCTTTATTTACAACAATGGTGTCTTTGGCGACCCCCACTGAAATTTTCCGCCAAACATTTTTGTAGAATATTTTAATCCTTAAATGTCCTTTTTTAAAGGATATTTTGTGATTTTATCGAAAAAAGGGTAAAATTGACCCATAAAGAGACCAGTTAGAGGGTTAAGATCTTCCACAAAAATAATCCTCATACAATTCCACAATACAACTCTGACCATAAGAATTCTCTCAGACATTAACTTACAACATTTTATTCATATAGCATAATGCTCCCTTCGACCAAAAAATGAAAACTTTGACCCACTGTAAAAAAAACTCAGACATGCTGGACTATAAGTTTGTTCTACAAAAATGATCTACTCAACATACCCTTTCAGAATTATGGGGTTGCTATTCTGTTCCATTCAAAAACTCTGAATTTGTTAGACAGTGTTTTTAAAGAAGTATGAGAAATTTAAGATTAGAGCGAAGATTAGAGAGAATTATTAAGTATTGTCCATTGTTAGTTATGACCTTCTCTCATCTTTCTGGCAACATTACGATTCAATACACTATCGGTTACCCAATATATTTGAGGATTCTGTAGCTTAATTTGTTAGTCCATATGATTATTAAGCATGAGTTGAAACATCAATTTCTGATAGTTATTAGTTTTCTATCTATCATAACAAATATTTATCACAGCGCCCTCTTACATGGTGTAGCATTGAAACGTCACCGAAGTACAATAATTAAATAAAGGCTATATAATTAAGCTTTAAAATAATGTGCCTAACAGACGACAGTTTCTGCATTTAAAATAGCATTTAAACAGATGTTTGTTTGTAAACAACTATTTAATTATGAAAAAATTTGTTTGACATATGCTGAAAAAACAGTATTTATTTGAAAAAAAAAATCTGAGGTTACTTTTGCTGAAACTACTCCATAATGCAAAAATTGTTCATGCACTAGCAACCGTCAACCTGAACGTGTTGCTACATGTGAGGACCGCAGTGGGACACTCTGAAATAAGAGAAAGGCAATTGTGGAAATCTATTTTTATTATTTTAATTTTACAATTGTCTTCTTCTTCTTTTAGAATAGTAAACAATTTGATAACATATTATTGATTTTCGGCGATGTTGCCATATTGAAATAGCTAAATTCAGTATAAATTCAGTTTGGTTTTGTGCATTTACGTCTCACTTAATGCGCATTAAGATGGGATAATTCACGAGTTAATTTGAATTTATACTATGTTCCACGACGACTTGAATCACCTGCTTCGCTGTCTGAATCATGTTTATGAATCATGCTGTTTACATGAAAAAACTTGATTCGATTTGACAGTTGTTTTTAATAAACAAACAGAATAAAAAAAAACAAAATTTACAATTTGTGGAAAATATTTTTTTTTAATTTTTTTTTAATGGACAAAAAAACTGAGTGGAAATTAGTTAGCTTATTTGAAAAAAAAAACATACATTCGTACGTATTTACTTTCTTTACTTCCAGCAACATGAAAATAATTTGCTTTGTTTACAATAATATTAAATTTTTACAGCTAGTGCAGATAAACTTGCGATAAAAATTAGAGAAGAGTACAATTATTCGTGCTTCGCAAGTAGATTCAATATGAATCTACTTGATTCGCTCTTAAAATTTTGTATGGTGAAGCAAGTTGTTTCACTCATGATTGGGGTGTGAAGCATGAATAGTGAGCGAAGCATGTACCGTGGAAACGTAGTATTAGATTGCTAATGCAAATTAACTGTGTCGTCTGTCTACGCTATAATGCAATTATATACAGGCATATTAATTGCCTGAGTGTTACTTCTCTTTAACAAGAAAAATATGGTCAACCGTTATCATATCTGTCCGAATATATTGTGCGGTTTCGGTGATCCAGTGATCGCTTCGAATGAATCAATTACATTCTGTGTAGGTTCCTTGTCATAGTTTAGCCAGATTTCAGCAGCTCATAAAAGATAGAAACCTTTTGGTCTTACCAAATACAGAACATTATTTCAGCGGCATAGATATTTGGAACTAGAGTCGTTTTGACTGGTTGGGGCCGGACTTCCAACTACAACTTATATAATAGAACTTATTATGCTTTGGTTTATCGTAATTGAAAAATTTTGCATCGCCAGTATAGAATTCGCTATATACAAATTAATTTTATTTTTATGACATTTAAGCAGCGTTTCCGACATGCAAAATCGTCTTTTAAGTTCCCTCGGCCTCAATTCATATTATACTCATACCGATCTGTATCATATTTCTGACTAGAAATCGATTTTTTATATAAAAAGTCAAAACTTTTTAAAGCCTTAATAACTTTGTAAATTTAAATTAGAAAAGAGACTCGATGTGTAATCAATCATATTTTTGAATCAAAATTGATTTTTCATATAAAAAGTGAAAATTTCTTAAAGCCTTAATAATTTTGTAAATATACGTTTAAATGAGAAAAGGGCCTCGCTCTGTGGTCACTTATATTTCTGACCAAAAATCGATTTTTCATATAAAAAACACAATGTAAAAAGGTGATCATTCATATTTCTGACCAATATTCGATTCTTCATTAAAAAAGAAGAACTTTTTTTAAATCCTTAATAACGTATATTTAATAATAAATATACGTTTAAATGAGAAAATGGCCTCGATTGTTGATCACTCTTTGTCTCCGCCACAAAACTGCTAGACTTGAATTTTCCAAAAAAAAAAACCCCTAAAAATTAATTTGAAACAAGTTAGCCGTTAATCTTGCTTAATAGTTGCCGTATTTAAATATATATGTATTTGTTTACGGTGATTTTTTTCAATGAGTAAAAATACAATATTGATGGTTTAAAAGTTTCAACAGCTATTGGAGAAACCTACGGAAAGAACCAAGATATTTCTCAAAATAAAATATCGGAGGCTGTTTTTTAATGATTTAGGGAGCTTTTCTGAAGACTTGTTTTGGCGTGTCCTATGAATTCTTCTGATAACACAAAATTACTAGATGAGAAATTTATTTTTCGACAAAACAACGCACCTGTACATGAAAATCGTCCAAAAAAAGAGATGTTTGTCTTCAAAAAATATCGATGTGTTGGAATCACCAGATCAGATCCCCATTGGGAAGATTATATATATCACCTCATTATCTATAATAGAAAGCTTGGAGATTTATATCCAAAGATATAAGAATAAATCTGATGAATAGTATGCCAAATTGAATTTTTGAGTTGATTAAAAAAAAGGAGGTTAGGTCTTCATTAGAGAATTAATAAAGTCTAGATTTTTGTGAATATTGGTATTTAAGTTATTTTAGTTTCAGTTATAAAACACTCATTCATTTCATTATAAATTTAAAAAAGGTAACTTCAAAAATAACGACTATTTGTTTAATAATATTTAGGTTAAACTGTTTTACTTTTTCTTTAACTTACGAAATTGAGAAAAGTTTTATGGATTTATAGTTATTGAACGCATCCTCAGTGATATCTGGCTTTCAAATGTGTAGATTTTTGACTCACTATCATTTCAATAATACGAGTAATATAAATTCCATATATTTATATAGCAGATTTTAAGATCTGTCAATATAGAAAAAAAAACTGACTGAAATCGAGATTTAATTTTGTTTCACGTTAAAGCTTACAGCGATTAATATTTATTCTAACAATGTTCTAACCTGTTCACAGCCCAACTCATTATTTTCCTTTATATAAAGCATTAGTCAATAGTTGTTTACTGCCCTCTCTCTCTCACTATTTTCTTTGATTTATTTCTTTTCAATTTCTTTACCTTCATTCATTTATATTGTTTATACATTATTTTCATTTATTTTATTTTTAATGCCAAACATCGTTAAATTGATGAATGAGTGTGTTAAAATTCTGGTAATTGAAAAAGGCAACATCCAACATCAATATGTAAACAGAGCAAACAAATTTACGCACAAACATTATAAATGAAATGTGTAAAAAACAAAAGCAAATACAACAAAAAAACGAGGGGAAAAAACTTTCTGTCCAAACAAATGGACAATTCGAATTGCCATACGTTTCTGGTCACACGTGTTGATGCGTGGTGGTTTCAAAATCAAAAACCCAGGAAAAACAAACAAAACAAATATCATAAAAACCACATTTAACTCATACACATTATAAAAAAAATAACACATTTATTTACACCTACAAAGACCCACCCTATATGTGGCCTAATGTGGAGTCTTTGTTAAAGTTAAAATGTTAAAAAAAAAACGAAATGAATTGAAAAATAACTGCTTTTTCAATTTTAAACAAAAACCACTTCATTTCAACCACATTCTAATGACTGTAATAAATTAAATACAAGCTAATGCAGTGGTGTAGTGAGTTGGTTTAGTCTTTATATGTTTGTAGTTACAGCGATAAAAGTACCCTGCAGTTTTAGAGGTAGCTGACATACTGTTATTTTTTATTTTCTTATTACTGTCTGTGTTATGGGATGACTATGAATGATTATGATTTCTTACCATAATTTAGATAATACTAGTTTCACTTATAAATATATTTACTAGTAAATATATTTAGTAAATTTAATTTACTAGTAAATATATTTACATCCATAAAGAACTGAGGAATCATCTTCATACCTCTGAACTCTAAAGACATTTTGCTATCTAGAAAATATTTCCGATGAAAAGTTTTATATTTTCTTTGGTTGAAATCATCATTAGATCACAATTTTCCAACATATGTAAAGAATGTGGGAACTTTCATGACACTTTTACTTTTTGATCGCACTTATTACATCCATTAAAAGAATTATGGCCTTTCACACCCCTTACAAATGCTCGGGCAGGTGCATCACACAGAAATGCTAGAATTTTAATTTTTATATTATGTGTTTCATACTGAAATCCATTCTCAAAAAAACTTTTAATTTCTGTAATAAAATCGTGAAGGAATACGTTCATGTCATGTGGTTTTTTTATTCCAACATAACTCCGATTAAAACAATTTTTATCATTGGCATATTAATTATTCGAGCGCGTATTGGCCAGATCCCGATAGAAGAGCTTTTGAATAGTGGTAATCCATCAATTTCTCTATTCAAAATAATTTCCTAAATGTCCATATTTTTAATGACTTTTACGATTTTAAGGAGTTTTCTTTCTACACCAGTATGTACATAAGAGCCAGGGGCAATTGTTCTTTTAACACATTGAGAGATTCCACAGTCAATGGTATGTCAGAATGTACAGCATTTAAAATATTCAGTATGACTGATGTACATGCCACAGAAGATCGATATTTTAGACACCACCCTCTTACATTTGCCTGAATGTTCTGTTTTCAGCATCAGTTGCAATTTATTTATTTGAATTATCATTATTATAAGCAAATTTTTTTTGATCCTCTTCAGAACTTTATTCTGTTGCCCTCATAATTGTTAATAATTTTTTATTCATCTCTTTTCGTTTGAATTTATTGAATTGCCTTTATCCAACCATTGACATTGATTTTAAATACAATAGCGCAATTCACAATCTTCTGCAAATACAATGATGGCAATGTCATTTCGAGCCATAACCGCCGAAAAAATGTATCCCACAAACTCAAAATTTTACAGGGGAAGGGTTTTTTTAAATAAAATCAGTTTGAATAAAGCCATTATTTTAAAATTTATAATGTAAATATTGTTTTGTGTAATACATTTAATTTTAATAATTTTAAATGATGTTGAACTATCGATTTCGATAAAAAAACAACAATCGATTATGGTGTGGGATACATTATTTTGGCGGTAATGGCTCGATTTGCACAAGATTGTGAATTGCGCTAATGTGTAGGAATTTTTAGCCAAAGCGAAACACAGCAAAAAAAAAACAAAATAGCATAAAATTTTTTGCAAAAATAAAAAACCAAACACAAAACAAAAAAATTATACACAATTAATAGCAGAAATATCACAAAAAAATAACAAAGAAAAATAGTAAAAGAAAAAAAGCTAATTTTTAATAACTTTTAACTATTCCATAGAAAAATAAAAATATATATGTACATACATTTTTTTCAATCACTTTTAATTTCGTACGTTTAATATGTAATATTAATTTTTATTATACGTTTACCTTTTTACTTAAATTATAAAACTTAGTTCCACCCGTCTTACGTGTTAATTGCTCAAATATAATTTGATGACTAAATTTTTCAATTATGTCCTTAAAATTATCTTTACTTTCGGTAAGAGTAAGTGAAATAATTCTTAATTTCTTTTTCACTTCCAACCTGCTTCTCTGGAGAGGTTTATAGTAAGGTTTTCATTTATTTCTGATTACATTGCCACAAAAATATATTTCAATGTCATTTGCATATTTATTGCTTCTTAGTAAAGCTTCACAGTAAGCGAATACAGAAACACACACATGTCATTTTTTAGCTTAAAATATAAAAAATAATCAAATTTTGCTGGGTAGTTGCAGATAGCCTGCCAATAGCCTGCCAAAAAGTTAACAATCATATTGTTGACTAATAAATTTTCTAATGCAAGACTAGTTCCATGGGCTGCAGGGTTTTGAGACTTATTTTATATACAAACATATGCGTACACACACATATCATATTAAGCATTTCAAACAAAAACATAAAATGATTTCAAAAAGTAAAAAAAAACGTAGAAACTATTATATTACTTAGTGTTCAGTTTAGATTAAGTAGATGGCGTGTTATTGTTTTTATTTTAATTCATTAAAATTTAAATCGATTTTATTTTTAATTATTTGCATTTAATACAAAACTGTAGGAAGCATACACCTCTAAACAAACCAAAAAAAAACAATTTTCAGATTAATCCTTTGCGTTTGCAATGACAACGTTCTAATTGAATCTGTATATTACAGTGGGTGTCCAAATTATTAGTTACACTTATTAATTAAGACTCAACCGCTTTTAAGAAGTATATAAATTTATATCTTGTACCAGATGTTTTCGTATTTTAATTCTGGTAATACTGTTAAATATTTTGTGCAGTGCCAACAATGATTGTCATTCTGCTCTGAAGTGTGAAATATGCAAATTTGATTAAATTGATTAAAGTCTGGCATCACGATGAAGAACTAAAAGAAAATGTTCAAAAATGCATTCAGAGCATGCCAAAAGGGTACAAGCTGTAATTGATGCCAAAGAAGGTTCTACGAAATATTTAGATTTTTTTCAAAAAATTTTGTAATATTTCTTTTCCTCAAAAATATATTTAAAAAAAAAAGAATTTATTTTTAATTGAATTAGAAACACTTAATTTACCTAAAAGAACAAATAAAATTATAAATTTCCACTATTTTAAAATGTTATACGGCTTCAAACGAAACAATTTTGCATGTGTAACTAATAATTTGGCCACCCACTGTATATATATTTTGTACATATCCCTACAAAAAATTGTATTAACGGGTAGGCCAATTAACAACTGAATTTCGTAAAATTATACGACTTGCAGTAAATTCATTTGTAATGCATGAATATATGTATTGGTTATAGAACTAATATTCTGGCTTCTTATAAGATTCTATGACCATTTAGCCATGCCCGTCCGTCAGTCATTGGCACGACATAGCTTCAAAAGAAGACATAGAACAATGCAATTTTTACCAAACATTCTCTGTTCCAACGAAATATAGGATCCGATTTGTAGACCAACAACCTCAGACAACCTCAAAATTTTTTTAAATATTTTTTGCAATTTTCTTCATACACATATAATGCAGATAATATAACAAAATTTTGCATACTTTATTTTTAATTTTATTAAGAAGCGGTCCACGACTTCTCAGAGACTCCACACAAATGTCTTCTCATAATAAACATAAAAAACTATCTATAAAAATTCCATTGTGACATACAATTCAGCAAAAATAAATTTCATGCAACGAGATATCTCAAAACGATATATTGTTTGCATCGGTCAACATTTTGACATTTTATTTTGAAAATTGACTTAGTAAATTTAAAAATAATCACTGAGTAAATAGAATGATTTTGGAAAGATTTTATAAAGGACATGAAAACTAATTCCACTTTTTTTACCAAAAGGAATAAGATGAAAATTTTGACTATATCCTCCTTATGAACATATCAGTCGCTCGAAATTTTCTGTGAAAATAAAGAATCATTAAAAGTTACATTTGATGAAATTTGTCCTCCGTTAACATAATCTTCACTCTAAGAATTCTATTAATTATTGCAGACAAAATGGCAGAATTTGGGCTCCTGACAAGCCAAGAGCAAATTGCCAGTGGCACAATATGTTTTTGGCAAACTAAAGTTTTCAATGACCAAACCTTTCGTGTGTTTTAACAGCACTGAACTATTTGTTGTGGTTATACTCTAATCGTTTACAGCCTTTTAACTTAACATCATTGACGTGGATAATGAAATAAACTCCATCATAATAGCTAAACCCTACTCTTTTCAATGTTGTTACGTTTTTACCTTTTAAAACGGTGGTTTATTTCCTTTAAATAAACCGGATTCTTAATAATTGCAAAATAAAAGCGTCATTTAAATCCACACAAAAACAATTAAAAACTAACACTCTGTCTATTTACACACTTATACACTAGAGCCCTATCCTTGCGTCTATCCTATTTGCTTCGTTTCAATTTGCGTCGCCCTTCTAAATGTGGTTTAATCCGCTTTGTGTCGGCTTTAAAATTTTGTATCAATCTGCTGTGCGTCGTTATGCTTCCGATTTGCGTCGCTATATACCATAATTCCACAATTACATGTGAATATTTTGCCTACTTGCGTGTAAACAGGTGAAATCCCATTTTAATTATACTTACCATATGAAGATACGTGCTATTAAACTAATCTTGGTTATGCTTTTATGTCTTTACATACATATGTATGTAAATAGATTTTTTACTTAAATATTATTTTATACCTTGTTTAAAAAGATATTCTCAATTATTTCTTTATATTAATAACAAAGACCTGCTAAAACAAATATAATCAAGCGTACTATAAGGAGTGTTTTTTAATAAAATTAAAAACTGCTAGCTAAAGTTTTAAATTTGGGACCCATTCAATTTGCGTCGCGTTTCCCCGGTTACTTTTTACGATGCAAATCGGGGCTCTAGTGTATTACGGTTTAAAAACACACTTGAATTAAAGTTTGAGAACGCTTGGTGTTCAGACAACAATTAACACACTAACTTGATTGGCCCTGTTAGTCTATTTATACACCAATCATAATTTCTGTATGGTTCGGAGCTAAGATACTAGAATGTTCATGACTGCAAGTCTAAAATGTTCGCGTCTAAAATTTTCAGACAAAGTCGTTAAAACTTAATGTTGCCATATTGTTTCTACAAATGCAAGTATAGAAATGCTAAACAAGTTGTATGTTGATAAACATGCTGTACGTATGTTGATAACGGCCGTTAAATTTAAATTTAGATATAATTTCGTAACAATATTATAAACATTTGAAATTTTTTCATATAAATTCTTTACTTTGTTTTGTTTTATTGTTCTCGTTAAATAACCCTATTATATGCCATGAATTCATTAAATTATTTGTACAAGTCTATACACCAAAGTAATTTCATTATGAACAACATTAAATTATTTTACCACATTATGGTATTAATTTCATTATTATGTGTAAACTTTAGTGTTATGTTTTATATTATTATTTTGATATAAATTTAATTATTATGTTAGCCCTTTTATTTGTTGTTAAGTTTATTTTTATTAATACATCTGCGTTTATTTAAATTTAACAGACTGTAACCTTTGTATAATTTTACTATTACACTCATTTCTCTCCAATATGTAATTATAACTAACTCAATTTTTATTGTCTCATTTTTGTATGTACATACTCATTATATTATTACTCATTGCCACTTGTTTATTTCTGTTCATGTTGTCTTTTACTTAACAATGCATTCCATTGCAATTGCACTCAATTTATTCTCATTTTTATTTAAAAGGATTAACGGTATTATTTTATAAATTTGTTTAAAGCCTAGAGTTAAATAATTTTACAAATAAAATTCATTCGCTTATGAACTGTAGACTTACAAAGTCAATTGAAAAAAGTACCGGTCTTTTCTTTAAAAAAAACCCCCAAATATAAAATAGGTCAAATTAAGACTTACATAGTCCGATTAGACCCTTTTTATAAATAAATAATAAAGTATTGTTCTACTAGAACGTTAATCGTCTGGTATGAACTTGCCTATACATATAATAAATAAAATAAAATAAAAAAATAAAATAATAAAAACACCTCCTAGAAAAGAAGATTTATTCCTCCTTCCTACAATTACAAAATATAGTAATTACATGTCATTTGAAATTACCACGTTATTTACCTTATTTAATATTAATTCAGATTTGTTCACATGTGTTCTCATTAACTTATAATTTTATTTTCTTTGCTGCAAATTGCAATGTTTATGCTACCTATTCAAAATCAAATGCATTTGATTAATTTGCACTTAATTGTTTGAAACATAAATTGCACAAAGAACTTTATGTGAATAAAAGTGCTTTAAACTTTAGCTATGCTCTTGCAATTAAACATTTGATTCAAGGTTAATATTTTCTTAACAAAATTATAATAACGTGCTGTGTATTCATGACCGTAAAATAAACGTTTAAGGTAAAATCTATAGCATGTTATAATATATTTTTATACCCTTCACCATCGTGAGAAGGGTATATATAAGTTTGTCATTCCGTGTGAAATTTCCACAATATAATTTTCCGACCCTATAAAGTATATATATTCTGGATCCTTATAGATAGCGAAGTCGATTAAGCCATGTCCGTCTGTCTGTCTGTCTGTCTGTCTGTCTGTCTGTCTGTCTGTCTGTCTGTCTGTCTGTTGAAATCAGTTTTTTGAAACCTTCAATAATTCTGTCAGAAGTGCTTTCGAGAAGTTTGCTATTTAAAATCAGCAATATTGGTTTAGGCTAACCAGAGTTATGAACCAATATGTGAGACCACCTCCATAAAAATTTGATATTTTTCATCCATTTTATTGCAATATTTTGAAAACTATTGCAGATAATACCATGAAATTTTGTATACGTTGTTTGTACTATAAAAGAAGAAAGTGTGCGGAAAATAGTAAGAATCGGTCCATGATTTCTCATAGCCCCCATACAAATATATATATTCCCGAAATATGGCTTAATGATAAATAAATGCCTATAAAATTGGAATATCAAGACAAAATTCAGCAAAAATAAGTTTTATGCAAAAAAAAATCTCAAAACGAAATTTTTTTTAATTCGGTCTATGTTTGATCATAGACCCCATATAAAGTCCACTTCCAAAATTCACTTAAATACGTATAAAACAGATATAAATAATGTTAAACGGCTAAAATTTGACATAAATACTCTTTATAGGCAGATAAATTATTGTACTAAATTTTATGGTGGCCGGCCCAGAATTGGTCATAGCCCCCATACAAAAATCTTCCCGAAATATGGCTTAATGATAAATAAATGCCTATAAAATTGGAATATCAAGACAAAATTCAGCAAAAATAAGTTTTATACAAAAAGAAATCTCAAAACGAAATTTTTTTTAATTCGGTCCATGTTTGAACATAGACCCCATATAAAGTCCACTTCCAAAATTCACTTAAATACGTATAAAACAGATATAAATAATGTTAAACGGCTAAAATTTGACATAAATACTCTTTATAGGCAAATAAATTGCTGTACTAAATTTTATGGTGGTCGGCCCAGAACTGGTCATAGCTCCCATACAAGGACCACATCTGAAAAAGAGATTTTTTCCTATATATATTGTATAAATATCGGTACCGACTCAAAACTTTGCACAGATCTTTTTAATATATACAAAAATCATCCCACAAAATTTTGTGAATTTCGGTCTAGTTTTAACCGTATGCCCCATATAAAGCCCTCTTCCGAAAATCACTTTAATACTCATAAATCTCTTATAAATAAGGCTACCAATCCAAAATTTTACACGGATCATTTACATACATGCCTAAATCTAACTACTGGATTTTGAGAATATCGGTCCATATTTGACTATATCCCCCACATAAGGTCCACTCTCGAAATCCACGTTAATACTAATATATATGTATATATAGCGTTATTATGTTGAAATTCGACGTGAAATATCCTGATATGCATGAAAATAACTGTTCCAAAATTTAAGAAGATCGGCCCATAATTTGTCATAGCTGCCATATAAGAACCATTTCCAAAAAACAAATAAATTCGGGTCAAAAAATATTCTTTTCGGATTTAACCCATATTCGGTCCACATTTTATAATCATGATATATATCGTTGGAAAGGTATTTTTAATACCTTTTATTTAGTGTATTACAAATTATCAAGCACCCAGTAGTTCCCGAGATATAGGCCTATATATTTTCAACTTTGCGGGCCCGCCCCCTCGAAAATAGGCGTGACCGCCAACAAATTTTTTTTTTGCTGGTATCTCTTCTCAAATCCCTATTTGTTTTTTTTTTTTTAACAAAATCACTAAAACCGAATTGTACCCCTTTTTTATACTCTGTTTGTTAAATTACACTGAAGATTATTATGAACATCAGACAAACTCTGTAAATTATGGTAAGAATTGGTAATTAAATCAATTAAAATGGTAAAAATTAGACAACATTTCAAAATATTTAACATAAATTATGTTGGTCGTAAAATTGTCTTTCAAACAATATATCAAATACTAATAAAATTTACACTAAGACTGAATAGAAAACACAGAATTAGGATATTCTAGTCTAGTGTAGTTTCTGTATTTCTTACTACGCTTAGGTGAAGGGTATTTAAGATTCGGCACAGCCGAATATAGCACTCTTACTTGTTTTATTATACATTCGTACATACACGTATGCGTATTTATGCATGAACACATATGTGGGGAGCTAAAGAAAAAAGTGGCCACTGTGCTTAACTGAAATTAAGGTATATTCAAACGTTTTGTGTTTTCAAAACGTATGTGCAATAATGGTATCATAAAAATACTAACCCCTTTATTGTTAAATTAACAGCAATTTAAATAAAGAGTATGTGGTGAAACAAATTACAATTTAATGTTCTTTGAAAAAATCTGCCAATATTTGGAACCTTGCTAATACCTATGTATGTACCCAATAAGAACAAATTTTTTGTGAATTCCAATGTTGGAATTCTAGTGTGAATCCAAGCTTGAATTACATTTGAAATCCATCATCTTTCCAGTCCGTTTGAAATTTGTTAAAAAACAACATCAAATTTGTTTTAAGCATATGTTAATAATGACACAGAGTTGATGCAAATCATTGGCGGCGGTGATGATAATGATTTTATAATTAAATTTTCAGAGAACAGGTTCGGTTCCACTGGAATCACACTGTTATTTAAGGCTGGAATTACACTGTAAATGTACTGTTTTGTTTGACTGTAATTCAATGGTTAATTTTGCTGGATTCGCTATTGAATTCAAATGTGTTTCAACTGTAATTCAACACTGGAAATTGGAAATTGTGACTGGATTTCAAATGTAATTCCACTTGAATGCCAGCCAAAATGCTTATTGGGTATATGCATAGCACTTATATACATACATAGTTATGTTTACAAATGCTTAAAAACTCACACACAAGATATTAAGCTGGCCCCAAACAAAAAGTTTGCCAACTTAAATTTGGACATAACTAGAGTAACCCTGCCCGCGTTGCTGGACAATACAATAATATTACGTTTACGTCTTTGAATTAAAATTAAATTTTCTAGAAAGAATAGACATTTTCCTGAAAAAGAAAAGAAAGAAAGAAAAAAGAAGAACCTCAAAAAGAAAAAAAATTATTGCGCAGCTTGGTGGCAAACGCCATTTTTAGTATTGACATTTTCGCAAAAAATGAATAATGAATATGCACCATACAGTTGACCGTGTTAAAATACAGGAAATTCTAAATTGAGCTTTATTAATAGTCATTGCAAAAGTCTGTACGGGACGGGTTGCTGTAATCGTTGAAATTGAAATGACATTTCAGTGAGAATCATTGAATTTCTCATTTAAAATTGTTGCTTCAATTACATAATTCATTAATTTTTTGACCGCAAGTCTTGTTCCTTTTCACAAAATTGGTGGATTTATATTACGAAGCATAACGATTGCAGATACGATTTTCAATTGTAAATTATGCGGTGGCATTCCAAGCAAATCAAGAGAATTCAAAAATTCAGTCTTCTTGATTCTTCACAATATATCAACAGATTTCTATATAATTAATTCACCATCTATTTGAGATTGAACGATGAAATTCAAATCCTTGACATCCTTATTTTTGCCAGCCAATAAAGCTGTTGAACTCAACCAAGCATGATTTTTGTATTGCTGTTGAATATTTGGGAAAATTTTTCAATTAATTCTTCCTTTAATTGTGTGAATATGCAAAAATCTTTCAGAATTGTAATAACTGTAAACTTAAATAACAATAAAAAAAAACACAGAAATTAAATAAGTCAAATGACGCGAGCAATACTGACAAAATGTAATTCTCATAAGAAAAAAAAATACATTTTATATGGGGCAAACACACCTTCATATAAGTGCGCGTATAACGTATATTCGTTTAAATTTACCAATGTTTTTTTTCATAAACTAATAGTGAAAGTAGACCTTTCCAACACATGTACTCGTTTGAAAATCGGTTGATTGGTTCTCACGAACACACATTTGTATACCCTCCACCACCATAAGTGGTGAATGAGGGTATACTCGTATATAAGTTTGTCATTTCCTGTGTAACACTGAGAAATATTCATCTGAGACCCAACAAGGAATATATATTATTGATCCTTATGAAATTTTAAGTCGGTTGAGCTATGTCCGTCTGTCTGTCTGTCTGTGTAAAATGCTCTCACGTCGAAAAGACACAACCAAAATCAACAGAGTTTACAAAAACCCGTTTATATTTCTCCTAAACAGTTTGGTATTGAAAATCAGCAAAATCGATATTGCAGAACCAGAGTTATGGACCAAAATGTGAGATAACCTCCATAAAAAATGGATTTAAACAATTTTCTTTCAATTTTTAAAAATATATTGCTGATATTATTTTTATGAGAAAAGAAGAAATTGTGAGGAAAATAGTAAAAATCGTTCCATGATTTCTCATAATTACCATACAAATGTCTTCCCGAAATATGGCTCAACGATAAATAAATTCCTGTAAAATTGCAATATTAAAACAAAATTCGGCAAAAATAAGTTTCATGTAAAAATAAATCGTAAAACGAAATTATGTTTTGTTCGGTCCATGTTTGCGCATAGACCCTATATAAAACTCACTTAATTACGTTTTAATTCGGTACAAATACAGTTACCAGGTTAAAATTCGACACAAATAATTCTTATGGTCGGTTTATAATTGGTCAGAGCTCCCATATAAAGACCACTTTCGAAAAAGTTATTAATCTTTATATATATCTTATAAATATCGGTACCGACTCAAAACTTTATATAGATCATTTAACTATACACCAAAATCATTCCACAAAATTTTGTGAACTGCGGTCCATATTTGACCGTATTCCCCATATAAAGAGATCTTCCGAGAATCACTTCGTACTCATAATTCTCGTATAAATTAATGATAGCGATCCAAAATTTTACACGGAGCATTTATATACATTCCAAAATCAAACTGCTTAATTTTGAGAATATCGGTCCATATTTGACTATATCCCCTATATAGGATCCACTACCAAAATTCATGTTAATACTGATATGTATCTTAAATATACTATTATTATATTGAAATTCAACATCGGATATCTTCATATGTATAAAATTCTCTGTTGCGAAATTTAGGAAGATCGACTCATGTTTTGTAATTGCTCACATATGCGTACATCATATCGATGTCGAATCAACATTTTATACAGATTTAACGATAACGTTATTGGGATGAATTTCAACCAAATCACATTACTGGATATAGAAGCTCTCAGGCCATATTTGGTCCACTTCTACTATGCCACATATAAATCTCTTGTAAATAATTTTATTGAGACCGAATTCAACCAAAAGAACCCCCACCTCAAAACCTTATGATTCTTTATATACTGTTTCTTAATTTGTGATTAATATGGAAAAATGTTTTTTCTTAATTTTGTAAATTGTTATATTATACTTAAGAATTTGTAATTAGCATTTCTAAATATATGAAATAAATTTTTTAAAATTACCTTTAAAACAATATATAAAATGTTAAGCTATTAGTTGAAAAAAAACACTGAATAAGGATATTATAGTCTTATAACCAGTGTAGTTTTTGTATTTCTCATTATATTTAGGGAGGGTAATTAAGATTCGGAACAGTCGAATATTGCACTCTAACTTGTTATATATATAGACTTTGATTAGCCGAGTATGTTTTTTAATGCAGACATATAATAGACAAACTACTTATGGTTTCCTTGAAATAAATAAGCAACTAACACCAACCTCTCTTGGTCCCTTGGAAAGTGCACAATTCTAATATACATACAACTGTGTATGTCTATACTTTCAAATATATTAATTTATTTTTGTTTTAGTGTTTGTATTTTCGAGAAAAATTAATATTTTCTATGACTTGTATAGTGCACGTACTAACAATTAATTATACAACTGGATTTAAACGAGCAACTAATGTTGAAAATACTCATAAAGCATATCAAGGCACTGCACTGTGGTTCCAACACCAAATCTAACTGTTCAAAATTTTCAAATTGTTTGTTTATTAGAATAAATATGTATACTATTTTTGATAGCTAACAACTTACCTTCATACAGTGGAGACATTTCCTTATCGTCTGATTTTTATGATAGCAGCATAAGAAATTTAACAAATCTTCGCCTCATACTGTGTTTTTAAAATATTTTTTGCATTTTTAGCGATTTTTTATACATATTTGGTGTGTGACGCTCAAGATAGAAATCATAGAAAACCTAAAAAAAATCCAAAAATATTGATTTTTTTGAGAGCCTCAATATACCATCGGATTCTTTATCAATTTCTACATAAATTGACCACTCTTACAGGCGAATTGAAAAAAACTTTAAAAATAAGCAACACAAAACTCGTTGTGTACGTTTTTTTTTAATTGACCCATGTATGTATATCCCTGAAAGTTTAAAAAATTCTCAAGAAGGAAATTTTTAAAAATTCACCAAAATTACTTAAAATTTGTATACAAAACTTAATAATTTACCAGATTTTAATAATGTGCTTTCAAATATTTTTTTGAAAATTTAAAAAAAAAAATTCCAAGATGGAAATTTTTTAAAAACTCAAAAATTTCTAAAAATCTGTTTACAATACTTAAAAATTTACATGATTTTAACAATTTATTTGATTGCAAAAATAAATCAAAAAAAATCTCAAGAGTGAAATTCTTTTACATTCACTGAAATCAATGTTAAATCTTTATAAAATTGTATGCAATTAAAAAAAAACTTCTAAAAAATTTAAAAATTCCCAGGAGACATATTTATACATTAAAAAGCTGACTTGGTCGATCTTTATCTTCCATGTTAAAATCACCAGTTCTGGATCACACGAACTATCTCTCTCACTTTGAAAATGATGGTAGACATTTACCATAAGCCATAAGCGATGTGCTTTAGTGGCACTTGTATTCAAATTAGAGTAAAGCAAAGCTTCTCGCATATGACGCTTTGTTGGCACAAAATTTTACAGTTTTTAAAGTAAAAAAATCGAATGTTTAATTAATATCTAATTAAGAATATAATAGTTAATTTTCTTTAGCACATAGAACTTTATTTTTAAAATCTTATATAGACATTGAAATTCGATTTTATAAACCACCTTTCACACGTTTTAATTCTTACTCTTCAAGCCAAATGAGAATAAAAGGAGTACATACTTGACGGCACGAGGCAATATTCTTATTTCTTTTTATGTTCTTCTTTTATTTTCTCCGTCTTATTCTAAGCGAAGTTGTTTGCATATTCATTTGTATTAAAAGCAAGAAGCTTGCTGTTAAAGATCACGAATATTAAAGATACGCGTGTGAACGAAATGACAAATTAAAAAGAGAATTGAACAAAAACTGGTCAGCCAAAACTGAAACGTGTGAAACAGGACTAATATACTCGTAAAGTATGTATATTTTTCTAAATTGATCCTTAAATTTGTCCTTTTAGTTTATTAAAATTGCATCGAAAATAAAAAGGATATGAATAAATTTATAAGCAATTTATTTGTTCCTTAAAAGCTCGTCTTTTGACTATGTTTCATTATTATGGCAACTAATAGAGCATATATTTCTAAAAAAAAATGTCATACTTAAATTGCGACTTAAAGAACTGTTCATAAAAAATCTATTAGGATAAATGTTTGAATATTTAGGTAACACAATAAACGATTAAAGATTTCTAAGCCACAAATTGCTGTTCATTTATTGTTGTTAAATTTAAGAGAAGTTAAACAAATATTTCCTTTTCAATCACAAATTAAAACAAAGTCATTAATATATAAAAAAAATCTAATAAAAGAAGATGAATTAAAATGTCTCCTATTAAAATCCGTGTTTTTGTTTTGATAGATCGCATATATTTAAAATTGCACAACATTTCGACTTTCCTTTGACAATAGCCCAATATTGTTCAATTGGCCGAAGGTAGGGACAAATAATACATAATTTTGTTTACTTATATTTGAATTATGACCCACAGTGCACTAATCATTTGGAACAAAAGCACATAAATTCGATAACATTGTACAAATATTAATTTATTATATTAATATGCCACAGTTAAGTATGTTATTATTGCTTGAATATGTTTTAAGTGAATAGGGGATGTGAAAAACGTGCCACTAAAATGTTTCACGTTAAAACTCTTAGAAGACCAATCAACTTGTTAGGAAACAATTACTGTGACTCTTATAGTTTAATAGTTATAGTAAACATACCTAACATTATTGTATGAAAAAATTTATTCGGTCGGAATATATTGGTACGAATGCTGAGCAATGAAAAATCAAAATAGAAACAAATCATGAAATTCTATTAGGTCCAGTATAGTCGGATACAATTATTGCAAAGAAAAATTTAAAGTTATTGATTTGGGTTTATAAATATTAAATGATTCATTCAACCGTATTTAAGTGAACAATATTTTTTATGATCTCCAGACTATTGTTAATTTCACTTGAAACATGGGTTTTCTCTTAAATTAAAATTGTAGACTGATTGTCTAAAGAAAATGCTGATTGTAGCTACCCAACAGTTCTGGTTGACTATGCCGAATTAGTGATTTTGACAAGCTTTTAGTTTACAGATTTAGATACGTGACTAGTTATTATGACCTTGGCGGTAGTTAATTTATCCCAAATAAATTTTATAGAGACTGTGAAATAGATGGCCTAAAGTAATGGAGGCAAGGGAATGCAAAAACTGGTTACTAACGATCTAACTGTTTACATTACTAGATTTATAATATGAAGTTATTTTATTGTTCACGTTTCCTATGTGTAGGTTTGAAAATATATGTTTTTCGCGAAAAAAAAAAGTTGTCGGACAGGGCAACAAACACTTCTTTCGAAATAGTTTTCAACAAGTATTACAGCATATGGCCCAGAGTTGTCATAATAGAATATTTTGCTTTCATGTCTGGCCTCATATTCCTACGCCCTTATTCATAAAACTTACAATTTCCATACAAAATTTGCTTTATAAACCTGTTGTAAGTTTTTTATGTTTTTCGGCCAATACTCGCTTCAAACGAATTAGTTGCATTCGGTACACGTACCCTGTAATGGTCTGGCCAGATTTCAGCAGCTGAAT
The DNA here is from genome assembly GCA_916048285.2 of Bellardia pandia. Lineage (NCBI taxonomy): Eukaryota > Metazoa > Arthropoda > Insecta > Diptera > Calliphoridae > Bellardia > Bellardia pandia. The sequence continues at coordinate 30,459,009 of OU696533.1, read as the reverse complement.
ACTTGGGTCTGATGTCGATTCGGCTGGTTGGCCAGGTTTCACATACGATCTCTTTTACTTCCACGATTTATCGTAAAGGATGCATTTCTTGCAACTAATAATATGCGCAAAATATGCAGCAAAAATGAGTTTCTTTTATAGTTTTGAAGCAGCACTTCGAACATGCTAATAGTCTTTCAAGGTCTTTCAGCTTCAATCAATGAATCCAGATGAATACAGGTGCTTACAAACATTTTGAAATTGCTGTTTGAGTAGCTGGCAATAGTTTTGAAAGCTCTTGTTCAGTTTGACAACAATCTGCATAAAGTAATGACTCCAATTCTTAGACTTTACACTTTATTGGCTGACCTGAGCGATCTTTGTCTTGCGTATCAAAATCATCTCATCTCACACAAACCGCAATCCATCTCTCGCATGTTTAAAATGATACAACACATACACTATAAGGTTCGGTGAGCAATTGCTGTGCAGTGGCAGCCTTTTTTTCAAACTTTCCGCATATTGACGCTTTGTTGGCACAAAGTTAGACATTTTCAAAGCAAAAAAAAAAAACTTTGTTATTTACAACATAATATTCAATAACTAAGTGAGAATAAATGAAAGGTATATAAATATGTACCCCTCTATTAAATTGGCATTTTGAAAGTATAAAATTTAAAATTTTTTTATTTTAATAATTGTGTGTTTAATTATGGCAAAAAAACTAAAGCATTCCGAAATTGCTGTAAATGATGTTATAACCTGTTTTTATGTGAACTTTTGAAAAGTAAAATAACTGCCTTCTAAAATACAAAACAACATACAATTTTAAATTGAATTCAACCTACATTACGCAGGCACACTAAAGTAGCTAATGGATACATGTTAGTTTATCCAGGCTATACAAAGTAACCAAGGACTTTATAGAGCACTTGGCACTACAAAAAGTACACGTATACATACATGTGAAATAAACCAAAGTTATATAAATTGGTTTTAGACATTACTGAAAATGACTGGGTATAAAGATATATTAGCTACTTTTAAAACTGCTGGGTAAACTTAGTAACAGTTGCTGTATTTTGTTATACCCTTTACCGCCATTTTGGGAAGGATATATTGGATTTGTGTTGATGTTTGTAACGTCCATAAATATTGGTCCAACACCGATCGACTCAGAATCACTTCCTGAGTCGTTTTAACAATGTCTGTCTATTCCTCCGTCCTTTTGTCTGGCTGGCTGGCTGTCCATGTAAAGCTTGTGCGCAGAGTACTGGTCGTAATTTTGAAGATATTTCGACAAAATTTGGTACATATTTTTTTAGCGGATGAGATTGAAATTGGTCCATTATTTCACTTAGCCTCCATACAAATGTTCTTCCGAAATAAAGGTTTACCGATATATGTTTGGATTATTCAATTATCCAAACAAAATTCACTATAAATGAGTGGCAAATGAAGCCAAATCACATCTACAAATTGTGTGCGGATTGATCACTTCCGAAAATCACTTTAGTATCCAAATAATATTTACTATATATGCAAATAATATGGTAGAATTTTATATTGATCTGTCAATAATTAGTCGTATCTCCCATATAAGGTCCACTTCCGAAAATCACTTTAACGACCATAAATCTTTTAAAAATATTGGTATCCAAATAAAATTCATTACGCATAAGTTTAGTATATACAGAAATGATGACACTTAATTTTATAATAATATAATTTTATAGTAATGGTCCAAACTCTAATATAAGACCCTCTCCCTAATTCACTTTAACCTCCATAAATCCTTTAAAAGTATTTATATCCAGATAAAGTTCCACATACATACATTATATCTATATTCACAGAAGTCATGCTATCTTTTTGTATGATCGGTCCATAAAAGGTCATATCTCCCATATAGGGAATTATATGGTCGGGCTTTACCGACTACATTTTCTTACTTGTTTTTATTTGTTATTTTATTATGGCAGTGGTTGGTAGTAAAACAATTACACTCACATTAATTAATGTTTTGTAAGGCAAGTGGGTCTCAAGAGTTTTGCTTTTATTATTTTTTTTTTTTTACTTTTACTCACTGGCGTTTACTTTTTTCTTAGCTTATTCTTTATTGCAGCCATTATTAGCCATCTTTGTATTTTTACCCATTCTATTGTTGTGTTTACGCATCTACAGTGTAACGCATAAACATTTGTACATACGCATTGTTTATTATTAAAATACACAACACACTTACGGATGAAAAAATATATATGTATTTCTTGTGTTTTTACGGTATATACTTTTGTTTTTTATTTTTTTATTATTGTTCTTGGTTTTGTTTATTTAACATGGCTTGTTTTCATTGCTATTTTTTCTTGTTTCTGCTATTGCTATTTTTTTTTTTCATATATTTGTTGAGTGAGTGAATGATGTTTACATATTTTTGTAGTCTTCTAGTGCAATTTGTTAGGGGATATGTATGGGTAAGATTTGAAAATACGTTTGAGATTTGAGAGAATATAAAAAAGTTTAAAAAAGTTTTAAATTGTTGTGGTTATTTTAATTAGGAAATTACATTATATATTCATAGACTATCCTTAATGTACTAATTACACTGACCCATTTTAATGTAGTTTACACAAAACCCTTTCTAGTCTAATTTTACTTATTGAGCTTAATACAGACATAGATATGTATGTGGGTATTCTTAACACGTTGACTGCCAACTACGAGATAACTCATAGATTGATTTCCCTTTCAGAAAGCCAATTACGAGTTATCTTGTACTATCTACAACTGCCACTTTTTGTGTAGTTACGAGTAAAACCGTATTATATCAGTGCTAGTATCGATAAATTGCTTCTGGGCTAAAAAAAATTTAGTTTTGGCTGCACCTAAAAAAAACATCATATTTGCTTTTTCATGATAGGGGAGAGGGACACGTTTATACCCGGGGCACCTTTAAACTATGTTGATAAAATTTTAGTTTAACATTTTTTCCGACCCTTAACCGAGTTTTTTACATAGCAACCTTGTTTTCTAGCAATGTTAACAACTTTTGCTAGTTTTTTTAGTCGTGGACCGAATGTAGGTGGGTGAACAAGTTTTCGCAGTGCCTTTGTAAATTTTTTATTTTTTTTGTAAAAGTGTAAGAAGTATTCAGTGATCGTTTTCTTTCGTGAAAGAAATTTATTGCAGTCCAAAATTCATTTCAAACAAAATTAAGTTAAGTTATTTGATATTTATGTAAAATAAAAAATTTTTATTATAAATTTCCGTGAATTGGCATGCCAGTTCAGGTTTGAGCAAAGAAAAAGGGGGCACCTTTGAACAAGTACCAAACATTGTTGATTCTCTCTTATTTTTTGAAAATGACGAATCCAATGCTGATCATGATGCTTTAAAGGAAAATGTGATGTCACCTGAAATCGCAAGGCCTTTTTCGTTTTAGTAATATAAAACTTATTTTTGATCTGAATTTTTTTTTTATTTTTTAATTGTTAATGTTTATGTTTTTCTTAATAAATAAATCGAATTTATTATATATCTAAAAAATATAACTGTTATTTTTGGACATAAGCGCTACAAGAAAAAATTACCGTTCAAAACTGCTCCAGCCTAGTTCAAAGTTCAATTTGAACACAATGACTTCATCCATTAAAAAAGAAAAAAAATATAAATCAAACTAAAAATAAGCTACTTGTAGACTTAAGCTAATGTTTATTTCCATATATATTAGTAAGTTATGTAAAAAGTCAATAATTGAAAAATATAAATTTTTATGTGGCTTGAAAGCAAAAAGTGTTCTAATGTGCTAAGATATTTTGATTTAAATAAAAGCACTGTATGATCTTTAATATTTCCATGGTACCGAACGCGACATTCCTTTAAAACAAAAAAGTAATGAAATCTTAAAACTTGTTTCCTATTCCCATTTATAGATGACATATTTAGAGCACTATGTTTATTGAAAATTATAAGATTTGTCGCTTAGGTATTCCCAATATACACCGCAATGCATAACTATAAATACATAAAACGTTTCTCAATTTTTTATAATAAAGCAAAAGAAAAACAGTTTAACCTAAATATTATGCGAAACGAACAAAAAAAAACAAATATTTTTTAACAAACAAATCATTATATTTAATTTTACGTCATAAAAGTTTTTACAAAATTTAATTAGTGTTTCATAACTATAAATACACTGAAACTAAAATAAATAAAATAATTTTTTTAGGCATACATCTTCAGATTAAAGTGGGTGCTGGACTAATGTTTTTAGGTGTTACAAACATCAACAAAAATCTAATAACAATCTTCATTACCAGGGAATTTCAGGAATAGCATTTTTATAATTCGCACTAATATATATACATACATATACGTATGTATGGGCATTTGTATATGTATACATTTACTAAATGCAACACTTTTTCTCATTTCAGATATTTTTAAATACGTGTTTAATTTTCCAACATATAAAAACATATTAGGATGGGCCCGTTATCCGTTCTTGCTAAAATGTACAACATTTGGTGTTTGGGAGCACTCAAAATCTAACAAGTCCCATATAAGTGCCACCCTAATGCACACAAATCCATTTAAATAACACCCTAGGTGAACTTATTATATGTGTCTCTAACTCTTCTCTATGTGTGTCTTTTAATGTGCATAAGTATATGTATAATATACATAGTATATGAATCCACATGTCCTAACCTTTAAAAACTTTATACACGTACTGTGTGTGTTCTAATGTATATGTATTTATTTTTATTATTTAAGGTGCTTTCAGACGGATGTATTTTACATATGTACTGGCACTTTTATTACCCATATGTAATTCAGTATGTACATATGTAAAATTTTCCATCACACCTGCTTATGTTTTTCCATATGACATAACCTATAAATGTAAACAAAAGCTGACTTTTTAACGTGTATAAATTTCAAGAATTTAATTTTTTGGCCAATCTAACTGCAATAAATATACTAAACATAATTTAATTTATTAAACATCGAAAAAATCTTTAATTTTTCTTTACAATATATTTTTTCAAATAATTTTGTTTCAAAACAAACCAGCTGTTTTGTTTATGTCTGTCACAGGAAAATAGAGCGTGTTCTAATCGAAAAAATTACATATGTATTTCCACATGTATTTTACACATGCAAAATTTCATATGTATCACACGATGTATACAACTTTTACAGATGGAAAATTTGACAGTACATATGTAAAATACATCCCGTCTGATAGCACCGTTACTGTGTTACATTTCTATCTAGACATTATTATATGCTCAGCCTTTTTTAAGGATTCTTAAAACTGAATTTCGTAAATATTTTTATACAGATAGAATCCAAGTGTGCATTTTAAAAAAGCTACACACATTTGTGTTTGCCTCTGCATTAGTGTTATTAGCTTTAATTAATTCATTTAAAAGTCATTAATTTAATACATTTGCTCTTCTGTGTTTTGTGAAAATGTTTTTCTTCCATCTGCTTTTATTTGTTCATCATCATTTTTATTTAATTATTTATATTATTTTTGTGTAAGTGTAATATATTTGCGTGAGTGTAAGACATTTTTATTTGTATTAATGTATCTAACATTAATTTCTTATCTTTATGATATGAATATTAAATTTATTTACGCTCATATATACAAATGTTATTTAACAAATTAAATTGCCTAAATTTAGGATGTACAAAGAAAAGGAATTAAGCAAATGAAACTGTTTTTTCTCCACTTCCTATTTGGACAAAAAGTCACATGGAAGCGTTTATTAGTTTTAATTTAAATAACAATATATTTTCCAAATGCTTGCTTAACGGTGCAAGAGTAGACAGATAAATTAGTAGCATGAATTCAGCGGCAATAATTTGTTTTTTACATGAATAACTTCCTCCATAAGGTATTGGTTGTCTAACTTAAAAATGCAGGTTTCATAACAGAAGGATATATAATTTTAAAGTAAAAATATCTGTCATTTATTTTCATTTAGTTACTTATCATTATAGTGTGAAAAAACAGGTTTTTTTTTTTTGTTTTACAAATGTCGATTTTTACAGCAAGTTTTGTTTTATTTCTTTAATTTGTATTGCTGTAGCACACCAATTGCTCAGCATAACTAATAAGGAACATATTCCATCGGTTTTAGTGTGCGTTTCAGTTGTGGTTAATTTGGAACGAAAGACAAATACACTACCAGTCAATAGAATATCTCCATTGTTTATACCATATGAAAATTTAATTTTCTCGAAATCAAATGGTTTTAGTTTTCGGTCAATAATAGGGTGATCATTTAACTACAGTTTCCATAAAAACAATATTTTCAATTACGCCCCATTATTTTTTTATACAAGATTAACATTAGATAGCACAAATAATGCTTGGTTTTTTTCGTTTAGTAGAATAGCTCCAGTTGAGTAAAAATAATGACACAAAGAACACATCAGTTTAAACTTATTAATTGTTCAAAATTACCTAAATAAGAAGCAATGATTTAATAATGAGTTGACCCTCCTTTTTTGAAATTATTTCAAAAACACGGTTTGGGAGTGAGTCATAGAGCTGCTTCAAATAGTTAAGCGAAACTTCCTTCCAAGCTTTTTTCATGGCAGCTATCATTGACGGCTTATCCTCAAATTGTCTGCCAGACTCATACACTTTCCTTGCCAACCATCCCCACACGTTCTCAATAATATTTATGTCAGGAGAGTATGGTGGCCATTCCAGTAATGCAACTTTTTGTTGTTGAATCCAGTTTTTCTCAACTCGTGCAGTATGTATCGGAGCATTATCTTGCTGGTAAGTCCACTGGAGTGGTCCAAGAGTATTACCGAAGTGAGCAAATGCTTTTTCGAGTACGCTTTTATAAGTTAATGCGTTCATTTTTGAAGATAAAAATTGGTGTTCGCAAGCTCCAAAGTAGGAGACCACTCCCCACACCATCACACCACCTTCGCGGTTATGAAGACGACTTAATCGATGTTCTTCTTTTCGAAGATCAAGAAAATAGAAATTATAGCCATCTGGTCCCTCCAAATTATTTTTTTTTTCGTCTGAAAACACTACGCGTTGCCACTCAGTTTTCCACGACATATGGTTACGACAGAAGAGAAACTTTTTTGGCTGGATTTAGTGGTGTTTTTTTTGCAGCTTAAGTCTCTTCACATGTTTGGTATTTTGCATTATGCGTCGCACTGTAGAAATACTGAAACTCCAGTTTGAGCTCTTATTATCGGCACAGAGTCATGCGAACTCGAAGCTGTTCTAATAATAAGTCGCCTTTCTGCAACAGCAATTGCTTTATTGGACCGACCTTTCATATTTTTCCGTAGCTTGATATATTTCGTAAAAAATTTCCTAAAGCACGGTGACTCCGTCCAAGTTTTTTTCCAATTTCGCGATGACTTAGCCCTGAGTCTCTGTGCGCTTCAATTTTTCCTCGTTCTTCTAAAGATAATGCAATCCCACGAGCCATTTTTTTAATCTTTATTAGATTTACGTACACTTAATAATTTCACAACGTTTTGATAACAATCAATTGATCACAACTAAAACGATAAGCATTGGAGCTATTCTAATGAATAAAATTATTTGTATTATTATTGTAGGTAGTTGACAAAATGCAGAAAAAAAAATATAACTGGACTATTTTTGAATTTTCTTTAGTGTCCCAAAAAATTATAAATAAAAACTATAAAAAGAGAGACTACCGAATAACTGTAATTTGTTACAGGCTTTAAGAGAAGCGACCATTCATTGAGGGAAAAAGACGGAGCTATTCTATTGACCGGCAGTGTATAGCAGGGGCCAAATAAAAAAGTTTAAAAACCAAGAATTACAGATATTACTTCATGAAACGTGTTGTCAAGCTCATCAAGAGCTTGCAAACTCATTAGGAGCTTTTCAAGTAGCAATTTCAAATTGTTTGCAAGTAGCAGAATTCACTTTGCGTTAGATGCAAAAGCCTCTCTCTGGGATACGCTTTTCTTAAGAATAGGGTGAGCAGATCTTTTAGAACGGAATGCATATGTTGCCAGAAATATGCGGAGGTCATAGCTAATAATGGTCAATACTTTGAAGAAATTTTTATTGTACGAGTGTTTCAAAATAAAAGCTAAAAATTTAAAAAAAATCCTGCTTTTCAAAGTTACACTCTCAATATCTATAGTATAGTATTTTCTATGTAGGTTGTCCGATTTATAGTCTCGTCTATGTTTAGTCTGAACTGCAATTTATGAAGCCTTTCTATATAAACACGGAATTAATTTCACTTCCGAACGGAATTAAATTCTGTGAAATGGCTGATAGTCTCATTACTTGATTACTTAGCTAGTCTATATATAGTCTCATTTATCTACAGTATATTTTCTAGCCCATCTATAATCTTGTATTTTCTATCTAGTCTCGTCTATTTGCAGTCTGGTATATCTATGATATTTTTATTTTGTTCACAACTATCTGTTGTATTGTCTATTTATAGTGTCGTATTTCTATAGATTTTTCTAGTCTCGCCTAGAATAGGATATGCTCTCTATAGACTCTTATATATAGTATCGCCTAGATATAGTCCTTCTATTTATAATAGCATCAAAAACTAACCTCTGCAATCTATAGATTCAGCTAACTATAGTCTCGTCGATTTATGAACTTTTCCATCTAGTCTGCCATATTTAAAGCCTTGAGTTCAAGGATTGTCTCTGGCTTGTTCACACACACTCGCGTTCTTCAAATAACCCCAAAAATAACCAAATCTAGCGGTCGAACTCAAGGCAAACATTGTTGCAGAAATTCGAACGCTACAACCACAAGTTTTCAAAGATGTTATGGAAAATACTCTAAAAAATAGCCCATCAGTGCGAAGCTGAAACCGGTGGTGATTTAAGAAACATCATTTTTCATACTTAGTGTAAAAAAATTTCCCTTTTGTATATTATATAATCTGAAAGAAAAAATAAAAAAAAAATTAATAAACGAAAAAGTTATTAAACTTTTACACCCCTTGGTTTCTTTTGGACCACCCTGTATTATCTGGTGCCTCCTTGGGGAAATTATTATTTATTAACCATTGCGGAATTGTCCTCTCTAATTAGATTCACATATTAAAGTCACTTTTTATATCGTCACATTTGGCAAATAATTACTCCAAAAAGCGTAACCACTTGTTTTAGCACAAATTTGTTTGACGATGTTTACTCTTACAAGAGCTTTGCAACAGCATCAAATAAATAAAAACTAAATATTTATTGTGCTTTGACCTCAATAAGAAAAGTTTTTTTAAATAAATAAACGAGTTAAAATATATGTTTTTTAGTGGTTACGTCTTTTTCGGCAAATATTTACCAAATGTGACCGTACCTTTAGTTGAATAAGTTGCAATGGCACTTTGAACTACAGGTTAGTTATGTACAAAATAACGAACTTATTCACATGGAAAATATGAAAGTAAACAATGTTTACTCTTGATACCACATCAAACAATTTATTGTGAAAGGGAATTGTTGCTTTAATATATATTGCAGCATTTTAATTTATCTAATGGTCAGGTTTTGAAAATGCAATAAATCAAATATATATTTTTGTAGTATATTTGCGCCAGTCTTGCGTTAATAAATAACTATAAATGTATTTTAGTTTCTGGGTAAAACAAATGCTTTTGTTAATACTACCCTTTACTTGATTAAATTTTATATAAATTTATACTGTATGGCAAAAAATATATCTACATTTCTAAAATATTCTAAGCATTAAATAACTGTATTTCATATTATTCATATATACTATAAATTTGTTCTTACTAAAAGTTTTTCCCAGTATTTTATTTTAACGAACACAGGGATCTCTTTGAAATCTTAACAGACTCTACATATTGCTGAGTTTAAATCCATGGAAAAGTTTCAAAACATTTGAAAATATTTATACAAATTTTTGTTTGTCCCCTTAGCAGAGTGTCAATGGCTTTAAATTTAAAGTTCAATGAACTTGAACTTTGGTTTAAATTTTTTTTTTCATAAAAAAAATATATGACAGTAAAAACATGTTGCCATGAACATTTTTTGATAAGCTCTAAAGTTGCTATTGTTGGTTTATTTATATGTTTGTATGTCTGTTTGTTTGGCTACTTTTCTATTAATGTGTGTATAATCAAATGCTTGGAAAAAAATGTCAAGAATGTAAATTAAACAACTGAAAAATGTTACAATGTCTATACGAGTATATGAATAATACAAATACATATGTATATATTTAAGTGTGCATATTAGCATGGACCTGTTTGGAACTGTAAGAGAGGCTTTACTTTGGAGCAGAATGTTAATAGAGAAAAATTTGTTTATTATAAATTTGAGAAGGGATTTTGAAATATTAAAGGAAATACTATATCAATGGTATCTCAATTGGATTACTCATGAAGTTATATTAAACACTTTGAGTAATATTGGATTTGTTTCCCTATCATATGATAACGTTCAATTAATAACAAAACTTTCAAAACTCTAAAAATTAAGTTGACCCAATGGTTTTTCTCAAGTTTTCTACATTTGGTTTATCAATCACAGAGAAAAATTCTAAAACATAGCAGCATCGGAAATCCAAAAACTGCAAGATAAGGCCACCCTAATAGACGTACCTATTTAAATGTATATGTAAGAGATGGTTTATTAAATTTGTGTAGAATGTATGTATGTAGGAGTATGTATGTACATATTAGAAATTTCCTTTAAATGTTTATCTAGATAAAATTACGTTAATAAAACAGATTTTATTACTGTTTTAGTATTTATGGGCTATTCAAAGATTTGACTAGAGACATCTACATACATACATTTTGTTTTTGCTGAGTGCTATTTGATAATAACAAATACTACAAAAATATATATCTAAAATCATGTCCTTCAATATGTAATTTATGGCTAAAAAATTAAAGAAAGAAAATTTAATATTTCAAAATATTTTCTAAAGACATCAAAAGAATATGCGTCAGCTTTAAATCATGAATGCCTTCTTAAATAGATATAAGTCATAAAACAAAACATAATAAAGATTTAATTCAAGTTAACACATTTAATGTGAAGATATTACATGAAGATCAATGGGATATTGGAAGAAAATTTTATGGAGCCACAAAATAATATTCAAGAAATTACAAACGAAAATATCTTCATATATGTTCTTTTATTTATAGTCTCGTCTATCTTTAGTTTCATCAAAAAAATAGCGCATCAATGTTGTATGAAGTGCCAAAAAAATTAAATGATAATAACATATATTTGGTTCCACTCTGCTTTTCCAAAAATTCGTTGGAAATGTCCTATTAACATTTGCACGTTCTTAATTTTGTCAGAATTTTTAAAAACTTGAGTTTTTTGCGTTGGACAATTAAATAGCGCACAGTTATTTCGATTTTAAACAAAAATAGTTGATGCTAATTTCGCTGGTAAATTCTTGTGTAGTTTTACAAAAATATTGTTTATCATTAACTTTGTCAACCAAAATGGAAAGAGGACCGCACTGCTCACTTAAAAAAAGATTATTTGGGAACTTCAGCAAAATGATACAAAATAACTAAAATAAATGTTATTAAATATGTCAAATCAGATGCAAATTTGCTAAATGTAAAGAAAGATTAGAAGAAGCCACCGCAAAAGGCAATAGTTCCTGAGTATAAGGCAATAGTAAGAAAAGTAAGCTAGATCCTTTAAAGTCATAGAGAACAATAATGACTGAAATAAATGAGGAATTTGGGTTAATAAATGTTGCCAGTAAAAATTTTTAAATTCAAATAAGTCGTAAAAACCCATCAGTCAAAAAAATAATATAAAGGCACGATTATCTTTTGCAAAATTACTCCGGAATAAGGATATCAAATTCTGGAAAAGAGTGCCTTTCACAGATAAAAGCAAAATTAATCATATTGGTGCTGATGTTTGTGTGGGCTTTCTATTCTAGGCTAAGAACTTTCCGCACCGCTCGCGTAATTATGCTTGTGAAAAAATGCATTGTATTCGTGTGTGATTTAATACTATAAACCTGGTTAGCTGTTTTTAAAAAATCCTTGTTTTTCACTAATGTATGTATGTAAAGTATGTAAAAACTATCTAAAGTAAATATGTCTCAGGTAATTGATACTGGTAACTAATATTGAAATGACTTTAAATATAAATACATTACACAGAACACATACTGAGTTTATATAGATTTATTTAAAATAATTTATCTATTACAAGTTGTAATAACTAACTTCAACACACAAGGATAAATGATAACCCAGTTGAAATTTGCAAAGTTTTTTCCACTTTTACGTACTATTTGCACAAGAGCGCAGGAATTTTTTAATTTTACTATGATGGACTTTAAAAAAAAGTTTAAAAAATAAATATTGATTTGACTTTAAATTCTGCATAAAAATATAAAATAATTACAACTGACGACAATTTTTCCCATTGGCCAGCAATCATGTTTGTATAATTGATTAGAACTAGTAGCAAAATACTAGTCAATGGCAAACAAAAATTAAATAAACTTAACTTGTACAGCACTATCACCACATCTCAATACACACTGCACTGGGCTACTGTAAAAAAGTGTATGTTTTTAGAATATTTGATTTTCAACAGAAATTAAATAAATTTGATGAAATGTATTCTGAGTAAATATAGTAATTACAGAAAAGAACTAGCAGGCAATTAAAATAATTTGTGATTTTTTGTATACTTGTTAGCAGAAAAATTGAGAAAAAATGTATTTGAGAGATATTAAACGTTTTTATTTCCAATTGCGTATTTAAGATTTTGCTTAATTGAACACAGCTAATATAGCAAAGACGCCAAAACAAATTGCTACGAATTATTACAATTTGCCGCTTGGTATATAAAAAAAAGTCGAATATTCATTCATCTAAACGTACCTTTGGTAAACACGAGAAAAGTATGCAGAAAAATATTTAAAAAAGCTTGAACTATTAGCCAGCGACATATTGCTAGTTAGTTCGTTTTTATTACGCGTTTTCAGTCATCTATTATCCAATTTTTGTGCTCTCCGACAAACTTTAAGCGTGCTTTAACATTTTTTGTCCACAAGCCAAATTTTAATTTTTTTTACTGCTGCCAATATTGCGAAGGGCTCGTTTTGCTTTCCATCGACTAACGAGATTGCCTATTGCTAAAGAAGCATCTTTTGGTGTTAAACACTTGCCTCTTTTCTTTTCTTTTCTTTTCTTTTGTTTTATCAGGGGACCTGCTTCCTCATACGTTTTTAGCTTTCTTCGACCCCTGATTAGTGGTTTGAGAACAATAGAACGGCTTTTTTGGACCACTGATTTACAAAAAGTGTTTACCACATGCAATTAAATTAATATCAAACTAGTATTTTATTTTAGGTCATAAGCAAAGCAAACACATGCAAATCTAATGTTAAACATTGATATATTTTTGCAATATTTCTAAAAACAATAAACATTTGTGCAAAATTGAGTGCATGGAAATTTTTTTTTTTGTACCAATTTTTTACTTAGCGAAAATTATTATTTTCCATTTTGTAGTCTAAATTCTTTTGTCTAGCAATAAACCTATAATAAATGTCTTTACTAGTTTTATTTTTATGCAATTGAAAATTTCAGAAGACACAAAAATGTACCCACTGTATAGGGCACACCCTAATATACATACATATGTATGTACATAAGTATACATAATACTTGAATATATTTAGCACGTATGTAGCTTTTTGGCCATACAAGAAATATATAAAGCAGATGTTAGTAAAAAAAAACAAAAATTGAATAGAAAGATTTGAAAAAATCCAACTTTTAACAAATGGCCATTTTGACTTGAGATTTTTTTTTTTTATTTGCACACAAAATAGCCGACACATACATACGCTATTAAATACATTCCTGCTAAAAAGCACTCACCCACAAAGTATAAAATAAAACCTAAAGCTTTAACTTGAAGTGGTAGTAGCAACAACAACAACAACAATGCAGGACTATAGCAAAAACACTACATCAATTCTAATACATAAATATATACATACATACATACGATATTTAGAGTCAAAGGAATACAAATTTAACAATATATTTAAAAAAGGGATATAACATTTAACAGCACCAGTAGCAGCAACAAAAACAGCAGCAACAATCACTACCAGCGTTGTCAACTTGGCGCGTTTCGCACCAATATTGGTGCTTTTTAACATTTTTGGTGCGAAAAATTTTTTAGTTGGTGCGCGGTGCGCTTTTGTTTTAAATTTCGGTGCGTTTTTTAATTTTTCCGAAAATGTGATGAAATCTTAATTTTCACTAATTTTTATATGCAGTTTTTTTAATAATTCATTACGATGAAAAAGGACCCCATTGAATGCATTTATGTTTGAAAATAAAATTAACATTTTAAACATGAAAATAAAAATTCTTGTGTAGCCGGATTGAACACTGTAGACGAACAACCAAGGTTGGAGTTCTAGTGAAGCTAGAAGTATCTAAAATAGAAAATAAAAATATTTAATAAATATGTACTGAAATCAGCCCTTTTTACCAATTAATTCCGAAAATCAGTCCTTTAAGTTAAATTTTGAGTGGTTAAATGTTTATTTTTTCTTTATTAACTCGTTAAATAAAATAAAGGTTTTTACTATTACATATTACTTTTGGTCTCTTTTTAAAAAGTTAAAAAAAGAAGAAATTAATTACATAGCTATCTAGTACAAAGGAATACAAACAAATTTGTTTAGTTTATTTTGTTCTAAAAACACTGAACTGGTGAATACTGTGTTATTGTTATATTTATAATACAATAATATCATATTTTTTATGTAAAATTAATTCAATAAAACTTTTATCTAAACTTGGTGCGTTTTTTTTCTCCATTTTGGTGAGTTTTGAAATTTCAAAGTTGACAACGCTTATCACTACTCTACTTAACTATAAAAAGAACAAGAGGGAGAACAAAACAAAAGCACAATGGCTAGTCAACAATTTGTTTGTTTCCAAAAGTTGTTATTCTTTTTTTTTCCTCTGCTCTCCTCTCTTAGTGTCAAAAGTGGGAAGCATAAAAAAGAGAAAAATATAATCACTTTTTACACATGCATGTTTACATATATGTAAGTATGTTTGTAGTATTAAAACAAGTGTATAACATCTGTAATGCTAAGAGGTCAGCAATGCTTTCGACTTTTCTTTTTTTTTTTTTTTTTTTTTTTTTTTTGTTGTTGGTCAATAATAAAATTGTTAAAAAGGTAAAGGAATTGGCATGAAGAATGTTTAACTTGCTCTCTTATTGTTAAATACACAGTCACAAATTGAAAAATATTTTGTTGTACGTTTGTATGCAGTTAAGGTTCCTAGGAGTGGGTTTGTTTCTGAATGCGTACGTATTAACAAGTATTTTTTATGGTGCCAACAGTTTAATAAAAGGGTGAATTGCTCATTCATTCTTTTACTTTTTTAGTTGTTTTGAAATGTTTAAATTTTTACAAAGTTTGGTAATTTTTTAGTTTTTTGTTAAACGGAATAAAGTTATTTTGAGTTTGAAAAGAGCGAAAAGTTATTTGAACTTAGTTATTTGCTTATGTAAGCAAGAAATTTTTAAACTTTAAACCTATATTCGTACTTGACTATGTAAAACATTTGTTTATATAAAATTATGCCACATTACAGAAGCTTTCGTTTTTTCCGTACTACAATTTATAGAAATTAGATCTTTAAATTGGCAAAGAGAATCGAAGAAAAATTCGATCAATGTCTTAAAAAAAGTTTGAAAACCAAAAAAAATCAGTTTTTTTAATTTTTTTGTCTGCGGCTGGTAAAAGAGTAATATGAATGAATTGGAACATATCATAGTCTCTAAAATTGTTTAATACTCCGTTTTGGAATACCAGCTTTGGAATTTTAGAACACTTAGCCTAAATTCAAAATTTCAAACAAAAATCTATTATACTATGTTACCACGACGACTTGAATCACCTGCTTCGCTGTCTGAATCATGTTTATGAATCATGCTGTTTACATGACTAATAAACTTGATTCGAATAAAAAAAATAGAATTTAAATTTGTGGAAAATAATTTTTCTTAATGGACAAAAAAAGTGAGTGGAAATTAGTTAGCTTATTTGAAAAAAACATACATTCGTACGTATTTACTTTCTTTACTTTCAGCAACAAGAAAATAATTTGCTTTGTTTACAATAATATTAAATTGTTACAGCTAGTGCAGATAAACTTGCGATAAAAATTAGAGAAGAGTGCAATTTTTCGTGCTTCGCTCTTAAAATTTTGTATGGTGAAGCAAGTTGTTTCGCTCATGATTGGGGTGTGAAGCATGAATAGAGAGCGAAGCATGTACCGTGGAAACATAGTATTAAGTAATAAAAGTGGAGTTTTGACAAAAAAAAAATATAAAATTTACCATTTCTCTATTTTAAAATTTTAAATCCATTATTTTTGGACTCGTTAAAGAAATCGAAAATAACTCGCCCATATAATCAAAACTCAAAGATTTAAAAAATAAATCACTCAAAATAACTGTTATAAAATGATTTTTATTTAAATGGTTTGGTATGATCAGCGTGGACAACTTGGTGTGTTTCGCACCATTTTTGGCGCTTTCTTAAATGTTTTGTGCGACAAATTCCTTAGTTGGTGCTCGGTGCCCTTTTTTAATTTGCGCTTTTTAATTTATCCGAAATCCTTTATTTTTACTAATTTTTAATTGAAGTTTTTTTAATAATTCATTATTGTGAAGATAATTAAATATTCGTCACATAAAGGTTATTGCTAAAAGTGAATAGAGTGAAAGTCTTTGTTTGAAAATAAAATTAACATTTTAAAGATGAAAATAAAAATCCTTGTATAGCCTGATGGTGAGTCCTAGTGGAGCCCTAACAAATTTTATTAAAAAATTTCAAATAGAAGTTCTTAAAATAGAAAACAAAAATAATTAAAAAAATATATAGTGAAATTAGCCCTATTTAACAATTTGTATTTCAGTTTCGAATAGCATGTTGTGAGTTAAATTTTCAGTATTTAATGCTTATTTTATCTTTATTAGCTCGTTTATTAAAAAGAATTCTTTTAGCATTAATACTTTTGCTATTAATTTTTGATCTCTGTTTAAAAAGCTTTAAATAGAATTTATGAAATAAAAAAAAATATAAAACTAATTCAATAAATATTTTGAATAACAAAGAAATTGCAAACTTAGTGCATTATTTTTTAATGAAGCGTGTTGTTTTTCTCCATTTTGGTGCGTTTTGAAATTTTAAAATTAACAACGCTGGGTATGATCCTTATAGGTTTTTGTTGTTTTTTGATGTTTTGGTGAGACACACAAACTATTTTAATTATGTTTGATCATAAGAACATTCTTTCGCTTTTATTTACATATAATACAAACACTTTTTCAATTTTAATTTTGGTCTATATTTGAATTAATTTTTTTTTTAATTTATGATTTGTAAAATTTAAAATTTTTTGCAAAATCATTTAATTTGTTTGTTTCGAGTTTTTGCAATATTTATGTTTTTGTTTACTTATATAAATTTTTTAATTTTGTTCTAATCTTTAAGTTTTTTTTTTTTTTTTTTGTAAAATTTCTGATTTTTTATGAAATTTTACATACAATTATTTATCATTTTTATATTATATATAAATATTTATATTTTATATTGCATCAAATAAACTTTTGCTATTTATTTTTAAAGTTCGAAAATAAAATTTATAACCTGACCTTTACGAAACAAATGTAATAACAAATCACTCATCTTGATTATTTCCATTATTTTCTTTTCTGTTTCTCTCAACCGCTAACCTAAAATGTTCTCTTATAAATCATTCTCTCAGTGATGTAACACAAGAAACAAATTTTAAATGATAAATGGTGCCAATTCTGCTTAAAACTAACAAGATTTATAGAGATTACGATTCCATCGAGGGGATTTTCAAAACTAACACTAATTTAAAAATTTCGCATTTGTCACAAAATATATCTTTTTAACTCGAAAATACAGAAAAAGTTCATGGCATTGGCCCATAACCATAGACAAATACTAAAGTCGGTTCTTTTTAAAAACAACTTTAAACTTAAAACCTACTTTTAATTATTTTGTAACTTTAGTCAAAATTTTAGATCGTTTTAAGATGGTGGCACCCAGCCACCTCATATGTAGAAAATTATTTTATACAAAGTGTAAAGAAAAATAAGCAAGTGGCAGCTTTAAACAGCTGTTTATTTAAGAAAATTTAAGAAAAACCAAAAATCGGTAAAATAATATCTAAAATGAAGCGGGAAAATTTAAGAAAAGTGTTTGCGGTGAAAAAATGGAGAAGGTAAGATATATATCATAATAAGGCTGTTTTGGCGTTGATTGTTTGATAACTCTTTACAGGAACGAAAAAATAATGAGAAAGAAAGGGGAATTGGGCTACTGCAGTAAGAGAGTTTTTTTTTACTTTTTTTATATTTTTGTAAACATTCAGTTTTTGTTCTTTGCATAAACAGCTGGTTGATTTGAAAGTGATGTTAAATTATTTAAAAGCAACTTCAGCTGGTTTTAAATTAAAAGTATGTTTTAGCGGTTAGAGTATACTTTTACATGTCTATAGTTAAAGTAAAGTGTACTTTTAACAAAAGTCAACTTCTTAACTATTAAAGTACACTTTTTTTTATGGCTCATTATGATGATTAATTTAAAATATAATCAATCATTAATATTGAAAAAAATTAAGTTTTAATATGTATGTTTTAACTCTTTGTAACATCATGCACAAAATTAATGATAAAAAAGTAATTTCATGATTGATGATGCTGATTTCAACAATTAGTTATCAAATTAATATTAAGATATTATTGTATGGTCATGCTTTCTATACGTTTTTATATCCAAAAAAAATCAGAATTCTTTAAAATTTAAAGCTTTTATTTTGAAACATCTTTTGGAACATAACTTTAGGCAAAGTATGGGACATTGTTAGCTATAATATTTTCCCATCTTTGTGGCAACACATGCATGACTCGCCAAAAAAACTGCTCATATTTTTAAGTCGGTAACTCAATATTAGAGCAAAGGGTCTCTCTTAAATTAATAAAGCGGTCTCCCGTATTTTGGATAAAAATTTTAAATTTTTGCCCTAGCAAAACGACTTATATATAATTTTAAAATTTTGTTTTTTAAAATTAATTTATAAATAAATCAACCCTCAAATATTGCTATTGATTTTAAAGATATCATAGAAGTCTGTGTTTATGTTTCGTACAAAAAAACAGTTTCCTGTTATTGAAAAAAGCATATGACTTTTTCTAGGCTGAGCGACGTAGGTGCATTAGATTGGCCCTATTAAAATGTAGCCAAACTAAGTTGATAATGATATTTCCAACTGAAGTGATAACTTATCTTATAATTAACAACAACTACAAATGCTATTTTTGCATTGACATTTGTAAATTAGATCAAATGTTAAAAAGGTAAATTTTGTGTGTTTCTAACAAGTTTTTCCATGATTAGAAACATTGAAAGACGCCTTTACATGTCCTTGGTATGGTATAGGCCTCTAATATATATTGATACTATGTTTAAATATTTGCAAAGTAAATACAATGCCAACATACAACTGTGTTATTAACTGTCTGTCTTCGTATGTTTGTGTCAATGCTGTAGTTCCTAAAGAATTTTTGGTCAAAGGTTAGGTTTGTTTTGTTATTTGATTTCTTGCTGCAAGGTCAACACGTAATAAATTTCATTCTAATTTCTATTTAATATTTAAATATTGTGCATCTGTTTTACGGCTTACTTACTTATTTATTTACTTAGTATTTGTTGAATTTCTTTTTCGTGTACGTATTTATATATTTGGATTTGTATTGTCCACTTGTTTCTGTATCAACATCTTGTTTGATTTAATTTGTATTTGCTTAAGATTTCGAAATTTTATCTTAGCAAACATATGTACATACATATACGATTAAAATGTACAAAGCATGTCATACAATATTGTGCAAAGTCACTTATGTACAATTACTATGAAATTTTAGATTAATAACAAAGGTTAAAGAATGCTTAAGCACGTTGACAGATACTTGAGAGCACGTGTTGTAAAACAATTGAAGGTTTTGTTTTGTAAGTTTAATTGTAAAGGCATGTTGTTTGGGGAATGTGTATTTATAGCAAAAACTAAAGAAATATTGGAATAATACTGAAACGTATTAAGTTATAAATAAGACATTTGATCTATATTCCAACAAATATATTATAAAACGTTGTTCACATAAAATCTGACTTAAAAATACGGCATTCCTGCTCCGTAAATATCGAATTTTGTGCTAAAACCCAAGAATTCAAGGCATTATTTCAAGAAGATTGCTGTCAAACTCAACAAGAGCTTTAGAAGCAACTCAAACAGCAATTTCAAAACTTTTGCGAGAAGGGAAATATAAATTGAAACCAAGAAAACTTATAATGTGATTTGGCATGTCGAAAGTGCTGCTTAAATGATTTTTGCACAAAATCTTTACTTTCAATGAACAATGACTCGTATGAACAATGAGATCGTAAGTAAAGCTCGGCCAAACATTGCTCGAAAAAAGGCCAGAATATGGGGCCAGTTATGAAAGCGTTATACTTCATCATGATACCTTTCGGCCACATGTTAAAATACCTATTAAAAACTATGAACTGTTCGACTACCATTTGTTTCGAATGATACAGAACGCTCTCTCTTTCTCTCTCTCTCTCTCTGGGATATGCTTTACTTTAGCAAAGAGCAATGGAAATATGCTTTATTTAGCCTCAAAAGATGGACAGTTCTTTTGGCGCTACATTCATATATTGACAGGAAGATACGAAGGGGTCATAGCTAATAATGGCCAATATTTTATTTATATTATATATGTGTTTCCAAATAAAACCAAAAATCAGTAAAAGAAACTTAAAACACAAACATCGGACAACACTGTATTAAGCTTAAAATTATTTTTTTTTTCTCCTGAAGATAACCAACAAAGTTGGTAGAAATATTGAAAATAAACAGTAAAAATTTAAAATGAACAAGAGCTTTTATGTTTATATTAAAACAGACCTCAAGTCGAATTAATAAAATATGTACAAAGATTTTTAACAGAGCACATAAAAAAACAATCATAAAACCAAACCCCTTTGAACAAATGCCGCATTTTTATTATTTGTTAAATTAAATTTTGTAAAAAAAATATTGCTACTTTGATCCAAAACTTGAAACTTCTTAAGATATGCTATACCCCTAAACGTTATTTCACTTAGCTAAAAATTTTAAGCATTTGGTTTGTAGATAAAGGAGAAGAACTTTATAAAATAGCAAAGTATTTCCATTTATTTGTAGTACTTTTATTTGAAATATAATAATATATTATAGAAAGGGAATGCAAAGTGTTTGCCATACTGAGATATGAAATAAATAATTAATTAATGAATGTATTTATTTATATATTTATATATACATATATGCAATCATTTATGTGTAACATTCATGAATGTTAATAACTTGTTCAATAAATGACTAAATGTTTGTTATTTTCATTTAATTTATCATTAACTTAAACAAACAAGACGTATGAGTAATGTAAATACAACACATGCAAATTACATATTAAACATACGCTATGATTAACGTGACCAGACGGATTTTATCAAAAAGCGGATGAAAGTACACTGTACTCGTGATAATATGAACTAATGAAAACAAGGGCAGTTCAAATTTTTGGGATTGTTCATATTTACAAATAACACAAAAATTTTAATAAAACCAAGTCATTTACTTACCACCTAAAGTTCTTTCCTGTATAAATAAATTTTTATTATTTCCATATTTCTTCGCTAAATTAGTAATTTTTGTAATTTCTCAAAACTTCATATTTTTCCATTAAAGTTAAAAATTTATGTTGGTGTTTTTAATGCATATTATACAATTTATTCACTTTTAATTAATGCTTAAAAACCAAACATGCGTTTGTATGTAAAAACTAAATAAAAAGTGCACTTGTTTATTTTACTATTGATATTTGGCATTCAAATGTTAACAGCTCGGGGTTTCCCCTAATTTTTATGCATATTATATAACTGAAATCCGCTTCAAAATAAAAAAAAAACTAAATGGTTATATTTTAAAGCTTTTGTACAAAGTTCATATTTTGGAGTAGTCAATGGCAGAGAAAGTGTTCATATATTAGGGGGTTCATATAATAGGGTGTTCATATTTTCGCGAGTTCACCGTATATTGTTACGTTTTTACCTTTCCTTTAAATAAACCGGATATTTTTAATTACAATATAAAAGCGTCAAGTAGTTTGAAGAAAAAATAACTAGTCTATAATAATTTAAATTTACACAAAAACAATTGCAAATGAACTCTCTGTCTTTTACACACTTAAATTACTGTTTGATAACTTTCATGTTAAACTCACTAATTTAAGTGGCCCTGTTAGTCCATTTATACACCAATCATAATTTCTAAATGGTTCGGAGCTAAGTTACTAGAATGTTCGTTTCTAGAATATTCAGCTAAAGCCGTTAAAATTTAATGTTGCCATATTGCTCAGCTATGTTTATAACAGGAAATTATCAATGGCAATGTTGCTAAACAAGTTTTATGTTGATAAGCATGCTGTATGTTGCTAACGGCCGTTAAATTTAAATTTAAAAACAGTTTATATTACGCAAAAGCGGGTGTTTTAAATTAATTGCATATTTTTAATAAACTTTTAGTCGTCTTTATGTTATTTTAAAATCAATAATTCTTGAACTAGCTAAGTCAGAATGACTGCAGAATATTTAACAAAAATATAAAAAAATATGCCGCAAAAACTTAAACAAACTATGCAAAGAAATCGGAGATGTAGTGTACGAGTGATTGAAAATTAATCGTTCATTACATCCATTGCATATTAATAAAGTTCAAACGAATACTCGGTTTCAGATTAAACCAAAAATTGGATTTCGACTGGTATTCTTTTAAAAATAAAAACTTTATAAAGGATTTAAGCAAACCCATACATAGTTTAAAATCAAACCAGAAACAATGGGGCAGAATCAATATTTTTTTTAAATCTATTTCCATTTGTAAACGGCTGGTCCGAACGGGACAAAATTTTACATGAACTAGAATTAGAGTTTAAGTTTTGAACATTGGCCACACTTTTGGGCTTGTAAATTTACATGTAAATTTACATCAGCCGATTTCAACAATATTTTTATTTTTTGAGAGTCTTTAGTTAGATCTATGAAAAACATGCATGCATGTGTGCTCTTATAATTTTCAAATTAAACGAATTTGAAAATTTAAATTTCAAAATATTGGTGTGGTTTAAAATATCCTTAAATTTCTTTTATTATTTAAACAAAAGAATTATTTAAACAACAGAATCTCTTTACCAGCCAAAAAATATAGTTTAGGCCATATGTTAAAAGATAAGAAAACTGGATTTACACAAGGAAAAGCTATTTTGAAACCCTCGAAAGATATGTGGACCTGTAAAAAATGCTTTTAAAAAAAAAAAAAAAAAAAAAAAAGCATTTTTGTGAAAATCGCATAATTTTTTTTTGCAAATTCTGGATTTTCTTTATATTTTAACAATAATAATATCTTGACAGGAAAATAACACAAATTAAATTCAAATAAAATAAAACAAGCTAAAATGTTATCATATTTTTAAATTTTTATATTTCCTTTACAATAAGCAAAAAAAAACCTGAAACACAAGAAGCGGTTTTGGTTTGAAAAGCGGGTTAAGAAATCTAGGCGGAATGAGCTTTAAAAAAACGGGATAACTCCGCCAAAAGCGGGTTGTATGGTCACGTTAGCTACAATATACATACTTAGAAATCTATAACAAAATAAACAGAAAATAGTTTTTTATTAATGTTTCATTAACATATCATAAACTCTAATTGTTCATTAAATATATGGCTTTTCTAAAACTTTATTTGAATGATATTTTCCTGTATTAGTATAGATATACATATATATTTGTATATTTAAATTTATATCCGCAAATAAATTGCTATTGCAAATATGTTTTATTTTTGCAATTTAATATTAAAAAAATTGTGGGCACATGTGTTAATTGTGTTAAATTTAAATGTGTTAAATAATCCATTTTCAGTAGTTTTTACATTTACGGCTTAAATAACTTTATTTTAAACATTTTAAAACATTCAAATAAAATTTTTTATGTCAGTTTCCTTTCCATTTAAATTTATATATTTAATTTCAATATATTCTTATTCAAATTTCAGCCACAATTATTCCATTAAAAACCTACAGGCCAAAACTGCACATAATACAAAGAAAACTACAGAACTATATGTATGTTAATAAGAGCTTTAAATTATTGTGCCCAAAGGATATATGCATGACAATATCCAGTTTATAATATTACAAACTTCATTGCTCTGCAATTTGCGGAAAAAAGTTATTTCAAAAAAATAAACCCAAAACAATTAAATGGCTTATTTGCATACACATACAAATATAAAACTAAAAATAAAACAAATCATAAAGTCTGCAAAAATTTATTTCAAAATTGTTGTTTGTGACAAAAGGACCTTCCGTTGGGAAAGTCAAATATTCTAAACATTATGACAATGAAAAAGTTTTGTAAATTTTTTTATTTCTTGTTTAATATGTTTAACTGTTTTTCTACATAATTTTTCAGTTTTGTCATAGTTTAAAATAAAAAAGTTTTTTTGTTATTTAATCATATAAAATAGTAGACATAAATGTAAATAAATGAATTAATTAAATTCATTTCTTATTTATTGCCAACCCTTAGGTTTTTTCTCTATGGTTGGTTAAAGAAATGTGGCAAAAAATAAATTACAACATGTTGTATAATATTTATGTACACATGTATGTATGTATATAAAAAGAAACTTTATGTTTCATTTATAAAATATATTTTTCACGACAATCAAACCTTGCTAATGGCACTTAATTACTGATTAACGTAATTATCATACTAAATACATTGCTTTAACATAGTTTAAGTCAACTGCATAAACATTTAAATTCACACACAAATACTTGTAACGTGCTACTAAAGTTGTCATTATAATTCCCAGTTAGTTAAGAATATTTTACGACAGAGTTAGTAAAATATTCTCAAGCAGTTAGGCTTGAGTTCATTAAATTTAATTTTTCATTAAATTATTTTTACTGAAGAAGGAATTGTATTACAACTTGAAAAATTTTTATTTTTGATAATTTTTCTTGACTGGGATTCGAACCTGGGTTGTTGGTTGAATTTACATATGTTTCGAGAAACACCACTTTCTCTCATCAGAATTCTTTGCGTTCTGACCCCTTGCACCACTACGGTGCCTGCTAGTCAACAGACAACATCAATCCTTTTATTAATTTCTATTTAAGTTGTTGTTTAGAATTTTTAAAAATTTTTCAAACGACCCACTGTGCTGGTCGCATTCTAAGACTTACTTGTTGGAGATTATTTCCTAAAATCAATATTCACTGCGGGGTTAATAAATAAACCAGAACCTTTCAGTTTAATGCCCTTATTCACAAAACTTACAACAGGATTATAAGAGGTTTATAAAGCAAATTTCCATACAAAATTTTCTTTATAAACCTACAACAGTTTTTATGAATAAGGGGGTAAGAGTTTATTCAAGACTGTGAAACTTAAAAGCTACTTTATATACATGTGTGATAAATTCCCAAGCCATAAAATATTTACATAACATTCAACATTACTAATGTTTGGTTTTCACAATGTCATTTTTGTTGTCAAATTGTCCAAATTGTTGGCAATTGTATGAAAACGGGTTGTTATATGTCGTCATCCATGTTTACAATCATGATCATAATCATAGATGACGCCATATGACAACCCGTTTTCACACAAATTCCAACAATTTGGACAATTTGAAAACAAATATGACATAGTGAAAACCAAACATTAGTAATGTTGAATGTTATGTAAATATTTTATGGCTTGGGAATTTATCGGACGGAGCAAGATCTCTACTAAATAAACGGGTGAGGTAAAACCAAAAATAACATTATTATCCCATTATTTTTATTGACATCACAATCCTTATTTTGAAAATATATCAGATTTAAATAGAGAACATAATTACAGAGGTTAAAAATTATAAATATACCAACTGGACTTAAGGTCCGGTCACATTTGGTAAATATTTGCCAAGTAACCACTAAATAACATATATGTGAACTCGTTCATTTATTTAAACATGTGACCATACCGCACATTGATTAAACTTCATATAACGAGCGGCTAAAAATAGAAGAAGTTGTCGAAGGACAATCAAACTTGGTACATAGGCATTTTTTGTTTGAATCAAGAAAAAATGGAAAAATCAAAATTATCCGCCCACTTCTACGCCCACCTCCCATACAACTTGTATTGAAAAAGTGGCATAACTCCATTGTTTTTGATTGTATCAACTCAATTTTCAGTAAAAATAAATATTATAATTTTAGAATGGGCTCCTGAAAATATATACCTGATCCGCCTACTTTTACGCCCACCTCCTACAGAAAAAGCAAATAGAAAAATAATGAATATGAATTTTAAGCATAGTCTTTTAATAATTTTTTAGTATCATTATCGTACTCCAATTTTTTGATTTGCAGCTTTCAGCGAAATGTGTTTATAAATGGGTTTGAAGACAATAATAGATAATGCATTACATCTTCATTAGTGGCTACACGTCCAGTTCTTCGCGAGTGATGTAATCTATAGGCTCTATACTCTTTATTCCTTGCTTCCTGAGCTTCTTGTTACAAATAATTAATTAAAATGTAAAAAATCAAAATGAAATCATTGAATAAGAGGTGTTTTTACAAAAACCTTGTACCTTTGTCCTCTTTGTCCTCTTTGTTCGCGGGTGGCAATCCCAGAAGGCTTTTACTGGACGTCCACGTTTAACCATATTTGAACAGCTTGGTACTTCATTGTTTGCGGTATATTTACACACTTTGTAAACATTTTTCAGCCAATTTTCATTTAGATCGAGAAATCTGGTTTTCATGCGAAATGCGTTTTGCCATCTATCTTTCAACATTGTAAAAAAGTCTCTTTTCAAAAATCTAGTAACGACTTCAACATCCTCAGCAGTCATTTCTTCATTGTTATTTGCAATGACTTTGACAGTAGTATCAATATCCATTTTGGTATCAATCAATATTTCGCAAATATTTAAATAAGAAATTGTTAAATTTTCCATAATTAGTAAAATAAAATTTTGGTATCACTTAATAATACACCACTTATCACAATTCAAATTCAATTGAAGCTTATGCTTTTTTCAGAAATGAAATGTATAATTAACACTATTGACTAGTATGTAAATTACATTTTGTAATAATTTTAAACAGTTAAGAATTATGGCGACAACAACAAGCATGAACGAAAATTCATGTTTTGTTACTTTATCACTTTATAGTTTTTACTGTTTTTTTTCGAAAAGTGCAAATATGTGCAGCTGATTTTTTTTTAGCTTTTAGCTGAGACTTCAAGCTGTAATTTAACATCATTCGTTAAACTGCGCTCCACAGCGCTAAAAAGATACAGCCTATTGAAGTTGATGAACATTGAAATTTTGATATTGTTTATATTTTGTTCTACGAATTTTTACATTTTTTAATGCAAATATCATCTTTGACAATTGTCATTTACGAAAATATACAACAAAGTCAAATGATAAGTTTACTGTGATTGTGATTGTACCAAAAAAAACAAGCGAACATATATGAACTTCGAGCGTATCTGTCCAAACAAATAACAAATATATCAGCCTAATATTACGGAATCATAATATTCAGATATTTGCCAACAAAATACCAAAAAAATATCTAAATCGGCAAACATAAAAAAAAATAAATTTTGGTCACTCTTCAACCAATGTGTACCGTTAGGATAAATTTTAAGGCATTTATAGCTAATTTTCCTTAAAATGTATATTTTAATTAGTTTTTGGTTTTTTTTTTTTTGCTAAAAATATAGAAAATTCTTTGTATATATGTCAGTACGCCTTTTAACTTGTATGTCTAACTAAAACTGAAACAAAAATGTTTAGTTGTTCATTTTATCTAGGAATATCAAGAACGTTTTTATGTCAACCCATTGTACATCAACATATAATTACACTAAGCATAACTTTTTGTTTTAATGGTTTTGACACATCATTATTTTTTTCTTTCTTTTCTAATTTCTACATTACACAAAATACTAGCACATTTACACACATAATTGTACGCAGTGGTATTAAGAAAAAGTACAAAGAACTATTAAAAGGCCTTATATTCCTTGCGCCTTGTTGTTTTTTGTGTCAATTTTGAAAATTTTATTCAACATATTTTAATATAATTAACACTAGTTAATTACATATATTCATTGATATTAGTACATCGTATAATAACTTCTTTTTAATTACTTATTTTTAGTCTGTTACTTTCAAATGATTTGAACGAGCACAATCTGTTTTTACTAATAAAGGCTTCTTTATATTAGTAAAAACAGATTGTGTTCATTCAAATCATTTGAAAATAACAGATTAGATATAAATAATTATATTACTACTGCTGAGTAATGCTGATGGTTACAATTAAGTTATTAAGTCTTCATTTCAATATTATGAAATTTAAAGAAAACAAAAGAACCACTTGAACGAACAGTCAACAGGAATTTTAAAACTTGTATTTTACATAAAACTAGCTGACCCGGCAAACATTGCTTTCATTGGTATTCGTGCCAGAAGAACAACTTCACCTTTAAATTTGCCGTTCGAAATTCTAGCTTCAAGAACATTGCCCATTATTTTTTATGACTAATCTTCTACCATTGCGCAACTTAGGTGCATTTAAATTCCAAAGCAAAATGCGATGGCATTCCTGGTAAATCCAGCGAATTCAAAAATTCAACAGGATAGTTGACTGCTTAATCAGGATCGGTAACAGTGTCGATCGATATGAACAATATGTCATTGCCGGGCAATGATTGTTGCATTTTAAAGTTAATAGCGTAAACATCGATGTTTTTGGAGCTAAAATAGCTCGTTCACGAAGCCACGCATGATTAATGTAATTAGCTTGCAAATGTGCAAATATGCTTTCAATCAAAGCATCTGTCGTATTTACCATGTTGCAGAAATTTCCTCGCAATTTTTATATATTGTGTGTCTCCATGCAATGTTATTGTTTCATTTCCAATGTTGAGCAATTGCTCGGAGAATGATATTGCCAATGGATCGTATTGTATGGGAGGTACCACGCCCCTTTGTGCAATCCCTTCCATATTTGCAGCAGTGGTACCAAACCGACGTACCAAAATTTTGTTCAAATACCGTTATCAGGAGCAGAAATAATATATTTTTAATTTTTGGTTTGTATGGAAGGTACCACGCCTCTTTGTCCACTTGGACCGAATTGTAAATCTAAACCGGGGCGTCACCCAAACACATACAAAAAAATTTATGCAAATCGGTCTAACCGTTTAGGAGGAGTTCAGTCACAACACACGTACTGTAGAATTATATAGATTAAGATATTGAAAATAGTTCTAAAATATCTAATTACTCCCTGGAGTACTATGGTACTTTGGAATATGAAATTGTATCAAAAATTTACGATTGCATAAACTACTACATCCCTTATTCCTTCCCTGTTAAAGAAATTTTTCTGCATGCCTTCCAAAAGTACAAAGACAATTTGTATGATATAATATCATTAAATACAAAAACAAAGGCCTTAAAAGGGAGCTGCTAAATAAAAGCCTTTGAATGTTACCCGCTGGATATGAGTTTTGTATTTTATAGGAAGTGCGTATGCATTTCAATGACATTTGATGTGAATGCGAATGCTTGTATGGGTTCAAATTGAAACAACTGTATGTATATACCCTTCACTATGGTTAAAAAATTTATCAAAGTGTTTCACATTTTCACAATATTAATTTAAGATCCTAGAAAGTATTTCAGGAAACAGCCAAAGAAACATTTTATGTATATTTATGTTAACCAAACTTCTTTTGCTTTCTAATAGCTTGCAGAATTCATGTTTCATAAATAGCTGAGATATAAACTAAAAGCTGTATTATTGAACAAAATTATAAAAAGATTTTTAAACAGAGTTTTTATAAAAAAAAAATCATGTTCTTAAAAAATTTATTTTTATTAAATAATTTTTAAGCTTGAGGTCACTTTTTTGTTTTTTATATAAAAGATTTTTTAATTCTTATATATAATTCACTCAAGCTTAAAAATTATTTAATAAAAATCATTAAAAAGGTCGAAGAACATAGAATAAAATTATTTAAAAAAATTATTTAAATTATAGTGAATATAAAATTCGTCAGTGCCGAATATAACTTGCAACAATGTATAACTTTTGACTCATTTTGATGCAGTTTTTATAAACTAGAAATTATAAATACTCTTTGTCTAGCTGACTGCATTAAGGTGGCCTCAAAAACCAGTAATAAAACTTGTTTAAACATAATTACTGTATTGTGGAAGATATATGTAGCTACTGTCTCCCTTAAATGACTAAAATTAGAGTTACCAAAATAATTCAAAGTATCATTACCTCTAAATAATTTAAAACTTTGAAATTAATTATTTATAAAATGTTTGTATACTTTTTTAAACAGTTTTTTCCAGATCAAAAATACCTTTGCCCTTATAATTCAACGTTACCGTTTAACCATTACGAACTGATAGCTAACCCTAGAATGTTGTTGCTGGCAGCAGTTAAACTTCGTTTAGATTTAAACAACCGCTGCTTAACTAGTAAACACACATTTACAAATATTTTCTAAACAATGCTATTTGTTAAAACCAATGCTTTGTCATTTGTTGTCTTTTAAAGAGAAATACTATTTACAATAGGGTGGTCCTTAATCGGCACTTTTTGGATTTTTAGATGCCCAGAATTAATTTGTTATTATTAATTTGTTAGCAAAACCATTGAAAAAAATATTGAAAAGAAATTTTAAATTTTTTTTGTATTATTAGAGAAAATTTATTATTTTTAAAGTCTTTAAGCGTTAGAAAACATGCTTGTGTGCGCTATTTACTTTTTAAAGAATCCTGGTCCGGTTTTTTCTAAAATATCGGCCAGAATATTCTACAGATTTTCCTCATATATTTACCTAAAAATAAACGGTTTTCAATTTTAAATTTAAACAATTTTATTTTTTATTTTTTGTGCGAAAGCTGCCTTTTTAATATAAGTTTTTAACTAAAATATTCAATGTATTTATTGGCCATTGTTAGCTATGATATTTTCCTAACTTTTTGGCAACAAAAGAACTGCTCATGTTTTGAGAGCAAAAACGAATCAAGCCAATTTCAGATATCCTGTTTTGAAGTGAAGCCTATCACAGACAGAGCGTTCTGCTTTAACTCAAACAAAAATGGTCAAATATCCGTTTATATAAAAAGTGACTTACGTTTTCGAATAATTGCCAAAAACAAGTTAACCGGTCACATGTTGTAGTATGAAATTTTGCAAACATTTTGGATTATGGTAAAAAAAAACTGCTAAAAATCCCCGACTATTACTCGACAAAAGCTGTTGTTTGTGCCAGGGCTCATACTCCGCTACAAAACCGCTAAACTTGAATTCACTAAATAAAACTTACAAACTAACTGGAAATAGATAAGATGATAATCTTTGTTAGTAGTTCCCCTATTTAAATATATATTTGCTTAAGATGACTCTTTTCCGATGAGAAAAATCAAAAATTAATGGTTTGGGGAGTTTTTTGTGAAGACAACATTTTTGACAGCATTACACAAAATTACCAGAAAATTAGTATAATTTTTAGAAAAATAATTTATTTTTCAACAAGACAATGCACTTACATATGTAGGGGAGAGGGGGTCACGTTTATACCCGCGGCACATTTGAACCATGTTGATAAAATCTCAGTTTAACATTTTTTCCGACCCTTAACCGAGTTTTTTACATGGAAACCTTGTTTTCTAGCAACGTTAACACCTTTTGCTAGTTTTTTCAGTCGTCGACCGAATGCAGTGAACAAGTTTTCGCAGTGCCATTGTAAATTTTTTTTGTAAGAGTGTAAGAAGTATTCAGTGATCGTTTTCTTTCGTGAAAGAAATTTATTGCAGTCCAAAATTCATTTCAAGCAAAATTAAGTTAAGTTATTTGATTTTTTTGTAAAAAAAATATTTATTATAAATTTCCGTAAAATGCCAGTTCAGGTTTGAGCAAAGACAATGGGGACACCTTTGAACATGTTAAATTATCAACCTAAGTACCCAACATTGTTGATTCTCTCTTATTTTCTGAAAATGACGAATCCAATGTAATGTCACCTGAAATCGCAAGGCTTTTTCCGTCTTAATAATATAAAACTTATTTTTGATCTGAATTTTTTTTTTAATTGTTAATGTTTATATATTTCTTAATAAATAAATCGAATTTATTATATATGTAAAAAATATAACTGTTTATGTTATTTTTGGACATAAGCGCTATAAGAAAAAAGCCTACTTCAAAGCTGCCCCGTATGGGGGGCACAATTGAACACAATGACTTCATCCATTAAAAAAATAAAAAAAAAATATAAGGCGAACTAAAAATAAGTTACTTGTAGACTTAAGCTAAAGTATATTTCCATATATATATTAGTTAAGTTATGTAGAAAGTCAATAATTCAAAAATATAAATTTGTATGTGGCTTGAAAGCAAAGATTGTTCCCCTCTCCCCAAAATCGATGGTTGTCTTCGAAAAATATTAATGTATTTGCATGGCCTGCCTGTTCTTCAGAACAGTACTCCATTGAAAACTTTTAGGGAATATTAAGCCGTCAAATTTATGCTGAAAACCGACAATATGAAAGCATACTCGTATATCACCTAAAAGAATATCTTATAGATAAAAGAATAAATCTGGTGAATAGCAAGCCTGACCGAGTTTTTGAGTTAATTCAAAAAAACAAGTTTAACACAGTATTAAAGGCAACATATTGTGTGAATTTTGTTATTTTAATTTCAGTGTATTTATTGTTGTGAAACACTAATTAATTACTTTATACATATTATATTGTTCGTTTCACATAAATTGAGTAAAGTTTTATGTATTTATAGTTAGGCAATGCAATATATTAGGCTTGTGGAATAGTAAAGACTTTCACAAGTCTAAAAAATGTCATATTTTAATTATTTGTATATTTGTATATTTTTGAATCTAACAGAAAACGTTTATACCTTAAATAAATGCCAACCTACTAAACCTAGTTACTGTACTATTATGTTTGCTTTAGTGCGTTATTTCTTTTAAATGGGGCATTTCGTAAAGATAATTTTAAATGGTAAAAAGATCAATTCAACATAACAGTTGCCAGTAAAACTTAAAAGTTGTTCGTGTTTTTTAAAAACCATAGATTATGAATTTCTAAAACTTAACTAAAAAAGTCTCCAAAACCGCTGTCATTTATAATGAATTCCCCTAGACTTTTGGACAATAGGTCTAATATTATTGTAAAAACGGTTGAATTTATACACTTTATTAATGTAGAATTACTCATACATAACTAACATTTATAAGTAAATACTCAAGGTTATTTCTATGCGTTTGTTTAAATACAAAAAATATCTAACTATTGTGCGTTTGTTTTAGAAAAATATGATAATGCCGTTGTTTTTGAAATAATATATAACAAAGTTCATATTTGTTTCTAAATAAAAAAAAATGCGGGCAACATTTGGTTTTTGTTCCTATTTTTTTTTAAATGAATAATTGTTTCTGTTTTACTTTGTAATATTGTTGGTTTTAATCAGTCTCATTCACAGCTTCTAACATTTAGATTTACAAGAAATACTTTTAAAAACAAACTAGTTTTTAAATATGTATAGTATTTTATACATACACGAGGATAGAAAGGAAAAACTAAAGAAAATTTATGAATTTAACTAAAAATATTTGCAACATTATTTTTCCCATGACAAATTGTATGCGCCGTTACTTCATTATGATGAAACTGCAACTGTTTCAAGTTGAAATTTATAGTTGAAAATAAAATATTTACAAAACTTGCTTGAAACTGTGACTAGAATAGGGAAATTTCGAAACAAATAAGGCTATAATTTCTAAAGAATTAGAGGCCATTTACACGATGAAATTAATTGCATGCAATTTTTCCATTCTCTTTTAAAATTCCTACATACAATGCTGTGTATTTATACCATGAAATTATACGCGCAACAAATCATGAAATTTTTTATATTTAATTACACATTCCTCTTTAGTTTTTTATTCGCAATAAAGAAAACAAAATTTTAAAATATAAATATAGTATACAAAAAATATATGTACCTACATATATATGTATCTACAGTCGGGCCTCGATTATCCGTGATGATCGGAACCAGAAGCATTACGGATAATCGATTTTCACGGTTAATCGAATAACAATTTTAATTATAAAGTTTTTAAATACTTATAAAATTGTAAATTGTTGACCTTTAGTTTTGTTGTTTGTAAATTTTGTTCGGCATAAGGTCATAAGATAACAAATTTTTAAATGAAAAATATAAAAATATTTTGTTTTAAAAGAGATGTTACACATACTTAATTTAGAGACAGATGAGAGATTGAACTACAAAATTGATACAGAGAACATATCAGCTCACACATACAAACACACGATACACAAAAACAGAAAAAGACCAAAACAAAACATTAAAAACACTAGTTGACAAAAGCTTACGACTGGACAACAAACTCAACAGAGTGAAATTTGTTTTTCTTTTATTTATTTTAAATGTAATTATAATTTGTTTGTGCTTGAAATGCTTTGTGTAACTAATAATAATTTGTTTAATATATTTTTGTATTTTTATATAGAACCCCTGAAGATGGTCAACAAAGTTGACCGAAATATTGGGAATGAAATAAAATAAGAAAAATTTTTAAAACAAAATAGTTTTTAAATACTTTTATTATTTAACAAGTGTACATTGGTGGACATAAATATTTATATTAAAAAATAATTAATCTTTTTAAAACTTCGTATTTTTTTTGAATGCTCGTTATTTATTTTAACTTTATCTTCATGGTTAATCGAAGCAAACAATTGGAAAATTTTGCAAACAAAAAACAATAGACTGATATTTTCCATCACGGTTAATCAGGGTTACCGGTTAACCGAATCACGGATAATCGAGGCCCGACTGTAATAAAATAATATACATACATACATATAAATACAATATACAAAAATTTTAAAAATGGAAAATTTTAATACAGAAGAAGTAATTGAAAATGTTCTTGCGCATTAATTTTTATATCGCACACTTCTAAGTCAGAATAAGAATAAAACAAAAACGATGGTAAAAGGAAATGTCAAAAAATTGCACGAAAAACGAAAGTCGTTTGCTTATCTACCCTGTTCGCCTACAAACATCAATTGCATGCAATTAATTGCATGAAAAATTGCATCGTGTAAATGGCCTTTTAGTCCGATGTTAGTAGAACGTCTCAGGTCAATAAAAAAATTACAGTTACGTTTAAGTCCTAAATTAAGAACTTATTTAATATCAATGGGCAGATTGACAAACTGCTCTAATACACCACCTCCTTTTTTTTACGATCAATGCTTTAATATTTTCTTTATGTATGTAGGTACATACACTCCGGTTCACTTATTTAAAGGCACTAAAAAATCCATATTCAGCAGCCTGTATCTTCTGCAATTTTAAACCAATTGCAGAATTTTAAAATATAAATGAAAGCTAGACAGCTTGAGATATAAAAAAATCATGATAGTAGTGGTTTCTTAACTAAAGAACTTTTTTGACTGGCCACCCTATTCGCCAAATCTAAACATTATCGAAAATGTCTGGGCTTGGTTATCTCGTAAGGTCTATGAAGGAGGTAGACAATTTGATGACAAGCAGGCACTAATTCAGGCCAATTTGTTTAGCTATTGCGCGGTTCAGAACGGTAAACATCGATTTTAGTTTTTTCCGATAGATTTAAAATTTTTTGTTTTGCCATTTTGACTCGTAAGATGATTAAGATGTAATAAATTGTAATAAACAAACGCTCGCTACAAAAAATCATCGCTTACTTTAAAAATAATTAATAAATAATAAATTGCCTTTATTCAAGTGAACCAAAAAAATAGCAAATTTTTTGACTTTTTTTATTTTCCATTTATATTTTAAATTTCTGCAATTGGTTAAAAATTGCAGAAGAATATGGAATATGGAATTTTTAGTGCCTTTAATTAAGTGAACCGGAGTGTATATATAAACACTTTCCAAAAATCGAAACATATTAAAATGTTTATTTAAAATTATTAAGCAAACCTCGTAAAATTATTATACTAAGTCAGTTTATTTGCAATTAGGCCATCATTTCAGCCACAGTCTTTCTTTCTTTCTTTTCACATTTATGATTTTTAATTGTCATCAAAACAAATCATGCAAATGCAAAATCAAACAAGCATCTACAAAAATCCCATGCAGTGTTTTTTCCATTGACATGCACAGAAAAAGACACATAAAACACAGCTGGCATTTAAAAGTTGTCAAAAAGACAAGACCTCTGACATACAAGACTTGTTATGTTAACAAAAATATTTTTTTGTATGATGTCAGCAAAATCAACATGATTAACTTTTCATACATTTTTATGTCACAATAGATAGTCTTTTATATTTGCTTTATTTGTTTGTATTTAGTGCATCCCAAACATTAGTTGGCATTTGTGGTAAATGTTAAAGGACTAAGAGTTTCATTTGCAATAAACAAAACTTGCAGAGATTTTAGAGAGACAAAGAGAAAAATGCAAATTAGATGAAGCAATTAATATTTTTATTTGTGTAATTTCAAAGAGAAGTACAATATGAATGTTATTAAATAAATACAATACAAAACAAGTAAGAAAGTATAATGGGCCAAACCCGATTATGTCATACACTACACAGAACCAAAACTTTTTTACAGAAATGGGCGCTATATGAGAGATATGAGCTATTATGGATCGATCATCTGAATGTTGTGATGATGTTATGAACGTGACTACTGTTAATTATAAAATATTTACGCATGTTAAAGTGATTTTCAGAATATGGTCTTATATAAAATAGAGATAAAACAATTTTTGTATTTATGAAACTTATTTGTGATAAATTTTATGTGTACATATAACCACATTTTTAAGAGATTAAGAGATTTATGATTATGATGAGATTCTGAAGTGGGAATTATGAGAGCTATGACCGATCTCCACAAAGCTTGTAGATGTGATTAGGTTTTATACAGTATACAGTATATATATAACTTATTTGCATACGTGTATTGGACTATAGACTAGGCGATAGAGTTCCGGACTATCAGACAAAGGGTTGCGGGTTCGATTCCCGCCAAAGACTCTGGGTGTTTTCTGCAGATAAGCCAAAAGTTTCGCAGTTTGTGTTTGTTAATTATATAAAAAAATACACATGACTGATTTCGGAAGGACATTTGTATAAAGACAATGGGAAATTATGGAGTAATGATTTCAACCAATTTCAATCCCACTCGTCCTTGGGACAAAAAAAGCTCATGTAACAATTTTTTCAAAATATCTTTAAAATTGCTACCTAGACTTTGTGCAGCCAGCCAGACAGACGGAAGGACGGACGAACAAACATTGTTAAATTGACTCAGAAAGCGATTGTATACTTTAAGTTGTGTATTACTAATAGTTTTGGGCCCATCAAACATCAGCACAACTACAATATACCCTTCTCGCTATGGTAATATACAAAAAAATATATAAAAATGTTAAGGAACTTTTTTTCAATTCGTAACCAACCAATTCATTAGCACTTCTTCAGCAAGTATATTTGATTTTATTCATATTAATATACAATATCTTTTCTTCACCAATCGCACAGTGAGCCAGAATCGATTTTTTTAAATAAATCTGGCATTTTTAAACGGCTGGTCCGATTAAGGTAGCCAAGAAGTTTTGAGGATAGACCTTACAAATCTTTCAAAGGCGAAGCAGTGGGGAATCAAAATAGGGCACCTTTGCCATGTAATTTGTTTAAACGTTTGCAATTTTTTTTATTCATCCAAATTACAAGACCATGGCTAGATATTTATAAAAAACATGAATGCATGTGCTATTTATCTCTTAGGTTTTTCAATTTATACCGAATCCGTATTAAAATTAAAATTTTAAAATTTAGTTACATTCTAGTCCGGATTTTTTTAAATAACGGGCAGAATTTTTAACTGATTTTGCTTAAATTTATTTCATTAGTTAAATAATAAAATTTTACATCAAATACAAAATATTTCTAAGCAACAACCTTTCTAGGTCCAAAAATTTAAATTTTTTTCATTTTTTTGCGTGAAACATTTTGCGGCAGACATGCAATCAGCTCAGATGTATCTCTCAAACAATATGTTATTGTTTAATTACGCCTTGAATGTTCAGTGCAATTTAGTTTTTTCTCAGAAATTTTTGTAAGACCAGTAACATACATCCGCTTTTGCTCCCAGGACATTATCCAGAACAAAAAAAATTTCAATTCGAATAGCCTCGTCAAACTTTAAACAATTCCTTAGTGCAATATTGTAATGTACAAGACTGCCCAAGTTGCCTAGAAGGCTTCTGACAAAGTTTGTTTTATATATAATTACTTTAAAATATATAACATATTTGTATTATTTAAATGAGAATTATTCCTTTTATGAGTATTAATTGTAAAATTTTTTATAAAAATTAACTTGAAGTGAACTTCGATTAAAAATTTGTATTAAAAATATTTGTATTATATTCAGAGAGATTATTTTAATATAAAAAGCATTTAATTTTCCAAATGTGTTGATCCTACGCCATTTGAATTGTTCCTATTTTTGTTATAAAAATTTCAACTTTAGTTTATATGTTTATATAATTTCAAAGCTGGTATCACAAAACGGACAGCAGGAAACCCCACATGTATTTCTTATTTATGCTTAAAGTATTTTATCAGTACCGATAGAAATGTGAAACTTATGTGCGAAATTGTTAAAAATCCCATTTTTTTGGGTTTTCGTCCAATTTAATAGGAATGTACTTTTGTTAAAATTTTTCATAACTTGTTTTTTAGAATGACAAATTTAATTTACGTTGAAAATTGCATTGCATAATGTTAATAAATGAAGATTTTATTACATATGTATTACATTTTTGTTGAATTTCTAACAAATAAAACTTTTGTCAAAATATTGATAAATTTGCCAATATTGGAAGTAATTTTATCTATATTTCTCCTGCACTAAATTGTTTTGTTTATACTCGTGTAAAAAAATTTCCGATAATTGTTAAAACTATTCAATATCTCTATTAGATAAAAAAAATATACCGCTTGTAATACAATAATTTTTAATATTTTAAATATAAAAACATTTGTTGGCCGGAGTTTATGTGAACAGTGCTTCATTGTTATGATAGTAACTCAAAAAGTGGATTATTTATCAATTAAAATGAATTAAATTTTTTCATGAACCATGTAACGTATGAGTAATATATTTATATCAAAACAAGTGTATGCAAGAATAAATATAATAAGAAAACTATATACATACACTGCATTGCATAACTAAAAATACAAAGGCTTTTCTCAACTTTGTAAGTTAAAGAAAAAGTGAAACAACCAAAAATCAAATATTATTTACCAAAAAAATCATTATTTTTTATTTTACCTCTTAAAAATGTATGTAAAAATTAATTAGTGTTTCATACCTATAAATACAGTGACGTTAAAAAACCTTAATACAACAATATTAGCAAAAAAATTTAGACTTTAAAAATGTGTTAGGCCCGCTTTTTTGAAGCTTCCAAGTTCCTCGAACAATCAAATAATCATCTCCGCAATTTATTTTTGAGAAACATCATAGGTCCTTCGTAGGTGTTTTTAATAGCCGTTGAAATCATTTAGACCATTAAGATTGAATTTTTGCTCATCGCAAAAAAACACCATAAATAAAAATATGTTTATATAGTGCAACCGTAAACAAAGATTATCGGTTCACTTGTTTCCTGGTAGTTTAAGTTCATTTTAGCATTCGACTCAACAGCAGTTTTGTGGCAGAGTAAAAACCTTGACATACACTACAACTTTTGTCGAGTAATAGTTCGGGATGGTTTTAGCAGTATACTTTTGGTTGATTTGTCTACATTTACCTCACATTCATAATTAATATGATCAAGATTCTTCATTGTGTTGCTGGCATACTTTATAAGTATGTCGTTGTTCCATTCATCCGAATTATTTGCTAGATTTGTGTGACCGGTTTAGTATATTTTTTTTTTTTTTGATAATTGCTCGAAAACTTAAGCCAATTTGTATATAAACTGAAACTAGACTTTTTCAAAATTATTAAGGTACGTACGAACCACGCGGCATTTTAAAGAAAATTATTGAATATTGCATAATAAGAACAAATAACAGTTACATTTTTATTTTTCTAGTTTTCTTTTTTTATTTATCATAAACTGTAATTATAGTTATGAACCACTAATAAAAAATTTATTTCTTAAATTAATAAAGTAGTCTTCCAAATTTTGGATAAAAGGAGATCATTAACCATACTCTTATACAACTTTACACGTTTTAAAAAACTGTTTGTAACTTTACACCATATAGCTAACATCAAGTGTAATTATAGTAATGAAACACAAAGTATTTTAAAAACTTTTGTGTTACCAGGGTAAATAAAAAAAATTAGTACCCTGTTTGTTTTATGCAGCATTGTAACAGAAAAGAGCCAAGTATTCTAAAATAACTTGCACAGTATTTTTCATTATTTAATACTAATCGAAAACAATTTAAGTCTGTATAAAAAATATATGTACGTCTTTCTGATAAATGAAATGCCTGCCTACTCAAACCTTCAATTTCCAAAATGAGCATACAGTTTGTTATTGTCCCCAAATAATAAAAATGTCCTAAACTTTTTGCAAATTTCTCATAAAGAAAATAATAATACCAATATACTCGTAAACCAGTTAAATCTACCAAAATCATAAATAAACAAGAACAACTTTTCGTCTTAGGGGGTATATACATACTTTACAAAGCAATTTACAGTACGCCAATAAAAAGAAAAACTTTAACGTATTTTTACTACTTGAATTATTGAAAGCAAATAAACAACACCCGCTCATTTGACTTATGTATTTGAAATCGATATGTAGATATGAATAAGTGTCACATGATTATTGACTTTTAACATTTTCCCCCGGCTTATTTGATCATCATAAAATAAATATGGTTAAATATTTTTTATGGCCTTTGAACTCCACTATCAAGTTCATATGTGTTGAGTCTCTCATACTATGAGATATGTTTGTTTAATAAATAAATAAAAAATACTAAAAAAGTTTATGTCAAATTATCTTAATTAAAATGATTTGACGGGGCAAAATAAACCAGAAACAGTGAAGTAAACAATATTATGTTTAATAGGAATCACAAGAAACTTTTGGCTACAGAGCTCAAAGTTTGTTGCAAATAAAACAAAGTAATAAAGAAACTGCTATAAAAATTTTTAAAGTTAAAATACATAAATTTAAATATTTAATAGAGTGGGTTCTTCTATTTGAAGAAATATTATGTTTTTTTTTTTAAATTTTATTTAGTAAATGAAAATTGGAATATAAAAAAACATATTCTATGAACGTATGTGTTTTAAAGAAATTTATATATGTCAAATTCAGTAAAAATTTATAGTTTTCAACAAAATTATTTTAAAATATGATATAAATTTATTTGTATATCATATAAAGGATTGATGGGTTATGCTGTTTAAAATCGTTTGATAAATATTTCCCGAAGTAGCGTTATAATCATAAACATCATAAGCCAATTATAGATTTTATCTTATTTAGTGCTTATCTTTTGAATGCGGTTTTTGTGTTTACTAACCTGTATGTCTCTTTGAAAGGTACATATCTTTCATTTATTATCACTTAGTTATTGAACATTATGTAGAATTTTTTGTCTAGAAAGTGTAATAGTGTGTTCAGATATGAACGTTAAGTGCGATAATCGCAATTAACGCCATTATTGAGCTCAATATTCCATATAAAATCCCAATTAATTATTATTATTATTGAGTAAGATTTGGAATGCAACACTGTTCACAACTGTGTTTAGTGAACAAAATTGTATAAAATGGCAAATGTCAACAAAAGAAAACAAATAGAAACACAACAAATATATAGAGTATTTTTTGTATTGTTTTCCAACTGTAAAATGA
Source organism: Bellardia pandia (assembly GCA_916048285.2). Lineage (NCBI taxonomy): Eukaryota > Metazoa > Arthropoda > Insecta > Diptera > Calliphoridae > Bellardia > Bellardia pandia. Next base: position 30,416,749 of record OU696533.1, on the reverse strand, counting down.
TTATTGAGTAAGCTGAAAATTGCATATGCCTGAACACTTAAAATAATATTGTCAATTAACCGAATATTGACTCAATTTAGTTTCATATCTGAACACAGTATAATAGGCGGGAAGTTTAGTTTCAGTTTTTTTAAATTTGTAAAAGGTATCTTTGATGCACACCGATTACATACTGATTGATTACCGAAGTTTATGGTGCATATGTTACATCAGTTTTAATGTGCAATAGATGGTTTGTGAGGTTCAAAAGTGTCCAAATAGCTTTGATGACCATGAAGATTCTTGTCAAACTCAACCATAACTTGTAAATTATTGGCAACTAGTGGAATTTCGTCCCTTAAGATAATGTATCCCAAAATGATACATTAAGCATGCTTTGCACATGGTCTTCAACGTCTTGCGGACTTCATACGTTTAGAGTTTGACCATGTAAAGAAATTAATATCCTGTACTAAAGCCGTTTTTATAAAGCTAAGTTCAACGTTTTACATTATTAACTCTGTTTACATATAATAAAATGTTTAATATTTTAGGCACCTCGCAGAAAGCAGCCCATTCCCATGTCCTACCCGGTGGGGTACTTGGATCGAAGCAGCAATTTATTATGCAGAACATGTAGAAAAAGTAAAGGTTGTTATTTCTGATGACTCGGAATCAATTGCACACGCCAAGAAAATATATGATCTACCTGGATTGTGTTCCCAACTTGCGTTTATAAAAAATAATTTTTCAAATATTGTTTTTTGTATAAAAAATTACAAGCAGTTGGATTATCTATTCATGAAAGCTTAAATATTGTATCAAACGTAAAAGAAACTCTCTGAAAGCTAAAAGACACGAAATATATTAAAAAAAAAATGTAATGCTGTATTTCGAAGAAATCCGGGATACCAACAACTTTTACAAATAAACAACATCCTCGATGTCGGCGATGAGCCCAATGACGGACTTATTAAGAGCCTTTTATCAACTGAAATTTTAAAATATAAATTTGCTCTAACAACATCCGTTGATGTTGAAAGTAGTTTCTCTATGTATAATTGGCTTTTGACAGATAGACGACGAAAGTTTAAATTTGAGTATATAAAAGCACACATGATTGTTTATTGTAACAGCTTTTATGACATTGATGAATTAGAATAAGAAACTGTTATGTAATCGTTAAAAAATGTATGCATAAATAAAAATACTTTTTTTTTTTGCTACTTTTTTTGTAATTTTTGTGCATTCTTTTCGATATTTTTTTGCCATAAACACATTTGTGTTTGCCATTTTTTGTCTTCTCTGCTTATGACTAATTAAATAAAATATTATTTTAAATTATTTGTTTTAGATTTATACAACATTACAGCAAAGACTATAAATATTGTCAAACGCTTAAAATAAGAAAAAAAAGAAAGAGTTTTAGCCAGATATAAACACCTTAAGAAAAAATACCAGGGACCATAAATAACAATTATCAATATCAAAAAACAATTTTAAAACAGGTATTTTCAGAAAAAACAAAAATAAGTCCATCTAAAACAGTTTTTTATTTTTGTGTTCAATTGTAATTGAATTGCGTGTGTTTGCTATGCTTCGTCCAACAAGAAGCAACAACAATGCTTAATAAATTTCTGAAAAAAATGACGATAACCATCCGCATGCGTTCTGAAAAAATATTCCCGATAGGAGCGACTATAGGACGATCCTTTTAGAGCTAATTTCATATTGTACAAATTACATCATCTTATTTTTATACGGTACTAGCGGACCCGGTGAACTTTTCCTCGCCCCAATTTTAAGCCTTCAGACAAACTTTAGAGTAATAATATAATACAACAGGAATAATTTCACACAAAATTTCGTACAAAAAATTCAATTTTCCAATTTTTCCAATTTTCCGTCTTTTGCGAAGAGATTTTCCAATTTTCCGCGTTTCGCATTTCGCATTTTTCATGATTTACACTAAGAAATTTCCATTTTTTTAGTTGGAAAGCCATTAAGTCCAAATTTCATATAAAAACTCGATTTTCCAATTTTCCGGAGGGATTTTCCAAAATTTTCTTCCGTAAGAACCTTCTCCTCGGAAATACGAACAACTGACAAAAAATTTTATAGAAATCGGCCCAGCCGTTCTCATTTGATGAATTACTATACATTTTTTACACCATTTTTATATATATAGATTGTCCAAAAAACACAGCATATCTCATATATTTAACTAGTTATTTAATATTTATGATCTTAAATTAAGTCCTATAATATTCCCAAATAAATTCTCAATTGTTAGTGGTTTTATAAATTATTGTTTACCAATAGGGGTTATATTTACCTTCTTCTTCTTTATTTAAGTTTTAACTCAGAAAGATCATTCCATTACAATTACAGAGGTGCTGCATTATTCAAGTAGTTATTTATTTTCCATCCCTACTAGTAGCAAAGTACGATTGTCTTTTAGCTCTTTCAAATAAATGTAAATAATACTAAATGAAAATTGTCTGCCTTATTGATAAACTATACAACATTTTTGTTCTATTATTGCAAAACCTAAAACTGTTTTTTTTTTTTGTTCTTAAAATTTTATTGAATATTATTTATTGGAATTTTTATTGTGTGGGTTTTTTTAAATTTTGGATTTTAATTGCTTGCTGTTATTCTCTTCCCCTATATACAATATATTGCAAAATATACGTTCACATTATTCTAAGAATGTGCTTAGTATCTTTGTAATTGAGTATAGATTACTATATCTATTGCTGTTGTGTTTTTTAGCCTGTTGGCCTACTTCCTTTTTTTAACAAACCAAGAAAGGAAAAATATTAAAAAAGCTTGTAAAATTATTTTTGTTTCTGTGTCTGAGTAAGAGTATAAATATTTTTCAATATATGTACAAAATATGTTTTTTTTTATTGTTTAATGAAAAGAACTAACTAAAATTTTAGGAAGAAAAAATGCTGATATAATGAAATTTTATAATTTTAGTATCTCAATTTATTGTATTTACATATAAATGTATATAGTTTGTATATTATTGACTGATTTCATTCATTCCTTCATTGATCTATTCTTATTGTTGTTGCTGGTTTCATTGCTATGAGCTTGTAGATATATGCATATGTACGTTACAAAATTGAAAAATATTTTTTTTTTATTTTGTTAAGAATATTCTTTTTTGTTTTATTCCATTTTATTTTACATAAATACTTCAATTTATATATTTATGAGAAAATAATAATTTATGTGCACTCATTTCATTTATTTAATTTCACAACTGTTGCAAATTGTTTCTGCCAATTCTTTATTATTATTGAAGCATTTTAGATTCGTTGAAACTTAAAAAAATTTTGTGTATTTCTTTAGTTTTTCTGTTGACACATATCGGTTGTAATACAAAACCTCTCATTTTCACATTCATTTTAAAAATACATTTTCTCAACATCTTACAGTTGCTATAGAAAACAAAACAAAATACGTATACTTAATATTGAACTATTAACATTACATAAACATATCAAGCATACACTACATAAGACAAAAATGTACATTTCTGATATTATCATGAGTAATATACGTATGAGTAATATACAACGTAAATACATACTTCGATGTTAAGTCTCCAAAAAACCAACAAAATATAGAAATATAAATTTGGGGCTATTTTCTTAAATATATATAGTATGTATCATAAAATATTTTATTGTATTGGAACCAGTAAAGTTAGACAATTGTAAATGAAAATTATATAGTACGGATATCCACCACGAACATACGTATAGATGTGCAATATTAAATTAAAATTTTAAATTACAATTTGGCAAAAAGCAGAGTCTATTTCGTTATTCACGTCACGGGTATTAAGTTTTAATGCTGAAAACGATTCGATTGGCTCTGTGTAAGCTTTATTTTTAGCATAGCCCCCTACCAAAAGTAATAATAAAAAAGAAAGTTCTGCATCGAGGCAAAACGTCTCAACTGCTTCTAAATAGTTTAAAACAGGCACTGCAAAATAAGGCCAAGCAATGTCATCACGAAATATTACGCTTTTATGTCTGACCGCATACTCTGCTCGTAGTTCAAATAATACTCGCTGCAAATGAACTCAATCTCGTATAATTAAGCGATCGATAAATACAGTTTACAGTTTCATTGTTTCCATGACAATAGGACGGTATCACTGTTCTATTTAAAATACGACGCTGCGAATAATGGAGCCAATGAAAAAAACATAAAAGAACTTTTCCTGTGGGATACGCTTCACTTCAGAACAGGGTATCCGCAATTGGCTTAATTCGTTCTTGACCTCAAAAGATAAGCAGTTATTTTGGCGCAGAATCCATATGTTGCCGGAAGATGGAAATGGTCATAGCTAACAATGCCCAATAACTTGTATTTTCGGTAAAATATTAAAATCCTGTTCAAAATGCCAGAGCGTGCCAGAATAAGTATTGTAATATATGTATGTAGGTCTACGTTATACATTCATTACGTTGAGAATTAAAACACTTTTTCTCTTTAGCGAACATAAAGAAAGAAAACTTGAGAAAAATCTCTTAGAAATACCACAAAGTTTCTATTTATATATGTATGTAGGTATTTGAATAACAACAACAAATAAAAACCAATATATTTTATAATTTACAAAAGAAATTAGAGAACACTATTTCAAATTAAAAAAAAATAGCCTAATGGCTGGGTTGAATATTAGATACCCTTCACCTGGGTCTACTTTAACACAAAGACTGAAAACAATTGTTTTTTAATATTTTAATTATAGCTAAGAATGTTTTATATGCCTACAAATGTGTGTTAATGACTGCAAGTATTTTGTGGGATCACAAATAAAAATTTAAGAAATTAAAAATGGAATGACAAATCTATATATTATATTACTAGTAGAGAAGGTCATACAATGTCCGCAAAATGTTCATTGTTTAATTTTTATAAATTTTCTTCACACTTTAAAAAAGGTATATATGTATGTACATATATAGGTATGAAAATGTAGGCATTTATATATGACTGGTAGTGTGAAAACAAATATTTAACAATTACTTAAACTTAATTGCACAGAAAGTTGACAGCTTGAGTTCAAAGTTTATTGAACTCCCATAAATAGGTTGGTATTTATGTAATTGTAATTGTTTCTCTTATTTCTTATAGTACAAAAACATAGAAATTACATTGTTTTGGAAATTTCAAATTTAATTGAGCAAAATTCTAATGAACTTTTGAATTTTAAATGTCAAAAGTCAAAAAAACAAAATTGTTGAAAACAAATAGAAAATAAAATTTGTATACATATTTCGTAAGTTTGTATATAACACAAATGGTTGATTTTATTTGCTCAACATTAAAATAAATTAACGAAACCTGGCGCTTTAATTGTCTCTGCTCTCTAACCTAAAAACTTCGCCGTTTGTTTTTTTTTTTTTTTTTGTTTGGTCAAACATTACCAAAGTTTTTCCAATAATTCTTTTTTCTCCAATAAATGTAAAGACACAAACAAAGTAATATTTCATGCAAAAACCATGGCTTATCAATTGAAGACCAACCAAACCAAACCAAACCAAACGAAACCCAACCCAATATTTTGTCTTCTATTTATTCCTTTTTGACAAAATACAAATTACAAAATGAAAAATAATACCTACTCTCATATATGTATGTAGTATTTTTCATTCCATTTTCAGCTTTTATTGAAATGTCTACGAAAATATTTCTTTTTTTGTTTCTTGTTTTACAGTATAATTTGTTTTTGGTTTTTTTTTAATAAACTTGCAAATATGTATGTACTTTCTAGTATTGTTGCTATTTACTGAATTTAAGCAATTTCCTTTTTGTTCAACGTTCTTTTTCTTTATTTGTAGCCCGATTTAACCACACAGAAGAAACGTAAACGTCTTCGGTTACGTATTGGTAAATTTTCCAATGATAAAACGAATGTGGCCACAACACTGGGTCTGGTCGAGGGCAATTCGACAAACACCGTAAATACAGTTGAAGTGGAGGATACCGAGTTCAGTAGCAGTAATATAGATAGTAAAAGTCGTGCTGGCACTGAAGTGACTAATATCAATTTAAATAATACCGTAGAGGTAAAGTATCCAATTACCATACATATAATCTTTAACTATAAATATACAGATTTATGTATAGAGTAAGACTTTCGTACAAACATACATACATAATATTGTGTATGTATCCGGCAGACCTGGGAACTGAATACGCAGTAACAAGGATACTTCTTACAAAAAATACCTACATACAACTATTTCAACATGTTAAAAACTTTTTTAAAAATGCATGACTATAATAATTATATGTACGATTATAGTAATTATATAATGTTTTTGGTGACTAGTTTTATGTTGAAAGATTATACCATATTATGCTGTTCTGTATCATAATCAAAGAGCAACATATTATGATAAATGGTTTCATCATAAATACGATTCCCACAAATATTTACGTGGTTACTACAACAATATATATGATTCTAGTAATCATATGAATTGTAACTTAACCATGGTTACCGCAGTTATATAAATAACTAGCTGTACCCTGCGCCCGTTGCTATGCTACCAATTAAAATAAATTTAAAAGAAAGACATTACACAAATATTCAATTAATTTTAAATAATTTTATTGATTTTGCTCATTTTGATAAATTGTGAAATTGCAGTGGGCAAATTGGGCAGGATCATACCAGTGGGCGTGACAGCTCCCATACAAAGTGAATATTTAGCTCATATACAAAATTAATATATTAATCTATGTATATATATAAAAATTATTGTTTGTATGTATGTCATTTATAGAATCGTAAAATATGCATTTGATCATGTGATAATCTTCTGCAAAGTTGTTGTGTATGAGTCCGGGAAGGTTTCTCAGTTGGTATGACCACGCCTACTCTAACGCCCACTTTTTTTAATTGATTAATTGCTTTTGCATGGGGTTTTACAGATTTATTTCATACAAATTATATCCACATCTTACTGAAGGCGAGGTAAAAATAAAAATTGTATTTGCCAAAGCTTCTTATTTCTTTCGATTACTCTTACTTTTTTTAAATGTGTAATTGATTCTACTCGGATTTTAACATATTTACTTCAAATCCAATACACGTGTTATTCTAGCTGAGATAAAAATTAAAATACATACTCCACGCCCCCTTTCACGTCCCATCTCTTGCAGGATAACGCCTGCCGGGAAGGCCAGACCGTTGGACCGATCTTACTAAAAATTTGACGGAATATAACTAAGACTCCGGCATAACTAAGAATACTTTCGACCGCCTACTTTTTTCAAAATGAAAAAAATCAATAAAATTACTCAAAATAAATTGAATATTTGTGTAATGTCTTTCCTTCATATTTATTTTTATTGGTAGAGTAGCAACGCGCGCATGGTGCAGCTAGTTAGATATAAGATTTGAAATACTCATTGCTAGTTTGTTTTTAATGAAGATCGAATAACTAAACAATACGAGTAAAACCAGAGACAGGAAGTAAAAAACAACGACATGGTTTGATCAGTGTTTAATGTAGTGGGAAGCAAAACTGTCCGGATGTTGGTTGGTCTTTTTATCAAGCTTTTATTGTTCTATTTGTTCATTATTATTTGACTTGTAAAGTGATTAACTTGATTTTTAAATAAAAATTAAAAGATCTTTAATAATGACAAAAACGCCAGCTGGTATTGAAAACAATGTGATAACTTTGTTGCAAAATAATTTTTCATGCCGTAAAATTATTGAAAAATTAATTTTAAGTAAATCCACGGTAAATGATATAAAAAAAAACGGCGTACTGTACCTTGCAATAATAACCAAGGGGATCAACCAAGACTGCTTTCTGATGGTGATGCCCAGCAGATTAAACGTTTGCTACATGATATGAACATCAAGACCCCAACAAATTTTGTAACAAGTATTGGTAAGGATGTCAGTTCCTGGACGGTTAGACGCGCATTAAATAGAATTGGCTTAGTAGTCAGTGTGAAAAAGCAAAAGCCAGTACTTTCCGATAGAAATATGAAAAACCGCCTTCATTTCTGTAAAACCCACAAAAAATGGACAGCAGATGACTGGAAACGAGTTATTTGGAGCGACGAAACGAAAGTCAACCGGTACCAGCCTGATGGAAAAGAATACTATTGGCATTTGCCGCATGAGCGCATCTAAAAGTTTCCTTCCTTAATGCAAAATATCCGGACAGTTTTGTTTCCCACTTTACGTAAATGCCAAAATAATCAAAAACAAAGAAACATTTCTGAATTGCTCATAATTATTTTATATACAATTAGACATTATAATAAAAACCCATTGTCCGAGGAATGTACTTTTATTGGAAACTTAGACCTGTTTCACACTCATCAGTTCTGACTCGTCAAGTCAAGTATTTTTCAATGAGAAGGAAAAATATAAAAGATAATTTTCTCTTTCCTTCTCATTAAAAAATACTTGACTTGACAGTCAAAACTGATGAGCGTAAAACAGGACTTAAGCAAGACAATTATACGAATTCCACATCCAAATGTTATGTACATGTGGTCGTCACAACCCATGTACTTAAAACCTACTGAACACCTTTGATGGGTTCTAAAACAGTAAATAGCGTGATATAAACATAAAAACAAACACGGTATGACTAAAGTAGCTCTCAGTTTTCCTTATAACAGGGTCTTATTACAAGCATTCGATTTCAATGTATATAGAATTTTATGCAATTACTTTTCTAAATATAACTGAGGTTTGTTTTGAGAAGGGTAACAAAAAAAACACAATTTGCTGGGATGTCTACATACAGTACATGTTTATATGAGTGTGACGATTTCATTTTACGAATGTGATTACCATCTTTTTTTCTTCTTTGGAAACGTACAATCTCAAAGATAAGAACAACAGTAACAATCCTAGCCATCAAAAGGAGAAGAAATTTTTGCAAACAAAAAATTGAATTTGACTCTTACGTTCTTCATCCCAAACTAATTGACATAATGAGGGGTTGTATTTATTTATTATTTATTATATATTTATTGTAGTGGAATTCTATATAAAAAATTACTGTTGCTACGAAAATAGATTTTCAAAGGTAACAAAGTGTACAAATTACCGCAATACAAGGTAATTGAGCATAATTTTAGCAGTAGCTTTTATATTATGGCCTTAGTTGTAATTTGTTTCTTATTAATTTTTTTTGGGGGGTTTTGTAAAAAGGTCCATAAAGAAATATAAAAATTGAATTTTATTTTCAATTTGCCTTAATGTCTTTTCATTGAATATATGGCTTAATTTGTAAGCAATTTGTTAGTATTGTCAGGCTGGTGATAGTTTCAATAATCATAGATTATTAATATTACTATAATTTATTGAACAAACTTAAATGATTTTATGTAAGTGTGTATTAATTTTGTTTGTTTATACTAGCAAAATTTGTTATTATATGAAAAATCTACACTGAGTAAACAGTTTGTTATAACAAACGAATTTGTTGCCCAACAGAAAGTATCAGTTGTGGCTGCCAAATCCATGTGGGTTGATTGCTTTAAGAATTGACTTTGTTTTGCCGAAATCTATTTAAAAAATGCGACATAAAACGTTGCCACAAAATTACGGCTTAAAATATATTCATAACATTGGCCTAATTTTTAATGTTTTCATTGGCAAACAGCTATTCACTTGTAATCCCTAAATTGTCATTAAACATGGCTAAAGTACCCATCAAGATTTCGAGCCTTTTGTTTCTGTCACTCTTATGTTTTTAAAGCTTCCCACAAAAAATCCTTTTAATCATTAAACTTTGACAAAATGTCGTTGCTAGAAAAAAATTACACAACACAATTAATAGTGGAACTTAATGTTGGAAAAAAGAATTGAGAAAAAAAGTTTTGCTCTTGACATAAAAAGCGTCATAAAAATTAAATATAATTCGAAAATATTAAAAAAAAATACCAACAAATTAAATATTTTATATGTGCAAAATGTTATTTTAAGCTAAATTAAATAAACGAAATGAAATGAGAATAAAACAACTGAATGTAACGATATTTTACGGCAAATGACGAGAGTGGCAAGTTGTGAAAAAGCTACTTACTCTACCACAACTAAAACGCCAAAAATTATTTATGTATAGTACATCAAAATCCGCTAAAAAAAATGTGTGCTTTCAATAATTCCAGTTGATACGAATGAGTACCTCATAGTTCCCTTTTCTCTCTCTCTCTCTCTCTCTCCTAGCGGCCAATAATTCTCCTGATTGAGTGATGCATGCCTGCCAGCCTTTGGTTCTTTCTTTTTAAGATATTTTTATATATTTTTTTTCGGTCATAAATTTACAACTTAATTTTTACGACACAACCAGAAATTGGTTAAGGACTTTTTTCATTCAGCTTTATTTTCGATTTCAATTCATTGTTTCACATTTTTTTTACGATTATAAACATCAATTCACTTCAGTGCATGACAAAACGATAGAGACGAAAGAACTGAATGTGAATGCTGAGTGAAGGCATGTGACAGATGGTGGCAATCACTTCATATTTAGACCATAAAAAAGAAAGAATTTAAAACGATACCAAAAAAATCAAAACAAAACGAAAAACTCAAAATGGAAAATAATTGTAAGGAATAAAAAGTACGTGTTGGTATTAAAAACTCCACCCAGAAAAACCAACAAATAAATAAATGGAAAAAGTATCCGCATTAAATGTGAAATTATTCAAAGGCCAAAAAAATATAGGCAGCCTACCAAAAAGCAAAAGTTTTGCTTAAAAATTTTAAATTTCAAGTAAAATATATCAAAAATTTCAGAAATCATTCAATGGTTATATTATCTTATATTATTTATACATATACAACAGTCACTAATTGATTAATAATTGTTCAGCTTTATAGCACATGGAAAAGGATTAATTGAGTACAACTTTTGAATTATCTGCTTATAGTCCAAAGTAGCTCTAAAATGATGACATTGCAGGCAAATTTAAGTTTAAAAAATAAATTGCCATAAAAACACACTTTTCTTTTGGTAAATTAAGTTTTGTTAATGTCAATGTAAAGTAGAAATACTTGAATTAATATCTTCATATTCCATGTGAATGATGTCAGTCAAATGCCCACCACCACTAGCATGTCGGCAGGCGTTTGCTCTTTTCACAATGTTTTTTTTTTTTTTTTTTTTTTTTTTTTTTTTTTTTTTTTTTGTAGCTTTTAGTTATTTATTGAATCTTCATATTTTGAACTAACAATAAGTTTTCAAATCTTAATACTAAAAAGAAAATAATAAGCCCAGCCAGTGCTAGACAAAAAATTTTTATGATACTACAAAAATTTCATATCAACTGATCAAGTCATCTGTTTTGCGCTTGAGTTAAAGCAAGGGTATCCCTCCTTCTCAACCGACTGTGGCCACTAAAGTTAAGTATGTCTCGTGCAAGTGGGTTTGGATGGTGTTCAAGTTTGCTGACGTACTTTGACGCATATTTTGTAAATTCGACGTTTACTAATGGCACGCCTAGATCTTTGTGGATTCGAGAATTTTTAACATACCATGGAGCTGCAGTAATAATACGTAGAATTTTATTTTGACCCCTTTGAATTTTTTCAATGTTTGATGCTGAGGCAGTACCCCATAATTGAATTCCATAGCACCAGATTGGCTTTAGTATTGCATTGTACAACAAAAGTTTGCAATCCAATTTCAATGTAGAGTTTCTGCCGATTAGCCAATTAAGTTGCACTGCTTTTAATCTCATCTGAGTAAGTTTTGCGTCGATATGAGACTTCCAAGTTAAACGGCGGTCGAGGTGAATGCCGAGGTATTTGACTTCATTGTGTTGCGGGATAATTTGATTATTTATTCTGATGAACGAGCATGTATCTTTTCGCAATGTGAAAGTTATATGAATACATTTTTGTTCGTTAACCCTGATTTTCCAAAGCTCTAGCCAATTCTCTAGCTTATAAACATAATTCTGCAAATTCTGTGATGCAACTTGGTGGTCCTTATGGACGCTGATAAAGGCTGTATCGTCTGCAAAAGTTGACGTATGGATTTTGGGGTCTGACGGCATGTCGGAGGCATATATCAAATATAAAGTAGGACCCAGTATGCTACCCTGTGGCACACCTGATTCAATTGGCTGAGCGGTACTTAAAAAATCACCTTCTTTGATTTTAAATTTGCGACCGTATAAATAACTTTCCATGAGTTTATGGGTGTTAGCAGGCAGAGTTAATTTTATTTTGTGCATTAAACCGTCATGCCAAACTTTGTCGAACGCTTGCGACACATCAATGAAAAGGGCGGAGCAGTATTTTTTGTCTTCAAACGACCCTCTTATCACATTTACCAATCTGTGTGTTTGTTCGATGGTGCTGTGTTTAGCTCTGAAGCCGAATTGATGATTAGGAATACATTCAGTGTCATTCAGAATTGGAGTCAACTTAGTCATTAATAATTTTTCAAACAGTTTTGAAATTGTCGGCAGTAGACTAATTGGCCTATATGACTCTACTTTAGTGGGGTCCTTCCCTGGCTTAGGAATCATGGTAATCATAGATACCTTCCAATCTGCAGGATAGTATTCTAGGCGTAAAATAGCATTGAAAATAAAGAGGATGATTCTTCTATCTACACGAGGTAACTCCACAAGTATTTTGTTGCTGATTTTATCCATACCTGGAGCTTTTTTAAGATTCAGAGTACCAATAGCGCTTTGAACATCATTAAAGCTAAGTCTTAGAGGTACAGGAGGTCTAATAACGAGTGGAGGCAAATCAGGTGCATTAATTGAGTTGTTTATAGTAAACACATTTCTCAAATGGTTAACAAATAAAGTCCCTTTCTCGGAATCATTTCTAGCCCAGTCTCCAGTCGGATTTCGCAGAGGAGGCTTTCCTCTAACTGGTCTTTTTAAACCTCTTGCCGCCTTCCATAGCGAATAGTCAGATTGTGGGGTACTATCAAGACCCTCCAAGTAAGATCTAAATGAGGCCGTTCTTTGGATTTCTAAGAAATTTCTTAGTATATCTCTGCATTCTCGTAGCCTAGATTTCAGTTGAGGAGACCTGTGAATTTGCCACTCTCTTCTAACTCTTCTTTTTTCTGTCAGGAGATGATCGAGTTCAGCGAAATAAGTTCTGTTTGTCCCACGTCTGCATTCAACGTCGTATGTGGAGGCGTGATGTACAGCTCTTCGTATGTCCTCAGTAAACTTGCCAATCGACCCATCAATATCCTCGGTAGTTCTCAACACTACATTTTCCGTGCAGTGGGAACTTAAATACTTTTTATACTTTATCCAACTTACTCTGGTTTTAGATATGTCCCGAAATGGAGAGCCATTCCCTTGAAGGAAACGCATTGAAATAATAGAAGGAGAGTGATCTGAAGACAAGTCTAATGAAGGCTCCACTTGTATCGATTCTACAGGGATATTTTTCACTACTCCGAAGTCAATAACATCGGGAATCTTCCGTCGGTCCGTCGGCCAGTAGGTGGGATGCCCGCTTGAGAGTACATCTAATCCCATTTTGGCAATGGTGTTGAAGAGTTCACGACCCTTCGGGGTCACCAGACGTGAACCCCAAAAAGTGTGTTTGGCGTTAAAGTCACCAGCAACTAAAAATCTAGCTCCAAGGGAATTGAAGAAGCTGTAGTATTGGTGTTCTTTTATTGAAAATCGAGGCGGCGAATAAATTGATGATAAAACAAAATTGTATTGACAGAATTCAATACAAATGTTTGTTGCTTGTAGGTAATCCTCACATATGTTGTTCATTAAATAATGTTTTATTCTGTTCTTTATAAGAATTGCCGAACCTCCACATGCTCTTCCGCGGGGATCTTTAGTATCATACAACACGTAGCCATTAATTTTGAAGTACGCTGTCGCCGTCAAGTGAGTTTCAGCAATCATCATGACATCAATCTGCTTATCCATCAGGAAGTGTTCCAGTTCGTTTTTATGTTGGCGGAGGCCGTTCGCATTCCAAAAACAAATTTTTAAACAAATCATTTCTTTAAAATGGCTTGTAAGATAGTGGATTGCATTTTCAGCATTTCCTGCATCATGGATGTCATAGTGGTCGTAAAAGTGTTCATGGTTTGGACAAGTGTCTGCAATGTAGTCTCTAGAGTGTTACTATTAGGCTCGTAATATTGTGATTTAGGTGCCTGCTCCAAACCTGGCAAATTAGATTTAACCACGTTAGCGTAAGAAACTTGTCTAGAACTAGGCGCGTTTACATGACTAGTGGACCGTAACAATTGCGGGAAATTGTCACTCGATGACAAAATAGGCTGTTGACGATGATCAGGTAATACTGACGTCTTGTTGGTACTTATGGCTTTCAAATGAGTGTAAATTGGACAACCTCTATAATTTGCGGTATGATTACCTCCGCAGTTACTGCATTTTTTTATTTTTACGTCAGTTTTGGACTTATTACATTGAGCAGTTGGATGTAGTTCCCCACACGCAACACAAACAGACGGCAATTTACAGTACGCTTTGGTGTGGCCAAATTCTTGACAATTAACACACTGGACGGGTCCAATGCGCTTATGCGGTTCCTCCACGGTAATTCTACGATGCAGAAGATAAATGATATTGTAGATTGGATGGGACTCGTTTTTCTTTAAGACAACATCTCCAGGTTCCAATTCTACCCTGAACATGGGCTGAGGGATCTTTTCACGGTTTCTAATATTCACTACGCTCTTGATTTTGAACCCTTTGTCCATTAAACCGGTTTTTATCTCCGCGGGATCAACACATGGGTCTATACCCTTTAGAACGACTTGGAGTCCTTTTGCGCTTTTGAGCTGGTAGGTATAGAAATCCCTAGTCTCCCTTTCCAGCTGGTTGGACAATTTTCGAAAATCATCTTCCCTATTCACTTGTATCTTTGTCTCGCATATATTTCCATGTTTCATTGAGGTTACGCTAAACATGTTTTCACCTATTACAGCAACAATTCCTTGTACCAATTTACTGGAAGTCGGCTCTCTCAGATAAATTGGTGGGGGCTTAAACGTCTTCTTCGGAAGTTCTGGCTCATCCGTCTGGAGGAGAGCAAACCTATTTTGATCATTACTCACGGTCTTAGGAGCTTTTGCATTTGATGACACTTGAGCAGACTTCGGGCTCCTCTGTCGCTTGAGCACGGTTATGTACTTATCCATACCTACTTGTTTTTTGGGTTTCACTGCACTATTTGATGTAGAAGGTGATGCTGTTCCTTCATCTATTGAAATTACTATATTGGGCGAACAGGAACGACGCCGTTCCACGGCTCTTGCAGTGAGAAGATTCTCCACAGATTTTTTTATGGATTCTTCCTCAGAGACCCATTTAGTTTTTCTAGTTGAGCTAAGCTCTTTCTCAGAATTACATCTGAGAGGAACACTCATACAGTTTTTATACGATTTTTAATGTTTTTTTTTTTTTAAATATATTTTAACCTATTACGATTTTTTTTTTTTTTATTTTTTGTTTAATTTCAACTTTTTACACTTTTTCACCTATTACGATTTTTTCACCGAAAATTCAGCCGCACTAAAAAAACACGTCCGAACAGTTCGATGAGACGAGACACAATGTTTTGAATCACATTTTGTTCAACTCAGCACCGAATATTAAATTTTCGGTTATTTCTGATAAAGCGGCCATTCAGAGCCTCAGTATGAGGAGGCCAATTAGAATCGCCAAATTGATAAATTAACCGAAAAATTTTACATATATCCAAAGAATGCCATGGTGAAAATTTCCACAGTTTGTTATAGATAAATGACAAAGTATAACTGCTAAATTCTTGACATTTCATTTTCATAAATAAAAAAAGAAGAATAATATTTTATCACAGTTATTTGCCATCAATAGTCGTTCAAATTCAAAAGAAAGGAAAATCGCACAATCTCTTGCCTACATCGATTTTTTATGTAGAATTTTTAAACAGGAAGCTTTAAATTTGAATACAGGCCCTAGATTCTTTAAAAGTTATCTAAATTTAAAAAGTAAGATAAGCTTTGACTACTGATATTTTCCACCAAAAATCGTTTATTTAATAGTAATCCAAATTAAAAAAGGAGGATCTGTGCTCACTAAAATTTCTGATTAAAAACTGCGTTTTTATATGGAATTATAAAATGGGCACTTGATCCTTTAACTGTGATCATAATCGAAAATAAAGTAAAATCTATAATCACAGTATATCTCAACAAAAATCGAGTTTTTATAGATACTTCAATAGTGGTCTTAATTGAAAAGGAACAATCACTTATATTTCTAATACAAAATCCATATTGTATATTAAATTTTAAAATAGGCTTCAAGTCTTTTAATAGTGATCTGAAGTTTACCAGAAATGCAATTGAACATTTCAATTAGCCTAGTACTTTTCAACAATACAAAAATAAAACGCTCATGTTCCTAAAAAAAGTTATAAACTACTATTAGATGCTGCTTTTCTCTCATGGTACTTTTTAAAGCGATAATAATCCAGAAATATCTGAGTTAGCAGTTTGATATTTTTTGATGCTTGTTTTCACAGATGGCACGTTTTTCTTATTTCAAATTAAAGAGTTGGGAATCTGGAAATGAAATACTAAGTTGTACTATATTTACCCCCGTTGTCACATGCAAGTGCAAGTTCGAAAAACTCAATACACTTACAGTTTTTTTACTAACACAATCACATTTTTCGCACTTACAGCTCAACTTGCAAGAGAATTTGCTTGTAAGTAAATTTTTGGCACTTGCCGTAAGTAAAATGACAAATGAATAAACAGTGCTACCAGTGTTAAAATAAAAATTATGTTTATAACAAATTTTCGGTGTTTTACAAAAAATTATAAAGAAAAAAGACGAAAACTATTACACAACACATCCTAATACAATTTCATGCATTTATTACAAAAAAATTGTAAATTACAAATTTTTTTTCCGTATTTTTTTTTCTTTTGACAATACAGCAATACTGGATCCTTATGAGCTTGAAAATTAACAGAATTTTATGAAAAAGTTTTGTATGAAGTTTCTTTGTTGACGACATTTAAAAAATTAACTTGCACTTGCTAGTGTAGCCACTCAAACAAATATTGTTGTTTTTCGATATTTTTCCTAGATTATATGTATGCTCTACTTGCAAGTAATTACTTCAGCGGATTTGTTTCTCTATTGTCTTTAGTTCTTTTCACAACTTCATGAACACCATTGGCCCTTAGTCCTCTTCTTCGGCCACCTTGTGAATCATTAATTTCTTATTATATTATCCTGGGGGTAGTGCATTCAAAATCTATCATCATTTTCGGCTTTAGGTTTCTATGTCTATGTTGGTATGGTACGTTAAAGTTCACAGACTTGTAAACAAGAGAGTTTCATAACATTGTTCCATTTATGGTTTTTGAATTGCACAATAGCAAGATTGTTACGTTATTTTTTGATTTCGTTACAAATATCAAATTGATTAGTCCTATACTGACACTTCTGTGCAATTCAGATGCTATCTGAGCTTCCTTGGTAAGTTACCCATTATCTTTAGTCTCCATGTGCCCTCTTGCCTTGTTTTGAAAATGTTTTAATTTGCTTTATAGAGAATTTTTATCTTGATTATATTCATTGTTTTTATCAGATATCAGACACTTCTCTCAGCGTCTTTCTACCGTATTATTATTTTTTTTTGCTGCGTCTATGAAAACATTTTTTCTGCTCTCTTAGTAATATTTTGAGCTTGAAAGGTTTCCATTCTCGAGTTAAGGCATTGATATAGTTTGTAGTGTGGTTTGAACTGTCCAGTTTCCTTATATCTTCTGTCTATTTCTGCCTTTTCTGCCTTTTTTTTCTTTAAAGAGAATTAACACTCAGGCAATATATATATTTGCGTTACTTTCTTTGGAAAGGGGATAGTTGAAGAAGTAAAGGTGGTGAAAGAAGAAAGCTTTTTTTATATCACAACTCTGCAATTGCGCATTATGTTTGTTTTTAGTGCAGAATTGCAGCGCCTCTGGTGGTGAGTAGGCGCATTAATGTGAAAGCTTGATTTTATAGCATTTCTTTAATTATTTTACTTCGGTGGCGTTTTTAAATGCTATACCACCGAAGGAGGGCGCTGTGATAAATATTAGTTATGATGGATAGAAAAGAGAACTAATAATTACCAGAAACTGATGTTGTTTGAGTGGCAGCGACTGGGAATCGAACCCGCTCTGTAAATACCATCTTATGCTTAATGATCAAATCTGATAACCAATTAAGCTACAGTCACCCTGTAGGTGCTAACTTTCCTTTAATGGTTTCCATTAGTAAGTGGTGCTCAGTCTGCTAGCTTTTTATTTCAGAATCTTCTTATTTTTCTACATTTAAAAACCTAGAAATGTGATTAGTTATATAAAGTCTGTGAATGAATTCAGTTTCAAGGATTCTTTAAAATATATGATTTTCCTCATGTATTTAATCGGTTGCGTATGATGAATATAGTGTTATTATTTTTCAACTGAATTAAGTATTCGCCACCAGTTTTATGAGGAAAAAGTTGAAGTATGTAATACTCTTTAACTTATTGTAAACTGCATAAGATAGTACAATTATTGCAAAGGGGTTTTCAAAGATAACTTTGTTTTTCAAAACAAAATAAAACAAAAAAAAACTCTATTTATTTTTTATTGATTTGTATGGAACAGATGCCCATCACGACCATATATACATACATATGTCAATTCTTTTAACAAAATGTTTAATCATATTTTTACAAAATGACGGTTTCAAATGAAAATAAGCTTCGACTGAAATAATTATTTTTCAAAAAAAAATCATTTGGTTGAACTTAAATAAGTTTTTAACATATTAGGGCGATTCTATTCTGGACAACTTTTAACGTCAATTTTCAAATCACACTATTTAAAACTTTTTTTGATGCCAAATTAAAGTGAAATATCTATAATAAAAAATAATATAATTTTTTTTTTTTGACGTAAGCTTAAATATAAATTTGTTGTGCACTTCGAAGCATTAAGATTCATAGATTTGACGCGAACAGAAAATTCATTCATGTTGCACCCGTCATGGCTTAAAGAGCAAATTTGTTATTATTGGATTATAATTCACTACGATGTTTGATTTGATAAACATCGTCTGATATCTTAGCTTTCACAATAAAAAAGAATAATCCAATAAAAGTTTTAAAATTAAGAGAGTTTTGTGCTTTTGTGGTATGATCTTAAATATGATTAAATATGATTATGATTTAAAGCATCTAAATGTTACACCCGTCAGAATAGAATCGCACATTAATACGTTTTTCGAGCGAAATTTATTTCATATCAACAACTACATTTTTAATAATATTATTCTATTATGCCCCTGTTGACAACAAAGTTCTTGTTAAAAGAAAAACTTTATCTAAATTCAGTTTTAACGATGCTCCAAATTGTATAAATTTTCTCATATGAATTAACTCGGAGGCGTATGATTAATATAATGTTATTATTTGTCAGCAACATAAAGTATACGCAACCAATACTTACCGCCAATGGAGAATGTTGAAAATGTTTGAGGCCTTCAAAAACGTTTACTGTAAAAGTTATAAGAGTTATTGTAAACGGTTTTATATGTGAATATATTTGTGTATATATGTATGTATGTTCGATTGTATGTGAATGATAGTATGGGATGGTTGGGAGCGTGTACAAAGAAATAGATTAATGAGTATTTATGATTAGGTATAGGTAATTTGCGAATATCTAGTATATTAAGAGGGTAGTTGGGAGTAACTTAATAAATGTATATATGTTTTATACTTGCGTGATGGGATTAAGCATGGGCTTATGATGCTGTATGAATTTGGTTAAGAAGTTATCTCTGGGAGAGTAACTGTGCGCACAATTCCTTGAGTATTCGTTGCTGGAAGGTAATATTCTGTAGCATAGTAGGTGATGGGGAAATGGTGTTAATTCCGTCTCAATAAAGAGTGGGTATTAAATAAAATTCCAGTAAATAATTATGATTAAATTTCAAAGATATAGTTTTATTTGTATATGATTTGGATGATGTTTATGCTTAGGCGATTAGTTCGTAAGTAAGTTTAACCACGAAGACTGGATGGTTAAACAAAGATGACTCAATTCACATGGCGGGAAATTTAACATTTTAATTTTATCCATAAAATAACAATTTTTGTTTTCGTTAAATTCCAATGGCTTTTAAACTGTATAATTCATATATAATTCATTTATGGTACAATTAAGCGGTTAATTTAATTCAATAATTATTAATAGGATTAATATGAAACATCTTGCTAATTTAAACAATATGCATGTTGGCTTCCGAAGAAAATCACCTATTTGGAATTGGTAGGAAATTTAGTGACAATGAACTGGGCACTTCGTGTTAAAAAAAAACTGCGCAAAGGAGTGGTTCATTCATTCACAGCTTTTAGAAACAGAAGTTTAAGAATCTATGTTTGCTTCTTACTCCCTTCTCTGCCTCTCTTGTGTTTTTCCTAAAAAATTCGATTTAGTTTTAGAAACAAAATGTTGACAAACCTTTAAAAATAACTTTTATTACACTTCTAAAAATAACCTTCTTTTCGAAGCTAAGTTGAGCTTCATACAAAATATATGCATAACTCAGCATTTAACAAAAAAATTGTTCTTTATTTACTGTAAGAAATGTGAAGCAAGTGTTTAACAGCATAACATTTCTGGGATCAAAAATATAAAAATAAAAATAAATTAATTCTGCAGCTGAACGGACAGATAAATGTAACCTGTCGCTATTGTAAAATATGTCTGTATGTATGTACATACAACTAAACTAAAAGCAGATAAATACTTGCAGTGAACAAACTCCCGGCTACATGTAAAAAAAGGAAACATAATTCACTTCTAAGATAGCAATATTATACGTATGTCTGCACATGTCTACAGATTTCACCTAAAAATTTCAAACACCGGCAAGAAGTTGTAAGTTAGACTCAAACAAAAAACGTCCTTTTGAGCGAAAATTTTATCCAGCGTTAAATTAACTTAATATGCACGTTTATGTTAATATGTTAATACAAATATTTAGACCATTTCTTCTTACTTTTCTTTCTTGGTTGGTTTTTATGATTTTAGTTTGGCTTAAAGCATTCTATAAATTCCTATTTCCTTTTATTTATTTCTTTCTTTTATTTTTTTTTTTGTTGTCTTAACAGTTTCTTATTGTACTAGACTATAAACTGGTATATGTTTTTGATACACTTCATGACACACAAAATATTTTTATGTACTTAAAATTCTGCTATAATTTGTATGTTGGAGCGGAGCGTGTATTCTGCAAGTATGCCTACCTTGTATATGAATGTGTTTTTATATTAAGATGGCCCTTATATTGAATTGTTCAGATTTTTGATGCTCCCGAGGTCTAAATTAGTTGTCTACCAATTAATATTTCTAATATTGATATTAGAATATTTGGTTCAAAAGGCAAAACAAATTTTAGATTTCGTGACCCCAGAAAATCTAAAAAATGTCCCATTCAAGAGCCACCTTAATTTATATGTGTGTATGAATTTTGTTTTGTTCGTTATTTATTTTTTTTTTCATTTATGGCTTGAGACCAAGTCTAAAGCAGTAGTATAACAAGACACACTAGTTGATGGAGTTGCCCTGAAAGTTTATTACAAAATATCTAACAACAGTTTTTTATTATGGAATATTTAAATAAAACAAAAAAAAATTGAGAAAATATGTATAACAGGAATTTGAAGTCGACATTTATTTACATATTTTCATAATTTGTTTCTTACTTCAACTGTAAATATATTCTGAAGTATGCTGAACACACTTTAGCCCACATAATTATTTATTCAATGTATTGTAGAAAATAGAAAAATTATAGCCAGCATATGTATATGTTTTTAAAGATAATTTTGTTTTTTTTTAACTAAAATAAAACAAAGAATTTATAATTAAAAATTTTATTGTTTTAGAAAGAGTAAAGGTTTACAATTATAAATTCGTACAGATGTAAAGATTTCTTATCAACATTTTTAATCATATTTTGGCATAATCATTAAGGTTTTCATTAAGATATTAAGTTTGTCATTCCGTTTGTAACAAATTGAATTATTGGTTGAAGAAACCAAAAGTATATACACTGGCGTCTGTCAAAACTATTATACTTATTCCTGTTTGTCACAACTAACATAATGGTCAAATTACACAGTGATACAAAATTGAATGAAATAGAAAAACCGGATTTTGGAGGTGTCCGGCATATTTCACTATTGGAATCTTCTTTTACTCGACAAGCCCTACAAAAAAAATAATATCGCGTCCCAGGTATTTTGGACTGTCGCACCGTGTTATCATTATTAAAGACAAGTGGTTATGGATACCATACTAAGAAAACACTTTTTAATGGATTCTGGAAAACGTGCAAAACTGAGTTAGCTGAGTTTCTTTATGTTTTATATGGATTTTATCATTACTTTCTATATTATATTTTTTTTGCTATAACAATAAAGAGTAAATGGTAAAAATTTGACAAAAATTCTTTCGTTATTTATCATTTTACGACCCTTAAAGTAAAAACATATTTAATATGCACTCGGTCATTTTAAGATTCTACTACGATCAAGCCAGGTCCGTCCATATGTCAGTCATTTAAAGATAGGATACAGTCTCATGGGCATTCTGTGCTTCGTCGAAATGTTTGGTATTGAAAATGGGAAACATTGGTTTAGTAGGGTATGAGTCATAGACCAAAGTTTTAGACAACCTCGATATTTTTTAGGTAATTTTTGTTATAATACAGATAATATCATACAATTTTGTACACTTTTTTCTATTATAAAATGATATTTATTTATATATTATTTCTTTTGAAAATTGTAAGAATTGGTCCTCTATTTCTCATAACCCTCATACAAATGTCTTTCCGAAATATGGCTCTGAGGTACATAAATACCTACAGAGAAACAGTTTTCATAACAAATTTATCAAAAACTAAGTTTCATACTAAGTCAAATTATACTTATTATACTGGATTATGAGAAAAAGCGTAAACTTATTTCTGACAGTTATTCCACAATGTGTTTGCAAGGATTCTGTATTAATATTTTATCTTCCTGTATAAAGAAGGTCCAAATCGGAAAGTTTTTATATCCTCACTACCGGTATAACTAACGTGACCATACGTCCCGTTTTGAACACGACCGTCCCGTTTTCAGCGATTTTGTCCCGTTTTCAGTTAGTTTGTCCCGTTGTTCATGACAACAACTCGGGAACGCAAATATATCCCGTTTTTAGAAATTCGAAAAAAGAGATAGTTGATTTGTTCAAAAATGTAAGAATAAATCTTCAAATTCATCAAAGATAGTTTGTTTTTTAATACAAGGGGGCGCAAAAGTAAACTTCTCATGTTTTTTGCCAAAGTCACCGACCGATTTTTGGTCAAATAAATAGTCAGCAATATTCTGCGTAATATTGTTTTTAACGTGTATTTACAACATGTGTTTACTACACAAATGTCAAAACAGAACTGACATTAGGAGCTAATCGCAAAATTTATAGCATTTTCTGATAGGAGTTTTACTTTTGCGCCACCTTGTATATGTATATATGTACAAAGGTTTAGAAAAACTTAATTGGGCAAATTTAACAGAAGTACCACAGTGGGAAGATGTTCAAAAAGTTCTATATATTTTGATCGAAAAAAAAGATCGATGAATGTTCACACGTATATAAATATGTAACATCGCAGAAAATTGATGAATGGAATCAACAAAATATTTCTACGGAATATCGTTGGGTGAAAGTATTTAAACATTTTAAAAGCAATTACAAAAACCATGCAAATTTTCATATTATCGTTGAATATATTTTATGTTTGCCTGGAACAGATGCGCCGGTTTAACGTGTATTTTCTTTGATGAACAAGTTGTGGACCGCGGATAAAACTTAATTGAGGGTATCAGTGCTTAAGACTATGTTAATTGTTAAAGTTAATATTAAAAAATGCTGCCAAGAGTTCCACACATATTTGAAATCGTCAGCTAAAATGTTGATACAAATTTGTACCTCTGAAAAATATAACAATGTATAAACAATTTGTTTGTAGTGTAACGTAAAATAAATAATGTCATTCACTACGGACAAATAAAATATTATTATATTATCTATGCATTTTTATTTCATATAACCGAACCCATCCGTTTTCAGATAAAAAAAAATATGGTCACTTTAGGTATAACCCGTAGTAATGCACACCCTGCCTTATTATTTTCAATATTACTGTGACCCAGCATAATTTCAATATGCGCCGTGCAGTATTTATAGCTCTCTGTGACAACGGCTGATTTTTCTCGGGTTAATATTTCTCCTACTAAGTACATTTATAGCAGCTTGACTATCTGTGAATATGGTTATACATATTGCTGAAATATAACGGCCTCATAGATATACTTCAAACTGCTTCAGACACCTGCTGTATACGTTTTACTATCTATTTTAATTCCTGTATTTCTAATGCATTCAGTAGCTTCAATATTATAATGACAATGACTTCCAGTTATATTTTTACAAAGTACTACTGCTTGAATAGTTTTATTAATTAATAAATAAAAAGCTTCGGCTATTCGCTGTATTAAAAGTCTCTTCCCCAGTGATCAACTTTTGTCACCAGCAAAGCTGTTACAACAACAGTAACAGAAGCGATATTTTCTCAATTTGCCTAAAACATTAATAAATCAACAATTTCAAAAATATAAATTTTGTATTTAAATAATACGAGTATATTTCTTTTTATTTATAAATATTTTCCAATCAATTTTCCAATTATCACAAGCTGTTGAACAGAAAAGTTCTGGTTGCCGCAACGGGTGGTACTGTTTCCTAAAAGTACCAATATATATATTTTTTATCATGTTTTATTGTTACTGCTAAATCTTCTTAACTAACTCTAACTCTTGTTAACACTACTAATTTAGACGTCAGAAACATTTAGAAGTCTCAGATTTAAAAAGAATAGAAAATAAAAGCACAAAATTCTCTTGTTATATTGATGATGGGAAAACTCTATGTAAAAAAAATTATAGTGCTGTATTTCCCTAATAAAGGGTGTTTTTTTAGATCTATAAAACTTTAAGTTGGCAACATTTTTTTAACGGTCATTTTTCTAGCTGTTATGCAATTTATGCTTAATTTAAATTGGCATTTCAATATGAATAGACTGACGCCTGAACAAAGCTTCCAAATTGTGGAAATTTTTTTTTGAAAATTCTGTGAATGGACCCAAAACAAGATTGCCGTTGATACCGATTTTCATAAACAAATTTTATTTCGCGATTAAACTCACTTTTGATTGAATGGAGACGTCAATAAACAAAACTGCCGAATTTGGAGTGATTATAATCCTCAAGTGTATGTTAAGACACCGATACGTCCAGAAAAACTGATTGTTTGATGTGCAAGTGGAATAATTAATCCGTACTGGCCAGAACGTTACAGCCAATGGTGACCGCTATAGAGCGCTAAATAGATGACCACTGACTTTTTCGTTCATCAATTGAACAATCATGATGTGCAGGATTTGTGGTTTCAACAAAACGGCCTAATATGTTGCACAGCTCGTGCTTTATTTATTAAAGGAAACTTTTGGCAACTGCATAGTTTGCGATTTAATGTCACTTGACTATTTTCTGTGTCGCTAGTATACGCCGATAAA
Source organism: Bellardia pandia (assembly GCA_916048285.2). Taxonomy (NCBI): domain Eukaryota; kingdom Metazoa; phylum Arthropoda; class Insecta; order Diptera; family Calliphoridae; genus Bellardia; species Bellardia pandia. The sequence continues at coordinate 30,391,054 of OU696533.1, read as the reverse complement.
CGCGAAACGATTGACCACTTGGAGGACAACATTCGCCGCGTTATTGCCGATATGCGGCCAAAGTTGAAAAAAAGTCATAGAAAATTTGACCTCTAATTAGACCACGTCCAAACAAGCAGTCGCTATATGCCACATTTATATGTCAGATGATTATCTTTGGAATAAATTAAATTTCATGTTAATTAAAAAAAATCTTTGTTTTATTGCATTTTAAAGTTGTATACATCTAAAAAAAAACACCCTTTACTTACAGGCCCTTAGGTTTTAAAATAAATCAGTTTAATTTAAACACAATTATCATTTTGTAAATTTTGTTCCTAAATTCAAGGATAAAAAAGGAAAATCTTTGCTTCCTACACTATATATCTTCAAGTTTTTTTTTAGATGTTTCCCATAAACTGCCATTATTAAAAGAATCCTTTTCTAAATTTTCAAATATATCCAATAAAAAGGATTCTGTTTAATATTTTGTTTCAACAAGCACTGTAGTATCCATATCCATACACACAAAATTGTTTATATGTTTGACTGCACTTCAGGCTAACAGCATGTGCTGGCTCAAGCATGGGTTTTATTCAAAGCAAAAACAAAGTTTTCTATAAATAAAGCTTTTTGTTGTACATTTTACGTTTCAACGAATTTTGACCCTTAAAAACGTTTTTAACAGGACTGTAACTAACTTTACGTTATTTTCTTATTCTCACTACTTTGTTCGGTTCCTGATAAAACTTACAAAGACTTTATATCCTATTGTTTGTCTATTGGCATTTATTAACTAATTTATTGTTAAAGATACACCACGTTTTTGTTGGAGACTGTCACAGCGGTAGGGCAAGGAAGGTGACAAAAGTTTTTATAATTTTTTTTTTCTTTTTTTGTAGTTGCCACTCAGCTCAGCTCATTGAATTAAATTGATATTTTAAGTCAACATCTTTATAAACTCTTGCCTTTATCGATACACTTTATGTGTAAGAAACTCAAAAATTAACAGAAACTTCAAACAATTTAATATAGTTTACAGCAACAGCATAAAAGGTTGCAGTTTAAAGTTTAGCAAACTATTTATCGTATAGGTTAATCTTTACTATGTTAGGTATGATATATCAAGATGCGAAGGCCAACACTTTATTGCCTGCAGTAATTTACCTTTCTAGAGATTATGTTGAAAGAATATTTCGTTAATGATAAGTATCTCAAATCAGCTTATTGAAATACACACATATTTACATAGAAAACATTGCTCATATAAAATCTGGACACACTAGAGAAGGTTGTTTTTGAAAAAACTGATGAAAACAACTTCGTCTTTGCAAAGATGGTATATTTTCTATTAAAAATTCAAATTTGATTGGCTGTATATTTTAAGAATGCGGCATTCAAACAGCGTATCTTTTGAACGCGTTTTTTTTTTTTTTTGTTTTTGTTTTTGTCATTTCAAATGATTCTAAATTATTGAAAAATAAAGTTTTTTTGCTTCGGAAATGTAGAAATTTTTTTTTTAATTTGAAAAAAAAAATTCCGCTGAAGCACATCAATTACTCATCGTAACTTATGGTGAATGTTTTCGATTTCAAATGCTGGCCAAAATCATTGGGTGCAAAATCATTGAGCCATTTCAAAATGTTTGCGAGCAGCTGGATTTATCCAAAAGCAGAGAAATTGGGTACCATATGAATTAAAGCCGAAAAAAGATTTTACATATACATACATATATTTAATAAACAACCCCGACCGTACATTACCCTACACGCAGTATATCAATAAAACAGTTTTTCAGATATGGGTGCTATTACCTATTATGGACCGCTCATCCAAAAATTTAGTGCCATAGCTGCCGTGAATATAAATATTATGCGTGTTAAACTTTATCTCGATATAAATACGTTTAAAAGATTTATGGAGGTTAAATTGAATTATGAAGATGGTCTTATATGGGAGTTTTGACTATTTATGAACTGACTATTATAAAATTAGGTGTAATCCTATTTGTACATTAGAAACTCCTTATTGTTATTAACTTTTATTCGGATAACAACATTTTTAAAAGAGTTATGCTCTTTTAAGAGATTTTCGGAAGTGGGCCTTATATGGGAGCTACGACTAATTACGAACCGATGTTTGCGAAATTTGTAGATGGGATTTAGATTCATTTAGTACTCATTTGTGGTGAAATTTGTTTGCATACTTGCGTAATTCAAAGATTTATGATCGGTAAACCCCAATTTCGGGAGGACATTTGTATGGGGGCCAGGTGAAATAATGGACCGATTTCCATTAGTTTCAATCCCATTCATCCTTGGGCCGAAAAAATATCACGTACCAAATTTTATCGAAATATCTTCAAAATTGCGACCTGTACTCTGCGCACAAGCTTTACATGGACAGCCAGCCATCCAGACGGACGGACATTGTTAAATCTACTCAGAAAGTGATTCTGAATCGATCGGTATACTTAAAGGTGGATGTGGGACCAATATTTATGGACGTTACAAACATATGCACAAATCCAATATACCCTCCCCACTATCATGGGGTAGGGTATAATTATGTATTTATAGTTATGCAACGCAGTGTATTTCCAGCCATTTTGTAATTAATTTTTTTTATGAATAATAACTCTATAAATAAGTGATCTAAATTAATAAAGAAGACTAATTTCCATATTATTGATTGCCCTGTTGCTTACGTTTCAAATAAATTTTGTTTGCAATTTGAATATACAAAGGAATTAAAAGATATCTAGTTCCATTTAACAGTACAATTTACAACAAATTATTATAACGAACATATTTATAGGTATAATAAACTTAGACCTACATATATATAAGTATAGTACATATAGTACTACTAATTTATTACCTGTATCATCATTATTAAATACTTTTAGAAGTTACGAGCATAATTTACATTGATACATTCTATGCGGTGTGAAATCATGCTGCTAAATTTATTACCTTTTTATCATTATTATTATTTATAACTTTTACATATAACTTGACCGCATAAATGATAATGTTGCTACTGATACCTTTAATGTTGTCTTTTAACGCTTTAAATATGTAAGTATACGAATATTTATTGAGCGCTTGATATAAATTTATACCATAACATTTCACTGTAAAATATTGTTATTACTTAGTGTGTGTGTGCGGGTATATATGGGAATTTCCTAAAAATATAGTAATGGCTAAATTCACAGTCTTTAGTTAGCTAATGACAAAGGCTTAACTAATGATTCTTTATTCGCAATGCTTAGTTTGCCATAAAAATATTAAGTAATAGTTGAACAATAGTTATAATTTTAGTTTACCAATGGTTAACTAATGACTGAGAATTCGGCCATAAGTTGCATAACTCTGAATACATAAAACTTTTCTCAATTTTGTAAATTAAAGAAAAAGTATAACAGTTTGACCAACAATATGTGAAACGAACAAAAAAGCAAATATTTTTTAACAAAAAAAAATCATTATTTTTATTCTACCTCTTAAAATATATAAATAAATTAACTAGTGTTTCAGAACTATAAATACACTGAAATTAAAATAAAGTAAAATAACAATATTCACAAAAAAAATCAGATTTAAAGCCTCCTTTTTTTAATCAACTCAAAAATACTATTCACCAGATTTATTTTTTTATCTTCGGATATAGATCTCGAATCATCATAACAGCTTCTTTTAGGTGCTATATGCGTTCATATTGTCGGTTTTTGGCATATATTTGATGGCTTAATATTCTTAAAGTGTTCTCAATGGGGTGCTGATCTAGAGAACATGGGAGCCATTCGAATACATATTTATATTATAATATATTTCGCAGACAACCATGTCTTTGTTTGATTACTTACACGTAATGTCACTAATTTTCCATCCAGTAATTTTATGCAAAAGAAACGCTAAATCAAACATACACTCTACAAAGAAAGCTCCCCAAACCATCACAGAATCTCTTTTTTGAGAAATTTCGTGGTTCCTTCCGTAATAGTCTGCAATAACTGTTGAAACCAACTGGACCATCAAGACTGAATTTTTTCCTTATAGGCAGAAATAGTCATATACAAATACATGTTTAAATAGTGCAACGAATAACAGATATTATCGGTTTACCTGTTTCCAATTAGTTTATAAGTTTCTTTTAGCGAATTCAAGTCTAGCAGTTTTGTCTTGTCACAGACAACCGCTTTTGTCGAGTAACAGTCTGGGATATTTTTTAGTCTCCTTATGGTTGATTTAGACAAATTTATCTCACATTCATTAATAACTATATAAACCTTCTTTGTTGTATGGCACAGTTTATAATTCTGGAATTGTCCCGATCCATATTAATTTTACCATATTAAACGTAATTATTTGCAAAATATGTTACTACAACATGTGACCGGTTAATTTGTTTGCCTATTGTTCGAAAACTTAAGACACTTTTTATATAAACTAAAATTTAATCTTTTTTACAATCACTAAGATACGAACCACGCAGAATTTTATAGAAAATTGTTGAAAATTTCATAATAAGAATAGTTATATTTTTGTTTTTCTAGTATTCTTCTGTATTTATCACAAAATGTAATTATAGTTATGAAACACTAACAAAATATTAATGCCCAATTTCACTCTTATGAAATGGTGTTAGATCATTAACCATACTCTTAACAAATGTTACACTTTTTAAAAAGCTGTTTTTAACAACAAATAGCAAACATCAAGTGTAATTATACTAATGCAACACAGTGTATGGTGAATATGGTGAATTTCACGTCAAGTGACCCAATTTTAAAAATCGATGTCTTCCGATTTGGATGAAATTTATATTTATATAAATTTATATATTTATATATTAATTTTATTAAATTATTTATTATTATTATTCTTATTTAGTATTATAAGTAATAAATAGAAAAAAAATTAAAATAGTGCATACGGTACAAATTGAAACACTTTCTTCTTTGAGTTGCAAATTTGTTTTATAGATACCCCACTTGCATTCCATTAAATGACCACAAAGCTCTTAAAGGAAATGGTCTAAAGTTTCTTGTGAGGAAATATAAAAAAACCCATTTAAAAAAAAAAAATAAAAAAAATGGTGGAAAATGAAAATGATACATGTGCCAAATATTGAAAAATCCTATTCTTGAGTTAAAAAATAATTTTTTTGATAGATATCCCACTCGCATCCCATTAAGCGATTATAAAGAAAATTGTATAAGCTTTCTTATACTAAAAAAAGAGCCCAAATTGAAAAAAAAATTTAAAAAAAAAAATTTTTTTTTTGAATGTTTTTAAAAATTTTTTTTTTTAATTTAAAAAAAATATTTTTGGAATGATTAAAGAAATAGCTATCTAAAGTCCTGTAGATAATTTTAGCTATGACCAATAGGTGAAAAGTTGCACTCATTTTAAAAAGAACTCTGTATGACCAAAATGGACCAAAAAGAAATAAATATGTTCTCTAATAACTAAATACTCAGCGAGTGTTTCTTCCCTGCCATTGCTAATAAATTAACTAAAATATAATATTAAACTATTAATTATTGATTAAGAAAAACAGTAGTCTTTAAAAAAATAATAATATTAAACAATTTAATAAATATTAACAAATTTTGTATAATGCTCATATAGTAAGTCCATATTCATTTTATTTAAACAGCATAGGTACGTAAACAAAAAGTCTTTACATTTGTAGTAAATATATATATTTTTTATTTTTTTAACAATTTTGTTAAAATTGTTTTGCATTAGCCTTTATATGTATATATACATACATACATATATGTACATATATTTATATGTACTGAACGCATGTGTCTACATTTAAGAAAAATGGAGTGTAAATGTCTTCGAATCTGTATTTTATATAAATGTTTACGATATTGCATTTACAGTGTTTTATTTATTTATGTATATTTTTATTTATTTGCACGAGTACATTTAAGATAGTCAGGACAAGACCTGCAAACCAAATAGAATCTTTAATAACTTAAAAAAAATATGATGAAATAGCATCGTAAAAGATAAAAACAGCAACAACAAGTACTTATATAATAATAAATATAAAATGTATAAATAAAAAACAAGCTACTATTTTTATATTTTCACACAAAGTATGTACTTAATTTAAAAATCCAGATGAACCAAACTACATAAGTACAGTGTGTTGAGAAATTAACGTTTCTAGTTTTGGCCAGCAATTAGGTTCACGTTAAAAATATTTACTTTGTTTTCCAACTGGAGTATATTGGAATATCATGAAAGTTTTGATAGTTTACTTGTTGTCATGTCAGTAATAGAAACTTTGAAATCGTTACAATGAATTCAAATTCACTCAAAAATTCAGTATGAATATGGTAAATCTTTAAAAGCTACATTTCGTAAAATTCGTCTAAGACCGCTATTAAACATTTCGTGTATAAAATTTCAACATTTTGGCTATTGATAATTCAAGAATAATTGTTTCAGAAGCCTTTGCAAGCTGAACATTTCATTGTGACGGTCATTAAATCACTTTATGAAAAGATGTTTATAACTAAATTTTGAACCATTGTTGTTAATATATAAATCACTGACATGTATGTGATTTCAATAGAACGATGCCATATATTACACAGTCACCGAAACTATGAATTTATTGCAAACCAAAATTTGCGATCGCACATTTTCACGAAATGCAGCAGTTAATTGGTCATTTGATTTAACACCACTGCATTATTTAATGGGATTAATTAAAGCGCTCAGACATAAATTCATATAAAAATCAATTTTTGTTAGGAAATATAAGTGATCATAACCTTAGATGTAAATTTAGAACAATATTATAGGATCTAGGGCTAGTTTTATAATTCCATTTAATTTATTTAAAGCCAGTCGCATTGATTTCAGTCCTAAAAGTCAGAAACTCCGTAACATTATTAGCAAAATTGACACGACATATTGCCAAAATATAACTTAAAATATTGATAAAAGCTTCGACATATGTATATGTGGTCATGGTGGACATCTGTCAAACCTTTTCAATACAATAAATATTTGAATGATTCCTAAACATATATATTTTTCGTTTCATTTTGTTATAAAAAACAGAGGTCTCAGTTAAAAATCTCGGCATTAACTAAAGCATTGTTTACATAAAATTCAGTTAAATAAATTATTTACTATTTAAGTATATATAGTAGTATAGTCAGGCATTTTCTTTTCAATTCAAGTCATTTTTTGGACAATAGCTCAATATTGTTCAATTGACTGAAGCTGGGGACCTGATTTATTTGGTGTTAAGTCATTGCAGTAATGGAGCTTAATCTGTAAGAAATCAACACAAGAGTAACAAAAGAGGCAACAAATGCTGTAAAGCAACGGGAAGAATTGCCTAATGCTTTCTGGAAGAACTAAATAGAACTAAAGTAGAGCCTCTATAAGATTAATCATAAAAATAATTAATTTTTCTCCACTTTTGGAAGTTAAATGTTGTCAGTAAAATGTATGAAAGCAATAAATATTCCTACTGTTCCCAAATAAATAACATTTTGTCTGAGTTTTTCTGTATAAATTTCTGCTTTTATTCAAATATGAAATAATTTACAGTACTTTGACACCTAACAATCAGATTTTCATGAAATTTGGGAATCATTTTCTTTCCATTTCGATATTGCAATAGAATTCATACAAATATATTCCGATTGAAAAAATCAAATCACTTAAAAATACGAAAGTATTGCACCCTTTTCCTTAAAAAAGAAAAAGCTTAGTGTGGCCGGATTTTATATGAACAATTAAATCCAGATCTGCGATTGCAAAAACAACTTGAAATTATTTCTTCCAATATTAAATTTTACACAGAATGCAGATTCGATTAATAAATTATACATAGGCGTATGATGAATATTTTAATAAAGTTCAATTATATATAAATCATACGCATTCACTAAATGAATTATATGTAGATATCACAAAGCCTGAAATGGTAGTTTTAATGTGTGTGCAGATAAATTTGAATTTGGACAAATAAACGGGTAGTCCAAATAGTCCTGAAGAAGACTACGTTAGCCGAATATCTGAAATAGAATTAAACGATTTAAAAAACTTGTATTTTTAAAAAAGTAACTTTTAGAAAGAAATTCCCTAGAAGAATTTGGACAAAAATTAAATTACACTCGTATCATATTATATGGAGAGGGCAGTTAAAAGGGTCCTAAATGAAATTACATTAGTCGAATTTCTGAGATAATTAAGCGATTATGTAATAAAATTTATTTTTGAAAAAAGTAAATTTTAGAATGAACTTCTCTAGAAGAATTTGAACAAATATGGAATTGCACACGTAACATACAGTATGGAGAGGGCGTTCCAAAAGGTGCTAAATTTGGACAAATATCGAATTGCACACGTGTCACACTATACGGAGGGTAGACGATTTTGAAAAAAGTTATTTTTAGGATGAAATTCTATAGAAGAATTTAAAAAAAATATTTTTTCTAAAAAAAACTTTTAGGATCAAATTTGTCCACAGTCTTCCAGAGAATTTCATCCTAAAAGTGACTGTTGAGTGCTTAACAGTGATCTGTTGGCTGTAATATAATCAGCGTTAAAAAATTTGGTTTTTGTTTGTGCTAGTTAAATTCGACATAATCTTCACACACTTAAAGTTTTATTTAATAAGCTACATGATTTTTAGTGAAACCTCTGCAGATATTTTCTTTTATACTGCACTATATTCATTCATCATTTACTCCAGTTGTTAAGAACGTGCATATTTGCACAAAACAAACTCTCTTATAAATAGATACTTAAATGAATGCCTGAATTTATGTATTTTTGGAATATTTACTCTATTTGAATTATTTAGTTAGAAAATATTTCAGTAAAGAGAACTAGCTTGAAAACATGTTTTTTTATATTCCCTCTTGGATTTTTGTTTATACAAATGTTTCTTTTTTATGTTATTCGTATTCATAGACAATTTATGAATGCAATTTGTATGATTTGTGAGTCCAGCACTGATTTAAAATGCTAATTTTAGTATGTGGTGAAGAATTTTAATTTTTACTGAGATATACACAATCATGCAAAACCGCACACACATACACACATACACACATTTACCAACCACAAAACTTGACACGTGGCTAAAAAAGCAAGTAACAGAATGAACATGTATTAAAGTGAAGCCAACCCAAGAAAAGATACTTCATTTGGTGCTGTTGTTGGTGATGAAGAGTTTTGCTTATTCATAATTGCATTAAATGTGAAAAACTTGAGTAAGACACTTCATAATAGATTTGTTTATACAAACATATATACCACCGGTCAACCGATCAACTCAAATGAATACTGCGGTTTAAAGTTGGCAAGCAATAAATTTAAGCAAATGGCGCCGCAAATGTATCCCAGCGTAATATTTGTAGGTTTCTGTATACAATATCATTATATACATGTAGTATTACATACATTATTTTTTGTTGATACTGTTAGAGATGTTTTCCTTGTTGTACATTATTGTGGATAAAATAAAAGTTAGTGTGTTTAAAAATGTTTGTGTATAATAAAATTAAGTGACTTGGATAATGTAGTAATAATACCCTTCACCAAGAGTATTAAAGGGTATTAATAAATTAGTAATTTCCACATTTATCATTTGCAACTCCATTTGCAATTTAAATACAAATAAAAAATTTGGAAAGTTGCCCCATAAATGATTTAGATATAAGCAAAAAGCCATGACTACCTGTACTATTTGACCTATACTAATAACTCGATTCACAAGTCATAATGAAAACCTTTACGTATAATAGAAGTATAAAATGGCTTAGAAACTCGGACCAACAATGGAACAATTTCCGTATTTTTTATCCAGATTTTTGTTACTGTGAACGTCTAAATAAAGTCAACACCACATATTATTAAAAGAATTGCTTAATTCTATTAATATCAATAATAATGATTGTTTTTTATGTACTATGTAGACCTTTTATATTGTTAAAAATCTTTCTATTTTATTAGTTCGGCTTGACAAACTATAAAAATCAAATCTAGTATACCAAATTAAATGTGACGGCGACGATACTGATATATGTCCAAAAATATACGTAGGTACAACGAAGACAAAATTAAAAACTAGATTGTCATCACATAAATCGGACCTAAAATCAAATGACAAACCTCTTTCACAAAAAACAGCACTTGCTGCCCACTGTGCAACAACTGGACATCGACCAAACTTTAATAATGTAAGAGTAATTGTGGAGGAGAATAATACTAGTAAACGATATATGCAAGAGATGTTACATATAATTAATACTCCAATTGATAAGAGAATGAACTACAAAACAGACACTGATAATTGCGCTCACATATATAGACATACAATAAACAAATACAAAAATAATAATAAACAAAAAAGCTAACAGTCAGTGAAGTAAACTTAAGATATTAACATCGGACAACACTGTATTAAACATTAAGTAAATTGTTTGTTATTATAATTTTAAGAAAATTGTTACAATTATAATAATTATGTTTTTTAGATTATATTTCTTCCCTGAAGATGATCAACAAAGTTGGTCGAAATATTGGAAATAAATAAAATATAATAAAAATTAAAAACGAACAAGAGTTTTATATTTTTAATAAAAAGGACCTCAAGCCGAACTAATAAAATAGAAAGATTTTTATCAATAATAATTTATTATTATTATAGAATAATACTGTATTTTTTATATATAATCATTTTATACACAGTGGTCAATTAAGTACAATTGAATTTACAAAAAAAAAAAACAAAAACAAAAGTGTATTTAAATTAAATTGATTTATTGTTAAAATATACTAATTTTTGCTCGTCAAAATAAAGTAAACAGTAGCATCATCCTTATGCAAAAAAAAACCCTGTGATTCTAAAAGTAATAACAATTCTTTTAATTTTTCTTTCTTTGAAAGTACAATAGTGCAAAATTGCATGTTCATAATTTATCATTAAAAGAGATTAAGTTGTAACGTTAAACAATAAACATGTACGGTTACCAAGACGGTAAAATATGGTGGCGGTTCAGGGCTTGTATAGCTGTATCAGGGGTTGCTAATCTTACATTTAATAGGAACTAGCACATAACTGGATATTTCCAACAGGACAATGATCCTAAGTACATATACCTCCAAAATTGTGAAAGAGTGGTTGCTCAATCATTGCCCAAAAGATTAGATAATCTTCCTGAGTGTCCCGATCTTAATCCAATTGAGCACATGGGGAAATATCTGAAAAAAAGGCAAAGAAATATTTCTTCCAAGGATAACCGAAAGGTAGTAATGCAGGATAAATGACACAACATTTCGCCTGATTTCACTAAAAAACTTATTGATGCTATGTCTAGAAGATCGTTAGTGTGATAAAGGTGAAGGAAATACAAACAAAATAATAAATACTTTGTTATAAGTAATTGTAATACACCTGCTTACTTTGTTTTGACACGAAAAATCTGGTTCTTTTTCTATAAAATTTAATTTTTTTTATGGTATTTTGCTTAAGTTACTTATGAATTATGCAATATGTTTCGTTTTAAATTTGTACTTCTACTAACATTTTGTTAACCAATATTAGGTGTTAACTGTATATTGGCGTTCACAGTAGATAGTATGAATATCAAATGATAAACAGGAACCAGATTTCTGGAAAGCTTGGGAGTTTAAAATAAACGCAAGCTTAGTTTAGAGTTCAGTTTGCGTTCATGTTATATTTGCATAAAAAGGCAATTAACACTCCTGTCCCGAGCCTTAGTTAGGTTGTTATTAGTTTAAGCACATATTAACACATTTAAAAATATTCAAAAGCAAAGCAATTTTCTCATTATAAAAAGAACTGAAAACATAATGACATAACGACTGTTATTAATATTTTATACGACTATTACTAAATAACAAGTAAATAAACAAACATTTTTTAAATATTCCATTTTCTACTTATTTTAGGTTCCATCAACATCAACAAATAATACCCAACAAATTGCGACTGTATCCCACCTGGTAGCATTGGCGCACCAAACACATCAAACGTTGTCTAAGACACAACAAGAGCCAGCACAAACAACAGCCACAACAATAACGACGATAACAGCAACGTCCACAAAATCCTGTTTAACACAGCCCGTACAAGTACAAGAAAATCCTTTAGAACCATTAAAAACATGCTCCACAGCAGCAACTACTACACCGCCACCATCACCATCCACCTGTCTAGCAAACACGGCATCAAACGAAATTCCAACGATATTATCGTCTGTCAATGGCACTGTTGTCATAAACAATAATAATAATAACAGCAACAATAATCATCATCATCACAATCATCCACCATTAGAGGTATTAGCCGATCCTCAACTGCAGCAGCAATTGGAACAGGTGCAACAGCAAACGCTAAACTGTGACAATGTAATCCAAACACCAACAACACCAGCGTCAGCGGGCTGCACTGTAGGCGGCGTGGCCACTACACCGATATCAACCAGCATTATGCATAAAACTCAGGGTGCAAGTACCTCAAATGCCACCACAATAACATCAATATCAGCCTTATCACCCCAAACACCCACAGTAATGACTCCCTCCTCCGCACCCCTACCGCATCCTTCACACTTGCCCCATCCGCCCTCAGCCTACGCTTCGAGTCAGGTAACGCCAGTACCACGTGCCAAACATCCGCAGCAACAACTGTCCAGCATAGCCAATCCCATGCACAAGGTGACGAAGAGAAAAGAAACCCTAGAGGCGAAACGTGAACGCAAGGCAGCCAAGACATTGGCCATTATAACGGGTGCCTTTGTTGTTTGTTGGCTGCCGTTTTTTGCCATGGCCTTGCTGTTGCCACTGTGCGAGAGTTGTGAAATTAATGATGCGGTCGCCTCGTTTTTCCTATGGTTAGGCTACTTTAATTCAACACTCAATCCTGTCATCTACACCATTTTCAGTCCGGAATTCCGTCAGGCCTTTAAACGTATACTCTTCGGTGGTCATAGGCCGGTACACTATCGCAGTGGTAAATTATAAAAATACTATAATGATAAAAGGATGAACACTTTAGGTATGTATAACAAAATTTAAGAAAAAAAAAACATTTAACTATTATTTGTATGTTTGTAGATAATAGTAAGAAAATAATAATAGTTTGAGTAAATTTCTAACTTACGGCATTCGGAATTAAATGTATAGATACTTACTATACTTGGCCCCTTTTCTTTCTTGCAAAACAAATGTTTTGTATATCTTTGTTAAGGAACTACTGTTTTTCATTTCATTTTCTATACAGAAATTGTGTTTTTACAACAATGAAATGAAAGAAATGTTTAAATAAAAATAAAACCTATTGAAATGAATAGTGATTTCAATATGCATTATGATGACTATAACAAGTGTATTCAACAACAGTCTGCTTTTCAATTCCATAATCAACATGAATTTGAATTTAATTGCAATGAAACTAACTAGGATTTTTGTCTAACATCATGCAAAGAAAAACTATTTTTATACCTCTAATATTTCCTCTAAGTCAGTGAAGAGTATTTATTATAGGCTAAATATAAGTGGTATAGGTTTATTTAATATATATGTATATAAGGTAGTCTTCTAAACATATTGGCCCATAATCATAGTCATAGAAAAAGCATACTTTAAGTAAAAGTAGACTTTTAAAAAACAAAAACATATAAATTTTGTTCTGAATTTAAAACAAAAGCGTGCTTTTGCTTAAAGTATGCTTTTTATATGATTATGATTATGGGCCATTGAATTCTTCAAATTCATTATGGGGTTATTTTTTTAAATTGATCTTGGCTTATCACTTGCAAAATCTTAGAATCTCCACAAGAAACAGTATTTTGCATAGAAAATCTTCATTTAAGTGGTGGGCATGTAAGAATGGACACTAGGTTAGTACACTTGGTATCTGTTGTGAATTAAAGTAAATATTTTCTGTTGTTCGTTATTTTTTAAAATCCTTTATTTTTCACGCCACTATAATTTTTGTTTTACTAATTTGTTGCAATTCGGTTTATTCTTTCAAGACTAAAGCTGGACTGTAATTTAGCAGTAAATCCAAATTGTATTCTCATAAGACAAAAAAAATACAGCTATTAAAAAAAACTCTGGGCAGTAATTTAACACCAAACCAAAATTATATTCTAATAAGAGAAACAAAACAAAAAGCTTCATATAAATCCTAGTTTTTAGAAGGATATCCTTTATTTTAATAGCAGCTGCACACCCCCTGCGCTTTTACAGCGCTTTTTTGGAATTGTGTACAAAGCATTTTGAATTATATTCCACAAATCGGCCAAATTCTTGAGTGTTACGGCCGTTATACGTTACACCACATCATTCCATAGGTTCTCAATTAGACTGAGATCCGGCTATAAATATTATTCTGCACCAGGCAAACTACTTACAGTGCGTATTGTGTGTTTTGGATGGTTGTTGTGCATAAAACGTCACATATAGTATATTTAATAATGATGATCCGTTCGTGCATCGATCTTACTCGTATGTATATGACCAACACCATGCCCAGAAAACGCTGCTCACGCCATCACATTCTTAGAAGTACATATACTTTGGATTGTGCTGCATGTTAGGAGGATACCATACGTATCTTTTTCTATCAGATCCGAACACAAAAAAAATTAAAAAATAAGAAAATAGTCCAGAACATATTCTTTCAGAAAATTATTGGTTTTTTTTAAATGCTCTTGAGCAAAATAAATTCGGAGCTGTAAGTTCTTTTTTAGAAACATGTGGCTTATGATGAACAAAGCAACAACACAAGTTTTTTTCATTGAGTTTTCTTCTTATAGAAGATGTCAATGCCAAATTTTGTTAAAACGTCTCTTTGAATTACAGTGGAGCTCTTAAATGGGACTGCCACTGCGGCTTAACAAATTAAAGAGTCCTCTTTAATAGTTGTTTTTCTCCGCCTGTGAGCGTCTTAATATGTCTTCATGCGTTGTAGATTATCTTATTTCCACAAAATATTTTCAGAACTTATTAACTCCTCAAAACTTACTGTGAAAAACCAACAACATATATTAAGAAATAATGCAATGAAAAGAAAATATAGTTGGTCAAGCCCGATCATATAATATGTGTGCAAAAACAGTTTTTCAGAAATGGGGGCTATATGGGATCTATGACTTTTATGGACCGATCATTCAAAAATTTAGTGGCATGACTTGTGCATATCGAGCCATTACCGCCAAAATAATGTATCCCACACCATAATCGATTGTTGTTTTTTTATCGAAATCGATAGTTCAACATCAATTAAAATTATTAAAATTAAATGTATTACACAAAACAATATTTACATTATAAATTTTAAAATAATGGCTTTATTCAAACTGATTTTATTTAAAAAAAAACCTTCCCCCTGTAAAATTTTGAGTTTGTGGGATACATTTTTTCGGCGGTTATGGCTCGATATAATGGTATGTGCATATAAATATTTGTTGTGTTAAACTGTATCTCGATATAAACTCTTTCAAAAGATTTATAAATATTAAAGTGAGTTTCAAAGCGATTCTTATATGGGAGCTTAAATTAATAATGGACCGACCATTATAAACTCAGTTGACATAATTTTTGTATATATGAAACTTATTTATGTTGATTTTTTTAAAAATGTGGGTATTTTTATGAGACTTATGGTCGTTAGTGTGATTTTCGGAAGAGGCTCTTATATAGAAGATATGGTCAAATGATTTGTGTGTATATGAAACATATTTGTGTTAAATACTATTTGGATACCAACATTTTCAAGAGAGTTATTATTTAAAATAGGATTTTCAGGATTTTCGATGGTCAGTTATCGACTGATCTACACAAAGTTTGTAGATGTGATTAGGCTCATGTACAACTTGTTTGTGCTGAAATTTGTTAAACGTGCATAAATCAAACATTTATTACCGATAAGCCCGTATTTCGGGAGGTCATTTGTATGGAGGCTAGGTGAAATAATGAACCGATTTGAAGCAATTTCAATACCAACTGTTCTTCAGCCGAAAGAGTATTATGTACCAAATTTTTTCCAAATATCTTTAAAATATCGACCTTTACTTTGCGCACAAGCTTTACATGGGCAGCCGGCCAGACGGACGTACGGATGGACGGACATCGTTAAATCAATTTAGGAAGACATTTCTGAGCACAACATAAAAATTCAGATATCCTTTCGAAAATGTTTGTATCACAGCCAAATCGAAGTGTTTCATAAACCAAAAATTTTATAAAATATTTAGTATCATCGAAGCTTTTAGCCAAAAACAGTCAAAGTTTTTCTTAAATAATATAACCCATGTTACGTAAAAACGATTGTATACCACTGTATATATACTTTTTGAAGTCAGTTCGAATATAATACCATCTTTGTCTTTATTTAGCATGTATTCTTTGCCACTGTATACCTCTATGCAACAGACATAAACCAAATAGCAATATCATATACATGGCAAATATTTACTCAAAAAAGTGTAACTACTTGCTTTAGCACTAATTCTGTCTATTGATGAAGCCATCAAGATGGAAATGCGCCTCGTCACTGAAGATGATTTTGCAGCATTTATGCAAAAAGGTCATTGAAAATTTCATTAAAAGATCGCGTATGCGCCAGCAAAGCCGCAGCGGCCATCTGCACGATATCTTGTTCCATACATAACCTCATTCTGTCTACTTTACGATATAATAAAGTTTTAGGATTTATTTTTAAATATCTGTGGTTTATTTAAAAGTTAAAAATTGCGTTCTAGTTGGGACACCCTTTACATACATGTATTATTTTATTGTTTAATATTATTTGTATATATTTGTATACATAAAAATACTAAAATCCAAAAAATGTCTTTAATTTTGGCAACTGAAAAATTATTTGAGTGTACAATTATTTGCTGTATTTTGTTTTTTACTGCTTCCAACACTAGCACATATGAGTGAGTATATGTGTGCCCGAGACTGTTGTAAATAAACGAAGTTTTTTTTAATAAATGAACGAGTTCAAAAATATTTTATTAAGTGGTTACGTCGTTTTCGGCAAATATTGGCCAAGTGTGACCGTACCTTTAAGGAAACTAATAGCAACACTATTTGCATTAGGGTGGTTCTTATATTAGATTCAATTGATTTTATAAGTTTCCAAGAACAAAACCCCAAATTTTGAAAAAATTTGCAAAAACAGATAGTTTCAAAATTTTCAAAATTTAGCTTTTCGACCTTCTGAGGACAGAAAGTTGAAAATGTGCAATATTAGGGCATACCTAATGTACATATTGCAAAGAAACTTACTTATACCGATTGAATGCGAGTGAAGATAATTGAAATTGTACGACATTTGTAATAGTTTCAATCCCGTTTCAATAAGATAATATTGAATTATGTATAAGTTTCGATTTTTGTGTTCTTAAAAAGCGCGTGTGTATGTTATGTTTTAGCATCCACAGAATATAAATATTTATTAAGGGACACTAAAAAAAATACTATTTATACTAACGCAACATTGGAAAAACAATATTAATTTCTATTATTTCTTGTATTTTAATACAAAATCTCTCACATTTTAGTACTATTCATTATATTTTTCAACATCAAAGGCAGTATTTTAAATTTATATTATAATTTTCTCTGTGTGTAAACTATTTATCAACTTTTTTCGTCTAAATATTGAACATTGATAGGTAAAAAAAAGTGTCATACTGCTTTTATGTAATATGTCACTGTTTTGTATTTTAATTCCAATAAACCTGTACATCTATAACACTTACAAACAGACACTCGTCGTTGACTAAAATTTAAATGCAGGTGAAAAATCCATTATATTTCAGGGTTGGGGTTGTTTGGATGTAAACTAAATTTTACAGAACAGAAGAAGGGTATAGCAGTGAATATTAAATTTAAACAAATAACGACCAACTTACCACAAATGCTTACAAATAGTGTGTTAAGTCATTAACTTGAAAATTTCTCTGCTGATATTCCACTCACATCTGTATGCAAATCCCAATGATGCATCATCGCAATTCCCTAAATGTATGCGTTTACTATGATGTCAGTCAAATGCACTTGCATAAACTTTGTTTCGTTTTTGTCAATTACATAATGTTATTATATTTGCATTCGTGCCAACATTAACATTCAAATATGTTGTTTTATTTTATTAAAATTCTGTGAGTTATATTCTCCTGATGAATTGTATAAAAGTTGAAATAACCTAAAATTGTTAGTTATTTTTAACACTACATCGTGACTAATTAAAATACAATTTATGAATTGAGTTGGCTATTGATTAACTTTACATTTGATGTCAGATAGTTTTGTGAAAATTAGCTGATACAAGAAGAAAACATATTTCACATGAAAATATGAAAAATAATCCTTGATGAAGTCCTGATTCAACATTGTACTCGTCTGATGAGATCCCAATTATAATAACTTGTATGGTTCGATTTCTAAAAAAACTTAATATAACACGAGAGAGCAATAAGTTTCGATAAAAGACCTCCATGTCTCAAGTCACCACTTTTCTTGTAAAACGATGTATCGACAGCATTTTTCCGATAGAAAGGCTAGTAAGTCGCCCATAGAGCGTCCCCTACGAAAGTCGTACTAGCGGTCGCTTAGTCGGACTACTCTACAAAATAGTAATTTACAATAATTTCTATGACTTTAGAAAGTGCAGAGAAAATTGCTATTGGTCGCTAATTTTTAGGGTTCCTTTTTAGGAATCGTTGTTACTTTAGAAAGCTTCAAACACATGGAAAATTCTTCGGCACGGTATAAGCTGCTAAAAAGGTTAGCTAATGGACAAGCTAGCGTCGAAAAACATTGCTTCAAGACCATTGCTGGTATAGCATCCGGCCCAGAACATTTGTTTATGTTAGAAACCGCTAAAAAGTCCTTTCGCGTAATACTATAATTGTAAATTAAATGAAATGTACACACTGGATATTCAACAAGTGCATTGCCTTTCAACAGTGGCATATTGAAATGACATAAAAGTTTCTATATTTTACTTGTTGACTTATCAGTTGCAGAAGCTTTAGCAATTGTTACAATGATTAAATTTCGCTCAATATTAATTCCGGCGAATGGATCACTCTATTGAGATAATATACTTATATAATTTTCTTTGTTTCATATTGTTTTCAAAAATAAAATTCTCGTTAAAAAACCCTCTAGAAATAAACTCGTAAATAAGTAAACCTTTAACATAATTCCAAAATATCTGCTTCATCCTGCCCAAATATCTGTGTAAACTGCGCAATTATTTTGACTTATGATCTTACAACTACAAGTCACACCATACATCCTAGTTGCTATCATTTGTTAGTTGCTTTAAATGTTTATACCACTTCTTAAAACTATGCTGGCAAATACATAAATAATGGCGTTTGTATTACAAACAAACACAAAAAAAGGACATAATATATAGGTAATCATACAGCAATGTTTCTTAATTTAACTGATTGTATATGAAAATCAAAACCTCCTGCTGATGCTGCCAAAAGCCATTTTGTAATCAAATGCATTACTATTTATTATATATTATATTATTCGAATCCTTAATTAACTTTGAAAAACATTGCTTACTACTGGCTACACATAAATTTTACTTTAATTAGATGGTAAATATGAAAATGAATTATTGCAATTGGATGCTGCTGATAATGATGAAAATGCTGAACACAAAATGTGCGAGTAGCTAGTGCTGCATAGTACTTACTAACAGACATACGAGTACATATAATAAAAAGCAAAACTTAATTTATGTATCTATAAATAACATTTCATTTCATGAATGTGTTTTATATTCAAATAAATTCCAATAAACATTTTATACAAACCTACCGTTGCACACACAAATATCACTGTGTGTTCACTTCAAACGTAATTCAAACACTTGAATAATGAATATTTCCAAACACACATACACGATTACTACAACTGGCTGAAATGATTGAAAAGGAAATATGCAGTTAAAACCAAAATTTGAACAAAAAAACAAGAATCTGATTTTTAATATGTACATTCTCTGTCATTCACACATTTAGATTTACAAGAAATATACGAGCACAATCTGAAAAATCCCTTTATAATTTAGTTCAAATAAAATACCTGCAAACAATTTGATTTATTTACGATGTCACAACAAACATTGTCAACTCATGCTAAGCAGTGACTGTTGTACTCTTCCATTTCAAACTAAAGACGGACGCAAATTAAATAAAATATTTAAACAAACAATACTTGAAGCTGAAAGAAAAACTCTAGCACTTGTTTTAGTATGACCACTTCTAAGCAAAGTAAGTACTAAACGTACTTACGCTCACAACACTCTGCCTTTGCAGTACTAATTCTATATACAAATAAGTATTTATAAGTACCGCCAAGTCCTACAGAATTTTCATACATACAAACTAATGAAGACTCTTTTTAGCACCTCTTTGACTGCTCTCTGCCATATTGTCTTGGTGTTAAAAAGCATTTCTTAAAATAAAACGAATATATTTAGTGTATACATATACTATATGAATGAAAGAATAAATAAAATAATACATTATACACTTACTTACAAATACTATTTAAGGCATCATCACGTGCGTGTTACACTGTAGATGAGTGTTTTAGCTCCTTCGAAAGATTTACATTTCTTTTGTATTCGCATGGTAAATGATGATAAATGTTTTCCAAACAGCTTGTAGCCGTTGCGTAAAATTCTCCAAGTACTATGTAGTTCTTCATTTAACCAGCCAGCTATCCAAACAACCAGCAAAGCAATCATCCATTCAGTCAACCATTCATTTATTTTGTCTTCATGATTTGTGGTATAAAGATAATTATTTGAAAGAACCAATTCATTTGGAATACATTTTTTCAAAGTATCCAATCTGAATGGAAAAAGTATAAGTAAGTTTCCTAAATTTTCAAGATCAATTTGCAGGCTTATAAAAAATGTGTATTAAATCATTCTGTCGTTATTTTACTCTCTTAACAGGGTGATTATCAAAAGAAAAGCTTAACTGAGGAGGTCCATAACAAAACGCAATAATTACATTTTTCAAGTTTTTTGATTTTTTGATTGAATCCTATTTTACACATTGAAATCTATATTACCTTTATTATAAAGCATTCCAAAACTCAATAACTGCACTGCAATTCAATATCAAATATAATGGTTCAGAGCAAAATGCAATAATTACACATCTTTGCAACAAATCGCTACAAGAAATTTTAAAAAAGTCAACTTTATAAATAAATTATGCTCTGGTGGTAACTCTTAGATAACTGTAAGACGTAAGGAATTTTTGTTTAGTTAATACATTTTGCTTTTGTTAAGTTAATTGTAGTATATATTGGACAAAATCTTTCATTTAACGACACAAGCCTAGTTAATTGTGAATAAAGTAATTTATAAATTTAAATATTTACAAATAATAATAATTGATAATATTCCTCTTGGTGTTGCAATCAGTTTGGAAAAGAAAGCAGATGTTCTAAAACTACTAGAAAAACATTATGGCCAAGGGTGGTCATAAATTTCGGAGTTAGTGTATTATGCAAATATATTTTCGAATCAGCAAGGAAATAGCGGCAATGATGAAGTCGATTTAACTTCATGTGACTGTTTGGAGGATGACGTTAAAATGAAAGTGTAACATAATAATAATTTCTTGTATTTTCTTAATGAATTGTATGAATTTGGATTAAATAAATTTAATTTAATAAACGTGTTTAACATAAAAAAGTGTTTTCATTTTTCTACAAGTGGTTGCAATTTAAATCAAAATGATATAATACAAATCTATTCAAAGCAAAAAGCAGAAATTCCAGCCCTAGTTCAGATCAGAACGCAATATTTTCATACAGTTCAAAGCAAAATGAAATAAATACTATGGTTCGGACCAAAACGCAATAATTCCAAAGTTGTTATCTAAATAACTTTAAAACAAACTGACAGATAAAATAATTAATTTGTGATTAATATTATTTTTTGTAGACAATAATACCTCAATAATTGTTTTTTAAAAAAATTATGTGCTACTAACTTAAATTACATTTTGTCGTTTATCCAAAAAAATGTGATGGTGTAATTATTGCGTTTTGTTATGGACCTCCTCAACTATATTAATATAAATAATATTATATTAGAAAATTATGTTGCATTTTTATATAGTTGTTTAAGTAAAGAATGATTTTTTTTAAAAGCTTTTGGATTTAATTTAAACACATACAATTTAGAAAAATGTTTGAAATCTTTATTTGATAAAACGATCTATATAATTAAATATTTTATGATGACTTCATGTAAATGTTGACCGTGGTAACGTCTCAAATGGTTCATACGCTGGGTCCAATTTTGGCATACATCGATCTAGCATTTCGGCCGGCATATTACGAATTGCTCATTATGTTTGTTTTTTTTTTAGTACAGCATTGAAGCGCCTATGGTGCATTACGGTAGGAGCATTATTTTTCAAACTTGATTTTATAGCCTGTATTTAATTATTTTACTTCGTTGAGCCAATGCTCAACGGCTCATAATCCACACTAAACAGTGCATTTTTCGGGATGTATTGCACACCAAATACGACCATTTTGCTTGTTTATGTATCCAATCAACCAGAGATGAACACAATTTTCTGATAAAAAAGTGGATCTTTATCCAACTTAATTTTAAGAATAAAATTCAATAATCTGCAAGATCTTTCGCATGTAAGTCGATTCATAATTAAATTATAGACCAAAAATAGTCTTGCGAAAAAGAAAGTAGCTAAAAAATCACTCTTTAGAATTTAATTCACAAAAAAACAAAAGTGTTTACAAATTTAATTGATTTATTGTTAAAATAGACTAATTTTTACACGTCAAAATAAGGTAAACAATGGTATCATCTTTATGCAGAAAAACCTGTCATTCCAAAAGTAATGGCAATTCTTTGTATTTTTTTTTTTTTTTTTGTTTTGTTTGACAATATAACGGAAAAGTGCCGTTTCACAATTCATCTTTAAATTTGTGACGTTAAGTATTAAACAATTAACAATGAGAAGACAAACATCAATTGAGGCTCGGAAAATTACAATAGATTTACACAGAAAAGATAAAATCGTTAGAAGACGTCACCGTAAAATATAAAAATTATAGACAAGTACATATACCAAAGATAATAACGTAGCAAATTTACCCGGTGCAAAACGACTAAAGCGTCTGGCAAAAAATTTAAAAAAAATAAGGGCTATAGTAAAATAATTAAGAGCAAACCCAACATCTAGTGCTGTAAAAATAGTTACGAAAATGTTTAGTAAGCGTGAGTCTGATTATAAGATCTTTGCACCAAAATTGTCTACATTGTAGAGTGCCACGTAAGAACGAATCAAACGTTTAAATTTCGCAAAAAATTTCGCCGATAAAAGTTTTTGATATTTGGAATCAAAAATTCTTCCAAAAATATGGCAACCCAAGAACGAAGTCTTTAGTAATAAATAAGCTACCAAAAGGGTTAAACATTG
The DNA here is from genome assembly GCA_916048285.2 of Bellardia pandia. NCBI lineage: Eukaryota > Metazoa > Arthropoda > Insecta > Diptera > Calliphoridae > Bellardia > Bellardia pandia. Next base: position 30,367,533 of record OU696533.1, on the reverse strand, counting down.
CGGCGGCTCAATAATGGTCTGGGGTTGTATGGCGGCCACAAGGGTCGTTAATCTCTTATTTATAGATTCTACAATGAAAAAGGAAGATTATTAAAAAAAGCAATACAGAACTGGTTTTTAGAACAGGACAATCATACCTCCAAAATTCTCAGAGAGTATCCAAAAACTATAAGTCATTCTCCCCGGTCCCCAGACCTCAATCCAATTGAGCGCCTTGAGGGAATATCTGGAATGGAACAAAATTTCGCCTGATATTACTAAAGAACTCGTTGATTTTATGTGTAGAAGATTGTCAGCTGTGATAACGGCGAAAGGAAAAATCACTTTCTGAGTCGATTAAACGATGTACGTCCGTCCGTTTGACTGACTGTCCATGATAAACTTTGTGCGCAGAGTACAGGTTGAAATTTTGAAGATATTTCGATGAAGTTTAGTATGAGAACTTTGTTCGATCCAAAGACGGTTGGGATTGTAATTGGTAGAAATCGGTCCTAGGTCCCATACAAATATCATCCCTAAATATGACTCTATCGATCATTTATAAACGCATCTAAACGTGTTTCGCCACAAATAAGTTGTACATGAAGCCTAATCACATCTAAAAATGTTATGCAGATCACTTTAACGGCCATCAATCTCTTAAAAATGTTAAATGTTAATGTTAATAAGTTTCTGTATATACAGAAATCGTGACACCTAATTTTATAACATGCGGTTCATAATTAGTCAAGGCTTCTATATAGAGGGACTATACTTTCGTACTTGTTTTGAACAATATTAGGTGTTTACTTTGTAATGACGTTCACAGTAGTTTTCTAAATTGGTATCATTTAAATTTCAATTAAGCAAAAGCTGAATTTTAAATTTTTTTTTTTATTTTTTTACTTAAACAAACAACAAAAATTCAAATGTTCTACTAAAATAACAAATCAAAACGAACAAACTTAATAAATCAGTACCCTGAACTTTAAAAAGGAATTGATTACTTTACACAACCTTTTCTTAACATTTCAAAACAAAAGTGACATTAGACGAATTTAAAGAAATTAGTGTTACATAAAACAGTACTACTTGACGTGTATTTACATTTCGCTTGATGCGTAACGCCATCATTCTTCATTTTACTCTACAAACCACTTCTACTACTAAAATCATTTAGTAACGCACATACAATTTTACACTTTTACACACCCATCGTTATAAACATAACAAAAATAATCATAATGAAATGTCTTAAACTCTGCTTCAGGGATTATCTTCACACACATTTTTCATTTTTTTGTTTTACAATCATTGTTAAAAAAAAAGAAGGCAAACCAAAGTACATATTTAGGAGTATTAACGGCTTTTGAATATAAAACCAGTTTGCGGATATTTCTGATAAAAGCAAAAGAAACTAGGAATCAACCAACAAAACCAAAACCATCATAATTTTAAACTACTTCCCCATTATCATTAGCAACCAATCGAAATTCAATTCATTTTCAACGATTCAATGTTGCAGAACGAAACGATTACAGAGGAAATAAAGAAAAATAAAAGACCAAGAAAATAATAAGCAGTAATAGAAAGAAAAAATTAGAGAATTTAAAATTTAATTCGTTATGTACGACTAATTAAGAAACTACAAATATAAAACATTGTTTTTAAATTGTGTGAAAATAATAATAAAATACAATGAGATAGCTCATACTTACATATGTATTTGTTAAAATATTCCTCCAACATTGAAACATTTCGAAACAAATTTATTGTAGCTAAACAATGGAGAGCACAAACAACAGTTGTACATATATTACATGTAGGATAGAAGCATAGTAATTAATTGTTTTCCTTGATGTTTCCTAATTTGCACTTTTTCTCAGCGATTTTACTCAAGTTTTTATAACTTGGATTTTAGCTGTGCAAAATGAGGAGCCACCTAATATGCAAACATACACATTTACTTAAAGTAATTGGCCAAGAAAGAAATATTAATTTCCAACCACAACTACACAAATGGAAAATGATGAATGACAAAAAATGCGAATGTTTTCGATGGTCATGGAAATAAAATTTTACAACATGATATTATTACGTTCGTAATAAAAACAAGTAAGAAAGTATAGTCGGTCAAGCCCGACCATATAATAACCTACACCCAGTATATCAATAAAACATTTTTTAGATATGGGTGCTATATGAGAGATATTACCTATTATGGACCGCTCATCCAAAAATTTAGTGCCATGGCTTCTGTGTGTTAAACTTTATCTCGATATAAATACGCTTAAAAGATTTATGAAGGTTAAAGTGAATTACGAAGAGGGTCTTATACGGGAGTTTTGACTATTTATGAACTGACTATTATAAAATTCGGTGTCATCCTATTTGTACATAAGAAACTCATTTTTGTTAAATTTTATTCGGAGAACAACATTTTTAAGAGATTTATGGTCCCTTAAATGATTTCGGGAAGTGGGCCTTATATGGGAGCTACGACTAGTTATTGGCCGATCATCATAAAAGTCTACCATATTATATGTATATGTACGAAATATATTTGTGTTCAATATTATTTGGATACCAATTTTTTTATAAAGAGTTATGCTCTTTTAAGTGATTTTCGGAAGTGGGCCTTATATGGGAGCTACGACTAATTATGTACCGATGTTTGCGAAATTTGTAGGTGTGATTTAGCTTCATTTAGTACTCATTTGTGGTGAAATTTGTTTGCATACTTGCGTAATTCAAAGATTTATGATCGGTAAACCCCAATTTCGGGAGGACATTTGTATGGGGGCCAGGTGAAATAATGGACCGATTTCCACCAGTTTCAATCCCATTCATCCTTGGGCCGAAAAAATATCACGTAGCAAATTTTAACGAAATATCTTCAAAATTGCGACCTGTACTCTGCGCACAAGCTTTACATGGACAGCCAGCCAGCCAGACGGATGGACGGACGGACATTGTTAAATCGACTCAGAAAGTGATTCTCGTAACGAAATTGTATATGGTTTAAGCTGAGATTTTGAAGATTTATAGTTTTTTCATAGCGTAGGCAGAAGATGGGGTAGTTGCTGACCCCTCAAAATTCGTGACCTCAGGTTTCACATTTAAAAAAAAATCAAAAATCCACTTACTCTGTTCTTGAGAAAATCGACAAAAAATGAACTTACGTGTTATGTTATCTATTTGAGTTTAGAAGATATAATGTACTCGTATATAATGTATTATTTTAATTTGTTTAATTTTGATCAATATTTTTTGAATTTCTTAAATATGGCGGACGTACGGAAGGTGGAATAAATTTTCGAAAATATCAGCTATATTTGTGATAAATACAATTTAAAAATTTTGCAGTTACATATCTCTTCCATATTAAAAGTTAAAAGCAACCAAAGTTGAAACATGTACTGTCCATACTTATTAAGTCCTTATATTTTTTCTTTTATAGAAAAAAATTTTCTTCGGGACTATATACTCGTATAATTTTTATAGAATTCTAATGAGAACTTAATGCACAAGCGGGTCAAAGAAAATTTTAAAATAGAAATATGTTTAAGTAAAAAATTCTAAAAACGTAAAGTACCAATCCTCTTAAAATTTGCATATTTGTAAAGTTCTATATGTTACTAAAATATACAGAACGCTTCCTTATTCTTTATTGAAATTTTGGAACACATTTTTTAGGAATTTCGGTATTTGAAAATAAAAAATAGTTGATTTAAAGACATAATAGTTTTAAATTTTGTTATAGTAGCATTTACATTAAATTAAATTTTATTTTTTTTTTCTTCAAAGAAAATCAGCTTATTATAATTTTTCTAATTTTTAAGGTAAATGTCATTTAAAATTGAAAAATTTATTTATACAATGGGGCAGATTCGAAATTTTTTCGAAATATATCTGCCTTTTCTAAACCAGTGATACCATCGAGATATAATTTTACATGAAAGTTCCAAAGGAGTATTCCTGTTTAAATTTTTATGATTGACCAAACAACTTACTTTGTTGTTGTTCTATAGAAATCAAGTCAGACTTCCTTTGTTGTTGGAATTTGTTTTGCTCTCCTCTTGCGCGACTGCAGTTAGAACCACGCGCTTTGATTTGCAAAATGTCATTAACTGTCCCAGAGCAGAAATAAGTTCGTTTTTTATAGACGTAAGCTAAATATTTATAATCTAATAGCTAAACTCTCACTTACTAATCAAGTATATTGTGCTATATGGAATGAATCCTTATCTAGTAGAGCTGGAATTGATATTGCTAGCTCATTTCGTAAGATACTAGACTGTGTGGTCGATGAAAACGTTTGGACAGAGCTTACACTGTGGAGTGACTCATGTGTGCCTCAAAACAGGAATTCTCACATGTCTAAATGTTTGATGGAGTTTATGCAAGACCATAAGGATCAAATTTTTATGAAGTTCTCAGTACCGGGACATTCCTATATCCAGGAAATAGATCATGTGCATTCGTGTATCGAGAAAGCAATGCGCAGCACAGAAATATATTCACCTGTTGGATTAATCCGTTTATTAAAACTGGTAAACAGAAAACAACCTTACAAAATTATTCAAATGCAAGCCACAGATTTCAGGGACTATAGCACAGCTTCAAAGTTTTTTAATTACAAGGAGGTACCATTTTCAAAAGTAAGCACATTAAGATTTACGCAAATTTTACCTCAAATTCAGTACAACTGTATAGGTAAAGAAGACAATAATACTTCAGTTTTTATAACTAGCAGGTCAAAAGTTGTGACAATAAAACCAGTATTATCTGCAGAAAAAAAAAAGATTTTAAGTTAATGCTAAAATTTATGGCGCCCCACGACTCGGATTTTTATAAGGCCACTTTTAATATACATAATATAAGTATAAAAAGATTTAAGAAAAACTATTTTCTTATTATACCAAGAAGTTTTGGTTTTTTTTTTGCAATTTTTATTTGTAATTGATATTTGTGATTGCTTTGAAGGCTAATTTTATGTTTTTTAAATAAATTTTTCATTAAAAATTTTTTTTATTCAGAATGATATGGTTCTAACATACTTTAGAACCAGATAATTGAATATATATTGCTAGTTTAGAAGGTCAAAGTTCTAACTGCAAACCCTGAACTGCTGCAACACGGAAATCTAATTTTTTTAATCAAGCATCTTATAAATAAAGAAAATATAATGCTCTGTATAAAAGTTCAATTATTTTGTACAAGAAATAAAAAAGTTATAGCATTTTAAATATTGAACCTCAATTTGCCACGAACTATACTATATTCACTTAGAACCTTGTCATTCTAAGGTCGCGATATATAGAAATTAAATCAAACTTCATGCTATACTGAATTTTATTTAAACCTACTATTTGAAAATGTTTTATACTTATTATTTAATTTATATTAACTGTAGTGTTATTTTCTGTTTCTTTACAGTTACCTAAAGGACCATACAATGAACCATGTTTCAATGAATACAAAATAATAATATAAAATGGAAATTTAAAATAATATTAAAAAACTCAAAAAAGTATTAAATCAAAATGTTTAAAAGAAAACTGTATGTATGTAAAAATAAATTTAAAAATAATTTAAGTACATTTAGTAAAAGAAAATGAAATTAAATTAAACGAAAGAAAATTGTTGTATATAAATGAGAAAGTGTATTCAAATTTTACAATTTAAACAAAAATATACATATGAATAATGATTATGTTATAGATAAATATTTAAATATTTATGTTATAATATAAACAATTAAATTCAATTTACATATTTATCATGTATTTATTTGTATAAATAATAGCTGAAATTTAACTAATTCAAGTCTACATACATACATATTTGAATACATACCTACATTATAAATAAACATTCAAACAAACACATAACTATAGTATTATAATTATAATTGTTGTTAAAGTATATTTACATTTATATGTCTATCTATGTATTCTAATATTTACTAATAACAATAATAGATACATACATACACATTCAATATATCCTGAATATTATTTTGTTATAAAAGAAAAAACAAATTTAATTGTTACTTACTTACTAACATTAATAGAGAAATTAAACAAATCCTACAGCAGAAAAAAAACTAAAAATTTAAACAAATATCAAATGCAGCAAAATTACTTAAAAAGCATATCTTTGTTGAGTTGACTACATAAATACATACTTACATACATGCATAAATATTTACACTATACATATGTGAATAAATAAATTAAATTAATTTAAAACTACTAAATAATTGCAAAGGTTGAAATAAGATAAATATGTAGATGTTAAAGATAACATTTGGTATTTTTAGTTTATTCTATAAAGCCTCTAAATTTGTTACATTTTCTATGAAAAGTCAAACCTTCCATTTAGGAAATATGGCAACTGGCAACTCAGTTGGATAAAACTGTTAGTCTTCTAATTATATGTGTAGGTACCCCGATAGACTAGGCGATAGAGTGCCGGACTATCAGTCAAAGGGTTGCGGGTGCGATTCCAGCCAAAGACTCTGGGTAGACGAATCAGACATATGTAGACCAGTCAGACATATATAGACTAGTCATATGTAAACTATTCAGACATTTGGTAGAGAATCTAAGGCATCGCAATGCACCATATTGGTATCTGGGTGAGGGCGTGTGGTGACTCACACCAGCCTTCCTACCTAACCTAATCTAATTATATGTGTATATATTATACCTAAATGAGATGAGAGGTGAGGTGTAATTGGAAGCACAATGGTGGACAGTTATATGACACAAAAAATAATGATATATTTATTTTGAATAAGAAGATCTCCAAATAAGTTCTATAGCAATGATATCCGACATTTATGCAATGAAGTCCGACTATATGCTATATACTATATCTATAGAATAGAAATGAAGTCCGACATTCATGCTATTCTATGGTATAGCAATGAAGTCCGTCATTCATGCTATTCTATAGCAACTTATTAAAATTTTATGTAGATCTTTCGAATCGGATTAAAAATAGAAAATTGGGATTGTTTTTAATTTTGCTTTTTTTGCCGATGTTCTACAACACACAGCGGGGGAATTTGGGAAAAACTGGAAATAAATCAGTAATTTCTAAACTCTATGTTATCCACTATAAGTTGTTAACTATTGCCTTATTCATTTGACCCGTAGAATAAAGAAATACATATTATATACCAATTGATAGGAAATTGTATCTATTTTTTAAAAAAGTTTTGGTAGATAAGAAATTCTTGGAAGACTTTTTTCTGTATTGCGATGCGAAAATAAATACTACTCGAAAATACATAAATGCGAACAGTTGCTATTCTCTATTGCGAAAAGTACTTCTTTAATCGCATTTGAAATGCGAAAATTTGGCAAGTCGGAATTCTTAATTGCCAAAACAATGTCAAAAATAGCAAAATTCATTCGATGTCAAAACAGCATTCGCAAAGCTCAAAAATGTAAGTATTTAATTGTTTATTGTTCATTCAACTATTGTTTGTTTGTTAAAATGGCGCAATAAATTGTTAAATTAAATTATTGTTGTGGTAAATTTCATCCAGGGAGACGAACAATAAGACCACCAAGACGCGCCAATTTGAAGTAATGATGGAATTTATGAAAAAACATAGCCATTTGGCAAAAGGTCACTTAAAAACACCAAATGCTTGCCAGGATGCAAGTGCATTGTGGAATAAATTAGCCGAATAATTAAATGCGAGTGGCCGTAAACGGATTAGGAGGTGCAATTTCCTTCGAAGCAACCACTGCTTCCGCTTTTTTTCATTTAAGCTTAGAATGTCAGATTTGCTTATATCCTTTCATTTCGTCCTCCATTTTTGAGAATAACACAAGTTTTCTTTTTGTTTTTTAAATTTTTTTAACTTGTACTGAAATGAATTGCGATTGCGAATGCGAAAGTCTTACAGAATACCAAATACTTTTCACATCGCAATTCATTTGCGCATCGCAATGACTTTCGCATCGCAATACAGAATAAGCCCCCAGGACAAAAATGTGTTATTTTGAGTATTTTGTGGGAACAAGAAATGCTTAAACTTAAATGAAAATTTTATTTGTTAATAATTTTTACTTAAATTTTGCAATTATCTAGAAATTTATATGCAAAATATTAAAATGAAAAAAAAAATGAAACTTTTTTTAATGTACCCTACAATTCTCAAAAATAGTTTTAAGAAATCTCAAAAATTAAATTTTTTAGAATTTTGTTCATGTTGTCTATACCATGGCCGAGGTTGTCGAAAGTCTTTGCTGAATCATTAAGAGCATATTGAGCCATAAAAGCCATAAAGCGGTTATTGTTTGTGTATATCGGGATTTGAGAACACTAAAGAATAGAAGAAATTTTACACAAAAAAATATCTATAATTTGTATTACTCTGGTCCCCTCAGTAACAATGTTTTTTTATATATCTGTAATATCCTTTAAAATTTGATTTTCAAAAAAAAATATGAATATGTTATAAATCTTTTTGGAAATTGCATAAATAATGTAGAAAGCATAGAAGTACCTTTTTATGCCAAAAATCACGTTTGAAACTTTTTTAATTCTAAATGCATATAACTTTTGACTCTGCGGTGATTTATAAATAATTCTTTCTTTACTAGGTTTATAAAAGTGTTAGCAATGCACTGAAAAAAATCTGAAAATATTTGTATCCGATATTTGCGAAAAACTACACTAGGGTCTATTTTCATATGCAAATATCTCGTAAACTATAAAAGATAATATATAACTACGACAAAGTTTTTTTAGTACTCAATTAGTAGGTTTCATTTAGAGCAGTGGTCCTCACTAGTATTGTTCAGAATACGAAGATGTTCGGCTATTTACATGTACACAACACGATCGCAAACAAAACTCACAACAAGAGCGTAAAAATACAAATATTTCATTCATGTTTTCTCTTTTTCAGTTCATTTTTGTTGTTGTTTTCAGTACACTGAGAAGCAGCGATCACATAAATGTATACATTACATACAAATGGATACAAAATAACAAACGAATGTTTAATTGAGGTTTATTTAAACATTACATGTTATTTCTTTCTGTGTAGTGTCACCCATACATATGTAATTACCAAATCCTCTCTTTTTGAGGACCACTGATCTATATTATGCCTGGATGACAGCTGTACATAGAAGAGAAATCATTTATGTAGATCAGTGGTCCTCACTAGTATTGTTCAGAATACGAAGATGTTCGGCTATTTACATGTACACAACACGATCGCAAACAAAACTCACAACAAGAGCGTAAAAATACAAATATTTCATTCATGTTTTCTCTTTTTCAGTTCATTTTTGTTGTTGTTTTCAGTACACTGAGAAGCAGCGATCACATAAATGTATACATTACATACAAATGGATACAAAATAACAAACGAATGTTTAATTGAGGTTTATTTAAACATTACATGTTATTTCTTTCTGTGTAGTGTCACCCATACATATGTAATTACCAAATCCTCTCTTTTTGAGGACCACTGATCTATATTATGCCTGGATGACAGCTGTACATAGAAGAGAAATCATTTATGTAGATCAGTGGTCCTCACTAGTATTGTTCAGAATACGAAGATGTTCGGCTATTTACATGTACACAACACGATCGCAAACAAAACTCACAACAAGAGCGTAAAAATACAAATATTTCATTCATGTTTTCTCTTTTTCAGTTCATTTTTGTTGTTGTTTTCAGTACACTGAGAAGCAGCGATCACATAAATGTATACATTACATACAAATGGATACAAAATAACAAACGAATGTTTAATTGAGGTTTATTTAAACATTACATGTTATTTCTTTCTGTGTAGTGTCACCCATACATATGTAATTACCAAATCCTCTCTTTTTGAGGACCACTGATTTAGAGTATACCTGAGGTGCCATATGAGGACCTCTGGCTGGTGGATTTATGAGGACCAAATTCAAAACTTAAACACAACAACACTTTCGACTTATGTCGGTTTTAGTGATTTTTTTCAAATCACTATCAAAATTTTATCACTAATAGAATTTTAAATTTTGATTAAAATAAAAAAAATTGGAGCGGTCACGCCTATTTTCGAGTGGGCGGGGCTCCATAGTTTGTAATATATTTAGCTATATCTTAGCTAAACTACATTTTTTTATTAGACGACCTTTAGACGACCTTTCCAACGATATGTAACATGACCTATTTATATGGACCAACTATTGATAAATTTCGCAAAATTATTTTTTGATCCGAAATTTTATTAAAAAATCTAAAAAATCCGGGAAAAAGGTCTATATGAGTAAGTAGATAAATTACAATATTTTCAATAATAATATAACATGACCATGTAGGTAATATAAATCCGAATATATTAAAGAGAGATTATGACATTTCACCATAAAAAATTTAATCTGTACTATGAGAAGCCGGTGTTCTGTATATCATAGAGGAGAAAATTCTTCCGCTCGGCCATAGGCCGGCAATACAGAGAATATGTACAATGCGAAGCCGGTGTTCTGTATACCATAGAGGAATCCTATCCTGCATACAAAATTTTGAAAAAATGTATTTTTTTAATTTTTCAGATCTTATAATTCTATGATTATAGTACCTACATACACATATGATACCTTAAATTAAATCTCAATTTGTTGGCTATTTATATAAATAAACTAAAATAACACTTATATTAAAAAAAATTCGGGTCAAAAAATATTATTTTCAGATTTACCCCATATTCGGTCCATACTTTATAATCATGATATATATTGGAAAGGTATTTTTCGTACCTTTTATTTAATGTATTAGAAATTATCAGACACCCAGTAGTTCCCGAGATATAGGCCTATATATTTTCAACTTTACGGGCCCGCCCCCTAGGAAAGTCACTAAAACTGACTTGTTCTACACTTTCTTTCAAGATAACAAACTTACAGTTTATAAATTAAAGAATTGTTTCCTTTTTTCCAAATTTCCCCACTGTACAACGTTTAAAATTAAACCTTTAACTTACAGCTATGGGGTTTTTCTTTGAATACGCCTATACGTTTAGAAATTTCAGATTTATTTGCAATTTTCTTTAATTCACCCCACTGAGCATAAGTTTTTAATTTTTAGCTACAAACACTTTTAAACCAAAAGTTTGGTTGAATACTTTTATGATTTATTTTCTGGGGGCTAATTCTCGCATTCGTATGCGAATAAATTTTCATTCGAACGTTCAAATTTTTTAACAATTGGGATTCCCTCATTCGATAGCGAATAAAATGTATCAAAATTTCTAATGATGCCTTTCGATAACGAAGGATCATTCGAACGCAACTTTGCGAGTTTTTACTCGTAAGCAAAGAAGTATTCGAAATAACGTTTTTTTTAGCAAACAGAAGACAAAAAAAGAAAATGTAAGTGAAAAAATTGTTACTTAAAAAAATATCATAATATTAATAATTTTATCACTTTTAGGTCAAAAATACCAAAAATAAATTTTACCCATACTTCCTTCCTTTGTGAGCCTAAAATGTCTTTTAAATCTAGAAAAAAACAGACATACATATGTATGTATATATGTATGTAAGAGTATGTACTTATTTATACTTACTCATTGCTTGTCAATCTTAAGGGGTCGGAGGAGTTTTTTATTTGTTTCCTTATGTTATTAATGTTTTCAATGTCGTCAGAATCAGAAGACGATGAGTAAAAAAACATTACTGGATCCATTTTTAATTTAAAATAATTTATTTAAAAAGTTTGCTTTTACTTGAGTTATTTTTTGCACAACCATATGTTTTTTGTTTACATTTTCTTTCATTTTATTCAGTATTGTAATACGTACTTATTTAAGTTTTTTACAACACTAAAGCAATGAATCGATTCGATTCGTATCGATTTTTCGATTCATTAGAAAATTTTGCACTGTCGAAATAAATTTCGATTCGAAAACAATTTCGATCACGATTGTCAGAATTAGCCCCCTGTTTTGCTAGCTATATAACTATCAAGAACAGCAGTGCTGCTATTTTGCAATAAACTTGTGTAAAGTGTAAAAAATTAATTAAAATAAATACTTCTAAAGGAATCACTGTAACTGAAAATCAAATCAAATCAAAAAATTTATTATTTTATATAATATGGAAAATAATCAAAAAACTAACCACTGTATTTTTAATTTAATCAGACATTTAATGAACAATTAGTCAAAACTTAAATAAAACCTGCTTATGACAGTTTAAGCCAAAATAAATTGGATCAATTTAAATTTGGTTAATTGAAATTTGTCTGAAAATTTTGTAACAATTTCTCCATGTGAAGACTTAATAATCAACTTTTGAACTACAATATACTTATGTATGATAGAAGGGTAATGCATAAAGTGCACTTCCACCCGGAGACCTTGTGGTCCATTGTGGTTCAATATATGTATCTAATAGTAGTTTATAATTTTTATCTTCATCATAATTTTTTATCGAAATTAAACCATTATTTGACTGACCAAATGGTTTTTTATTTTATGTACAATTTCATACAAAAAATGTTGTTCAAATAAATATTAATTATATATTCAAATAACAAATTTACTAAAATCGTATTAATTAAAATTACTACTGCTATTGGAAAAATAAAAGTCTAAATTTAACTAAATATTAAAATACAATAAACTGAGTTTAGTTCAATATACATAAAAACACCTAAATATTTAGCGAATTAATTGAAAAATACTTTCAAATAAAATTATTATTAAAAATATGCGTAAGAAAAACTCATCAAAAAACGTTTATTATTAAATTTATAGAAATATTTAAATACAATTAAAAAAAAAATTTAGAATTATTTATCATTAACACAAAAATTTAAACACCAAACAAACTATTCGGGAAAAATGGGTAAAATGTATGTATAATAAAAATAGTAAAATATTAACAATAACTACAAATTGTAAATTTCAAATATTGAACAAACAAACAATATTTATAATAAATGTAACAACAACTACACTTATTTTTAGTTAATTAATTTAACTAATTATTTATGAAAATACAATTGTTTACATACATATGTATATATTATGAATATAGTAAAAGAAAACAATAAATACCTACAGAAAACTAATTGTAATATATTTAATAAATATTTAAATTGTTAGTTAAACTTATATCATTTAGGTTTCAATTTTCTTTGGAACTTAACAAATATACAGTAATAATTATAGTATTTTTATTTAAATATTAAGTTGTAATCCGCTTAACCTTTAACTATCAATAGAAAATTTTGTTATTCGCAAGATTTTCTATAGAAAGTTAAGTAATATACAAAATTTTCAATATGAAATTCTGTTATACACAAGATTTTCTATAAGAAATCGTGCTATACACACGATTTTCTATAGGAAAGTTTTATTACACACAAGATTTTGTATAGAAAACTATTTCATAAACAAGATTTTCTATATGAGATTCTGTTATACATTAGGTTTTCTATAGGAAATTGTGTTATAGACAAGATTTTCTATATGAAAATGTTATTACACACAAAATTTTGTATAGAAAACTATTTAATAAACAAGATTTTCTATTTCAAATTCTGTTATACACAAGATTTTGTATAGAAAACTATTTTATAAAAAAGATTTTCTATAGGAAAGTGTGTTATAGACAAAATTTTCTATAGAAAAATTTTATTACACACAAGATTGTATTATAAACAAGATTTTCTTAGGAAAACTGGGGCCAAATTACCGCATTCGATATCGAGTAAAATTTATCGCAATTTTCTTATTTGAGATTATGACATTCGATATCGAGCAAGAAATTTAGTACATTTTATCATAATTTCGATATCGTAATTTTTCGATACGATAGCTCATTCGATCACGAATGCGGTAGTTTGCCCCTGTAATATACACACGATTTTCTATCGAAAACTGTGTTCTACACCAGAGTTTTATGGAAAACTGTGTTATACACATGTTTTATAAACAAGATTTTCTATTTCGAATTCTGTTATACAAAAGATCTTTTATAGGAAATTATGCTATACACAAGATTTTCTATAGGAAAATCTTATTACACACAAGATTTTGTATAGAAAACTGTTATATAAACAAGATTTTATATTTCAAATTCTGTTATACACAAGATTTTCTATAAGAAAATTTTATTACACACAAGATTTTGTATCGAAAACTGTTTTATAAACAAGATTTTCTATTGCAAATTCTGTTATACACAAGATTTTCTATAGGAAACTTTTATTACACATAAGATTTTGTATCGAAAACTTTTTCATAAACAAGATTTTCTATATGAGATTCTGTTATACACAAAATTTTCTATAGAAAACTGTGTTATACACCATATTTTCTATAGAAAACTTTTATATACACTGTGCTATATACAAAAGATCTTTTATAGGAAATTATGCTATACACAAGATTTTCTATAGGAAAATCTTATTACACACAAGATTTTGTATAGAAAACTGTTATATAAACAAGATTTTATATTTCAAATTCTTTTATACACAAGATTTTCTATAGGAAAATTTTATTACACACAAGATTGAATTGATTCAAGCCTATAATTGTTTATTTATAAACATCATATTTATTACTATATCGAAATAAAAACATCTACTACTTTATTCATTATATGAAATCTAACAAAATTATTGTAAACTCCTGCGAATACCAAATCTATTAAAAAAATGTTATTCAAATAAAATTTTTAGTTAAATTAAATAAGTAAAATAATTTTGTTTTGATATTTCTTTTTTAAAAGCTTAAAACAAAATGTAACATTATAATAAAATTCACAGTCTCTAGAGCCCCGAGATTGTAGAATTTTATTTAAAAAATAAATTTAAATACATAAGAATCATGTATTTAATAAAAAATATACGAAAGTACATAAATATACTCGTACATCTATAACATTGAAATTATCAAACATCTGGAACTAAAAACTGTTTATAAATATGTTCAAAATCTTTGTTTAAATAATTGTTTAAGTAAATTAGTATTAAATAATTAAGAAGTTCTAAAATTTGTATGTTTTAATTTATAAACAAAATCTAAAGAAAATGAAGAAAATTAATTAAAAAGACAAAAAAATAAAATGATTACTTGATTAAAAAAATAATAAAAAAAACTGAGTTTTATTGAAACATGAAACAGGTTCTTAAAATAAAGGTGATTTTTATATTATATTTATATTCATTAAGTCTATGAATATTTATAAAGGGTGATTTTTTAGCAACTTTCTTTTTGGCAGCTCAGCTGTTTAACATGGTAATCATGTTCAGTTTGGTCTATAATTTAACCATGAATCGACTTACAATCAAACAACACTTGCAGATTATTAAATTATATTATCAAAATTCATTATCGTTTAAGAAAGTGCATTGTATTCAGCGACGATGCTAATTTCTGGTTGAATGGAGGCGTAAACAAGCAAGAACTTCCAATGTATCCCAAAAAATACACTGTCTTGTGAGTATTATGGTCTGGTGGCATCATTAGACCGCACTTTTTCAAAGACGACGAAGGCAGGAAAGTTAGTGTAAAGGACGAGCGCTATCATGCGATTTATTTTCCCAAAATGGATGAATTGGTCTTTACTGACATGTGTTTCAACAAGACGGTGCCACGTCACATACAGCACGCGAATCAATGACTCAATTGAGAGACGAGTTCGGTGAACAGTTTTTTCATGTTTGGGACGTGCGCTATATTTTTTTAAAATAAAAATTGTATACATTTCTCTAAATTGTATGTTTTTTTTTAATCAAATCCGGAAGCTCTTAAAAATCACTCACACTTTAGATCCAAAAATATACTTATGTATGCAAGATAAAGTATCTAGAGCCTATTTTTGAACTCCAGTGTTCACAGATAATTATTCTTTTTATTTTGGACCATTATTAAAGGATCTAGAGCCTATTTTATAAATTCATATAAAAATTTTGTTCTTGGTAAAAACTACAAATTACACTGTGGCACAAATTCATGTTAGCAAAAGTTAGTTCGATTCTGAGAGTGAGGGGTGAAAATAGAGGCTAAATTATGTTAGTTCGAATTTTTTTTAATCGATCTTCGAACTTTGCTTTCAAATGCCGATTTTCAGCATATTGTTTATATTGTTTTTTAGCTATAACTCCTCGACTAATTGATATTTTTTAAATCTGTAAAAATTATTGCTAGAGACCAGGGGCCAAATTACCGCATTCGTGATCGAATGAGCTATCGTATCGAAAAATGATTTCGATATCGAAATTATGATAAAATGTACTAAATTTCTTGCACGATATCGAATGCCATAATCTCAAATAAGAAAATTACGATCAATTTTACTCGATATCGAATGCGGTAATTTGGCCCCAGTGCAATAATTAAAATTTTTTAAAAAATTGATTTAGAAAATTTTTGTGGTGCTTATGAAGCAAATTATTTGTTTCTCATGCTTTTTGAAAATATTTTCCACATAACTAAATCATTTTTGCTTTCTGTTTGATCTATAATATACTTCTCAGTTTTTTTAATAAATTTCATTTGAAAAGAAAAAAATCATAATACAAAACTTGCGTTTTTCAGCTTAATATTAATTTAAGAGGAATCTTCAAAGTGTTTTTATACCAACAAAACAATTTTTTGTTTTCAACCACCGCACAGGCAGCAATTTTTTTTTATTTCGTACAAGCGAACTAATTTCAAAAATAAAGATTCAGTTAAGACTCTCGCAAGAGTTATCACTGACGTAAACTAT
This sequence comes from Bellardia pandia, assembly GCA_916048285.2. Classification (NCBI taxonomy): domain Eukaryota; kingdom Metazoa; phylum Arthropoda; class Insecta; order Diptera; family Calliphoridae; genus Bellardia; species Bellardia pandia. The sequence goes on along the minus strand of OU696533.1, from coordinate 30,350,797 downwards.
GCCCCTAAAAAAAGTTTGCTTTAATTGATTTTATAATTGTATACAAAAATATTTTTAGGACAGAAAATGTTTGTTTTGAAACATAATTATAATTAACAAAGACAAACTGGGAAGCTTTTGGCTTATCTGCAGAAAACACCCAGAGTCTTTGGCGGGAATCGAACCCGCAACCCTCTGACTGATAGTCTGCCACACATTCGACTAGTCTATCGGGGCACCCGTTACTCATCTCTTATGCAATGGAAAAGTGAAAAGAAGAAGGCTATGTCTTTTGGTATACCAATGATGTGGTTAGACAACAGCCCGCATCAAGAAGAAAATTGCTATGGATGTATCAACTACTTATTCCTGAAACACTACAAACTCCCAGCAGAAGTATTCCCTCCCACTTTCAATATAGGTAAATTCAAGTCAAATGTACACAAACACTACTCCCTCTATCCTCCCTCCCATAGCTTATTTTCCTAGTTCGAACACAATGCATTGCATAAGTAGGGATCATCCCCCGAGTGCTGGTCCAAGGAAAAAAAAACCTGAAATAGTTTATTTTAGCTTCAATAAACTTTTTCTTACTCGGCCATTTTTTGGGAGTTTTTTTAAAAACTCTTCAGATAATTCAAAACGCTTAAAAAATGCTATAGTGTTTATATTCAAAAACTGTGCAATACCTTTTTTTTATAACATCATCTACGTTCAAAGTGTTTATTAGGGCCTTTTTGCTATCTACATCAGATTCATTCTTCAAAGCTTTTACCATTTTTTTTTTTTTTTTTTTTTTTGTTTCGACTGGTACATTTTCATCAAAAAATGCCAAAGCAACGCTTTTTGTCCCTAGATACGAAAGGTGACAGCAAAATTTTGCAAAAGCGACGGTAGCAATTTTACTTTCAACACTTTGATATTGACTTAATACTTTAAGAAGCATAAAATCGTGATACGGAGCTTTTATAGGTGATGGAGCACAAAACCAAGCCTCAACGTACACTTTGACAATAAAAATGGAAACATCACAAAGAGCATTTAGTTCAACCTCTGTTAAATCGAACTCGTCTCTAAACAAAAATATTTTTAAGGTATATATTGCCTTTGACATCCATCTTGCGTGATGCATAGCGCCTGGGGCTCGAAATTTTATACATAATCGGGTTGGTGTTTTTCCGAGAAATATTAGAGCAAGTTCTATAAATTCCCTATAGTTATCTCGCGGTTGTTTTTCCTGAAGAACATTATTAAGAAAATTTATAATTCGCTCCACATCACATAAACTTATAGCGTTTTTAACTTTCTCATTTTCGATACCGATCCTGAAATTATCAATGTTTATTGATGGCCAACACTCGTTGAATTATTTGAACATTAGGACCTGTCTTGCAAAATTTAACATCAAAAACGCTTTTAAGAATAAGTTCAAGGATATGATGCCTATAATTTTTCAATTATGGAACAAGTTCCATTGAATCGTCCAGTATTAACTGCTGTTGTATCGAAATCTAAAGTGATTTGCAAATAGTATGTGCTTGTGCTCTTCCAGTACCACTTTTCAAAGCAGGTACTTCCAGCAGCTGGTCAATGTTTCCGTTTGATATAAGAATTGGAAGACGGTCGACTTTTTCCTTTTCTTCTAAGGCAGGCAGTAATTTTCCGTCCCAATGGAGACAAACTGCATCAAAATTGTTGGAATTAAATTTATTTTTCAATTCAGATAGAACGTAGTTTTTGTCTAGAAGCACGAACCGATTCTTTGTTCAAAATAATACTGCAATATCATGACCACACTGGCACACTTCCTAGAAAAAATAATGCAAAACGTTAATAATTTCGAAAAAATATATATGTACATATGTATGTAATTGTTGCTCCAATTGCTTACTCATTTTTTTTTTTGCTTCAAGCGTGCTGCTTTCTTTGAAATTCTATTTCTTTTCGTTGTTCAATTCTACGTTATTTTCGTGCTAACTCATAATATATGTATACCATACATGAAGCCGGGTCTTCCTTCCTTTCGCTGATTTATTAAAAATATCTTATCTTCTTCAATGCTTATCATTTCTAATGCATTATTGTGTGCTATATCAAATAAAGCATCTAAAGTTTTTTAAAATTCTGTTTCTTTCCTTTTTTGATTTTCACTTTTTTGGTTGCAATGTTTTTGCAATGATCCCTATTTTGTGTATAGTTCTTTTAATTTGGCGATACAGTGCCTTAATTCTCTTATTGGAATTCTAGCTTTTTCCCAGAACGTTATAACATCTTTTACGGTTATTTAGGAACTCTCGTGTAAATTTAGCTTTTTATTGCGAATATGAAAAAAGATGGTAATTTATTGCCACATATTTAATCTACTTGCGAAGCACGAAAAATTGCACTCTTTTCTAATTTTTATCGCAAGTTTATCTGCACTAGCTGTAAAAATTTAATATTATTGTAAACAAAGCAAATTATTTTCTTGTTGCTGGAAGTAAAGAAAGTAAATACGTACGAATGTATGTTTTTTTTTCAAATAAGCTAACTAATTTCCACTCACTTTTTTTGTGCATTATAAAAAATATTTTCCACAAATTGTAAATTCTGTTTTTTTTATTCTGTTTGTTTATTAAAAACAACTGTCAAATCGAATCAAGTTTTTTGGTCATGTAAACAGCATAATTCATAAACATGATTCAGAGAGCGAAGAAGGTAATTCAAGTCGTCGTGGAAACATAGTATAATACTACGTTTCCACGGTACATGCTTCGCTCTCTATTCATGCTTCACACCCCAATCATGAGTGAAACAACTTGCTTCACCATACAAAATTTTAATACTACGTTTCCACGATACATGCTTCGCTCTCTATTCATGCTTCACACCCCAATCATGAGTGAAACAACTTGCTTCACCATACAAAATTTCAAGAGCGAATCAAGTAGATTCATATTGAATCAACTTGCGAAGCACGAAAAATTGCACTCTTCTCTAATTTTTATCGCAAGTTTATCTGCACTAGCTGTAAAAATTTAATATTATTGTAAACAAAGCAAATTATTTTCTTGTTGCTGGAAGTAAAGAAAGTAAATACGTACGAATGTATGTTTTTTTTCAAATAAGCTAACTAATTTCCACTCACTTTTTTTGTCCATTAAAAAAAAAATATTTTCCACAAATTGTAAATTCTGTTTTTTTTTTATTCTGTTTGTTTATTAAAGACAACTGTCAAATCGAATCATGTTTATTAGTCATGTAAACAGCATGATTCATAAACATGATTCAGAAGGCGAAGCTGGTGATTCAAGTCGTCGTGGAAACATAGTATAAGAGCGAATCAAGTAGATTCATATTGAATCTACTTGCAAAGCACGAAACATTGCACTCTTCTCTAATTTTTATCGCAAGTTTATCTGCACTAGCTGTATTGTAAACAAAGCAAATTATTTTCTTGTTGTTGGAAGTAAAGAAAGTAAATTCGTACGAATGTATGTTTTTTTCAAATAAGCTAACTAATTCCCACTCACTTTTGTTTGTCCATTAAAAAAAATTATTTTCCACAAATTGTAAATTCTGTTTTTTGTTTATTCTGTTTGTTTATTAAAGACAACTGTCAAATCGAATCAAGTTTATTAGTCATGTAAACAGCATGATTCATAAACATGATTCAGAAGGCGAAGCAGGTGATTCAAGTCATCGTGGGAACATAGTATTAGTCGCATCAACGGTAACGCTGATTGTGTTTAATTCTTTAATTTTCTTCCACTTTTTTCAAAAATTTTATCAATGCACACTTGTTTGTTTATTATTTATGTATATACAGAGTTGCATTTAGAAATAATTTCTATGACAATGCTGCCATTGGCAGATGCATAAACTTTGCACATATGACAATGAAGAGTTTTTGTCAATTGTTTGTTATATGTTACTCTAGACACTAACCATCATCGTTTGAATATTTTCATATGCCGTGTTTCTTTAACACAACAACTGACAGCTTAGAATTTGGCGGCAAAAAAACAAAACAAACGTAAAATGTGTAAATAAAAAAGACTATCATTTATTTGTGAATAGTGTTTGATTTGTAATCTTGCTGTTGCTTGCTATTGCATTAATATTTCCTTAATTATTTTAGTTTTTTGTATTAAATGTATTCTATGCATTAAAGAAAATGCTTAATTTAAATTGTGTTATTTGTGCTGAACTATTCACGCCTTCCGATGATGTTCATGTCACCATTTGTGGACACATGTTCCATATAGCTTGCCTAAGTCAATGGCTACAAAGGTACAAAGAAGAGGGGAATATGAAATACTGGATTTATGTTGTGTTAAAATTAAATGTTAATACTTATGTACTACTTGTTTTCGTTTTTTATTTTTTTTACTTCAGGTCTAAAACATGTCCCCAGTGTCGAAATAAATGTACCGATCGTAATATTATACGAGTTTATTTTAACTTGGCCAATTTGGATGTTAGTCGCATTGATGTTGGTTCACTGCAGGAACAGTTGGACAATGTGCAGCTACAGTTGAAGTTTAAAGAAAAGGAATTGCAAAAGGCCGCAGATCAAATAAAAAGTTCCAAAGAAACACAAAAGAAGTGCATGTAAGACAATAATATTTTAGAGTATTCTAATTATTTGATATGTTTCTTGTAAAGTGGTTTATTAGTAATTTAATAACTATTTATTATTCTTAGGAAAACAATAGCCGGCTTAGAGAGAGATTTGCAAAGCAAAAGTTTTCTAATACTCAACTATGCTGAGAAGGTAATTTAAAACAAAAAAAAAACAACTCCAATTTTATTATATTTTTATAATAAAAACATAAATGAACAAATTTTTTTTATAATGTAGACAAAATTGCTTGAATCACAAGTAAAAGTGATAGATAACCTGCGTAAAGAATGTAAAAATCTCAAAGATAAAATAGATGCCATGGAAGGTGTCAATACACTGTTAACATCAACCATGAGTGATGCTGAAAAGCTGCTTAAAAATGAAAATGATCCTAACATATTGTCCGTTTGGGTAGCAACGCTAAAAAGGTATGTAAGTCAAAAACAATAAAATAAAATAGTTAATTGAAATACTTTATTATTATAATAAATTGCAGAGAACTAAGAGTATGTGAAAACAAAAAGTCTGATATGCGTGGTGTTTTAAAAGTAGTACAAAATGATTTGCGCAAAGAAATTGAGCAAAGAAAGTAAGTTTGTTAAACATTTAAGTATATATGTATGTATATCAACACTATTTATAAAAACATAAATTGCAGAAAACAAGAAGAAAGAATATCCCTGTTAGAAAGTGAGAATTATCAATTATTGGAAAAGGTATTTATATACAATAAAGACAAAAAAAATATTAATTTTAAATTATTTAAAAATTAGATCAAATGTCTAGAGGCCACTATTAAAAAGAATAGTTATAATAATGATTACGACAAATCTCTTAATGGTACAATTGGTTTAAATACTGCTTGTAACAATAGTATTGATATAATGTCCCCACCAATAGCTAAAATTAAGGAAGAGAAACGTTTAACTATATCGCCCACTATAGTAAGTTATATTAAATCTGTAAAATTAATTTGTTTATCAAAACATTTTTCTTTATTTAATTTTTAGAAAGATAATATTAAAAAAATTGAAGAGTCCTCATCACCTTATTTGAATATTAAATCATGTAGTGTTCTGCTGCCACCTTTATTAATGAAAAATCATGAAAATCGCATTGGGAACAATACAAAGCCAATGGGCAACAAATTAACAGTATTGAAAATTTCACCCACGAAACCGAAATTGAGTGCGATACGTAAAACAAAAAGTGATTTAAGTCTAACGGTAGGAAATTGAAATAAATATGAAATCAAATAATTTGAATAAAATTTACCATTTCTTTATTCTCAGTACTCCATATTAAAAAAACCACGTCTTGACTTAGCTTCTAGTTCGGGAAATTCTGGTTCCACTATGAAACCCCTAGCAGCTAACTTTGTGTTTAATGGTTTTGGTGGCTCCGAACGCATAGATCCTTTCGATCGTAATGTGCATTCCGATGATGATTGTCAAGTAGTTACTGAAGCCATAGAACAAACAGAAGTGAAACAAAAACCTACCGCACTTACAACCAGTATACACAGTCGTTTGAAAACTGGTGGTTTGCGTAATTTCAAATTAACCAAGTGATTTGCAGTCCCTAAGTTTTTTGTTTAAAAAAAAGAGCTGAACTGCTTTATGTTGCCTCTTAGTTTATATAGTAGTTTTAGTTAGTAAAAAATTTATAAGATTCAATTTTTTATTTCCTTAATGAAAATTGTGACAATTTAATTTATGTTCATTTTTTTCATTTTATTATAATAGTTGAATTTAATGTTTGCCTGTACAATAAATATTTAATGCAAGAATTTATTTAAACATTATAAAAAACAAAATTACCTTGTTTGCTATTCATTTTTCTTACTTTTATTATATATATATAATTCTACTGTACGTGTGTTGTGACTGAACTCCTCCTAAACGGCTGGACCAATTTGCATAAATTTTTTTGTATGCGTTTGCGTGGCACCCCGGGTGCTTTAGATTTGCAATTTGGTCCAATTGGACAAAGGGGCGTAGTACCTCCCATACAAACCACAAATAAAAAATCTATTATTTCTGCTTCTGATAACGGTATGTGAATTTGTATTTGAAGGCATAGCAACGTTTGCCGGGTCAGCTAGTTTATTTCATAAATTTCTTTCAAATAAGTTTAAATTTATAAAAACCAATAAATTTTTGATAAACGTTCATTTATTTTTTTCTAACGTAAAAAAAGTTCCAAGAGTATAAAAAATATACACTAAGCCAACTTGTAGAGCCAATGCTCTCAGGTCTCAAAGAAGTTTTTTCAAAATCAGGATTACATTAAAAATTTGCTACAAAATCTTCCTCATAGATAGATATACATGTATACAGTGGTAGACATGTGGTTTGCAAACTTGGTATCTTTTGCAAATATTTTCTACTGTTAATTATTTTTTAAACGTGTTGCATGTCACTCTAAGATCGCGCCACTCTTTTACTACTTTTTTTATATTAATTCGCTGCATTTCTGTGGTTTTCTTACCAAAACCAAAAACTCTGGACAGTAATTTATTCTCATAAGAGAAAACATTCCTTTAAATACAAATTACATATTAATAACAACTGCACATCTTCTGGGCATACTCTTCGCCAGAGCCATTGGAATTTGTGATCCATTGAATGCAGTAGATCTTCTAAGAAACCAACGTGCTCATATTATACGTATAATATCATAACTAAAATTAAAGAAATCTTTTTTTTTTTTTTTTTGCAAACATTACAAGTTTATTAGATATTTCTAAATGTTATAGGTATAAAAAAGCCGCATATAAAAATTATTGGAAAATAAATACCAGATTACAAAATTTGTTAGGAAAAAAGAATACTCGTGCTATTAATAAATCCTTTGTATAATGAGTACTTATGGGTGTGTAGTTCTATATTTTGAACGTATATTTTAAGCTTCTTTCTGTTAGTCGTTTATATAAATTTCTTTATTTTTTCAAAAAGCCGAATTGTGTTGGAGTATTTATTGCTTATTGATAATTTTCTTTTCGGCAGTACCAGTCCATTCCTCTTTTAAGTCAACTTTACAACCCAAATCGCGTAATGCAGCCTTAACATCTTGCAAAATGGATGGATGTTCGCTAATGGCGGTATTTAAGACATCTTCAACGCCAAAAGATAACCAGGTGTCACATTGTTCCCTAGAGCGTGACACCATATTACGTATGGACCAGGCACCATTGCGCTATAGGAATATAAATAATAAAATGTAATAAAGGAGTTATATGTACATAAGTGTTTTTTTCATACCTGAACAATTTTATTTTTTTGATGTAAACGCATTGATTCAACAATATTTTCCGAAATGCCTGTATCAAATAGTGTTTTACTATTATCCTTAACACGTAGTGTTAACGTGGAAATACAACCTAAAGCTGCAGATACCAGATTTTCGTTGGCCTGAAATTATTGTTAGCGTATTTATAATTTATAGTATTAATTGTATTTTTGTTATTTACAGAATTGATTTGATTTTCCTACCATATGAGTGTGTAGCAACTCTTTAAGTATGGGAGCAATGCCCTGTTGTACTATGTGACTTTTAACGGTATCATGACCTGCCAAGGCACGTAAAAGTTTTAGAGCTTCACGATTTAAACGCACTGAATTTATATTGTTTGACTTGTAGAAAATAAATAATAAAAAACATAAAAATTAATTTACACTAATTAATATTACACTAAGAAATTACAATTCTTACCATTGCTTGTAGCACCAATTTAATACCCCCAGCTTCATCGACAGTAGTACAAAACTCTTGACGCACCGCCAATGTACCAATAGTCAATAGCAAATCAGCCAATATTACTGTATCTTCAAATTCAGCCAGAAGATTTGTCAAGTCGACTATAAACTCAGCAGCCAATTGACGTGCATGCTCATGAGCACATCCGAATTCTACACGGATATCATCATCTAAGACCAAAAAACGGCAGACTGTCAAAACATCACGCAAAACTTTACTCTTTTCTTTACAGACAAAAGGTTTTATATGTTGTATGATATTGGCACTTATAATATTTTGTCGATTCATTTCATGCATTACACAACATTTCTGAAGCCACTGTAAAGTCAAACAAACTACCTGATCATCGTCGACATATGAGTCCAGTAAACGTTTTGCTAAGGACAATGAATTGCCATCAAATATATCAGGTTGTGTATTATAAACACTATTTAAAGTTTTAAGAGTAGACTCGACAACATCAGTATTGATTTTGCTGTCTGTTAAATCAAGTTGTTGATTTAAAATTAGTAGCAGCAGAGAATTTACACTGTTTTTGGCTGCCAAAACTCGATGTGCAATAGATTTTTGACATTCCTCCTCGATAGTTTTTAATAAGTTCAATAACTTTTCTTTGTCTTCGCATTTATCGTCCAGATAGACTTTGAGATTTTCAATGGACTCATTAAGAATTGGCTTGCCCGAATCAGCATTGATGGTCAAATCCTTTATAATGTTTGCTAAATTAATGCCCTAAAATAAATGAGCAAATTTTCATATATTATTGTAAAATATCTAAATATGCGTCATTTGATTATGTTTAATGATGCAGAAGTGATTCTACAAACCCCCCGCCCTTGCTTACTTAAACATTAACATACTTGTGCTTCAAACTGCTTGATGGTCTCCTGTTTGGCTTCTTCTGGTGACATATCAAACTCCACAATGTTTTCTTTAACAACATCATCGAATGTATCTTGAGAAATTACTTTCGCCATTCTTTCAGCAGTTGTTTTTTGTTATTTCAATAAGACAAAGAGTTTTCTTTATTTCAAGTTGTTACAACTTCCCACGCACGTCTCTAAACCTTAATTTTATTTTTCTATTGTTGAATATTTATGAGAAATTTTATTTGAAATTATTATAATTTTTAGATTTAACTAAACAATTGTTGAATTTTGTTAATTTTTTAATTAATTTTAATTTTTTGTTAATTATCAGCTGTTTGCGTAGTAAGAAATGAAGTTACCGGAACTGTTTTTGTTATGTGAACAATGTGGTATCTTGGTCATTTCCTTAAAACCGCTTGTTTTAGCCATTTATCCGCTTTTTAGCGGAAACTATTTAAATTAAACTGTTTCAAAAAAAAAGTTTCATTATTCCCTGCAGACGGACGGATTGTCCGTTTCATTTTCAATGGCAAAACCAAAAGCACATTTCATAGGACCGATGAAAAAGCGCAAAAAACATCAGAGAGATGAAACGGATTGTGTCGGAAATTTGAAGAAAATTCGCAACCCAAAGAATGACCAACCCATAAAAATCAAAAATTCACAATATCAAACTATGAATGGACATCACTCGCGTAAAATGCAGTTAGCTAAATTCACAAGTTGGTTCTCGGAAAAGTCTCAAGAATCGCCACATCAATTAAATTATGAATTATATACCAAGCATCGCTTATCAATTTTTCTACTCAAACAATCGGCCTTTGCACAACGTAAATTCACACGTCTAAAGATGCAAAAATATATTTGCGTGGAGAAGACCGCAAATCAAATTGCAAAGTTTTTGGTCCCCGATAAAAAGAGGAAAACACTAATCTGTATTGGATGAACAGAAATTGCCGGGAATTTACCAATGAAGGGATATATAAGAACACCAAATAGAAAAATAATTACTGCCCTAAGGAATAGAGCTGCGGAAATTTTATTCGTCAACGAGTTTCGAACGACCAAACTTTGTGGAAATTGTCATTGCGAAAATATTACATCAAGATCACCACATAGGTACCAGTATTGCCCAAACTGCCGTACTTGTAGGAATCGGGATGTGAATGCTGGCATCAACATACTATACCTAGGAGAATGTCATATAAATGAAATTAAAAAACATGTCAATTTTATCTAAGAATCATTATTATTGTAATGTTAAATATGATTACTTGACCGTTAATAAATAAAACGGTTTAACTCTATTGGATTCACATGGCACAATTGTGTAATGTGGGTCTGAAAGGGTTAAATTAAACTGTGTGTTTCAAAACTAAGCATTATCATTTTCAATAACTTTCAAATGTTCATCTGTTGTGTTTTGGATAACGCATACATTTAGCTAAATCCATTTATTTGAAAGTATTTTAGAGTTAAAAACGTTTTTTGTCGGTATATATAAAAGTTCGATCGAGATCCAATCGATTAAATTTTAAGAACTGAAAATTCATGACGTGATTAAAGAAATATAACCGATATCATTTCTCATTTATATTCGTCGTCTTACTCTTTCCAATATAATAAAAATTTGAATGATTTTCATAGAAATTCTTGTGTTAATTAATTTTGAAAAGTAAGTTCTCGTTGGAAAATCCTTTATAAAATATTTTAAATTTTTTCATTTGTACATTCTTGTAAGTTAGCAACTTAGCAAAATTGTAAGAACAAAACAATGTAAATAATATATAATTTGGTCAAAAGTTTTAGACAACTATTAAATTTTACATTTGTGAAATAATGTTTAATGTATTAATAAGATAAAATGAGAAACTATATAACTCATTTTATCTTATTAATATAATATATGTACCATATTGAAGACAATTATATTGAAAACAAGTAAATGATGAAACAGAACAATAAAAAACGACTCTCAGAGAAAACAGGCCCATAATTGAAACGACGGCTGCAACTGCAACAAAGGTGATATCATACGGGTTGTATTTTACATATGTATGTACTGTCATGTATGTACTTCTTACCCATATGTAATTCCGTATGTATGTCAAAATTTCCATTTTATATACGATTCATAATTTTTGGTTTCAAACCTGTTTATGTTTTTCGGTATGGCATAACCTATAAATGTAAACAAAAGCTGACTTTTTAACGTGTATAAATTTTAAGAATTGCTTCTTTTGACCAATCTAACTGCAATAAATATAATAAACATAATTTAATTTGTTAAAAATCGGAAAATACTTATTTTTCCATGTTCATTATCCATTTTCTTTATTTTTTCTTTACAATATTTTTTTTCAAACAATTTTGTTTCAAAACAAACCAGCTGTATTGTTTCTGTTTGTCGCAGGAAAATAGAGCATGTTCTAATCGAAAAAATTACATATGTATTTCCACATATATTTTACACATGCAAAATTTCATATGTATCACACGATGTATACAACTTTTACAGATGGAAAATTTGACAGTACATATGTAAAATACATCCCGTCTGATAGCACCTTAAGAGTGCTATATTCGGCTATGCCGAATCTTATATATCCTTCAGCTTTGTTGTGGATGCATAATTATATTATATACATACATACATACATTTTATATATATTATATTGTTACGTTTTTACCTTTTAAATATTGTTACGTTTTTACCTTTTAAAAACGGTGGTTTATTTCCTTTAAATAAACCGGATTCTTTTTAATTGCAAAATAAAAGCGTCAAGTAGTTTGAAGAAAATATGTATAACGAGTCTTTATTTATTTAAATGTACACAAACACAATTAAAAAAACGGTATAATGAACACACTGACTTTTTACACACTTATATTACGGTTTAAGAACACACTTAAAGTTTTCGAACACTTTGTTTGATCAACGCCATCTGGTGATGAACAATATTAATACACTAAGTTTTTTTGATGACATTTTCAGAGGTTGTCTCGGATTTTTGCTCATATCTCCGTTATTTATGCACGGATTTTAGAAGTGGACTTTATATGGGGTCTGTAATCAAACATGGACCGAACTAAAAAAATTTAATTTTGCGATTTATTTTTGCATAAAACTTATTTTTGCTGAATTTTTTCTTGATATTCCAATTTTATAGGCATTTGTGTATAATTGAGCAATATTTCAGGAAGATTTTTGTATGGGGGCTATAAGAAATCATGGACCGATTCTTACTATTTTCCGCACACTTTCTTCTTTTATCATAAAAACAACGTATACAAAATTTCATGGTATTATCTGCAATATATTTCAAAATATTGCAATAAAATGGACAAAAAATATCAAATTTTTATGGAGGTTGTCTCACATATTAGTCCATAACTCTGGTTGGTTTAAATCGATTTTGCTGATTTTAAATAGTAAACTTCTCGAAAGCATGTCTGACAGAATTATTGAAGATTTGGATCCCGAAGATATCTGGGGACTTCAGAAAATTGATTTCAACAGACAGACAGACGGACATGGCTTAATAGACTCCGTTATCTATAAGGATCCAGAATATATATACTTTATAGGGTCGGAAAATTATATTGTGGAAATTACAAACGGAATGACAAATTTATATATACCCTTCTCATGAAGGTGAAGGTTATAAAAACGCTAAAGGACTGCATTTATTTACTACCTCTATTCATCCCTTTAAAAGCAACTCTGCAGCTAAAATGTCAAATTCTATAATAAAAAGAGAGAATATATAAAATCAACAAGAAGAAGCATTTTATAAAATCTCTTCTTGTGCATTATTCAAGTAAAAATTTTAATTCGTCACATTTTTAGTAAAAATTACGAAAACCCCTCAGTGTTAACCAAATAAAGACAACTTTAAAACACAAATATCACCTGCAACAGCATCTGTATAATTTTCTCAATATAATATAATTTGAAATTAATTTGCATAATTTTGAACTCTTAAAATGGAAGACGATTGGGGTAAGTGCTGGCAAAAAAGTAACTTTCAGTCTTGTAAGTTCAAAGGAATTTATTTTCGTACAGAAGGTCACTTCCCCAAATTAAAAAAAACTGTCCATGTGCTTTATAAACAAATTATAAAAATTCCTTGTGTATATTTATAGTAGTAAGAAAATGTTTAAAAATTATGAAATTGTACATGAAATCAACAATTGTAGAAATATAAAAAAATCTTTTGAATACTTCTAGAAAGTGCTGCTGACAAGCCTGTAGTTATACCAGACAATATCAACAAATGGGCTGGTGAGGATGACGATGATGACGTTAAAGTAAGTTTATTTATTATGTTTTATAAATACATACATATTTATTTATGTTTTTTTTTTTGGTGATACAATTTAGCATAGTTTTTTTTTTACTCAATTGACACGTGTATAATTTTTTTTGTTGTCTATGTTGTTTGTCGCACCCCCTTGTATTTATGTACAAGAGTGTGTGGTTTGTTATACGAGAGTGTGTTTTGTTAATGTGCAGTAAGTTACTTCATTTTGCCTGTTTTGCATATTGTATTAGTTAAACTAAATAAACTAGAAAGTGGTTTTCAACAAGTTTATTTTATTAAACGAGCTTGTGTTTTATTTATTATTTTACTATAAGTTTAACACATACTAAAATATGTTTATTAATAACTTTCAATTTTATTTTTCTATTTATAGGACAGTTGGGATATTGAGGAGGAAGAGAAAAAGGATGAAGAAAAGACAGATTCAAGCAAACCAATGGCACCAGTTAAAACGAAACCTAATAAAGCTCTGAAAACAAAACTTGCCGAGCAAGAGGTAAATGACTTTTTCACAAATATAGAATATTTGAGTGTAACATGTAAAGTATAAATACACGGTATAGCTGCATATAAAACTCTTATTCAAAACTTCATAATAACTAATGACGTTTACTTTACTTCAAACAGAGACTAGCAGAAGAAGCTGAAGCTGAGCGTATAGCAAATATGACACCAGAAGAGAAATTGGCTGAAAAATTGCGTCTACAAAAAATTCAAGAAGAATCAGATTTAAAGAGTGCTTTAGATACTTTTGGTGTCTCTGACATTGGTAGTGGTTTAGATGCATTTAATCCTGAAACTGAAGAAGAATTCAAAGAATTTGGAGCGACGATTAGTTGGAAATTGGCACAATATAAAGAATCACCTCATTTTGGCCAATTTATTGAGGATTTAGTGCGTAGCATAGGAGTACATCGTAAGTTTATTTAAATTCAATACCTAAATCATGAGCAATTTTTAATCTTCTGTAATTTTTAAATTTTAGTGTCTCTAGCTGATTTGAAAAAACTGAAAGTTAATGTTGAAAACTTGCACACCGAAAAAGTGAAATTAGAAAAACAAAATGCCAAGAAACCTGCCGGCAAATCTAAGGGAAAAATTACGCTGAAAAAAGAAAGTGATGTAAGTAAAAAATAATAATGCAAATTCTACTCAAAATATTGAAATAAACATTAAATTAATTTCATAATTTTAGGATATTGATGTCTATAATAAATACGGCAACGATTATACTGCGACCTACGATGATTACGATGATTTCATGTAAAGTCACCCACATCAGTCAGTCATATATACCTTTGTATTTTTTACTTATCGATCCCTCTAAAACGACAGTCTTTCAAAAATTCGTATGTTGAGTTCTTTCTATTATTATTATTATCAATCATCAGAAACAGCCAAACAAATTGTTTATGATGCTGATGTGATACGCAATTATCTCATCCTCCTCATCATATATTTTTATAAAAAAAGAAAAAGGAAAAAAACAGAAAAGATGTTATAAAGCACACACAGGAATTTTAACAATATGTTAAAAACCAATCACTTTTTTGTTTTGTTATATAATCAAGAAATACCATATATTTCTTAATAAAAGAGTAGAAGTATAAAAAAATGTAACAAATATCTTTTCATATAAATGAAATATAACAAATTTGTACATTTTAAACTAGAAAAAACGAACATTTATTTTTCATTCAGGTAGAGTAATTATGTAACAGTCAAAGTGAATTTTTTGTTTTGTATAAAAAATATATGTATATTTAATAGCAAAACTAGAAAATTTAGTATTTTTTAAATATATTAAATATTGGAAGGATGGTTGAATACTATATACACGCAAATTTCGGTATAGGTATAATTCGACAAATTCATTATATCCAGAATACTTTTTTAAATAATTTGTAAGCGATGTGGCATTAGCAGGTAATTTGTTAATTCCGATTTGTTCATCTGATGCAGTTTATTACTAATTGTTCTTTGGGAGTGTCGGGTAATTATCAAGGATTACTCTATTATTCCATAAATTGTTTCCTTATCTGATACCATTTTCCAACAGAAAGGAGTTTGATTTTGATATTTTTTGAAGTGCTCCACTAAATGAGCTCGGGATTATAACTTCAATTCTGATTCCTTAAGAAGTTTAATTAGTGTAAATTGTTATGATGGGTTTTTAAAAAAAATTTTTTTCCACAGGGACATGTTGGAGGAACATAAAAGGAATGTTTAAAAAATGGTGACAACATTGCTGACAAAAACAAAATGCATGTTGTATTTGTTGCCGTGTCGCATTCACCAAGGCGAATTAATCAATAAGGTAAGTGCGTCGCGGCAAAATATACAACAATCCAAAAACAACAGGCTTTTTGTTTTGTTGTTTTGTCGTTAATATGTAAACATTTTAAGACTTTCATATGTATGTATGTACATGCTCGTTAGTGTTAAAAAATTTGGCTGTATTGTATCCAATTTTCCGGTTTATTTCAAACGCATCTGTATACATACAGAGGCGAGCAAAATAAAAACAAAATTATTTTATTCGTAACAAATGGCAGTAAAAAACAATAATTAAATATGTATATGAATTCAATGAGTAAAAGAAAAATCGAAAATAACCCGCACAAACTCTATTTTGCACGTTTCATAAATTACACCTGTTTACGCTCCCCCTTATCTTATTAGCAGAAATCATGCAGATTTACCGTTATATTTGATCTTATTGTTCTTCTACATAGAGCAGTTAAAACGAGTTTCTTGCTAATCAAAGCAGATCTTTTCAATTACTATCATATTTAAAATAAATTGTTGATTTTTTGCATAAAATTAAGAAAATATCTGCAGAAATTGAAAATAGTGTTGTGTGCCTGACCGAAAAGAGCTGTTCTTTACGAACCATTTCCAAGAAGCTTAACATTAGTCAATCGGCGGTGATTGCAGCTCAAAAGCGACGAAATGTGACTCCCAAACACAGACTTTTTTGGAGTTTTATTATAAACATCTGTTTGAATAAATTATGATTCCGCACATTCAGCAGATTTTGTTTTTGTTCTTCAAATTAGTCGCTTTCTAAACATTTATGAGTCTTTTTTTATTTTTTATCGAAAAACTGATTAATCAGTTTTTGGTCATCTAAGGCAATCTTAAAAGACTCATTTTGCTGATATTATCAAAAACAATCTTCCAATTGCTAGCTGGGATGGAAGAAAGTAAATAAAGGCCCAACTATAATATGCATAAGCAAGCTTAAGCAAATTGCAAAAGTTAACGAAAAGGCTGTCAAATGCATAACCAGTTCAGAATTAACTTTCAGGTGGCTACAATGACTTTGAAACTTTTTGTCCACAGTTGCTCATTTATGTTTAAAAAATGTTTTTATTTTAACAAAAAGCCATTAAATGACTATATTTTATAAATATTATTATATTATTTTATAATTAAAAGAAAACTTCGTACCAGAAACGCATAATTTTTCCTTTTTTTTTAATTTATCGGCAAAAGTACTAAAATGTACACCTGTGGCAGCACTACATTGTAAATAATAATAAACGTTTACATATGTTTTGTTAATTTTCGTATTGTGTTTGCAAAAATGGATAAAAAACTTAAAAATTTAAATAATATTAAAATATTAAAGTTAGCGCTTGAAGGCCTGTGCACATTAAAAGAAATAAGTCAACTACACTGTAAAAGAAGAAGACGCTCTTGTTCTGTCAGAGAAATAAACAGCGACAGAAAGACATTTTTGTTAATATAAAAAGGGTCGCTTTTATTGTAAAGGCACTTATTTTTTTCCGCATTTTCTATTAAATTTAAAATAAATACATTTTCTTCCATTTTGTTCAAAACACAAACAAATAACAACAAACAGCTGATTTCGTACAGAATGTGCGATCAGTTTCGCTTTTTGCTTAAGCAAATGACAGTTGAAAAACTTAACGAAAAGTTTCGTTAAGTACATTATAGTTTGCCACATACAATTTATATGTGTTCGCACGTTTGCTTAAGCTAGCATATGCACATTATAGTTGGGCCTTAACTCATTTTGAGACAGCATTAATTTCAAATTGTGTTTTTAAACTTTAATTGCCTACCATATTGTTTACCATATTTTTTGCTACCGCTCGATTAATCAGTAATCGTTTTATTTGTAATCACTAATAAATGCATTTTTGTTTACGTTAAGCGCTAAAAAATATTGTACATAAATTTTAGAAATATGAACGCCCAACTGAATGCCGAATTGGACAACGCTTTACAATGTTTATTGGAAACATATCAGCTTTCTCTCGAGTTTGGCAATGAAGGTAAGCAAGAAATTGTAAAATGTTTACATTAAATATTGGCACAAACATCTTCCTCATGACAGAAACGCAAAATCCTAGAACCTATTTGGAAATGGCTGTCAAATTGTTGACAACTAAAGAGAATGCGAAACGCATGGATGAAGCCATTGAAGTAGCCAAAGAGAGAGGCACCACTGAGGATTTTGAAAATGAATATCACCAACAGTTGAATGCACGCTTGTCTAAGAAATATGACGTGAAAAAGTGCTCAGATTTCAAGAATTTTAAACAGCAATTATTGCAAATTGCGCAGGCAATGGAACAGGGATATGAAGAAGCCACAGGCAGTAATGTGACACGCGTTGAGAGTGATGATTTTGTAATGGAAAGTGAGATAAATGTGTTTGATCCTTTAACCAAACGGCGTATGCAAAATCCGGTAAAAAATACCGTCTGTAATCATCATTATGAGAGATCTTCTATTTTGGAAGCCATACAAATAAACAAACGTTTGAAATGTCCCGTGGCAGGTTGTGGTAATAAAAATTTTGTCATGCAACAGCATTTAGTAGATGATAACACGTTTAAAATACGTTTGCAAAAAATGCAAGATTCAGAAGTCGAAAATTAATACAAACATTTTAAATTACTAGATACCTGTTAGTTCTTAAATTTTATTTATATTTCACCGTTTCGTACATTCTTATGAAATAAACGACATGAATTGTTTTCCTTTTTTATCTCTCACATTCCAAGAACCTCAATCCATGTTTAATTATCATCAATCAGCTTGCGATATATTTTGTGAAGCACTAATCAAAGTATCGCGTAACTCTTTTGTTGATTGTATGTGCACACGAACGGTATTCAAGAAGGTAGGATATGGCATAGGTCCAGCCGGATTATCTTGCATGTAGGGTTCAGTTCTTAAGGCTGTAACGGCTCCGGGCAAATAATGCTGAGCCGAGGACAATTGCTGCATGCATTGCATTGCAGTTTTTAGGTGTAGTTCAATCTGATCGCAATAAGAGTAGAATTCCTCCAAATGTTTGTCGAAACGGGCTGAATTCATGACGGTGTCCCTTTTCAAATTATCTGCCATGTTATTTTGTTGCAGAGTAACGGCGGCTCCACGAAATGTCAATAACAGAGATTCCCTCATAGGCATAAATAAGCTTTTGACCTTGGATATATTATCAATTTTCTCTGGTTGTTGCGGATGCTGTTGTTGTTGTTGACCTTGGGGATTTTGTGGCATTTGTCCAGCCATTTGTTGAGGCACCATCTGTTGTCCTACTGGCGGCTGTTGAGGTGACGACTGCATCAATGGTGATACTCCTTGTTGCATCATGGGATTTGCTGGTCCTACAGCTCCAGGAATATTTCCAACACCACCCATTTGTTGCTGTGGCATAGCGTGCATATTCATGTTTGGATTCATATTGCGAGAATCTGCAGAATTAAACAATTTGTTAAATTTTATGCGCTTGCAAATTCGTTTGTTTATATTGAGTGAAAATAGTGCTGCCAGATTGTATTATTTATTAGAGATAGGTGTTGTTAATTATTTATACTTTGTCTCCACGACGACTTGAATCACCTGCTTCGCCTTTTGAATCATGTTTATAAATCATGCTGTTTACATGAATAATAAACTGATTCGATTTGACAGTTGTCTTTAATAAACAAACAGAATTTACAATTTGTGGAAAATAATTTCTTGAATGGACAAACAAAAGTGAGTGGAAATTAGTTAACTTATTTGAAAAAAAAAACACATTCGTACGTATTTACCACAGACTAAAGTATTCTTTACTTCCAGCAACAAGAAAATAATTTGCTTTGTTTATACTATGTTTCCACGGTACATGCTTCGCTCTCTATTCATGCTTCACACCCCAATTATGTGCGAAACAACTTGCTTCACCATACAAAATTTTAAGAGCGAATCTTGTAGTTTCATATTGAATCTACTTGCGAAGCCCGAAAAATTGCACTCGTCTCTAATTTTTATCGCAAATTTATCTGCACTACATTATCCATACAAAATTTCAATTAAGATAATTGCTTCATTAAGAGTTAATTGTTCTAATAATTGTTAAAATTAAAAATACAACCCTGTGATAAGTAATAACTAAAATGATATAAAGAATATTTTTAGGCTGAAAATTATAACATTACAACCAAATACAGTGTACTAGGGAAAACGTCAACTAATTAAAACCGCGGGTGTTGACGTTTAACAAATTAAAAAAATCTGTTATTTTTTTCTGCTGTTTTTTTTTTCTTTCCAACACTTGGAAGAGAGTCTTCTCTCTATTTATTTCATAAAATTTTAGAGTAGGTAATGTAAAAAAGGGGTTAACGTTTTGGGATGTTGACGTAAACGAGCGTTGACGTTTTCCCGAGTGCACTGTAATTGTATTCTTTTTTGTGAGCTGCTGTCAAACGCTAATTGAATTAGCAATATTGAGCATATGTAAACACTTTTTAATTAACCAATAATTGACTCAATTAAAAATACTTGTCTGGGGGGTTACTGCGTATTTCGATTCGAAAAGGAAATCATTCGAATTTGTATACTTTTTACATTGTATTTCGAAAGCTTTTGCTTTCGAATCACCCCTATCGTGAATAAAAATTCCACGTAAAATTCGTTCACTTTTCACATTTTCCTATTTAAATTCAATGTTAAAAAAATAAAAGTGAACAATTTTCACGTGGAACTTTTATTTACGATAGGGGTGAATATATATATTGCCAGGATCGGTTCAGAAATCACAGAGATATAGTAATATATATATATCTAAGCTTTAAAGCTCTATAACTCCATAACTGTAAGCTTTTTGCCCAAAAGGCATACATAACTAATCTTAGATTTTACCGTTTTTTATTTTTATAAACCCTGACGAAACAATCATAGCAATTTTACTAGAAATCATTGAGTTGTTAATTGACCTTGTAAATAAAATATACTACGTTCATTTTAATTTAATAAAACCTCAGAATTCATACATATGTATATTTTATTAAAATTAATTTTAATATTAACTCTAGATTAATTAAATGAAAAAAAAATGACAGTAAGATAAAAACTAATACTAATTAAAATTAAAATTCGCTCCCATTTTGAAAGAGCAATTCTGTGAGAACATAAAATTTAAAGTAAGCGCAAACGACAATTTGCAGCACCACATTGGCAATATAAAACTTTGCCTGGTACAACGCCTACTTCA
Source organism: Bellardia pandia (assembly GCA_916048285.2). Lineage (NCBI taxonomy): Eukaryota > Metazoa > Arthropoda > Insecta > Diptera > Calliphoridae > Bellardia > Bellardia pandia. The sequence continues at coordinate 30,329,740 of OU696533.1, read as the reverse complement.
TAGTTATAATTCCAAGTTAGTTCAGTCCCAGCACGAATGTTACACGATGAAAAGAATGCTACATTCGGGAAACGTAAATCGTGCGTGTCCACGAAAACATTTTGCACAAACATATTAGGTGCACAAGAATGCTGAAAGATAAATTATATATTAAAAAATGTTTTAAAAAAAAAAAAAAAAAAAAAAAACGTACATTGAAATAACGACCCAAATTGCCAGAAATTTTTGCATCCATTACATAACAGGCTTCATCCTTGCCATATAGTGTTCGTATAGAACTAAATTAATTGAAATTGATTAGTAAAAGTTTTAAATATTTAAAACTACTACATACTTTTCTCTAACTGAGTCTTCATTCATGTCAGCATTTGGATTAAAATTGATTACTTGTCTCTCTTGCGAATCTTCTTCTTGATTACCAGGTCGTGTTGATTTGGCGGCATTTTGTTTTTGTTTTGCTCTAGTCAGGAAAGACTTGCTGGGTGTGAAATCATCATCATCCATTTCGGGATTATAGGCATCTTCTTCTTCAGGCTCGGGTATCTCTACCTCTGATTCATAACCCTCTTTAATTTGTTCGGCAACTTCTATATAATCCAATTCAGCAAAATATTCATCGCCAGCATCTTGACCACCCTAGAAAATTTTATAAAATTTGCATATAAAATTAATTTTTATTTAGAAAATGTAACAACTTACCTCATTGGCCTTTGCTTCGGTTAACAAGTGGCCTGCATATACGCAAACAAAGCTGCCACGAGGTATATCATTTATACAACGTAGACCCCAACCACGATTTGAGGTCTTAAATACTTGCAATTTCATTGTCAATGAATTCTGCACAACACGATTAAGACAGCTACTCTTGCATTTGCAATTAGCATTGCATTCATAGATACCAGTTGGCACATGATCATGAAGACGTCTATATTGATAGCCCACCTCTTCGGGGGCAGCATTTGGATTGCCATATTTGGCACCAGCCAAAGTCAATTGCCAGCAAGCGCATTTTGTCTTATCCTTAAGTAAACAAATTTTTGTTAAAAAATGTTATATAAATTAAAATGTCTAAATCGAGGTAGAAATAACTTACGGCACAATCGTCCTCACAATCACATCCAACTAAAAATTCGGGATCCGTGTTAATATGTACACCTTCTGTAGGTATAACTTTAGCCGAATATTTACATTCCGGTGGCAGCGTATTATCATAATAATTTACCAATGGTATGGCCATTTTCTCCTGACCTCCTGATATATCACGCTTTTGCACAATAGCACTTTCAATGACATATTCGGCCAGGCAACTTATTTCGTGACTGAAATCAAAATTGTCCACATTTAAAACATTTTTAGTGGCCCGTAAATAGTGATGTAACTCCTTCATGTTACGTAGAATTTTACCACACGGAGCACGATAGGTAACAACACGTTTGATTTTTTGCCTTATTATAAAACGTTCCCAGCCAGAGAGTAAGGGTTTCGATAAAGGACTATAAGCGCTAAGATTATGAGTGATTTCATAGAGACACGAGGGATAACATTGGTGGGGTTTAAATTTGCGTGGCGGCAAATTGCGTTTAGCTGTGTAGTAAACAACCTTAAATAAGAAATAGAGGAGAGTGTTAATGTTTTTTTTTTTAATATTTATGTTTAATTTCTTGTTACCTTTCCTTTCGGCTTATTTTCATCTTCTACATAAATAGTAGAATTATTTAAATGTTTGACAACAGGCTGCTGCTGCTGTTGCTGTTGGTAGCTACTGGGTTGGGCTGTATTCATCATGGATTCTGGTCTACCAAAAGTTTTGCGAGCCACAGCACGATTATTTTCAACTGTTTTATCAGCCTGTTGCTGCTGTTGTTGTTGTTGCTGCTGCTGAGATGAAGTTTCTTCATCTTCAGTATAACGTATAAAGGGTTCAGTGCGCTAAATTAATAAAAAAAAAATCATATAAATATTAAACAAACAACTAGTCAGGTTTAGTAACTTACTCTGGGCAAACGTGATACCGGCATATTAGAATTCTTTTGTAGAGATTTCTGATACTCTTTAAAAACGGGACCCAAGCGCAACGAACCGCGATATATCCATTCGGTATGACTTTTACTGCCTTCAAATTGCATCAATACCAAACTGCAGTCAATATCGACGACACGAGCATGCAGCCAATAACCATTGGATTCGGTATTCATAGATTGGCCTTTTTGGGTTTGTACCATGGGACGATTAATCGAATATTGTGTTAAATATTTTTGTATGAAATCTCTGGAAGCAGGATGAACATCTTCCCAAACACAGTCAGATACGTGGCAAACCAAACGTACATCCTTGTGGTAGACATATTGGGTATAGCCATCATCGTAGAATATTAAATATCTAAAATTGAAACAAACGTTTTTAGGGAATGCCCATAGCTACTGAAAATGTTATTATGAAACACTATTTAAGCAAATCATGGGCGAAAATTAAATTTCCCAGTACATGTGCTTGGTCACAAAATTCTGCTAAGTCCCACATTTGTATACACATACATATGTAATACGAATACAGTAGACGCTTGTAAATTAGAACCACTTTGTTCCTGGGGTAATTCTAATTTCCAAAGGTTTTTTTTTTTTAATAAAAAGCAACATAAAAGTGCAGCTTCGTTTAGAAAATACACAAAAAAAAAACACTACTGCAGAGATTTTTTAATTTTATTTATATAAAACGAACACAAAAGCTACAATATTATTAAAATTCATCACAGATTAATGAAAAAAAAGTACTTTAAAAATACGTATACTATACATACCTACCTATAAAAATTGGTATAAAATAAAAGTATTTAAACTCCTTAAAAAGCTTATAACTACTAATTGTTGATCATATAATCAGTAATATTTGTTTGTTTTTTTGGCTTTATTAAATTTGTCATAACTATATCGTTGCGAAGCGCTAAAAGATTGATCATGTACTTTGTGGAAAACTGTTCACTAGTTCTACACCAATTTATTAAATTATTAACACTCTCACTGATAAGTATTCAAACAAGTCCTCATTCCATTTTTCGATTTCACTGACAATAAAAATTACACATGTAAGTAAAATGGGATTCCACTTTTCAATATGTGGAAGCCAAATAAAAACCATAAAAACAATTTTTTAGTGTTGAAAACAAACAAAAAATAAAAACGCTCGGAAATTAGAACGGAAATTGACGGTTCTAATTTTAGAGCATGTTGTGTACTAAAAACATTAATTCTAATTTCCGAAGGATTCGAATATCCGAGAGTTCTAATTTACGAGCGTCTACTGTAATAATAAACAAAAAAAAAAATATAAACATGAAGTGTGCAGCAAGCAAAACAACCGTAAAAAAACAAGTGAAAAAAATTAGCCAATAGAAACACAGAATGTGTGACGTCACAGTTTCAACATGCGCAGAACATTTTAAAATTTTACGCGCGTTGGCGTAATCTTAATTTTATCATTCTTGAGTATAAATCACTATTTTGCATTTTGATCATATGGGACGAGTTATTTTCGGTCTCGGCCTCCAATACATTCAGGAATATTATATATCTCCTGTGTTTAAGCTGATATTTTTGCTATTCAGTTCAGTTAATTGTGAATTTTATATTATTATACTTTATATACTTACCTAAATTTATTGTTGGGTTTTAAAGGTTCTGCAATAATACCGGGATAAAAAGCGCTTTGAACATTAATTTTCTCACGTCCTCTGGCAAGAGAAGTGGCATCAAAATAGGCAATAACACGCGTTCCTAGGAATTAATATGTATTAATACAGCTACAGATTATAATATGAAATACTTACCAATGGGCAATCTAACAGCTGGTGGATCATAATAGGCCAAATATTTGGCTGGTACTGTTTTAGGTATTTGTGCTTGATTTTTAATGAATTTAATTTTATAATGTTTAACATTATAAGACATTTGATTAACAGAATTACTCTCAATTTGTTCAATAACTTTACACGGTACCCAGCTAGCAATGGGATTATTTTTAACGGCAAAATAAAGAAAGTTTTGTTGGATGGGTGGTCTTTCGATTTCGCCCACGGGTGGAATAGGCTAAAAAAAGTACAATCAGCAATACGAAAATCATAAATATAGCTAATAGGAATATATGTACCTGTACTTCCTTTTGCACCGTTGACTCAAAACTCATTAATTTGCCACTATTCAAATCCAATGGCTGCAACTGCCGAATTTTAATTTTTGGACACGAATACAAGCCTTCATGCATCTTATCAGCCTTTCTTTGTAAAGCCTTTAGTTCGCCATCGACGTGTTCGGTTTCCATTTCTAAACGTTTTAGACGCTCCGTTAGTATAGTTTTAGTCCAAGTTAATTGATTTTGTATATCAACTCTTTCCAGAACTGACTTAATAGTAGCGTGTAGTTCAGACTCGATTAGAGATAAATCGTTTTTTGAGAATGCTGATTTTGTTAGTTCTAAGGATTTAACTTTATCTATGCTAGTGTCCTCATCATCGCTGCTGTCAATGATTTCTACAAATTCCTGTCTACCAGTTGGTATATTTTTCAAAAGTAAAGGTTGTTTAGCACTTATTAAACCACAAAATTCCTGTAAACAATAAAATATGTCCGTAATAATTAAATTTATATTTAGATTCTCAGGAAGGATACTTGCCTCATACATTTCCAATGCTTTGTCATAGCAATCTGCACATATATACTGAGTCTTAAATTTCTTTTTTGTTACCATAAAGTAACTAAACGCAAACTGAGGTACTTTGAAATACTGCTTGTGTTTATGAGGACACTCATAATTTATACATTCCTTATTGTACAAAACCTCATCGTTGGTTTCCTCTAGATCATCGGAAACTTTAGCTTCTTCTACTTTTGCATCATTTTCCATGGGTTTTTCTGAAGATTTTTCTAGTAATATTTCGTCATTTTCATCGTTAGTTTCATAGATCTTTTCAATAATACTTTCATTTTCAGCATTTTTTTCTTCCAAGTCAGTAGTTTTTTCCTTCAAATCTGCAGGTGCTTGAAGAATTTCTTCAACATCCATTAAAGTTTTATCATCCTTTGCTTGAGTTTCTTTTATAGTGGCTTCAGTTTCCATATCATCCTCATCGTCAATTTCGATTACGGGAACAGGTGGCAATTCTATGGGTATAACATCATCATCTCTAGACTTATTATGGGACTCTACTGAAGAATTTGTTTCTTGTTTGTTTGTAGTTTTATTTTCACATTCTACTGCTGTTTTATTTTCGATTTCACTATCGCTTTCTTTTACATCTACTTCCATATTTGCGTCTTCATCGATTTTATTGATGTCCGAAAGTTCATCTTTAGTCTCCGTTATATTAGAAGTTTCATCAATGATCAAATTAATAGATTCCTGACTGTCACAAGTGTCCATTGGTTCTATTGATTCATCAGTAGGATTTGCAATATCATCATTACTTTCTTTAATAACTTCCTCGCTTTCAATTAAGACAGATTCACCAATAACATTTTTCTCCATTTCTGTATCCTTATCTTTTTGAACTTCAGTCAAAGAAGATTCTACAGCATGACTGGCTGTGTTAGAAGACTCGGATTTATCTATTTCTTCTTTATGTAAAGTTTGGCTATCTACTTCCTTAGCTGTTTCAACTTCAGTATTTGCTTTTCCTACTTCAATATTACAAGCTTTCTCCCCACTGATAATTTCTTTTTCTTCTGTTAAATGTATTTCTGCTTCCAATTCAGGTATTTCTTTTAATGGAGATTTGCCACTTTCTTTAGACTCCTGAGTTTCAACGCATTTGAATGAGTATTCTTCTGTTACATTCAAATTTAAATTTTCTGACACAATATTAACAATTTCTTTAGAACATTCCTCGGACATGACCACTTTTTTAGAATCTTCAATATCTTCTATCGCTGTCTCTTCAACAGTATGCTCAGGTGTGGAATCTACGTTTTCGAAACCCGTATCGGTTAAAAAGCATTCTGCTTCAGCTAATTTTCAACATTATAAATAAAAGTAATTATTTTGAGGGTAATTTATTTGAACGTAAAGTAGTTACCTTCAGTTAGTTCCAATTTTTCGCCCGTCGATTCCTGACAGCCTAAACTTGAAACATTAGGTGTTTGTTCAATATTTTGCATTTTCTGCTCATTATTGCCATCAACTGCAGGTAATTGCTTTGAATCGGGTTCCATTTCAGGCATTATGAGATTAAAATCGTCATTAGCAATACCATCAAGAGCTCTAAATGCACTTTCCAAAGCCGGCATTTCTGTATTTGTTGTTTCAGCTTTAGTTGGGGGTGTCGTTTCATTTGCGTCCTTCACCACAATATCATTTTTATTTTCTAATTCAGACATATTTATAATAACTTTTGTATATCATTAGTAAGTAACAGCTTGCAAAAACCTTTTATTATTTATTTTTTTAATTTATTTAGAGGAATATGCGAAAAATCTAAAATTCGATGACCAAACAAACAAATTTTTTCTTCTACAAGAGCTGCCACATTTTTCACAAACTTTTTCTGCCATATGCACAAAAAAGTAATGCTGTAAACTCATTTTATAAAAATCAGGGAGTTTTTCGAACTGTCATCTCTAATAAAATTGTAGACATCTCTGTTTTTGTCACAGACCGCACATGTTTTTGTTTACATTTATTAACCAAATAATCACCGAACGTTTTGTTAAAATTATAACGTTCTGAAAATGACTTCTACCGATGAAAATGTTGATGTTTTGCCAAATATATTAATAACAGGTTGATAAGAAAAGAAAACCCCATTTTGTATAAAATAAATAATCAAAAAAATTTTCCCTGCAGGAACTCCTGCTGTAGGTAAATCATACATTTGCCAGAAAATTTCCGAACAATTGAAACTTAATTGGATAGACTGTTCAAAAGTGGCTAAAGAAAAAGAATTTATCGAAGAATATGATGAGGAATATGATTGCCCTATTTTGGATGAAGAAAAACTCATGGATTATATGGAGCCACTCATGCAACAAGGTGGCAATGTAATAGAGTATCATGGTTGTGATTTCTTTCCCGAAAGATGGTTTCAAGCTGTATTCGTTGTAACCTGTCCCAATAACGCTGTCCTATATGATCGTCTCAAAGAACGTGACTATAATGAAAAGAAATTAAAATCAAATTTGGAATGTGAAATATTCGGTACTATTTTAGAAGAGGCTAAAGACTCGTACAAACACGATATAGTTTTCGAATTAAAAGGCGAAACAAAACAGGATGCTGAGCATAGTTTAAAAGCGATAAAAAGTTGGTTTAAGGCATGGAAACGAAAATAAAATGTAAACTTGTTAATAAACTTACACAGAAATGAAGAATTACCTACTATGCTAAGGTATGTTTATACTGTTAAAGTCTGAAACATTGAATTTTTTTTTAAATTAAATTTTAGTTATAGATATTTTCGCATATAGACATCTCTTTAATTAATGTATAAATTTTGCAGTTATTTGCGAAATTTATCACATAATTTAATTTATATGATTATTATATTATATAATACATACATATCTCTCAAAGGAGAGTACATATGGCTTATATATGCGAGGGCTTAAGTTAATCTTTACAGAAACTATATACTATGCACATAACAATACTGAACACACATACATACGAGTACACCACCAAAGTACACACATCAATATACAATTGTTTTCGTAAAATCAGAAAATTATAAAAATTTAAACCATTTAAAACGCATGCTAAATCTGTGACCCTTCTACTTGTAACTAAAAATCTCTCGTTTATATCTCGGCATATATGATTCTTAATCGCTTCTATTTCGAATCTAAAATCGATTTTTAATAGAAATTTGTATCAAAACATAAATCATTTAAATATCGGTAAATACTGTGTTTTATTAAGAAAATAAAACCAATCTGTGATCAATTCTATTTCGGATTCAAAATGGATTTTTTCATAGACATTTGTATCAAAACTTAAATCGTTTATATCTCGGTAAATACTGCTTATTTTGAAAAACTAAGCTGCACAATCTGTGATCAGTTCTACTTTGGCTCTAAAATCGATTTTTGTTTTATAGAAATTTGTAAAAAAAATTTAAATCGTTTATATCTCTATTGTTCCAAAATCGAATTTTTTAAAGAAATTTCTATAAAAAATTAATGGGTCGATTATGTATAGCAACCAAACTGGAGTTGGGTTGCCAATAGTCAACGCAACTGACATGCAAGTTGATACTATGTAAGGCAACTTTCGTGTTTAATCTGTTTTTCGAATTTTCGAGTAGAAAACAAATACATATTTATATGTTAAATATATAAATAGTTTAACAGCAAAATAACTGACATTTAAAATTTACCACTTAAAATAAAAATCAAAGCATCCACAAATTCTCGGTTGCCATGTTCGGTAACTGAAGTTAACAGCTTAAAGTTGTCAGTTGCCATCTGTAATATGTTTTTGGCAACTGTCAACTCCACTGAGGTTCTGTTGCCATCCGTAATCGACCCATAAGTCATTTATATCTCATAAATATAGTGATAAAGTTTAAGAAAAATAAGTAACACGTTGGGTCAAAAATTGATTTTTTCATTAAAATTTTTAAAATAAAATATGTATCGCCTTAAACCCCCAAAATTTATGTTTTTCTATTTTAAAAGTTTAAAATATTAAATAAATATTAAATTTTTATATTAGGCATCGGCCCATAATTGGTAAACATAAACATAGCTCCCATATAAAGACCACTTTTAAAAACCCCATTAAGAGCTATTTCACACTCTTCAGTTTTAGCTGACTAGTTTTTGTACAATTCTCTTTTGAACGTTCACACGCGTATATTTAACTCTTTACCATCAAGTTTCAACTTTTTCATGCAAATCAATATGCAAGCAACTTCGCGTAGAATGAGACGAAGAAAATAAATGAAGAAAACAAAAAGAAATAAGAAAATTAAATTAAAAATACTTGCCTTAAAGAATCAGAATTGAAACGTGTGAAAGCGGACTAACTTACATAGATATTCATTCCCATGTCAGCAGGTTCTACTCAGCGAAATGACACGAGATCACTTGGCCAAGGGATGTCACTGCAGTATTAATAATCGTATTAATATCAATATTGAGCCAAAACAACACAGATCAGTTCTATGTATGTCAAATTAAAACTAAATCGTAATTTTAGTATTAATTTTATTCGTTATAATGTGCAGTATAATAATAAGTTTAATATCCTATGTACCTATATATATACTATACATATATGTATAAATTATAATTAATTTTCTAATACTTAGTCATTTTAAATTTTAAAGGCCCATCAGGAGCATACATAAAGGTTACGGCATAATCTAAAGGTTCATGTTCATATTCTAATTTATAGGACCGCAAAAGTTTTGATAATAAAATTTGCATTTCCAAGTCAGCAAAACGTCTGCCCAAACACATGCGAGCTCCGTAACCATAGGGTAAAGAAGCGAAAGGATGTAATTTACCTTCAATGCCACCTTGACTAGGTTTAAGCCATCTCACAGGTTTAAAAGTGGCAGCATCTGAAACGTACTCTTCCATATTACCGGTGACTATGGTGGGAAAGACGGCTTGAATCTAAATAAATAAATAAACTAATTTATATATTTTTTCTAAAAGAATATTTCAGTATAAACTTACCCCTTTTGGCACTTGATAACCGCATATCACTGTATCCTCTTGCAGTGTTCTACCATTACCTATAACCGTGCTATACATGCGAAATACTTCTTTGATAAAGGCTTTTAGATGATGCATTTGCTCCAAGAGTTGTATGGTTAAAGGTTGACTGGGATCTGGCATTAATCTTTTAATTTCTTCGTGTATCTTCTGCTGCTCCTCAGGTCGTGTAGCTAATTGATAAAGCATGGAACACACAGCCATTGAAATCTATTAAAAAAGTTAAATTTAACAGATTTAAGATTTCGTTTGATTTTTTATTATACATAGGTATATGAGTAACTACCGTATCTATGCCAACTAATATCAAATCTAAGGCCATAATAGTGGCAATTTTTTCATCTTTCTGTGATAAAATCACCTTTTCCAATAGTGAAGGTTCGCCATTTGTACAGGGCCCCTTAATTTTTAAATTGTCTGTAGCTGATTTTATATATTTCATACATACTCTAAAATGATTTTATTAACAAAATTTAATATTTTTTATTGAAATATTTTGTTGTTTATAATTTACTTACTCTACAAAGAAATTCATATTTTTAACATAACGAGTCCATAATGGCGTGGGAATATATCTCCAATAGGGAGCCTTTAATTCTAGTGTTGCTACATTACGTAACGCATATTTAGCAGCATCGATTATTTGTTGAGGTTCGGAGTCTGGAGATAAATTTGGTTCTAAACAACCCAAACGCGTATCCAAAGCAACACGTCCAATACCTTAAGTGTAGAAATAAATCTGTTAAATATATTTTGCAGTAAAATTGCTTTCTTTTCTTACATTCCAAAGACCATTTATGAATTTCATTATCAAAATCATCAGGCAGTTCAGAATTCGCATCTAATAAAGTTTCACAACGCTGCAGAAAATCATTAGTAACTACTTCCAATGGTTGTAAATAACGTCGTATGGTAGATAATTGCAAAACAGGCTTCTGAACTCTTGATCTAAACTCACGCCAGGCCTCACCATGTCTACAATTTTACATAAATTAATAATTATTAAGGTCTGAAAACATATATATAAAACTATTTATACTTACACACCCACTACTCCGCCAAGCTCTCCAAAGAAATCTTTACGTACTACACCTTTATATTTTACTAAACTAGGCATAGAGGGACGAAACGGTGTGGGTCCTTCGTTGCGATAACATTTCTCAATTTCATCTACATCGTATATGAATAATAAATCTGGTCTTCCTATCAAACCACTAAAACGCACAATTTGTCCATATTGTTCGTGTAGTTGAGAGGAGATTTTGGCAACATCTCCTATTGTGTATTGGCCAATAATGGGCATCATTCTGAAATAATAAATATATGCACATGTATAGTATATATAAGTATGTAATAAAACAGTTGTTCAAAAATAACTCGTCCAAAAATCCAAGTCATAGAAATTATCATTTATTTTTATTTATAAATAAAAGATGCGAGGGAAAAGTTTAAAAAAATAACTGACTTGTTTTAAAATAACTATTGTAGTTCTACACCATTTCTAATTGTAATTTAGAAGTTTGTATTTCAGAATTTTCTAATTGCATTTCAGAAGTTTCTAATTATATTTTAAAAATTTGCAATTATATTTCAGAAATTTCTAATTGTATTTCAGAATATTCCAATTATATTTCAGAAACTTATAATTGAATTTCAGAAATTTCCATTTATATTTCAGAAATTTCTAATTGCATTTCAGAATTTTCTAATTCTATTTCAGAAATTTCTATTAGAAATGCAGATTAAATTTTCTAAAATACAAATGTAAAATTCTGAAATACAATTGGAAATTTCTGAAATACAAATAGAAAGTTCTGAAATACAATTACAAATTTCTGAAATATAATTAGAAATATCTGAAATAAAAATGGAAATTTCTCAAATTAAATTGGAAATTTCTGAAAAGTTTTCGTCAATTTTAAATCTATTCCACGCTACCATAATGGTTACAATCGTTAAAATCTAGATTTCCTCTTTAGACGACAACGGCAAATTGCTTGCCGAACTATATTTATTCATTAACTTGTGTAAAGGGTGATTTTTTAGCAACTTTCTTTTGGGCAAGTCTGTTTTTGGCAGCTCAGTTTTCATGTCACATGTTACTGTGTTAAACGTTAAACATGTATAGTTTGGTCTATAATTTAACCATGAAACGACTTAAAAACAAACAACGCTTGCAGATTATTGAACTTTAATATCAAAATGAAGATCCACATTTTTATCGGAAAATTGTGTTCAGTAACGAGCTCATTTCTATTTACGTATCTATAAAGCAAAATTGTTGCATTTGATGAGAAGAGCAGCCGGAAGCAGTGCAAGAACTGCCATTCAGCCTTTCACTACGATGTGGATATTTAATTGCTTAATAGGTTGAAAGCAATCATTCACACGAATTCTTCTTGCGGTACTTTTATTTATTATATTTTTATTTTTTTTTTGTGCGGTTATTGTTGGATATACTACCCAGATTTTGTTTAATTATAAGTTTCCGGTTTTTTGAATAAAATTTTTACTTTCTTTCTGCTTACGATCTGTTTTTAAGCTTTGCTTTTATAACATCATGTAAAGTACTGTTTAGAAACTTTAGCTATTTTGCACTCATTGAACCCGATTTTCTTTCTATTTATAAATACATTTCGATTGAGTAAACGCCAGGTTAAAACTTAAGCAGATGTGGTGTAATTAGTCTAAAGAAATTATTCTCAAAATTGTAGAGAATATATATGTGGTGCATTTGCGTTTGTTTACTTTGAATTTCATTAACATCCCTTAATGTGTTAACGTGTTAAATATTCTTGCAAATAACTTGAGATTTGTTTAAACAACATGTACATATGTATGTATGTATGTATACTAACATTTTCACTACCATAACATAACAAGTTAGATGTTTGTAAATAAACTTAAATATTTACACTTGAGCGCTTCTTTATGCAAACATTAACGAATTTTAAACATATTTCCTCTATGAATCATTTAATTTCCCTATTTTACTTTCATTTGGCAAGTTGTCATCGGATTTAAACAATAAAAAAATTGGTTGATCATTTACCATGACCTTGAATAATGATTTTAACATGTTGCTAAAATGTGTTATAATATACAATTATGATGTTATAATTTTGACTGGTGGGTAACATAATCAATCAATTAACACCTGACGAAAACTAGCGGTTAAAGAAAAACAAAACTAAAGTAAAGTAAAATAAAACCAAAGTATCTACAATAAAAGACAATAGTAAAAAAACTGAAATTTTAAATGAAAAAACACACTTAAATAAACTAAAATATTTTAAACATGATTTATTTATATATTTATTTATATTAATTACTTATTTTGCATATTGACAGTTTTAATTAGAAACCTTATGCATATATCTAATGGCTCAGCATTCTAAGGTGAAAATTATTAGAATATAGTTATGAAAAACATTACTGTTGTTATCACATTTTAGAGAGAACACAATAGAAAAGTGTTAATAAATTTAACCTTTTAAAGCATTTTATTTTTTATACATACAATTTTCAAGGTCTTCATTAAGAATTTTTAATAGTGATTTCATCTAATACACAAAATAAATAATAAACATTACTACAAAAAAAAAAATAATATTTATTAATCTGTTGACTGCCCACTGAAAACAAAAATTTTGTAAACAAATCGGTCAGTGGTAAAGTAAATATATTAAATATTTGCTTTTATAGTGTCATTTATATACATACATATATACATCCACATATGAGGAAAATCAAAAAAATTGGAGTAACAAAATTCAAATAGCTGATTTTCTTTTGTGTTTGGCTCATATCAAAAAAAAAAAAAAAAACTGCGAGTGTGAATTTTTAGACACTAAACCTTAACCTTTTAAAGCTTAAAAAAAAATTAATAATTCCCTTTAAAAACGATAAGGGTTTTTTCATTAATTTGATCAAATATAATTAGAAACGCTACACTTTGGACACTTTTACAGCCTATATAGAATTTATTAGTGTAATTAATTTTTTACGGGAAATTATTTGCGGTCAATGAAACCAAACTGGCAAAATTTTCGTATATTTTTCAGTATTTTTTTCTTAAACGTAGCTACCGGGTTTCTATCAAAAAATTTAATCAATCGTAATATGTTTGTGCAAGAGCATAGTAAAGTAAACTAAATGGAAAAAATGGATGCTGATTTTTAAACCTATTGTGCAAAAAACTAGCACACAAACTTAAGGACAAAGTTGGGCACATTTACTATGATCTGTTAACTATTCCCTAATTAATTTGACACGTGGAAAAGACATATCATATATCAGTTGGTAGGAAATTGTGTCTATTTTTTTTAATATAAAAAAAAACTTTTGACAGGTATGCAATTTATTAAAGATTTTTTTGAAAAACAAGTTCAAAATCTGTTATTTGAAGTTTTTTTGGTAAACAAAAATTGTTTAAACAGAAATAAAAATTGTATTTATAAAACAATTATATTTTATTTTCGAGATTAAGGTCTAATATTGTTTTTATTTTTATTTTATATTTATTCCGATATTTCGCTACAACAATGTGTAGCATCTTCAGGGAAACAATAACAAAATTATTTTAAAATCTCGAAAATAAAATATAATTGTTTAATAAATAAAAAGGTCGAACAATCAGTTAAATAATTGTATTTATAAATATGTACTTTAAAAAAAATGTTACATGGACATTTTTGTACAAAGTATTAAAATAAGAAGTAAGAAAGTATAGTCGGTCAAGCCCGACCATATAATACCCTACACCCAGTATATGAATAAAACAGTTTTTCAGAAATAGGCGTTATATGGGCGATATAACCTATTGTGAACCGATCATCCAAATATTTAGTGTCATGATTTCTGTGAATATAAATATTATATGTGTTAAATTTTATCTCGATGTAAATACTTTTAAAAGATTTATGGAAGTTAAAGTAAATTATGGTCTCTTATATGGGAGTTTCGACTAATTATGGACCGACCATTATAAAATTAGGTGCCATTATTTCTGTATATAAGAAATTTATTTGTGTCAAATTTTATTTGGATACCAACATTTTTAAGAAATTTATGATCGTTAATGTGAATTTCGAAAGTGGGCCTTATATGGGAGCTACGATTAATTATGGAGCGATCTGCACAAAATGTAGATGTAAATGGGCTTCACATACCACTCATTTGTAATGAAATTCAAACATTTATGATCGGTAAACCCCAATTTCGGGAGAACATTTTTATGGGGGCCAGGTGAAATAATGGACCGATTTCCATTAGTTTCAATCCCATCCATTCTTGGGCCGAAAAAATATCACGTACCAAATTTTATCGAAATTGTGACCTGTACTCTGCGCACACGCTTTACATGGACAGCAGCCAGCCAGCCAGACGGACGGACGGACATCGTTAAATCGACTTTAAGGTGGGTGTTAAACCAATATTTCTGAGCGTTACAAACATCAGCACAAATCCAATATACCCTTCCCACTATGGTGGTGTAGGGTATAAAAAACAGAATAAAATTTTCATTAAACAATACCCCAGAATTCCCAAAAAAGTTTTTAATAATTCCAAAAATGGGAATTTTTAGATTGTCTATGCCAGAGGCGGGGTTATCGAAAACCTTTACTAATTATTCTGTACCTATTGGGCCATATGAAATCGGATATTTTTTGATATTGACTATGCGATTTGAGAACATTTGCCCTAAAGTTGAATTTAAAAAAAAAAAAAAATGTAATGTTTTGAAAGACTCTGGCCCTACGGAAACAAAGTTTTTTAATTTTTTTAATATATCATATTTCATTTAAAGTTAGTTTTCCGAAATTTCTGAAGTAATGTAAAAATAATAAAAGCACTTTTTATGTCAAAAAAATAGCCAAAAGTCACACTTTTAAAATTTTTCTAATTTAAATTCATGCAACTTTTGACTCTGATTAAATTTAAACAATTCTTATAATTATGAGTGTTGATCGACCTTTTTTTTGGTTAATTAATAGTTTATATAGTTTTCTATATGTAGGATTTCAAGGTCATTAATTTAATGTAAATAAAAGATTAGTTATTTCATTTTCAATAAAATCCGACGTTTCATTGGTATTCTTTCCAACTTCTTCAGGGATTGAGTTTTTATTAAAATAATAATCTTTCCTCAGTTTTACATCATTTATAAATTATTTAGAATATAAATATATTTATTTTAATTTTTTCCAAATTCCTCCACTGTGCGTAGCCTTCTACCATAAAGTTTTGTCCTGATTTAGCACCCTGACATAATTTAAAACCTGCAATAACTAGATTGGTATCAAAGGCGGATGTAATAGAAAATATATGCGATCCACAGTTTCAGCCAATTGAAAAGAAAGTTAAAGTGCAGTGATACTATACGTATTTTTGTAAGAAGAAATTAATTGTAGTTTCTACTTTTAGCTTTTCTTAAAATTATTAATAAATGAGTTTTATTCTATTGTGGTTTAAAAGTATTCAATCGCTTTTTAAGTCAACATGATTTAATTCCTAGAACGTTGTCTGAATTGATATCATTTCTTTTTTAATTTAAATTAAGCGAAAGCTGTCAAGCGAATTGAAACACATTTTTTAAAACATTTTTAGTTAAGTTTTTCAACATTTTTGATTTTCCTTATATGTATGTACATACATATGTACATATATGCCATATTGTATATGGTATTAAAATATTTTGTAAGTATGATTTAAGAGGGAAATCCTAAAAATCACCTAGTAAACTTATGTTAAAAATAAATTTTCTCAAACGACAAAATGTGTACTACTTGCATTTGATTTGATTTGCCAATATCTTACATTCTAACTAGTGAGGTTTTCAACGTAAAATTTGGTTTTTAAAACAAAATCAAACAAAGAATCAGACGGGACAACCAATTCTTTCTATTAGTTAGGTAATGCAACATCTTGTCATGATACAATATTACGCTTTTATATATGGCTGAATATTCTGCGCGTTTTTCGGCCAATGCTCGCTTTAAACGAATCAGTTGCATTTGATAAAGGTTCCTTATGAGAAGCTGGTTACATTCAAGCACCTAATAATAAATAGGACACTTTTAGTCCCACCAAACACAAAACATTAGCTTAGCGCTATGGATATTTGGCTTTGGTGTCGGTTCGTCTGGTTGGCCTGACTTTACATACGCGATCATTGTGAAAATCACCACTTCTAAAACGCATAAATCATCTCACGTACTTTGAAACCGATGGAACGCATTCACCATGAATTTCTGTGAGCAATCAGTTTGCTTCAGCGGCAACTTCCCGCATATGACTCTTTTTTGGAACAAAATTTGACATTTTCGAAGCAAAAAGAAAACGTAGTTTTTTCAATAACTAAGTGAAATTAAATGACAGATATGTATGTACCATTCAAAATGACATATAAGTTATTAAATACAATAACAGCGTTAAAAAGATACGCCATCTTTTTCCGCATTTATATGAAAATCGTTAAAATTTTTATTGTATTGGGTAGAGTAAGTTATTGTGTGTTCAGCATTTCGACACCTACAGATGGCTATTTTTTATGAAATCTTTCAATTAAATTTTGGGTAAATGTTTGAGTTTTAAAACCGTATATACATATATATGTACATATATGCTTTAAATAATCCAATGGTTTTTAAATCGCATGATCAGGGCTGCAAATTAACTTCTACTACTGATATGTCAAGTAAAATGTGATAACTTACATATTATTCAATATGCCCTTATTTTAAAACAAAGTTCTTGTTTAAAAACCTTTTAACCCTATTGCAACTTTATGTACATATTTTTAATTATTGGAATGTTCGTGTTGTTTAAAACATTAAAGACTGCCCACGTACTATTTATATGTCTTTATGTATAATCAAGATTTCTTTATTTTTTAATAGTGTTTGCAATTAGAGACATTTGTATTGTGCTTGTATATTGTCTATAGACAACAAATCAGCAAATACATTTTTTTAGTCTGGTACGTGTCTTGTTTAAAATATTTATATTTATGTAATAATTAATGCGTATACCACACACACTCATATGCACATAGGTATTTAAACTAAACATTCAAATAAACTTGGTATTATAAACACACATCTGTTAGGTATGTAAAAAATATTATGAATAACAACAGCCACAGCAAAATTCAAATCCAAGTGTGTTAAAAAGTAGGCAGAGTGAAAGCAATTGTTGTGTGTTTTTTGCATTGCATATTTTAAAATTTATATTATCGAATTCATTGACATTTAAATTAAACATAAAAATACTAAGTATTTGGCACAAATATGACGCGTTTTTACTGTATCATTGTAACCGAAATGTAAAGTTTGTGTCTTAAGTCTTTTGTTTACAAAGAAAAACGTGCTGTTTGTAAATACATACATACATAACATAACATTTTGTGTCTTAAGTCTTCTGTTGTACATAGGAAATCGTTTTTGTTTTTTGTTGTATATAAAGGAAATGTTGTGCTGTCATTGCCTTTACATAACCGGTTTAATATTTTTTAGTTCTTTATTTTTTTAGTTCTTAATTTCTTTTAATGTTTTTTCATCATTTAGGTTGAATTTTGTCTGAACTAGCTAGAATTTAAAATATTTTAAAACATACAAAAATGTTTAGAGAAAATAATGTACAGTAAAAACTTTAATTTTTATTGACATACTATTCCTATCAGTTTTATATTTTCGTCAGTTTTATTTTATTAATTAAATTTTTAAACTAAATAAAATTTGTAAAAAAAATTTTTTATTTATTCGAAGGTTTACTTTTTGTATACCTCAAATTTTTCTATTTAACTTTGAAGTAAACCTTCGAATAAATAAATTTTTTTTTTTTTTTTTTTTACAATAAAATAATACTCGCAAGAGGAAAAATTTTCATATAGTAAATAAAATTTGTTTATTTTGAATATTTCTTTTATTAAGGGCAAACCACACTAGAAGTTTTATTTTATTATTATTATTTTTTTTGACGTTGTTTGCTTTCACAAAACACTTGTAAGAATAAATATCGTTACACAAATATGAGCTTAATATAGTGGTCACGGTTTTTTGAGTAAATATTTGCCGTGTGTGACCGTTCCTTTAAGGTGGATTCACCCATTTGTTCCGAACAAAGATTTTGTTCGGTCAAAGTTTTTTTCATATGAATATTTTCTTTAAAAAGAGAGGCGTCAAACTTCATATGAAAAAATCTTTGTCAGAACAAATATTTTGTTCGAAAAAACAAAAATAGCAAAATAATTGTATGTTTTCAAAAGATGTTTTATAATGTCATCAAATTGGTTAAATCATATGCAAATTTGCTTAATGCAAAGAAAGAACGGACGAAGCCACTACGAAAGACAACATCGTGAGGATAGGGTAATAATTAAAAAAGAAAGTCAAGTCATCGAGAATAATAATGACGGAAATAAATGTTTCTAGTAGACTTGTGCAATGACGCTTCAATTAAAATCAAATTTATGGTAATGTAAGTAAAAAAACACTTCTGCCAAAAAAGAATATAAAGGTACGATTGCCTTTTGCAAAACTACACCGGAACAAGGATATAAAATTCTGGAAGAGTGCTTTTCATAGATGAAATCAAATTAATCTGATTGTTCCTGACGAATAAACGTTTGTACATCAAGAAAAAACCAATAATTCAATTCCAGTTGCACTACTAAAACAGTAAAGTGTGCTATTTATTTGTCCATAGCTGTATATCTCACTTAGTTATTGAACATTATAGTAGTGTAAACAATAAATTTTTTATTTGCTTTGAAAATTTCGGATTTTGTGCCAATAAAGCGTCATATGAAGGACATTTTGCTTTACTTCTTTAAATTAATAAAAAGTGTCACTGAAGCGCACCGCGTGCTCACCAAAGCTTATGGTGAATGTGTTACATTGATTTTAACGTGCGAAAGATAATTTGTGCGGTTCAGATTTGGTGATTTTGACACGGAAGACAAAGTGGTTGGGAAGTTTTGTTTCACCCGCCTTATAGTCCAAACCTTGCCCTGTCCAAATGCTATTTGTTTCGATCGATTCACAACGTACTCTCTGGGATACGCTTCATTGTATAATCTATAATAACTATATTTAAAATGAATCCAAAGTCGGACAAAGTACCCAACATAGTGAACGGATTTTTATATGAGTAAATTCATTTTTGTTTGTTCTTTTAGATTTTCTTAAATAAATATCAATAAGTATGTATCTATTTTGTGTTTAAAAATATTCCATCTCTTTTTTCGTAACATAAATATTAAAACATTTATATGAAAAATTCTTCATTTAACACAAAAAGGTATGAATTTTGTGTATCATCTACTACTGATCTTCCAAGTTTTGTATATAACACACCATTAATGTGAAATTTATACGTTTTTAACATTTATTTTATAACAGTTTCCACTGTAAGCGGTTAGTAATTTCCACAATAAAAAAATAATAAAATTATTTATTTTTGCAATTATGAAAAATACAAGTTTAAACCACAAAACTTGATCAGTTAATTTTTACAAAAATAAAATACTTTCCACAATAATTTGCTTTTACAGAAAAATACTAGTTTAAAGCATAAAACTTGATCAGTTAATTTTTACAAAAAGTGGAACGGATTTTATCTACGCTTAATATTAACATATGTACATACATATATATACTCAAACTTATCTATACACATTTATATGAATTTATTACATATTACATCTGTCAAAAGTTTTATGCACCTTCGAATATCAAGTTTTTTCTTAAATCTTTTGTTTGCAAACTAATAATCAAATTATTGTCTCCTATTATTGTTATGTTTTATCATTGTTGTTGTATTTGAATGCACATAAAACACGAGACAAAACAAAAGAATCAAAATCATCATAAAATAAAAAATCTACCTCCAAGTGTTGCCCAATATTGGTATAGGTTTTGGTCCAGGTATTTCATGGTACGGCAAAGCATTTTGCCATTCAACCGTATGATGTATGACAGACGTTGGCTCGCCTGTATTAAATGCGAAATGAGGACAAGCAGTGACCTCAGCAGTTTCGGCGGTGGCAGAAGAATTTTGACGTTTAGTTTGATTAAAAAAATTTGATGTTGATGTTGTCGTTGATGATGATGAAGTTGCTCTAACCGAATATCTGCCGAAAACAGCAAAAGCTGTTAATGTGTTTGTATTACAGGTTACACGCATTAAATTTAATGGCATCGAAGTCATGTTTTTTGATTGTTTATATATTTTTTTTTTTGAATCTTAAAAAATCTTAAGGTCAATTGTTAAAATTAATTAACTTGAGTATATATGTAAGTACATTCGTTGAAGGTTTTTTGTATGCTGTCGAATTTATATTTTTGATTCGTTTCGTTAAACATTAATTCACTTATTTCTATTTTAATTGTGCACTTTGTATTCTGCTTTGAAAATTTCACTTTATCTCTTTATACAATTAAATTTTTTTTTAATTTTTTTCGTATTTTGTACTTTTTCTTGTTGTTAGTAAATTAAAAATTTAACACACGTTTTATTGTTGTTTTCTATGTGATATAGACAATTTATGTATTTTGTTAGTTTGTTTTTTTTTCGAGTAATTCTATTGCTGCGAACTGCTAACTTATAAGACTGTAATGTGTAATGGTTCAACAGTAACTGTTTGTTAGCGGCAAGTTGTTTCTTCTTCGCTAGAGTATATCTGTTTATGCTACACTGTTAAATTTATGAAGCTTTTTTTTTAAAATGAACAAAAAGAACTTAAAGCTGATCACTCAACAGTCCATTTAGTTTTAACACTATGTTATGAATGTTAAAAAATATACATATATGTATATATGTATGAATTGTATTAACATTATGTTAATGAAAAGCTAATTTGAAAAGAAGTTAACGTGCTATATATTCGGCTGTCGAGTCTTTAACTTGTATTTTTCTGTAAAAAATGTGAATTCTTTTTCAAGTGTTTTTGATAATATCACATCAATTTGCTTAAATATTCTGGAAAATATTTGTCCTATTGTAGGAAATAATATTGACAAGATTTTACTCTTAGTAAAACACTTTAGTCTTAGAATTTCTAATAGATATATTATGTTTATAAATGGTTTATGCACATTTAATTGATTTTCGGCGATGGACTTTGAACAGAGCATACATATGTTTAAATATGGATTTTTCTTAGCATGAAAGTTATTTTGTCTGAATTTTGTATGGACACGACTTTTCTATAGACATCTATGTACCATAAAGCCATATTTCGGGAAGGCATTTGTATGGGGGCTATGAGAAATCATGAACCGATTCCTACCATTTTCAACAGGACTTGTCCTACTGTAATAAAAATAAAGTGTGCAAAATTTTATGATATTATCTGCATTATATTTATAGAAAAGAGCAAAAATATCTGAAAATATCGAGGTAATCTGATCTACATATATTTATCTATATGATCTACTTTGATCTATAACTTGGATCCTACTGGACCTATTTGACCCATTTTCAATACCAAACATTTCGGTGGGTCAGAGAATGTTTAGTAAAAAAATCCATTGTTCTATGACTTTTTTTCGAAACTCTATCGTGGCTTTAACAGACGGACGGACATGACTTAACATCTAAGAATCTTATAAAGACTCAATATATACTTATAGTATATACTCATATATACTGCTTGGTTCTACGAACAATATTATTTCTCTTTGGTTATAAAAGCGACATTTTTACCAACAAACATTTAAAGAACTTATATTTTTAGATATTTCCGTTTACATCAAACTCATTGCATATTTACTTACAATGATGCAATGATACGCGTGATTGGTCTGGTGATTTTTATAAAAAAAAACATTTTTTAATAAAAGATAACATATTGTGCTTATTTTCTTGACAAAAAAATATTTTTAAAATGTTTTTTTTTTTTAATTTATTTTATATTTTATCTGATTCAGATTAAATTTATTCCTGAAAGAATAGCTATATTTTGTGCTTAATATGAATTTTTTTCGGAATCTTTAAAAATTATTTTGTATTATCAAACGAAAATAAAACTTTGCAGGCATTCACCAGGATAAAATACGTTACAAGATTTGATTTTCCGAAGTGTGCTTTTTTGTCTTCCCGCCGGCTACTATTTATTTTCAAAAATATTTTTTGTTTCGTAGATGCGCATTCTTTTACAATATTCTTTGGTTAAACAGAACACTATTTTATACAAATTATGTGCATACTTTTAGGCGCAATGTTTAATTAAGTACATGTTACACCCTGCACATGTTTACAACAACAGGGTGAATCAAATATTTTGCTCAGCCTTAAGGTATGCTAAACAATTTTTATCTCAGAAACACCTACAGCTTTTCTCAGCTTTCTGGGCTCCTGGTATTATTAACAAATTTTTAGCTTTTTGCAAAATCAAATTTTGAAACGCAAACACAAACAAACATCAAAGAAGAGTTTTTTTCATGGTTTTATAATTTTAAAACGATGTTTGACAGAATTTTAAATATTGTGTGGTAGGTATTTATTTATAATATAAACCATTATTAATTACTATTTATTACTGGTGTTGAATTCAAATAAATATTGCAAGAATTAACAAGTAAGAAAGTATAGTGGGGTCAAGCCCGACACCCAATATACTTATGTGTAAAAACAGTTTTTTAGAAAACGGCGCTATATGGAAGTTTAGTGGCATGCCTTCTGTGCATATAAATATTGTTTGTGTCGATATAAACAATTTTAAAAGATTTATATATGTACATGTATAAGCGATTTTCGAAGGGGGTCTTATATGGGAGCTTTGATCGGCCGTTAGAAAATTAGATGACATAATATCTGTATATGTGAAACTTATTTGTTTTTTCCAAAATTGTCAAAAACCATTTCAGTGCGCCTACAACACTTAATCTAAATAGTGATCTTCGGTTCCAAATTTCTCAGTACGCAAGATTTTCAAAATTTTAAACAATCGTTTTAATTTTTTTATTGAATTTAATTTGGATACCAAATGCAATTTATGTGATTTATGATCGTTAAAGTGATTTTCGGAAAGGGGCCTTATATGGAAGATATGACTAATAATGGACCGATCACCAAAAAATTGGGCCGAATGATTTGTATATACGAGTATATGAAACATATTTATGATGCATATTACTTTGATACCAACATTTTTAAGATAGTTATGGTCAATATGGATCGATCTGAACAAACTTTATAGACGTGATTAGGCTTATTTGTGGCGAAATTTGTGCGGTTACGAGGATAAATCAAACATTTATAATCGATAAACTTGTATTTCGGAAGAACATTTGTATGGAAGATATGTATGTGAAATAATGGACCAATTTCAACTATTTTCAATCCCAACCAACCTTGAGCCAAAAAAATATCATGTACCAAATTTTATGGCAATTTCTACAAAATTGAAACCTGTACTAGATATTCTACGCACAAGTTTTACATGTACAGCCAGACGGACGGACGGACATCTTCAAAACGACACAGGAAGTGTTACTCGGTCGGTATAATTTATGGTGGGTCTTGCTTTAATATTTATATTACTAATATTTGTAGGGGTGTAGGGTATAAACACAAAATTTTGGCGACATGTTTATTATTAATTGAGATATTTTTATATCAAATTATAAGGATCTAAAATTTTAACTTTTTAACTACTTATTGATATAACTATCTCTTACTTACTTACCCCATTTATATTGTCATTTATAAAGTATTGAAATAATAACTCTTTTGGAATTTGATTTCAAATAATTTGTTGTTTTGTTTTATTATTTGTATATTTATAAATTATGATAATTTTACATAAAATTTTGGGTTTTTTCTATTATTTTTATTAATATTAATTTTATTTAGCAATAATTGCTTTGTCATTTTTCTTTCATTTTCACAAATTTATTTTAAGTGTAGAAGTTTTTGTGCAAAAAATATTAATCTTTTTTGTTGTGTTTTTTGTTTGTTAATTATATATAGAGATGTATGATAAAATGAATATTCATATATATATATATATATATAATTTTAATGTGGTGACTTATTATTTCACATAATGGCTATCGATTTCGTTTTTTTTTATAAAATGGCTTGGTTTTTTCCTAAAAGAATAAAATTACATTTTTAGGATTAGAATAAAATCATAAACTTAAAGTACACATATTAAAATGTATGTTACTTAAAAAATAAACAATATTCAATAGACATATAGAATTTAGTTTTACTTATTTATATAAAAAAGTATATTTTTTGTTTAAATGCAATTTTTTGATTTTTATTTTTATATAAAAAAAAATTTACTAAAATTTTTGCTTAAATATTATTACACACTTAAATAAGCAGTATTTTACAATGTTTTTTATACTTTTGTTTTTTAATTTTAAGTAGTTTTTTTGTAGGCGTTTAAAAAAGTAAAACATATTTCTTAGAAAAGAATTTATATTATGCTTTTAATTATTAAAAAAAAATATTAATACTTGAAATTTATTTTTAATTTAGGGCTGTTTGTGTTAAAGAAATTATCAAAAGATTATATATACTATATATCTTTCTTATATTATTATTATATATCTTTCCATTTAATTATAAAACAAAATATATTATAAAAAAAAAAACAAAATTTGAGGTATGTTGCTATTTATATTTTCAGTTGGTTATTTTGTAAGGAAAATAGTTTTGTGCAGTATTAAATTTAATTGAAATTTCATTGACATACATTTAAAAAGTTAATACATAGTTAAAAGTTAAGGAACACTTCAAATAACTTTAAAAAATCAATCAAAGATATACAAAAATATTTAATTTTTTAAATTTGTGTATAAACTGTATTGAATATATTCGATATTATTGGTATTTAATGAAATTAAGTGTAAACGTGCAGGAAAACAACCTAATGTAGGTTATATTAGTCCTTGTGTTGTTTATCACAAATCTGTTTTAAAAATTTCCTGACTTTCCAATTCCATTAAATTGATATTAAATAGTACCATACAATTGGGGTTGTGATGGTATGAAAGGAAGCTAACGAACATTTAAACAATTTTATTCAGGATTTATTTACAACTCTGAAACTTTTATGAAGAATTTAAAGTAAAAACTGTTTTTTTTTTGTTCAAAATCAGACTAGTGCATAAACTTTTTCTATTTAATAGTTAGTGATGAGAGTATCTTATTCAAAATTGTTTTCGTAAGAAGCGTTAAAGTTTGAACAGAAAAATAGATTTTAAAAACTTTGCTTTCATTATTAAAAAAACAACTAACAAAACTATATATAGTTTAGTTTACTAAACTGTATATAAGACAGGCGACAGGTCTATTTCATAAAGTGTTATAACAGAACCGTTTCGATCATCACCAAACCACACTTGTTCTATCAGCTAATTTCGCTCCAATTAAAATATTAACTTTTACTAGATATTCATATTTTAATTATTATAAAGAGACAATTTTCTCTTGATTACTGTCTGTTCTTATCCACGAGAGAAAATGTTTCCTTTATTTATACGGCAAATTAAATTCGTTTAAAGTTTTTATAAAGTAAATGAATGAATTATTATAAAGAGACAATTTTCACTTCATTACTTACTATGTTTAATGCAAGAATATGGATTTTGTGTTATACCATTCAAACACTTTTGTTGTTTCAAATTTACAAATATTTTTTTTTTCGAAAAAATGTTGTTCGTTTTCTTTAAAAACATGGCACATTTTGGTTTTTTAAATATTCTCTGAAACTTATACTTCAATCGTTAAAACACGATTTAAGAAAATATTCAATAAGAACTTCGATTTTGTAGAAGTAAAAAGAATTGGAAAATAATGTCATTAGACTACACCATTTAAAATTTCATTTCAGAAGTTTCTAGTTATCTATTTAGAAATTTTTGTTCGGACAAAGTTTTTTCATATGAATATTTTCTCTCTTAAACAGAGAGACGTCAAACTTCATATGAAAAAAATTTGTGCGAGCAAATATTTTGTTCAGGGGACTTACTGTCTATTTCGATTCGAAAAGAAAATTCTTCGAATTTGTATACTTTTTACATTGTATTTCGAAAGCTTTTGCTTTCGAATCGAAATACACAGTAACCCTTCAGGACAAATGGGTGAATACTCTTTAAGTGTATTTCAAAATTTTCTAATTATATTACAGAATTTTAAGGAATATAACCCAGTTCTTTATGTATTTCAGAAATTTCTAAGTGTATTTCGGAACTTTATAATTGTATTTCATAATTTTCCATTTGTATTTCTATTAGAAATTTCTGAAACTGTAAAAAATTGGAATCTTCTGAAATTTAATTAGAAATTTCTAAAATTCAATTCGAAATTAAGAAAATAAAATAAGAAATTTCTGAAATGCAATTGAAAATTATGTAGCAGCAGAAAAAACTTCTTAAGAATATAAGAAACATTAAAGAAGTTCGTTTTAAAGTCTGGTCTAAAACTTATTATAATGTTTGAAAGATAACCAAGAAATTATTTATTCATTAGACAGGATAAAATAATAAAATATTAACCTCAATGTTCAACAAGTCTAGTTATTTTTTAATCTATAGTTTACTGGCTGTAAAAATATTTTTTTCATAAATTTTTTTTTTTAACTGTCAGTATAACTTTAGGTTAAAAATAAATAGACTTGGTGAAAATGGGGTAAATGTTTACAAAAAATATTACGGTTAAAATTGTAGTGGTTGCAAAAATCTGATCAATTAAAAATTCTCTAATATTTAAAAAAATAAAATATTTAGTAATTATACATGCATAATTACGTGTATATAAAATTATAAATGCACTTGATATAGTTACATATTTTGTTTAAGATTAGCAGTGAAAAATTTGCTTATTTTAATATATTTTGTAGAGTCCGACCGAGTATTCGGTTTCCGATTAGACCAAAAATTGGCTGAATACCAATATTAGGGTTTCGGTCATATTTTGACCGAATACCGAAACTTTTATAAAACATAAATAATAATGAATTTTCAAGGTGATACATACATGTTATATAATCAATAGAATTAAAAAATTTATATTTTATTGTAAAATAATATTCTTAAAACTGTTTATTGTAATATAAACACTTGCAATAATTTTACTTGTTCAATAATTTATATGAGGAACATTTCTTCATTTACTTTTACTTTTAAAATATTTTCTTTTTGTATGAAAATATTTATTCATTGGATTATTCTTGTTCTAACTTCTAAATCAAATAAACTTATATTTTTTTTATATAAATAATTATTTCTAATTATTTAAACCATAACATATTTGTGGCGACGAGGATAATGGCAACAGATCCTAAGATTTTGGAATTACTTCAGAAGCAAGGAGAAATCCTAGCAAGATTGTCCGTTGGAGTTTCAAACACTCAAGAACAATTGATGGACAAATTATCAAATTCAATTTCTGAATTCTCTTTTGACCCAACAAATTCAATTACATTCAATGTTTGGTACAGCCGTCATGAAGATATATTCTTAGTAGATGGTAAAGATTTGGATGACGCAGCTCGAGTAAGACTTTTAATGAGAAAATTAAACACTATCGCTTATGGTAAATATGCTGCTTACATTCTTCCCAAAAATGTGAGGGATATTTCGTTTGCTGAAACTATCAAGATTCTAAAGAACATGTTTGGTGTGCAAGAATCTCTGTTTAGTTTGCGGTATAAGTGTCTTCAAACAGTAAAAAAACCTCAAGAAGATTTAGTGTCTTACGCAGCTCGCATAAATGAATCTTGGGAACAATTCAAATTGTCAGAAATGAATGCAGATCAATTCAAATGTTTAGTTTTTGTATGCGGATTACAATCTCATTTAGATATGGAAATTCGAATGAAGTCTTTATCAATTTTGGAAGATGATTCAAGTCAGACTGTCAACAAATTGGTAACAACAGCGCAGAAAATGATGAATTTAAAACATGATGCTGCTATGGTTGAGGATAATACAATATCTGTCAATACAATTAAATCTAAATCAAAATTTAAAACACCCAAACATGATGATAACAACAACATTCCAAAAAACCCATGTTGGAATTGTGGTTCAATGCATTACTCCAAGTATTGTAATTTCATCAATCACAAGTGCAGTCAATGCAATGTTGTTGGTCATAAAGAAGGATACTGCAAGACCACTGGTAAAAATGTTTCATCTCAAAATAAATTCACATATAAGAAGAAAAACAAGAATCACAAGAGCAAATCAGGCTCTCCACAATCAAATGTTGTTCGAATCAACAAAATTTCGCACGCATCAAGGCGTAAATATGTCAACGTCAATATTCAACTATTGCCCTTGAATCAAAATAATCCTGGTTTTGATGTCAAACTTCAAATTGACACCGCATCAGATATCTCAATGATTGGAAAATCTCTTTGGACAGATATGGGTAAACCAGGAAAATGTTTCGATAATCGCTATGTAACAAGTGCATCTAACAACAAAATCAAACTTTTAGCCGAGTTTGATTGTCAAGTAAGGCTAAAAGGTG
The DNA here is from genome assembly GCA_916048285.2 of Bellardia pandia. Taxonomy (NCBI): domain Eukaryota; kingdom Metazoa; phylum Arthropoda; class Insecta; order Diptera; family Calliphoridae; genus Bellardia; species Bellardia pandia. Next base: position 30,300,536 of record OU696533.1, on the reverse strand, counting down.
AAGTACAATTATGTAGTTTTTCCGTTGTAGAAACTGATACGCTTTTAATATTTGGTACAGATTTGTGCGATGTTTTTCGCATATGGGAACAGCCACTGAACACAATATGTTGTCAGATCAAGCAAGCTGAAGTCGGCGCTGATGTCTTTAATAAAATAAGGCAAGATTTTGCTGATATATTTCAAGATACTCCAGCAAAATGCACGAAATTAAAAGTTCAGTTACATCTCAAGAAAGATGCCAATCCAATTTTTCGAGCAAAACGACCTGTAGCATACGCTATGCTTCCACTAATAGAAGATGAAATTAATCGTTTACATTCATTGGGAATAATTTCACCTGTCGATTTCTCAGATTGGGCAGCACCCATAGTTGCTGTAAAAAAGGCAAATGGAAAAATTCGGATATGTGGGGATTATTCAACTGGATTGAATGATAGTTTGGAACCTCATAAATACCCTCTTCACCGCCCAGAAGATCTATATGCAAAAATGGCAAACAGTTGTTTATATACTCATATTGATCTTTCGGATGCATATTTACAAACGGAAGTCACAGCAGATTCAGCTAAATTACTTACCATAAACACCCACAAAGGTCTTTATACGTTCAATCGTTTAGCTCCTGGCGTTAAAAGTGCTCCTGGCGCTTTCCAACAAATCATGGATACAATGCTCATGGGTATAGACAATGCTGCAGCGTATATAGACGACATAATAATTGGTGGCTCAACTGTTCAAAAGCATTTGGAAAATGTTAACAAAGTTCTTCAAAAGCTACGTGAATTTAATTTCCACATCAAGTTTGAAAAATGCAAATTTTTCACCAAAGAAGTCAAATATCTTGGCAACATAATGTCTCAAGATGGTTTACGTCCAGATCCTGACAAAATTAAAACCATTTTAGATTTACCACCACCAAAAGATACATCAGAATTAAGGTCATTTCTTGGATCAATAAATTACTATGGTAAATATATAAATCAAATGAGCAATCTAAGAGCACCACTTGATAACCTGTTGAAAGAAAACGTAAAATTTGAGTGGACAGTTGCATGTCAAAAATCTTTCCAAAAATTCAAAGATCTTTTAAACTCAGATTTGCTGCTAACACATTATAAACCAGAATTACCAATCAAGGTTGCAGCAGATGCATCAGGTAAAGGTATTGGCGCAATCATATGTCACGTATATCCAGATAAGTCAGAGAAAGTCATTGCTCATGCCTCACGTACACTTACACCAGCAGAGAAAAACTATTCTCAAATAGAGAAAGAGGGACTTGCATTGATTTTTGCCGTAAAAAAATTTCATCGTTATATATATGGAAGACAATTCACCTTGTGTACTGATCACAAACCTCTTTTAATGATTTTTGGTAGAAAATCTGGAATTCCAGCATATGCTGCAAATAGACTTCAACGTTGGGCGTTAACACTTATGATGTACGACTTAAAAATTGAATACGTTAACACCAAAGAATTTGGATGCGTTGATGTTTTATCAAGACTAGTCGACACCAACATTAAACCTGATGAAGACATAGTAATTGCATGTGCTATGTTAGAAGAAGATTGTTCAGCAACCCTTAACGATCATTTTAATTCACTTCCAATTACATTTAATATGATTTTAAAAACAACAAATAAATGTAAAACACTACAATCAGTCATATCAGCACTACAAGATGGTTGGAGCAACGTATCGTCAGAGATCAGTCCATTTTATGCCAGAAGAGATCAACTTAGTGTGGTTCAAGGTTGTCTTATGTTTAATGACAGAATTGTAATACCACCAAAATTAAGAAATTGTGTTCTAAAACAACTTCATCGTGGACATCCAGGTAAAGAAAGAATGAAATCTTTAGCAAGAAGTCATGTTTATTGGCCAGGTATCGATGAAGATATTATTACTTATGTACGAAATTGCCACCAATGTGCTGTAGCATGCTCCGCACCAGTGAAGCATACACTACAATCATGGCCTCTAACAAATAAACCTATGGAACGCATTCACATTGACATTGCGGGTCCATGCAATGGTTTATACTATTTTATTATTATAGATGCTTTTTCAAAATGGCCCGAAATTTTTGAAATTTCAAATATTACATCAACAACTATAATTTCAAAACTTACAGAAATGTTTGCTAGATATGGGGACGCAGATACTATTGTCTCAGATAATGGTACTCAATTTGTAAGTTCTCAGTTCAACAAATTTGTGACAGATCGTGGGATCACACATTTAAGAACAGCACCTTATCACCCACAATCTAACGGACAAGCTGAGCGTTTCGTTGGAACTTTTAAACGTGCTCTTGAAAAGCTTAAACAAGAAGGGACAAGTAAGGAAAACTTGGAAACATTTCTTCAAACTTATAGATCTACACCAAGAACGGATTCAAAATCACCAGCAGAGCTGTTTCTGAATCGAAAAATCAAAACCACTTTAGATTTACTCAAACCAAAGGAAGTAGCACCCATTAAACGTAATATTCAACAGGAGATAATTTTCAACAAGAAACATGGTGCAAAAGCTAAAAGTTTCGAAGCTAATGAAAATGTATATGTCCAAATTTTTAGAAATAACAAGTTTATTTGGGTAAGTGGGGCAATAGTGGAACGTGTGGGAACTGTTAACTACAATGTGTTAGTAAATGACAAACGAAAACTAATTCGTTCACATGCAAATCAAATTAAGAAAAGATTTCTATCTGATAAAGAATCAATAAATTCAACATGTTTATTATTTGAAATGTTTGATTTATACAAAACACCAGAAAATATTCCAGCAACGCAGCAACAATCAATTTTAGTGGAAACTGATCCACCTATTTTTATTGAACAGAATGCAGCAGTTGAAACAGACACGGATGTAGAAACCGACTTTAATACAAATGCCCAAATTGAACCCGATTCTTCGTTTCATTCGACGTCTGATTCAATAGGAGTTGAAACCATATCATCACCTTCCACTGCAGAAACTTCTAGACCTAAAAGAAATTGTCAACCACCAGCGTGGCTGAAAGATTACAGTACATCTTAAAGAAAGGGAGATATTGTAATATAAACACTTGCAATAATTTTACTTGTTCAATAATTTATATGAGGAACATTTCTTCATTTACTTTTACTTTTAAAATATTTTCTTTTTGTATGAAAATATTTATTCATTGGATTATTCTTGTTCTAACTTCTAAATCAAATAAACTTATATTTTTTTTATATAAATAATTATTTCTAATTATTTAAACCATAACACTGTTCTTTTAAAAAATTTGTCAGTTTAAGATGAAAAAACTTAACTAAAAATGTTATAAAATTAAAATAAATTATTTGTTTTTGGAAACTAATGGTATATTTTAAAAGCTTGGTTTGTTTCGGATTAGGCCGAATATCAATTATTTGCCTGAAAAAAAAACTGTTTCGGTAGAACTCTAACATTTAGTTTTTTTTTTTGTGTGTTTATTTAGAGTTAAAAAGTAGTAATGTTTTAATGCTTTTAAAGTTAAATTTCAGTTTATTTTCATAAATTCACAGTTAGCAGGAAATTTGTTTTGTATTCTAAATGTGTTTCAGCATACCTAAACATTTGCTGTAATTTTGATTTGTTTTAGTAAACATAATAACTGTACTGTGAATCCCCTAAATATATATGTATATTGTTTTATAGTTAAAGTAATAAATACTAGAGAAAATTTTATTTTTTAGTTTGTTTTATAATTAAAGTTTGCTTGTTTGTTTTTCATTGTTTTCTTTTTTTATATGTTTTTTTTTAAAGTTTTAATATTAATTATAAAATATTTTAATTTATTTATTACACATTTACTATTTACAACATTTGCTTTTCTTAAACATCTGTTTGTTTTTGTAACAAGAAATCATAAAAAACGGAAATAATGTGAAAAAAATCACATAGTTTTCTTAAAGTTTAAAATTCTTGTAATATAAATGAATATGTTAGAATATCTATATTTTCTGTAAAAAATATGGCAAATAAATTAATTAAATTACACATTATTAAAGAATTATGAAAAAAGAAAGGCAAACGACAAGAACTCAGGGAATTTTGAAATGCATTATCAAACAAGTTGTAGAAGGAATGAATTAATTTAATTGCTAAAATAACTAAAATGCCTCACACATAATGTTAAAACGTTTAAAATCATTTAACTTTAAATATTTAGTTTCTTTTACTAGAAAACATGTCTACTAATATAATTGTATTAGCAAACCTGCGTAAAAATTTCTAAAATATGTCTCGCTGCTTTTTTAAAACTTTGTGGTTAATGTATTATTACCTTCTGTTGTTTTACTGAAATCCTTTTGCTTGTTGTTGTCGTCTGTTTGTTTCGTTGTTTTCTTGTTAGTATTGCCGATTCTTCTTAGTTCTTTAGCTTTAATCGTTAATGTCGTTGTTGTTGGCGTTATGGCAGCTATGATTTTATTAGTTAAAAATAATGGTAATTTTATAGTTTTCTGCTAATGTTAACATTCGAATTCATTGGCCGTTATTGCACTCAAATCCTTCATTAGGCCCTCTAAGTTGGCCATTTCTTGATTGAGTTCCTCTGTGGAGGTGCTCGGTGCCAGTCTTTGTATTTCATCAGTACTATGGGCCACCGAGGGTCCGCCCTGTAGACGATTGGGGGTGGCGACAGAGAATGATGGTTTCTTGTAGGGCGATTGATTTTGTGGACGTATTGTAACGGCAGGAGCTAAAGGGAGAAAGTGAAAATTTATGCATAACGTAATTATTAGTATGAAATGAACATTATTAAACAAATTTTGAAAATATGGAAACGAATACATTTTAAATAAAATTTTTTACTACATTCACAACTATTTCTAAACTTTATCCATATTGATTTCTTTGGTTGTTAATGTCGTAAATGTAGTAAAGGGTAATTTTTTATCAAGAATTTTTTAAAGAATTTTATCAAAATTATAAGCTTTTCAAAATGTATTGAAAAAGTACTTTTTGAAAAATTTAAAAATTTTGTTTTTCATTAGAATCTTGGAGTTTGCTATAAAAATTAAAGAAAAAACATTTAAATTTAGGACTTTTTAAAAAAGTACTTTTTGAAAAAAAACAATAAAAATTTCGGTTTTCATTGCAATGAAACATTTGCTTGGTATTTTGGAGTTTCCTTACAAATTAGAGATAAAATTAGCAATTTTCCAAGAAGTACCAAAAAAGTTGTTTATTGTTTTTAAAAGCTCAGCTGTTTTCGTGTGACATGCTCAGTTTGGTATATAATTTAAACATTGATCGACTTACAACGGAACAACGCTTGCAGATTATTAAATTTTATTATCAAAATTAATGCTCCGTTAAGAAAGTGCATTGTGCACTTCTTCCATTTTATGGTCACTTTGGGAGACTATTGAGAATCTTGTGATTAAATTTCGCACCAAATTTACATTATTGGACATAAACAACCAACACACGTATGCGTAGAGTGCAGACAGAGGAAAATATTGCAGCCGTATTTGCTAGTGTTGTTGATGACCGATCGATTCGGTGCCGTTCACAGCAATTGGGCCTCTGTTACTCCACTAAGTGGGAAATTTACGGAAGGATTTGGGTGTAAAAATTTTTCAAATACAGTTGGTACAAGAATTGAAGCCACAGTACCTACCATAACTGCTAACTTTTGGTGAATGGGCGCTGGCAAAGTTGGATGAAGATCCACATTTTTATCGTAAAATTGTGTTAAGCGACAAATTTAGAGTGAAGAGCAGCCAGAACACTTGCAAGAACTGTCAATGTTTCCGAAAAATGCACTGTTTGGTGTGGATTATGGGACAGTGGCATCATTGAACTCTTTTAAAGATGACGAAGCGATACCGTGGACAATTACATTTTTTTTCTTTGTCCAAAATGGAAGAGCTGGACTTGGCTAAAATGCTGTATTTAACAAGACGGCGCCATATGCCACACACACAGCACGCCAAACAATGACCCAATTGAGAGGCGAGTTGCGTAAATAGTTTATTTCACGTTTGGAGCCGGCTGTCTAGATCGTGCGATTTACCGCTTTAGACTGTTTTTTTTTTTGGAACTAATATTAACAGAGGAAAGCCCGCAATTGTTAACGCACTTTAAGGTAATATTGAATAACTTATTCGTTAGATTCCGCCCGATATGTTAAAGAGAGTATGACAAAATTGGACCCAGCGTAGAAACTATTTGAGGCGTAGCCGCGCGGAAATCATCTTTAAACAGTAAATTATATAGATTGTTCTATCTACTCAAATAAAGACTTCATACATTTTTCTAAATTTTATGTGTTTTTTAAACCTCAAATCCGAAAGTTCTTATAAAATCACTTTGTACAATTTTTAGTTTGTAATGTTATTTCTTTCAAAATCAAGGGGGTTACTCTCTATTGCGATGCGAAAGCAAATTCGATGCGTAAGAGTATCAATTTGTACGCTTATCGCATCGCAATAGAGAGTTTGTTTTTCTGAGAAAATTTATTGCAAAATCTTACTGTGTTTGTTTATGGGGGTTTGTGCGCCTGTGGGCGGTGGTCCAGGCACACTAAAACTTTTTAGAGGATGTCCTCGTTTAGTACTGTCAATTGTTGAAACTCCACCATTACTAGCAGCTACAGAACCGCCACCACCAACTGCAGAACCAGGTCCAGCCGCAGTACCAGCGTAAGTAGAATTGCTAAAATAAAATATGTTTTTTACAGTCAGAAACAACGCACAAAAAGTTACTCAAATATAACAAAAAAATATTGTATTTTTAAATAGAAAATTCATTGAATTGTTAATTATTATAATATAATAATTTTTAGAGACTACTGTTTTTCTTAATGAAAAATTGTTGAACTCAAGCCGAAATAATAAGAATTTTTCTTTAATAGGGGGAGGGCTATGTTTTGATTTTGTTATTAAAAAGTTATTTGTTTAATTTCACACTTACCAGAAATTTGCATCGTATCCACCATATGGATGTTCAGGCGTTTGTGCTAGTGAATTATTTTGTGGCTGTGACAGACTCTGTTGAGACAGTCCCGTATCGACATTCATATGAGATCGATTAGCCGATATATTGTATTGTGTTCGCGGATATTGTGGTCGTTCCATGGTAGAATTTAAAGAAGTTGCTAAAAAGAAGAATAATTATTTAATATTATAATAAATTTAGTATTTAAAATTTATTTAAAATGCTTACTCATATAACCTGGCACATAAGAACGTTTGTCCAAAGAATTTGTGATGTGATTGGGCACTGGAGTTTCCTGATCATACTCATGACCAACCGAACGGGGTAAAGTTAAGGCACCACTACTGGAAGCACCATCACTACAGCCTGCTTTAAACAAAATTAATAATTAGTGTAAGCTATAGAAGCAATTTAAAATTAGCGAAAATGATAAAACTAAAGCTATGTACAGACGGTTGTCAGATCATTGAAAAATTGTCAGAATTGTATGCGTTTAAAAATGTTAAATATTGTCATGGAATAAAAAAGTGCAATTGAAACAATTTTAGCTGCATATGCTGTATGCACATACATATGTACTAGAAAGTAGCAGGGATAAAAACAAAATAAAAAACGCCGCAAAGTTTGGGTGAAAGAACTGAATGGGATCCGCCCCTTACTCTTTTTTATGTCAAGAGGAAGAGGAAGACATAATCTTTTTTATTTTGCATTGTTTTAGAAACTTTTTTGACACTATTTAAAGCAGGTATAATTAATTGGTTGCTGTTTTTGTTGTAATGTGTTCAAATATTCTCAGAATTTTTTGCATCACAAACAAGCTAGGATATGGTATTGCCAAAAACAAAACGTATAAAATGAAATTTGTTGTTGCAATTCGTCATTGAAAAGAAATTTTTTAGCTTTGAAAATATTTATTTAAAATATACAGATTTTCAGAGTTGCAAATAGAAATAATTTCCCTGACAATGTTTACATTGTCAGATGCATACACTTTGCACATCTGACAATAAAATGTGTTTTACAATTATTTTACAACAATCTTACAATGGCAACAAATGTGTTCATATGATTGTTAGATGTCTGACGATATTTTTGTCCTTGGAAGAGAAAAAACGTAAGTTCACACGGTTGTTAGACAATTTCTAAACATTTTCTGAAAATGTTGTAAGATCTGACAGCCATCTGTACATAGCTTAATGGCACAAATTAAAATTGTTTGTATTTTTAATGTAATTTTAAACAAATTTTTACTATTTCAGTTTTTATTTAAGGTGAATGAATGTTAAACAAAAACTTTGGGTATCCAAACAGACTAATTAAAATGATTTTACTATAGTATAGGTATATACTACATCTGAGAATATCTTTTAAAATCAATGCTTAAATATGACTAAATTTTTCAACTCAGATGAAGTTAATAGAAATACAATTTTAATAATATTTGCAAAAGTTTATAGAATTAATTTTCATTGATAATATTAGCATGAGAGAAATCATTTTCATATTTTGTATTTTAAATTACATATCTTTTACACAAAAATTAAATTTATAGTTTACTAAAATTCATCTTACCTGGTGTTGTACCATGAATATTCTTATCAATATTTTTTAATTCCATTTGATCATGATGTATCCATAGATCTGGAGGTTTTGGTACGCCCACATTATTCTTCTGATAGCTGTTCGAAGATGGGAGACTAAACAATGAGAGCATTTGTTTGTTTTTGATAGTTTTTTTTACAACAACTACTAAATAATATGTAATGCATTTGAATCTCACTTACCTTTTCTTAGTATGCTCCGGTGTTGATTGGGGTTTACGACGACACATTATGACAATAACAGCCACCACTATAAACATTACCAAAGCAAAACTGAATATTACCACGTATAAAATCATTTCATTATTAATGCCTTTGCCAATAGCGGTGGCTGGTTGCTCAATAACAGCAGCTCCCGTTGTGTAGGCCACTAGGGCTGAAAATGGAGCAGTGTTGGCGCCCCCACCAGAGGCTGAGCCAATTTTTTGTGTTCTCGCTTGTACTTTAAAATAGTAGGTGGTATGTGGCTTGAGATTGGGCAGAATAAATGAAGTTTCATCGCCACTGAATGTTTGTATATTCCAGTCGCGGTCACGTTTTGTGGTGTCAGTGGTGTAATAAATATTATAACCTGATATGGGGTAAACGGTATGTTTGGGCGGCATCCAGTGTAGTATAACATTTTGGGGATTCTGTTCATCTGGCTGAACATTTAACTCCCGGGGAGGCGTGATGGGTATATTTTGATAAGTGGTATTTAAAACTGCCATAGACCAGGCCGATTCACGACGCCCTTTAACCACTTTCACTGCAAATTCATATTGTGTATTTGGCCGTAGATCTGTTATCATGGTATTTAAATCCGTAGTATTGTGATAGCGATAACGGGTGGAGGGTGATATGCCAAAGCGCACAATATAGTGCCGATTATCAATTACATGTTGATTTTTGCTCAGGGTGGTATCGATCCAATAAACCACTATCGAAGAACTAGACATTGTTATGGCCCGCAGACCCACTGGAACCTCTAGCGGCGTGGGTATGTCTATGGGATCTTCATCGCGGGTTTTAATATTGTCATAAATAGGAGGTCCATCACCTTGCATATTACGTGCTCTTAATGAAACCACGTATTCGGTATTCGGCTCTAAATCTTTCAAAATAAAATACCTTTCAGATTCCTTGACCTCTACGGCATTTTCATCGGGAATACCACGACCCCAGCCTAGAACATAACTACGTATCTTAATTTCATGCTGCTGAGGTGGCCCCCAATGCAAAGCTATCGTATCAGCACCAGGATGTATACCCATCCACACCGGTTTGCCAGGCACTTGAGTCTCATCTAAATCATTTTCCAAAGTCATGACACGATACCATTCGGTAAACGGTCCGGAGCCATTAACAGTCATAGCAGCAATTTTAACTTGATATTCTGAGTTACGATCTAGGCCGTTCAATTCGTAATAACGTATATTAGCCGGTGTACTTTTAACTTGAGGAGCATCTTTTAGTTTGCGATATCGTATCTTATAGCCAGTTATTTGGCCATTGCGCTCCTCTTCGGAGGGTGGTTCCCAGTGTATGGTAATTGAAGTTGAACTGGTAACCTCTAAAGTAACATTGTTTGGTGGTTCTGAGGGTGTGGATGAAAATGTTTTTACTTTAATTTCATTAGAGGGATCTCCCATGCCATTTTTATTAAAAGGCACTACAGTCACTGTGTACTCGGTATAGGGCCTTAGCTCGGTCAAGACAGCATCTAAAACGGTGCTATCTTGATACATTTCAGCACCAGTATCCCCTTCAGCATAATATAAACGATATTTCAATATTTCACCATTTGTTACAAACGGTTCTTCCCACTTAACATAGATTTCTTTGTGATTGCGGGCATAACCTTCGACGTTACGTGGAGGCCCAGCGATATTTTCTTCGGGTTGAGTGACTACTTCGAGAGGCGCAGATGAATCACCTGGACCGAAATTCGTATTGGCCACAACGCGAAATTGGTATGTCCGACCGGGCAAAAGGTTTTGTATATTCACCTGTTGATCATCATGAGATTTGGTAACAAGTTTTAGTTCTCTGCAAATAAGACAAGCGAAAGAAAGTTAAATTTAAATTATATGCAATAAAAGATAAAATAAAAACTAATTGAGATTACCACAAAATGAGAACTTTTATAGAAAAGTAGATAAAATTATGGTAAATAAAAAAATGTGGTTCAAAAATCGTTTACCACAAACAAAATGTCCTTAAAATGTGCAGTAAAAGTTTTGTGTTACTTTTTGTTATTAAATTTCTCAATTTTAAGCTTAAAAGTAGTTTAAGAAATTCTCAAACTACTGCTTTTATGTATCAAACAATTTTGTAATCTATTTGACAAATTTTTCGCCACAGGGCTTAAATTTCTTGTCAAAGGACATTTCTATTGCGATTTCATATCAAAAAAAAGAAATAGTTTTTTCCAAATTCTTATGCAGAACATTAAGTTTTTAAACATATTTGCATGGATGTCATTAAAGAAAAAGGTTTCGTGCAATTGTTTAAATACAATAGGAATATGGTGGAGAATAAATAAAAGAATTTGAATATTGTAAATCATGATATTTTTCTCAGAAGAATGAAAAAAGTGTGTGTTCTTATACAAAGAGGAACAAATATATTTTTTAAAAGTACCCAACAAAGCAACCAAGAAATAAGCAAATAATACTTATGCATTGCTAAATTTCGCCACCCTCCAACAAGGAAAATGAAATAATATAAATTTGTCTATCATAAAATATGGATGATGAGGAAAAAGGCATACAAAAGGAATGAATAATGTTTTTGTTAAGGCTGAAGACGAATTTCAAGTTCCTTAATTATATTTTATAGAATTATGTAGAAAACAGTATTCAGTAGAATTATAAAAAATATACTGTTGGCGTCAAAATAAAGTCAACACCACATATTACTAAAAGAAAAGCTTAATTATATTAATATAAATCATATTATATTAGCATTTTTGTATAATTATTTAAGTAGAATTGAATTCACAACAAAAATAAACAAAAACAAAACAATATAGGAAATTAATTGATTTATTGTTATATTAGAACTATTTTTAGGCGTCAAAATAAAGTAAACAGTGGCATCATCCTTATGCAAAAAAGCACCCCTGTCATTCCAAAAGTAGTGGCAATTTTATTTTTTAAAGTATAATGGTAAAGTGCTGTTTTTAATAATTGCAAGTTTTATAATTTATCATTAAAAGAGATTAAGTTGTGACTAGGGTTTAGGAAATAATGGTTGGGAATTCCCGCGAAAAATTTTAAAATTTACGGCGAAAAATGGAAAATTAGTTTGGAAAAATTGTAATTTTTGAAATTTTTTACTTAGTTAAATTTTAAGAATAAGTTTTCATTGTTGTAAATATAGCTATACTATCAACAATGAAAAAACCAGCAATAATAAACTTTTTGAACAAGAAATTTAAAACGAAAATAACTTAAAATTCGTTTTATGAAAGATTGGATATTTTTTTTACAACAAAATTAAATACCTTTTTCATTTGCTACTGTTTTATTTAAATTTGTAATTTTTCATATTTATTGTTTATGTATAAATGTATAAATAAATTAGATTTTTCAAACACAACTAATCCTAAAAAACAATTCAACATTTCAAATATTTTTAAAGAAATGTAATTTCTTGAAAACCTAACTCTGACTTGATAATTATTTTAAAGAAGAATTCAGCAATGTGTATTTTCTAAACCTAGATGTCCATACTAAGTGGAACAGAATGGTTGGGATGATCCAGTAATATCTTAATCTAAAGAACGTATTGAAAAAGAGGTGATGAAGAGCTTGTTACACATTTCAAAATATTAGTAGACGTTTTAAACTATTATAAAGTTGCAGTAGGTGATGGTATATGAGCTATCTTAATGATCAGCTATTATAAATTCTTCGCATTTCTAAATATATAAAGATAATGAACGATATTAATGTCATTGGAAAATTACCTAAAAACTTCCGAAAGTTCCTAAAACCTAAAAATTTAAGCAAGTAAAAATCGGACAAAAAATAGATTGAGATTGCCTTATTATAAGAGAAAGTTTTTTTTGTGCCACTAAAAAAAAAACTGAATTGGATGTAAAAAGACTTATAGTTATGTTATAGTTAGCATTAGTTATGTTAAAAGAAATTTTAAAATTTTTTTTATTACGAACTTAAAATATTATTTGACTCTGTGAGGATTTTTAAACAATTCTTTATTTTTACTAGGTTATTAAAAGTGTTGTTAACTAACAAAAAGTATTTAGAGATAATCGGGAAATATTACGATACGCTATTAAAAAAAAAAAAAAACCAGACTATGGTGGCTACAAAAGTTAAAAATTAAATTTTCATATGTGAATATCTCGTAAACTATAAGAGATAATAATTCTTTAGTACTTGAGTAATAGATTTCATATATAGTATATCGTCTCATGTAGAAAGGCCCTGACTCGCTATTTTTTCGAAATTAGTTTTTTTGCGATTCCAATGCATTTAACGCAAATACACCTCCTCGCAAATATTTGTTGCAATAGTGTAGAAAATAACGCTTTTATAAGCATTTGTACAAAAAAAGTTACATGTTGAATATTACAGTTTCTATTATGTTTTTACCTTCTCCTGTAAAGTTTCAAATATGCGAGCTAGGGCATTTTTACATGAGACCATCGATATAATCTTTAATATATAATTTGTCACATATCCGAGGTACTTTGGGAACAGCTAGCACCGCACCTGATTGGTTTATGAGATCCAAATTCAAAACTTAAACTCGACAACACTTTCTCTTTAGGTCTTTGAGATTGGACTTACCGTTTAGAAATTACACATTTATTTCTTTTTTTCCAAATTCACAGTGAGTTAAATGGACCGCGCTATCTCGAGACGTTAACAACTAAATTTTGAATTATTACTGACGATATGGATGTAAGTGACATGTGGTTTCAAGAGGACGGTGCCACTGATCACAGCTACCAAAACAATGAATTATTTGTACTACAAATTTGCCGATAGATTCTTACATTATTTTAGAAAATTTTACAAATGCGTGTATAGAATAATATGACCAACAGTTTTGAACATCCTTTACAAAGGACATAAAAAGAAAAACTATATAACTGTATTAAATATAAATAAAAATGACAATAGCTACTACTACCACTCGTGTTCTTTGTGAAGGTTATTGGCAATGAATCAAGATTTTTGTTTAACAAACAAAGAACCGGAAGATTAAATAAAATTATTAGTCATTTTACCAAAGATGTAAACGAAAAATAAATTATGTCTTATTCGAAATTTAAATTTAAACTTAAATTAAATAATGTAATATATACATATGTATGTAACTGATATTTAAAAACTTACCTTTCACTATTATTCATTTTATAGTACACTGTATAGGAGACTACTTCCACCGGATTTTTTATAGGTTCCATCCAACTGAGCGTTACAAAACGTGGCTTAACAATTTGTGCTACCAGATCACGTGGAGGCCCGGGCAAACGATTCAGCAGACCAGAACCCAAGAGGCCAGTTGAGCCAGCCGCTGCAAGAGCACCGCCATTTTCGCCTATATCTAGAACTGCAGATGAATGGGAGGAGGTTTGTTGTGGTAAATTGGTGGTTAAAGTAGCAGAAGGATTAATTTTTTTCCTATTTGTCCAGTAATTTAAAATCTTATTGGGGTCATCACCATGTTTATAGGCCTTAATATACTCTTCATTTGCCGAAGGATCATCATAGTCATCGTTATCATCATCATCATCTCCGTCATCGTCATTCGTGTTCGTGTTGGTCTTATCGTATTCGTGTATACTGGTGGGTAATTCACGTGATATGTCTATATCATCTTGTTCATCGGTAAATGGTATCAGATCACCATAATGGCGATCATTTAAAGGTTGTTCGGGTAATTTTGACAGTTTCTTATTGCCCTTCTGCGACAATAAGCTATCTAAGGCACTTTTTGATATGATACGTGTGGATTCCAAGGAATCACCAGACTTGAAGCGTACTTCGCCGGAATTTAATTTGTTTTTACGTTTTTTCATATTCGGCGGTAAATGGTCTAAGTAAAGGGATTTCGTAGTTTGTGATTGGGATTTACGAGAATTTTTCAATTTGCCTTGGGGTACAGGAGGTGGATGAATGTGGATGTGGGTGAATAAAGAGGGGATAGTAAAGGTGGGAAAAGTGTTGTCAGGTTGGAAGAGTGTTAGAGCATAAAAAAATGAAAGAAATTAAAAATAAAAAAATAACAAACAAATAAATTAATATTACAAATAAAATAAATTTATAGTTAAAATAAAATTGTGATTTAGAAATAAAATAAATTATGTAGATAAATATTGTACATTCATTTACTAGCTACAATAAATAAAAAAATGATAATTTGTTAGTTCCTCTTAAACATTAAACACAATCGCCACAGCAAAAATAAAATACACATGTTTATATGTGAATGATTCTGCCCTGTTTCGAATGTGTTCAATGGTTTACTCTATTTAGACAAATTTAAATACTAAAATTACAAAAACATCAAAAGCTTTGAAATATTTTTTTATTTAAAGCCTAATGGAATTTATACAACTAAAAAATTTAAAATCAAATATGTAAATGATTTTTAAACCTACTCAGAAGTAAAAAAAGTTGAAATCAAAATTAAAGTTTCAATAAAATAAATTAAATTATAAACATATATATTTGTTTATGTAATGTAATGATACGAAAGTTTTGACATTTTACTTGTTAACATACAAGTAGTAGAAGCTTTGAAAATTTTTACACTGAATTCAATTGTGCTCGAAAATTCGCTATGACATGGTGAATCTGTAAAAGCTAGAGTGATTTTTTAGCAAGTTTCTTATTGACAGCTCAGCTGTAACATGTATGTATGTACTCGTATGTAACTGTTAAAGATGTTTAGTCTATAATTTAGCCATGAATTGAATTTTATTATCAAAATTCATGCTCGGTTAAGAAAGTGCATCATGTACTTTTTCATCGGAAATTGTGTTCAGGGATGAAGCTTATTCCAGCTTAAATCGATACGTAAACAAGCAAAATTGTCGTAATTGGTGTGAAGAGCAGCTAGAAGCATTCCAAGAACTGCAAATGCATGCCAAAAAATATAAGAAGGCTGAAACGGTACTGTGAACGGCGAATGCTACCACGCGATGATTACAAATTTTGTTTTTGCCCATAATGAAAGAGCTGGACTTGGCTTGAATTCAACAAGACTGTGTCACATGCCACACAGCACGCAAAACTATGGCCCAATTAAGAGCTGAGTTCGTGTTCTTTCACGTTTAAGGCCGCTCAGTTGATCGCCTAGATCGTGCGATTTAACACCTTTAGACTATTTTTTGTGTATACCACTGTAACTAAATTATTTAACGTCAAATAAAACCTTTAAAATATACTCAAAACAAAACAATTGTTAATTAAGTTTGTTTTCTTTTTGCTAAATTTTTTTTTAATTAGTTAAGTTTGAATAAATATCAAATTTTAAACAAACATAATGCAAAATTAAATTTTTTTTAAAGATGCAAAAAACTTTATTTTAGAGTACACGAACAAACTCATAAATAATTAAAATAATACACATAAAACCTAAACTATTTAAGTATTTTGCAGAAAAATGTAATTCATTGTAGGGAATTTTAAATTAAAAAAGAAATTGTGTTTATTTGGGTTTAAGGATGGCAAAAGCTCTAAGGTTTTAAAGGCCTTCAAAGCATGGTGGTTTAAAAATACAATATAGGCGTGGCATTATTTACAAATATGTCTGAAAGCTTTATAATTTTCAACAGATCCTAAAGGTTAGAAGGTTAATGTTTATATATTACAAAAAAGCCTTTCTTTATTGGGTCTGAAAGCGTCCTCTAAATGTAATAAATATAATATTCTTATTATAAAAAAATTAATAAAATAATTCAAACTCACCTGGTTGTACGATTTTTAGGCGTGCTGCTGCCTGAACACTGCCCGCCGGATTGGAGCCCACACATTGAAACATGCCAGCATCGGATTGTAATAAGCCCATTATGCGTAAATTATGACCACCCACTAACTGCATATAGTCATTGGGTGTTATAAAATCACCATTTTTCAGCCACTTAATAATGGGTTTAGGTTTACCCCTAATCGCACATTCTAGTTCCAGTTCCTCTTTCTCAAACGCTGCTTTATCCTTAGGACTTTGTATGAATTTGGGTGGCACTTGAACTTGCACCGTTGCCTGAGCATCCAAAGAATCTACGGTATTCGAGGCACGGCACTGATAATTACCCGAATCTATGTCCTCGGCTGATGATATTTGCAAAGATCCGGTACCAATTATGGAAAATCTCGAGTCGAGATCACTTAAATCCAATTCTTCGCCATTACGCAGCCATTTAATTTGTGGCTTGGGCACACCATTAGCCACACAATCCAGCGTTACCACATCACCTTCTTTGACAGTTTGCGGCGAGGGGCCCACCAAAAATGCGGGTGCTGTAGGACTCTCACCCGTTTCGGGTAGTTTTTTAATATTCAAATTAGTTTTACTGCTCAAACGTGAAATGGAGCCGGAGGTAACATTGCAATAATAGAAACCTCGATCACTGAAATTGAGTTCATCGATTTCTAAAGCACCATTTGGTAAAATAATCATGCGCAATTTATCCAATTGCATGGGCATGTCATCCTTAATCCACTGGACAATATGTTTCATGCCCTGTTGCAGTTGGCCTATCATGCAACGGAAATATGCCGTTTGTCCCGGCAAGAGGTAGGTTTCTATGAAATCTTGATTTAAATCGGGCAACCGGGCTATAGACACTATGGCTGAACGACTGACAATGGTGCCAATGCCATCAGCGTATAAAAGACATTGATACGAACCCGTTAAACCACGATTTTCTTCCACTGAACTGATGTATAGGGAACCATTTTTAAGTTGATTACGAAATGTGTCGCCTACAATGCCTAAATCTTGGCCATCTGGACCACGCCATCTGATATTGGGTGCTAATTTTTGATTTTTACCAATAACAGCAGTACCGGCACATTGCAGCAAAACCGAATGACCTTCGGGTACCACGACATCTTGGGGTTCTGTGGTAAAGGTGAGAGCTGTAAAAAGTAAAAAAAATACATTTTATTAGTAGATTTTTTTTTTTTATAGATTTGTATTCATTTGTACTATTTTGAAATTGATTGTTATTTGTTGCTTTAATTTAACTTAAAAATATTTCAATTTGTTTATTAATCTAAATATATAAAATTGAGAATATTGTGATACAGTTTTGAAGCTAAATCTTTTCTTAATTAAGAAGTATTTTGTTTAGTTTATTTCGCTTTATATCAATAGAGTAATGGTGCATTTAACAGTTTATAGACCATAATAATAAACTGTTTTATTTTGAAATCGATTGGTTTTTAATTAATTGCGACACACATATAAACAAATTTGCTATAACATACAAACAGACTAGTGTCGTCAGTGCATAAAGTAAATACATACATAAAACGTTACTAGGATTCGGTTAGGTTGAAATTTAAATACCCTAAAATTAATACATAGAACAATTTCTTAGTGGACAAACTAAAACAAAAATAGTTATTTATTTGTTAACCAATTTGGTGGAAAATTCTAATTAGAAACGCCCGGGATTTGGGATTTTTTTTACAAAATCCCGGGATTTTCGGGATTAATTATTTTTTGTATTTGTATAAAAGATCTATGAAAGTATAATTGTTTTTATCTGCTTTTTGACACACACATTCTTTAGCATATTTAATAAGAGAATATAAAAGAGACCAACTAATAGATTTCACATTAAATCACTAATTAAAATGGTCAGAAGCATTTCAAAATTAGTAATCAATATAGGTGAAAGAATTAAAATTAATCTTGGATTGCCAAACTCGAAGAGCTATAATTGATTTAAAAGCTTAACCGATGACAGGTGAAGAATTTGTTTTATTTAAACAAAAAGTTGTCATTTTAAGTCCCTTTGTCGCAGTGATATGAATCTCTGTAAATGTTGCACTTTTATTAATGCTCGAAAATATATGTGAATGCGTATTAAGCAATGAACTGGTGAAGTCTCTCCTTACAAGAGAAAAAAAAAAACAAGGATTTTTTACACACAAATTAAAAAAAAACAAAATTTAGGAGTGAATTTGATAATGCAATAGAAATGTTGGACATTAGAAATGAATCGTGCGAAACGAATAAAATAATAAATAATGTAATTGAAATATAAGGTATAAATCATATTTAAATTGGCAACACTTTTTTAACTGTGGCCATTTTGTCAGCTGTCAAGTGATTTATGTTTAGTTTGGTGTGACATTTAAACATGAATATACTGACGCTTGAACAACTGTTCTAAATTGTGCAACATTTATTTTGAAAATCATGGTTCTGTGATTTTTAAATTGACGTACTTTATTCGAAAGATAGTCTTCTGGCATTATAATTTAAATATGACTTCTGGCATATGACTGTGGCGGATGTAGTCTAATCTGGAGGTGATCGATGACTTTTTCCAACATTTGTGACCGTATTTCGGCAATAACGTGACGAATGTTTTCCTCCAAGTAGTCAATCGTTTCGGACTTATCGGCGTAGACTAGCGACTTCAAACATAAATCACTTGACAGCTGACAAAATGGCCGTCAGTTTTAAAAGAGTTGCCAACGTAAAGTTCTATATATCTAAAAAAAACACCCTATTTAATTTTTTGTTTTGGAGGATGAGGAAGGATTGTTAATGCGATCAGTAAACAACATATTACCAACAATTTTGCCAACAGGCGTTGATTGGTAACAAAATTAATACAAGTTTCTCTTCACTTTATTTGCCTTCATATTTTTAAGTAGCTTTTTTAAGATCGTATGATAATATTCTGCTGCTTTTTAATTTATAATAATGTTATTATGTTTTTAAATAATTAATGTTTTATATAATTTTGTTAATAAAATACAAAATTTGGTTTATAAACTTTTAATAAATTAAAAAAATTTAGCCATGAGCACAAAAATGTTAGTTTTCAAACATACTTATTTTTTTGAAATAAAAAGTTTTTATTATTAATAAACCAATTTGTTTTAATATAAAATAAAGATCACGAAATCTCGGGATTTACATTCTAAAATTTCAAATCCCGGGATTTGCAAAACCAGTCGCTTTTGGCATCCTTAATTCTGACAGATATGTGTCTCCTGAATTTAATCATTTATGCTGAAGTTATTTGGAAGCTTCGGAAAGTTTATTTTGCTTTATTCCGCTATCTATAAGAATCTAGAATATCCAGAAACGATTATGTTCGAATTAAAAGCAAATTAAAATCGTACAAATTACAAAGATTAGATGTTACCAACTTCATAACAAACTTAAGTATTTCCTTTTTGCCTATACCATACCAAAGTCGTAAAAATATTATGGTTAAATTACCACATAAAATAGAATTGTTATATGTATGTGTATATTGACAAACATGTAGGGATGTTACAAAACTTTGCCTCTCTTTTGTTCAAGTTGTAACTTCTACATAGTGTGGTTTATAACCAAATAAAAAAGTTTCTTACTTAATAGGCTCAATTGTGATTTTCTTTTATTGGTTTTAGTCTAAACAGGCCCAGCACCAAACAATGTATTAAAGGAAATCACTACATATGTATATTTAGTAAACAGCTGAAATAATTTAAATTATTAAATGTTGCTCAAAGTTTTAGTCTGCAATATTGTTTAACGTTTGTCTTTAATATTTTAATTGTGACATATTGTTGTCTATATGACATCATTTAAATACATATTAAATGAATATTTAATGTCAAAATATGTACACATGTAACATTTTTTAACGAATCCTTGGAGGCCACAATAATAATTAGATTTAGCAAGTTGAGGATATATTTAAATAAAGGGTATATAAAAATAGTGTTTACTTTTGAGATTGTAAAGATAATAATTTGTTTTTTTTATTAAGATTTAATTTATTTATTGTGTCATCCAAAAGGCCTTCATCACGTTTGGCTCTGTATTAATACCGTTCGAATAAACGAACAATTTCTTTTATTCCAATAATTTCAAAATGACCATTTTCGAATAACGAATAATTCAATTACTTTTATAAAGAACTAGCTAAAACCCGGTGTGCTTCGCTACCCGTATTTTTTAAAATTAACTTTGTATGGGAGGTACCACGCCCACTTAAAATTTCCAAAAAAAAAGTAGCCTATAGCTCCTTCCAGACATACAGAAATATACTGTGAAAATTTCAAGCAAATCGGTGATTTTTAAAATTAACTTTGTATGGGAGGTACCACGCCCACTTAAAATTTCCAAAAAAAAAAGTAGCCTATAGCTCCTTCCAGACATACAGAAATATACTGTGAAAATTTCAAGCAAATCGGTTCAGCCGTTTAGCCGTCTATAGACTTCAAACTAATAATAATAAACATAACGACACACATTCACTTTTGTATATATAGATAAGCGAATAATATGAATAAATATGTTTATGTAAATTTGACGTTTCTGTTTAAAAATTTTCATAATTTTATAATTAAAAAAAAAACTCATAATTTAACACTATTTTAATTTTATTTACAAATGAAGACATATTTTTTAATAAACAGTTATTTATGTACATACATACATAAATTAAATTATTATCTATTATTTAAATATTTTATAGACATTAACAATATATTATTAACAAAATACACAGCTGTAGCAAAAATATGCTAAACCTTTTTTCAAATGCAATGATGCAATACCATTTAAAAAATATTAGAGCAATTCACAGTCTTGTGCAAATGGTATTGCATCATTGCATTTGCAAAAAGGTTTAGCATATTTTTGTTCTACACTAACAAAATACACAGAGAGAGCCAAAATAAGCTAAACCTTTTTGCAAATGCAATGATGCAAAACCATTTGCATAATACTGTGAATTGCTATAATATTTCTCAAATGGTATTGCATCATTGCACAAAATTGTGAATTGCGCTATTATATTAACTACGCTATATAAGTATGAATTTTCCCCTTATTGATAGCTTCAAAAAAATATGTATAATATGGGATGAATCAAATATCAAATACAGAAGGCGGGGATATTACTAAAACAAAAATCCAAGCAGAGGGACAATAAGTGTAAAATAAGGAAAAATTTTTGTGTTATTTATTATTTTTAAATACTCCCGAAGATGATTAGCGACGCTAATTGAAATATTGGAAACAATAATAAAAATATTTAAATAAAAATCAAAAGTTTTTATTTATTCAACGACCTGTAGCCAAACAAAACCAACAAATAACTAAAACATATCAATAAAATAATAAACAAGAAAACATAATAAATACTAGAAATGGAAGCATAATGAAGTTTGTTTTCAATACATACTGGTTTTTAATTGAACCAGTGTTATCATTACAATCTAACCGAAGGTGGAGGTGAATAAGATGCTGAATATGTGGAAGAAACTGATATTTAAGATGACATTGATGATGGATAACATAGAAATAGACAAAGAACATAATTATTTAAATGTTTTAAGTGTTATTACTTAAGGCGACTTGATGAAGGAAAAAATTTGTTATTTTGCTTTATTTAAATTTATTCGAATATTCGTACAATTCGATTAATTTAAAATATGTGATCGAATTATTCGAATAGGTCTTATTCGTTTTATTCAAAAAAAAAAGAAAAAAAAAAAAAAATCGAATAATTTGGTCAATGTCTCTGGCTGCAAAACATATAGTACCCAATTTCCCTTCGAAAATGTCGTATTTTCCATAACTAAGTGAGAATAAATGACAGATGTGGGCCCTTCAAAATTACATTTAAGTTACTAAAGAGAAAAACCGCATTCGAAAGATGCGGCATTTTTATGAATCGCGCATTTTTAAGTTATACACCAAATATTTTCGCGTTTTGGTACCTAAATCATCGTTTGTTATCAGTATACCGTGCTCCTTGTAATCACGTGACTGACAATTTCAATTCAAAGACAAATTTAAGGCTTAAATATGTTGAATGTCAATTACTTCAACTTCTATAGAGCATCAACGAACGAATTTTTTAAATTAGCTTTTTATTGCTGACAGCGAGTTCGAGTTCGTTCCACTATTGTCCACAGCTAACCTCTTTTTGCATAACCCTTTTTGATATTCCTATTTACACTATAGTGTTAGAAATATAGTTAAAATTATATGTATTTTAAGAGATATGCAGAAGTCTAAAATAGCAACAAATAAAACATTAGATACAAAACAAGCAAACAATTCTAAGAGAAAAAAACTAAAAAATACAATTAACGCATTCAAACTGAAAGTGATGACTGACGAAGACAACGGCAAACAAAAGACTGGAAATGACATTAGAAAACGGTTTTAAATGGCAAACAGGCAGGAAACTAGTTAAGCAATTTTTACACCTCATTAGTAATAGTGATAAAACAACAAATAACGAGAATAAGAGACATAAGAAAACAATATGGAGTTAGAGTTTTAATTAATGTTAATGCCAAGTTTAACGTAAAAATAAAATTAACACTATACAGAAGTGTCGAAAAAAGTATGCTAAGGTGAGGTCCAATGAAGTGTCATAAAGTCTCAGAATAATGTTATTTCTGACCACTTAAAATGGAAATATTAAAGCTTTATATTTCTTATATCTTTCATAAAGTTAACATCCTCAACATCCAAGTAACCAGTCATAGAACTAGTTGTGTGTAATAAACTCTTATTTATTTCTTATTTAAAACTATCTGCTTTAGACTCTACCGCTCTGTTTGTAGACATTTATCATGTTTGAAAATTAAAACTATAATATTGTAATTCTATGTTTGTTGTAAAAAAATCTTGTCTGCTTTTAGGCGTTAAGGACATTATCTATGACATAAAGAGAGTATGTGTTCATAAGTATGTATGTTTGAAACTGTGCACAAATAATTACTTTTCTTATTTGTGCTTTTTTTATAACTAAAACTAAATATAAAGTTTTTATCTCCTGTTTGCATTATTCCATTATAAGTATACTTGCATTAGTTAGAGTATGAAATCTAAGAAAGAAAAAAAAAAGAAAATTATTTTTCATGACATTCTTAATAAAAATGTAAAAAAAGGAAAACAACTTTTAGTCGCACAACTAGAGATAAAAACTAAGTAAAATAAAGTAAAAATTATATTATTGCATTGTACTAAATTCTAATTTTAATTTCATTAATGACATCTTAATTTTACAAATTTTTTAAGTTTAATAGTTTTTAAATTTTAATAAGTAAAGAAATAAATTAATTCTTGTTAATATTTATTTTCAACACCCGCATGTTTGTTTGATTTTAGTTAGATTATAAGAGCATGATTAAATTTCCACAAATTAAATGGGGGAATAAATGAAATACATGTACATATAAATAGATAGATAGATATGATTTCATTCACTGCAGCTTCATGTTACAGATTATCAAAATTGTGAACCACAAATAAAGGTTTATTGAACTTTCTATGTTTATTACTTGGTTTAGATCTGCATAAATATGTTTATTGATTTAACATTTTGTTATTTATGACATATTCATTTAATAAATAATCAAATTTATAATTAAATTTGAAACATTTTACTTTTATTGGCAGCAAAATGAGATGTCAAAGTAAGAATTTATATATTAATTTAATTAATTATAATAACTTCATTATTCAATATTTCATAAAATTATTGACATTTGCTTTATATGACAGTGGCAATTTTTACAGATATATGTTGAAAAGGAAAAGAGAGTGCTAATTATTGTTTAGAGATTCCTAGAGATGCCAAACGGGTCTGGATTTATCAATCCCGGGATTAAACAAACTAGTTTATAAATAATAAATACTATTAAAATATTTCCAAAAAGTAGCTTATATTAAATATGTTTGAAAACAAAAATTTTCTGTCCTCATGGCTATATTTTTTTTTAATTTATTAAAAGTTTATAAAACAAATTTTGTTTTTTGTTAACAAAATTTTATAAAACAACTAGCTGACCGCCCCGGCTTCGCTCGGTATTTACTATTGATTTGTATTTCATAGAATAAGATGTATTCACAACCTGCCTGCTCTTATTTATTTGCAAATTTGTACAGCATACTTTAGGGGACTTTTTTTTTCAAATGTTGAATTTTTTCAGGAAAAAAATCATAACTGGAGAATGGCTAGACCGATTTTGGATTTCAAAATCAACTAACCATCATCACTCCTCCCTGTACCTTCCCTAAAAATTTTATGGCAATCGGTCGAGCCGTTCTCGAGTTATGGAGTGACAATCAAAATGTACACTTATTTTTATATAAAACAATAATAACATAATAGCATTATTATTAATTAAAAAGCAGCAAAATATTATCATACGATCTTAAAAAAGCTTCTTAAAAATATGAAGGCATATAAAATAAAGAGAAACTTGAATTAATTTTGTTACCAATCAACGCCTGTTGGCAAAATTGTTGGTAATATGTTGTTTACTGATCGCATTAACAATCCTTCCTCATCCTCCAAAACAAAAAATTAAATAGGGTGTTTTTATAGATGCATAGAACTTTAAGTTGGCAAATGTTTTAAAACTGGCGATCATTTTATCAGCTGTCAAGTGATTTATGTTTGAAGTCGCTAGTCTACGCCGATAAGTCCGAAACGATTGACCACTTAGAGGACAACATTCGTCACGTTATTGTCATCGATCACCTCCAGATTAGTCTATGTCCGAGCCAGTCATATGCCAGAAGTCATATTTAAATTATAATCTTTCGAATAAAGTAAATTTCATGTCAATTTAAAAAAATTATCTTTGTATTATTCCATTTCAAAGTTCTATACATCTAAAAAATAATTTTTAAAATAAATTTGCAGGGGCTGTTACATACATATGTATTTATATTACATTACAAGTATTTATAATTTCATTCGTTTCGCAACGTTTTTAATTCATTTCTAATAATAAACATTTACATCTCATTATCAGATTTACTCTTTAATTTTGGCTTTTTTTTAAATATTTAAGTGTTGTGTAAATTATCCTTTTTCCTTGGTTTCTTTTAAGGAAAGATTTCAGCTGTTCATTACTTTTTAATATCTCTTTAAACATAAATAAAAGTGCAACATCGGCAGAAATTCATATCAAAGGGCTTCATCTGATACTTTAAGCGGATTTAAAATGACAACTACATACATATTTGTTAAAGTAAAACTAATTCTTCATCTAGCATCTGTTGAGCTTTTAAATTAATTAAAGCTTTGTTTATAGGAATTTCCAATTCTAAAAACCGGAGACACATCTAATAGTGCGTTCGTGTTTGGCAATAGGTACAAAATTATTTTAATTGTTTTTCGACATACTTTTGTAAAATTTTAAAATTTGTTGATGACTTTGTAAATAATTTTGAAATGTTTCTGATCTTTTCAATTATTGATTTAATGTGGAAAATGTCAGTATATCACTTTTATTTTATCTTCTTAAAAATGCAAAATAACTGTGTGTCAAAAAAGCGAATAAAAGCAATTATAGTTTTTCGCGGATGTTTTACACAAATAGAAATTTTCGGGATTTATTAATTCCGAAAAATGCCGGAATTTCTTTAAACAAATCCCGTGATTCGGGATTTTCTGGATTGTCATCCCTAGAGAATACAAATAAATACATACAGTAGTGCTGGCAAAGGATGACTGGCTGATTTATTCTATTGTCTGTAAACTAAAATATTCAGTTTTACAGTAATTTGTTTATTGACAAAACCGTTATACACAAGATTTTCTATAGAAAAAAACTGTTATACGGAAAATTTTACATAACAAAAACTGTTATACAAAATATTTTTTTTAAAGAAAAAACTTTTATACTTCACATTTTCTATAGAATAAACTGTTATATACACTGTTCTATAGAAAAAGCCAATTTTCTATAGTAAAAACTGTTATACACATTATTTTCTATAAAAAACTGTTTTTTGCTAGATATAGTAACAACTGTTAAACGGAAGATTTTTTTATAAAGAAAACTTTTATACACAAGATTTCCTAAAAAAAATGGTTACACGGCAAAATTTATATAGAAAAACTGTTATACATTGAATTTTCTGTAAAAACAACAGTTTTACATCTAATTTTCTATAGAAAAACTGTTATGCACAAGATTTTCTATGGAAAATACAATTATACAGAACATTTTCTCTAGAACTAATGTTATATAAAAAGTTTTAATGGAAACACAAGAAAAATACTATTGCACAGAATATTTTTTATAGAAAAAAAAACTGCTACAAACAAACAAACACTTCTACAAACAAACTGTTATACACAATTGTTTCTATAGAAAAAGAACTTTTATAATAGTTTTAGGGTTTCAAATAAGTCTTGCGAGTACCAAGGAACTTTTGAACATGAAATAGCATCAAATAAAGTTTAAGTGTATCAACTTTTCCATGCCTGGTTCTTTCCTATTAAATGGGACTTTATCATTAAAAGTGGTATTAAGTTAATTGATGCTTCTACACTTGAATCAACATCGAAAATCATAATAAATTATAATAAGAAAATGTTTAAGAGTTAAACTGGCTGCAAAATTAGACCACAATACTTACAGAATTAGTTCGTGATGAAAAATCTCAATTGAATTCTGACAACTATTACTATAATAATAGTAGCACAAAATCTTAATATTTCATTTAAACACTATAATGTACATTTGATTACAATTACAATACCAATTGTAATTATACAATTATTTGACTTGTCAGACATTTTCTGCAAACTCCACATTGATGATATTTTAATTATTTAAATTGATAAAGTATAAGCAGAAAAGTGACTTTCAACAACAACTAATTTATTTGTTTGTATGGGTTTTTTGTACGACAAAAGTAGTAAAGGAAACTCAAACCCAATAAAAAATATTTAATTGCACTAGTTTGAGACGTAAAATCCTGTTAAGTGAATTGCAATTTCTCCCCAGCTTAAAATTAGTGAACAAATATGTACATAATGTTGGAATGACTGACTTAGCGAACGAATGAAGTGAATAAATGAACGAATGCAAAATGGCACATTAAGAAATTGAGGGGTGTTCAGGCTTGTAATATGTAATGAAAGCAATGCAGGCTTTTATTATGTTTTCAACAATATTGAACAAAAAGACAAAAAACAACTTTTGGAGAAATGTATATAAACATAGAGACACAGCAATCACCATAGAAGAAATAAATTTGTCTGGTTTATTTTAGTTAATGAAGATATTATTTAGCATTTAAGCAAGGAAGACGATGTCTAAATTTGCAGCAATGATGTTGAGATGGCGAAAAAGGCTATAAGAGACATTTTATGCCAACAACAATTTATTGTTAAGGGGATTACAAATAAACATTAAACATTAACATGTTTTCATTCATAATCTACATTTGATAACAGACATTGATGTGTGGACAAATGTGCTGGCAACGTTGTTCGAATTAGAACATAACATTAATAAAAGTTGTCCACACAAGACAAATTCATGTGTGGACATGAAATTGTTCGCTGAGTAAACAAATTGCTGGCATGTCAAGACGGAGTGCTAAATAAATTCTATACTGAGCCAATCGAATAGATTTCAGCCTAAAAACTTAACAAAAGGGAACTGATTTAAGAAATATATCATCCGCCACTTTAAAAAAATGAGATTGAAAATTTTGGTAAAAAAATGAATATCTGTATTTTTTTCATGTCTTTCGAATACAATAAAAATTTGAATGATTTTCATATAATTTTTATAGCCTCCACCACCACAAATGGTGAATATATATGATTGTCAGTCTGTGTGCAACAGTTAGTCAAGTCTAAGACATAACAAGCTACATATATACATATATTATTGATCCTTATAATATTCTATGTCGATTAAGTATAATTTTTGCCTGTTAGGCTCTTTTTCACCAGACTAATAAAACATTAAAAAAAAAAACTGTATGACATCTTAATTTTAGTGAACAAAAAGTAAACAGTTTGAAAAAGATTTTACGATGGCAAATTTGTTCTTTTTTCACTTAAAGCAAAAAAGCAAGAATTAAAGAAAAAATAAATAAACTTGTTTAAATAGTGTTGAGTCATGCAAGATTTAGCTTTTTCCTCTTTTTCTTCCACTTTTTAATACAATTAAAATGAATCAAATGAAATCAAATCAAAATCTTTGGTTGGCCATCCATTCATTCGTTTGTTCGTTCGTTTTGATTTAAATAATAATTATTAGCCTTTTCCGTTTGAACTAATTTCTGCAGATTTTCTTTTTTTTTATTTATTTATTTATTTCGGCATTGTAGGAAATACTTACATACACATGAAAATAATTTATATTTATCATAATTGGTCGGTTGGGACTTGTTTGTGTTTGAGTTGAGAAGAATATTGTGTAATTAAATCATATTTAAATTAAATTCCTCTTATTGGGCATTTACAGAGAAATGTACAAATATCAGGAATTGAAATTGAAAGAAATGAATTAATTTATTTAAGAACAATATACATGGTGTGTGCAGTAACACATCTGACTGACTTTGTTTACAATTTACTTATGCCAAAAGTAATACTTTTTCAAGTGTTTTTGACAGTAGTATATTATTTTACACAAACAAAATGTATGTTGTTTCTGTATTGTGTTGAATTTGTTGCCGATTTGCACTCACCTTGTATAATTACACCATGACAATATACTTAGGTATTTAAAACGCCAGCCTTCTTGAAAAAATCAAAAACTTTAAAGTGATTTTGATTTTTATACAAAAAAAAAAAAAAAAATACTAAAAACAATTACATATGTACATAAAATTGACTCTTCAAAATAAATAATAAAAACCTCAACGACGATGTCATCATCATAAATTCATTATTAGCTTCCTTTTGACAGCGCGACTGGCGTGCTGTTGGTTTGTATTATAAATCTCAGCTGTGTAAATGCTAGCTAATTAAAGAGCTACAGCTTCATCAAATCCTTTCAAAATCATTTCAGTAGCACAAAAAAAAATAAACCAAAAACAAATGCATTTTGAATTCGTGCAACTGTTTGCTTTGGAATAAAAGTATTCCAATATCGTTGCTAAACAAGGTCGGTTGGTTGGTCGGTAGTTCTTCGATACTAGGTAGAAGAAAATAAAAAAGAAAAATAATGGAAAATAACCTCATGCAGATTATTCCACTCAACTTTTATACAGTGGCTTACAGCTTACTTTATGCAGTGCAGTTTTTTGTTTGAACTCGTTTATTTATTTAAAAATACTCTTCCTATTTATGCCAAAGCACAACATATATTTAGTTTTAATTTATTTGATGCTGTTTGATCTTGCAAAACTCTTGTAAGAGTAAACAACGTCAAACATATTTGTCCTTTTTTTATTAAATATTTGCCAAATGTGACCGTACCTTAACAAACAAAAATAATTTATTACAAAAACATACATTTTAATATAAATATATAATATTTATTTAATTTTTTCACGTCACAGCTATTTTTATGCTGGCACTTATGTATCGGTAGCGCTCTTTTTAAATCGTTTTTGTGTTTCCATTAGCTGATTTCTAAAATTGAGCATACATTTTCGATAACATTAAGGTCTGGTGACTGCGGTGGTGGTGTCATCAAATGTGGACATATTTGCCACGTTTGCACAATACCCGATTTGGGCTTTGGATCGTTATCCTGGTAAAATTGAAAATCTGATCTTTTTAAAGATACTTAAACTTGTTCATGGTTGTTTCAACTAATGTTAAATTCTCAGTACCAGCAGCTGACATACAGGCCCAAATCAGGACATTGCCACCACCATGCTTCACTGTTGCCTTTAGGTTTTCTTTGTTGAGTTCTGTATTTGGTTTCCGCCAAAGATACGATATGCCATCAGAACCGAATATGTTAAACTTAGATTTATAGGCGAAGATGACCGAATTCCAAAATACAGATTATTTGCAAACATGTTCATTGGCTAAATTTAGTCTGCACACTTTGTTTTTTGGGTTTATACACAGATTTTGGCGTGAAACTCGGCCATTAAAATCATGTTGGCGCAAGACACGATGAATGCAACATTGTTGGATCAGGCCAGCTTCAACTTCGGAGGCCTGTCGTGAAGCATTAGCCTTTTATTTGAAATTATATTTTGTTTGATATCTTTTCTGCTTTTTAAAACTATCAGTGATTTTATTAACTGTGGAAGCTTTAATGTTAACCATATTGCTATTTTTTTTTGCTGTGAGTGTCCATTTTGGAAATGGTTTAAAAACAATTCTCGCTATTTTATCGTTGTACGTGGTCTCATTTGAACTTTTCTAAATTTACACTTGAATATATTGATAGAAGTAGATCAAAAGAGAATCGAAAAACCAATAACACTGCATTGAGCTATCGGTACAGTATAAATTAACTGTATAAAATAAGTTATGACCAGAAAAAACGAACAATTTTTATTAGTTTTGATATAATATGTAAATTTTTGCAATAAATTTCTTTATTTATTTTTGTCTATGGACAAAAATCCTTACAATTTGCAATTACATACATATATATTTTTTTGACACCTTAATACAATTAATTATTTAAATTTAAGATAATGTTACGTTTTATGGTATTTACATTTAAAGAAACAACAACATAATTTTCTAAACGGATCTGCCATAGCAAAATTTGTTCGATAAGTTTTAACATAAAGTGGATTGTTATGGAGGCGCAGTGAACGTTGCGCAACACTAAATAATAATTTGTTTAATAGAAATTCAGAGGAGACATTTCCATTTATCAGATTTACTAAAAAAGAGATGTTAAGCATTACTCTACGGCTTTTTAATGTTGGCAATTTCATCAAACGTAATCTTGATGAGTATGACGGAAGTGATGCATATCCTCGATATATATCCTTCAAACAAAAAATAAGGAATTGTTTTGAACAGATTCAATATGATCAGTATGTACAATATAATGCGGGTCCCATACAACGGAACCATACTCTAAAATCGGTCTTGCTAGAGAAGTATATAAACATTTAGTGATGTGGGGATCATTAAATTCTGTTGCCCATCGTTTTATATAGGCTAAAATACAACGAGCTTTATTAACAGCCATCGTTATATGTTCTACAAAATTTAACTTTGCATCTAACAAAATCCCAAGATCCATAATTGAATTTACCAACTCTAGTTTATGATCACTTAACATGCAAAAATTGACAGCAACATAATTTCTTGAAAAGTGCATATGTTTGCATTTCTTCAGGTTTAATTCCATTTAAATAAATTTTTTTCTTTAAAATGACACTTATTTTTTTTAAGTTCCTGTTAGTTTTCTTTTTATGGAGCTTTTAAAACAAAAAATGCACGGCATAAAATAAGCTGTGAGCCACTGTATGCTTTGCACTGGGTTGTACAAGGCCTGAGTTTGTTTGTTGGCTGTTAATTGACCTGGGTGGGTGTTGATGGGTTTTGTATTAAAAATATTGAACTTTTTTCTTTTTGTTTTTTTCTTGTTTTAATTTAGTTTTTTCTAAGTAGGAGAAAGAAGCTGAAATACATATATAAATAGCTATGAAAGTGAGGAGGTAAACCTCATTTTTTTTTTGTTTGTTTTGTCGTTGTTGTTTCTGTTGTTGTCATGACTAATTAAACAAGCTTCATGCTGTAAGACATTTTAAGGGGACCAGTTATTAATATATTTTGATTAGTTCTAACCGTTCGGAAGAACTTCATCTTTGTCAAATTTGTCAAGTTCCTTATTTAGACGTGTTGCTTTTTTCCTCGAACGATTGAAATCTTTCAGCCCAATCATGAATAAAAATTCCGCGGGAGTTTTTTCCCTTTTTATTTTTTTAACATTGAATTTGAATAGGAAAAATGAGAAAAGGGGAAAAAACTCCCGCGGAATTTTTATTCATGATTGGGCTGTTTATATTTGTCTCATCGTTGTGAATTAACAAACTAACCGATTTAAAAACTAGATTCGTATTTTGATTATCCAAATTTGTTATTAGCCGAAATAATTAAAAGAAATATTTGTGTTTTTATTGACGCATTCCTTAATAATGGCAGTACCTTTTTAATGTAGGAAGTTTAAATGTTTGGTTTCGAAGTTATGGACCAATATATTTACCTAAATATAAAGCATAACAATTATTGATGCTTGTTTTTCAATCTATCGTACTATTAAACATTACAATGGAGTCGTTATAAAACGGGAACGCATTCTTTATGTCAAAATCAAGCTCACGGAACCAACATTTTATGTTGGGAAAAAAATGAGCGGATGCCTACACAAAAAAAGAAATATAGAAAAAGGGACATATTTGGTTGCAACCCTTTCAATATTTCTTCTCCTAAGACTTCGGATATTTATATAAAAGAAACGTTTGCAGACTCTTACTCTGCACTTAACTCCAATAGATCTTCACTTAATGACCATTTCCACCTGTCTATTCTGACTATTGCTAGACCTCAAACAGACCTCAACGTCCTGTAGTTTGATGAGGCTATCGGAATCTACTTTAGTTTGAAAAATCTTTTTAATAATCTATGATCCAATATTTTTTTAAATGTAGTCGAAAACTAGTTCTATTATTTGTCGCGTTCTCTATAAAAAGTACATCAAAGCAATAAATAAATAATAAGTACTAAGCTGTTGTTTAAATTACCAGAACTAAACCTTACAACAAACGTAAAACAAAAATATGTCGCGTGCTAAATGATACTAAATGTTGTATTGTAAAAAAATAAAGAAAATATCTTATGATATCTCGTTTTAAAAATGTATGTTCCAATTTGCAGATTTTTTCTAGATACAGTACAGTCGAAAACAAGTTTTATTATTTGTCGCGTTCTATATAAAAATTAAGTCGAAGCAATAAATAAATAATAAATTACCAGAACTAAACCTTACAAAAAACGTTAGAGGAAAATGATGATTTTCTAGATGCAGTCGAAAATGAGTTATATTTTTGTCGCGTTCTAGATAAGGTACAATATTGCAAACGACAAAATCTACCTTTAGTATTAAGCAAAATGCATTATATGCGACTAATATAAAATACAAACAAAACTTGTTAGGATTTCTTTTGACTTTACAAAAACGTACAGATGTCACGTTTTTTGATTCTATAAACTCTGGTAAGCCTAATGTATTAAAATCAGAGGTGATCAAATAACCATTAATGTACTCGTATTTAGCATAGATTCTTCTTTGAATAGATTTTTCTCATTTAATTTTCATATCACAAAGAAACTTTACTTGGTCACCTCATTTGTTACCCCATGAATACTTCAAATAGTATTCGACGACCTAAGAGAGAAAGAGATTGCTACTGGTATTATAAGTACGTATTTATTTGTATGATTTTATTTGTATATACATAAGTATTTGTACAACATGATTATGCATGCCTTCAACTGCAGTAGTTAATGCCAAAGTAAAACAATGTAAACACAGTTGTAATTTTTTTGTTATATTGTTTTATTTTTTTCTTTTTTTGTTGCTCCCCCTCCCCACACCATCAATAACAAATGCAAAAGCTTTAAATTAACTCAAATAATAAAGGAGAATATGCACCGTAAAACGTTAACAAAAATTCAACTTCAACATTTTAACTCATCTCATTTTGACTGATTACACTGTTTTACAAATTTTTAATTTGGAAAAATACCAAGAACGCCACTTATAAGATAAGTTAATTGGGACCTCCTGAACACGAAAAACGCTGTAATTTTTTTTCTAAGTACCGTTTTTTAGATAACGGTACTTTTGTGTTTTTCGGTGTATGGTCCCATTCAAACCCTTGTGGAGCCCAACCGAAGAGCACGATCGAGATGATATTTTTTGGCTGTAAACCAGTATATGCACAATAAATATATGTATATACTCTTAAAGCATTGTTCACATAAAATCCGGTCTCATGAATGTTTTAATATTTATGTAATCAAAAAAACATTGAATACTTTTGATTTAGAAATTTACATATACTCATTTATTAATATTTAAAAACGTTGACGAAAACTGATGACGCCTAATTAGAGACAACAAGTGTTTTTGCAGGCATTCTTTATACTTGAAGAGGTGGGGTTTTGCTTTTGAATGTGGTATTTTGTTTATTCTTGCTACAATCTTTGCTTGCAACGTTGGATAAAATCATTACAGTACTTCTTGGAAGCTTTAGCTTTTAAGAAATCCTTGAACACGACAATATCTGATTTTGAAGGAATTTGTACACGATTTTCCATCTATTCTTATTTTGTATTGCTCAGCATTTTTTTTTAAATATCCAAAAAAAAAAAAAAAAAAAAAACGAAAGTTTCGCAACCAGGTTTTGTAAAAAATCTTGTGTAATATGTCCGAATTTTATGTGAACAAAGCTCTACAATATTGCATGACCTCATCATCAACCCGTCATGAACTTTAGCAGCTGATGGCAAAGAATAAGCGACAACAGAAAACAACAGCAACATCAGAAAGTCAACATTTGCATATTGTAAATATTTTTGTTTTATTTAAATTCATTCGTATTTATTGAAGAGATGAGAAGGGAGGAGAGGGAAATTTAATAACGTCATATTAAATCAAATATAAAAGAAATTCTTTAACAAAATTTAAAATAAAACAAACACTCAAGCGGCTAAAAACAGCTTTAAAACATAAAATAAGTCACCCCCATAATTTGTGTTGGTCTACAAAAGCAAACCCCTGCCCTCTGACCCCTCTCAAGCACACACTCACACTTGCAATGAGGACTAAGAAGAGCAAAAAGATTTAATATGTGTGTTAATAATTTGCAGCTAAAAATCATAAAATCTTTAGATCTTGACTTGCTGACTGTTGACTCTTCCTCGGCATTAACTCTTACTAGCCTTGGGCCATCATTAAGCCTTTTATAGCATCGAATGGGTATTTTTTTATATGTACATCATTATTATTAGCATTTTAGGGGGAGACGAGAGTAAATATACATACATATAACCTTTTTAGCAGCGCATGTGTATGTCCTTGTATGTATGTGTTTATGTTCTATAGAACTCACGTTAATTATTTCCCTGTCATGTTTACACATTCAGGCAGATTGTGGCAAATTTTCAATTTAGTGTCAAGTGGACATATGTTTTTATTGTTAAATTTCTTTCTTTTTATGTTTCGAGTTTCCAATGAATATATACTTTGTTGTCTCTGTGTCCTTTTAAGCTAAACCGGATGTTTTTTTTTTGTTAAAAGGAAATAAACCACAGGTGTTATGTCACACAATTAACTTGATTATTCTATTTCGTTTTACAGATGGAAATTTGTTTATGAATATTTTATACACATATTAATAAGCAACGTTTCTTGTTGTAACATTTATAATGTTTGTAACAGTAATAGAAATTAAATAATTATATAATAATAATTATATAATATCTTATATTTTATTTTTAACGCTATATTACGCCTTCAATATTATTCACCAGAATGGAAGGTTTCACTGGTTACCATGATACCAAAGCCGGAAATAGATCACACAAAAGTAGAATCATATAGATCCATCAGCCTATTATATATCGAATCTATGTATTCGAGAAAATGCTCATGAACAAGTTATACCCGATTTTAAGTGAAAACAATTGTATTTTGAATCATCAATTTGGATTTGGAAGGAAAACACAGTACTATCGAACAAACCCATAGACTTGTCAATATCATCACAAAAAACATTTGAAGAAAAAAATATTGTTCCTCTTTTTTGTTGACATTTCTCAAGCTTTTGATAAAGATGCCACACTTTGTCTAATATACAAGTTGAAACTAAATTTACCCGTAAACACACATATGCTATTAGAAAGCTACTTAACTGGTCGAACATTTAAGCTTAAAGAATGAGATTTCTTAAGCTGTGCACAATTTATTAAAGCAGGAGTACTTCCAGGAAGCATCCTGGGACCCTTCTTATACTTGATATACACATCTGATATGCCAACAAACAATCGTACCTACACATCTACATTTGCTGATGATACTGCTATTCTAAATATTCATGAAAACCCTCAAGAAGCATCTCGCTACCTACTATATCATATATCTGAATTAGAAAACTGGTTAAAGCAATGGAGGATAAAAGCTAATGAGCAGAAATGCACACACATAACTTTTACATTGCGTAGAGACGTGCTCTCCTATTTATATCAATAATCAAGCAATAACACAAAAATCCGAAGTTAAATACCTCGGTATACACCTCGATCGTCGCCTTACATGAAAATCTCATATAGATGCAAAATTAACTCAAATGAAATTGATCCAAATTAATTGGCTCATTGGCAGAAACTCTAAGCTAAGTTTAGATTACAAACTCTTGCTTTACAACTCAATCATAAGAGCTATATGGTGCTATGGAATACAGCTATGGGGATCAGCCTCAGCTTCATATGTAGACAGAATTCAAAGACGCCAAAATAAATTGCTACGAATGATCACAATTGCCCCCTGGTATATAAAAAAATTCGAATATCCATAAAAACCTAAACGTGCCTTTGCTAAAAACTGAGATCCAAAAAAATGTAGAAAAACACTTAAAAAAGCTTGAAGTACACCCAAACCAATTAGCCCATAACATATTAAATAATAGTGGATATATTCGACTAAGAAGAAGGGATACAGCGGATCTGAGCCGAAGCAAGAAGGAAGAATGCCAACTTAATAAATAAAATATATAATGGTCAAACAATTTTCGTCCGGCACTGGCTGGACTAATAATTGAAATTTTTTAGATATAAGATTTGAAAAACTTATTGTTAGTTAATTTTTAATGAAGATACAATAAATAAATAAATGTACAAAAAAAATAATATATTTGGGTACTTTTATAGAAAGGCCCACCGGAATCGAAAATTTAAATGTGATTTTTTATAAGATTCATTTAAAAAAGTAAAAAAAAAATTGTCCAGAAAACTCAAAATATATTTTTTCTGGCTCAACTACTTTTATTTCACATATTTATATCATGATTGCTCTTTGAAACTAACTAACTAATAGTCAGAACAAAACTCAATGTCGCAATCATCTTATTCAAGTAAATGAAGATTTCGATTAAAATTAATATTTAAAGACAATCCTTTTCATTTTGTTCATGTTCCAATGTCGCGTTCTAAATCAAGTACACCTCTTCTAATTTCAAATGGAATACTTAAAATAGAACCGGATGTCTGTACCTTTATTATTGCTCGAAAGAATAATCTTTGACATTTATAGGTACTTTTGAATAAAAATTTCATTCAAATGTTGGCCGCGACTAAGCTATAGGTTCATTCTGAAAGTCCAATATTTGATTGCTCTTTACAGCGATTACTTTTTCAGCATTGCTACTGGTAATTGGTGAATAACAACTTTTCACTTTCACTGATATCACTAGTTGAGAGGAGCGGACCGCAAAATTAGCTGCTCACCAAAATTATTTTCCAATAAAGCCATTGTTTATTTCAAACATTTCTCACATAAGGCAGTTTTCATATTATAGCTTTATAATTTGGAGGAGTTGTGGCCCCTTTCCATGATCATTACTGACAATACTGAATAAATTTAAGATGACAGTATGACCTTGTGCCGAAGAAATTAACATCCAACAATGCGGTACTTGGGAAAAATTAAAAGAAATCTACTAAAGTTTAACAAATATTGCAAACGGAATTGGGAAAAACATTTTTAAAGGCGGAAAAAGTCTGGCAATAAAAAGAAACAGTTTTTACCTGGAAGCAAACATTGGGAAATGCAGTAACAAAAGCTGAATATTATTTACCATAGAACTTAGTTAAAAAGTTAAAGTAATTGAAGTGTTACACTAACTATGTTATAAGGGCTTGAAGTAATACTTTATTACAAACGTGACTGGAAGTCGGTTGCGTTATAAATATCGCGTGCTAAAGGATGCATAACAAAATTAATGCAACTACATATTTCAATATTACAACTATGTATTAACAGAAAGTCGCATTATTCTTCTTTAGTTTAAAAAATCGCTATTCAAATTCGCTGAATTGTTCATTCTACTAGCTGATATTCTAGTTATTTGTTTCCTTTTTTGACGCGTTCTTGATTTTAATGTTTATTGTTAGTATACTGTATATATACTGAAAACTGCATAACCTGCAAAAGTCAAAAAATTAAGTCTATACAATTTATAAATTAATAATAAATAAGAAGCTTTTGTTAAATGAATATTTTGCGCGTATTAAATCATATGAAAGCTTGTAAAAGTAAAACAATTGCATATATTTTGTCTTGATAATACCTACAGAAATCCACATTATTTCACATTAGTAAAAAATGCAGTTGAATACGAATTCTATTTTTGTAGCATTTTTGACCCAAATATGTCTACATTAATTTCACATACACTATAGAATGCTTTAATTTAAAACATATGCTTTAAAACAATTATATTCCAATTTGCAGATTTTTTGCATTTTTCTAGTCAAGAACAAATTATAGTATATTTATGTAGCGTTCTAGATCAAAGTATATTGGTAATGTATTAGAAACAACAAAATGATGAACCTATCTTTTGCAATAAAGGAATGCTTTCGAAAAATCATTACATTTTCAATATAATACGTTTGGCACTTCAAAGAACATTGATGCGCTATTTCTTTGTCCATAGCGGTATATAAAGATTAATATTTTTATGGTCCGACCATTATTAAATTCAGTATATCAATTTATATATGTATATATAATGATTATTTGTGTCGAATTTTAACCCGGTAAAATTTTTATACCAGATTTATACGTATTTAAGTGAATTTCGAAAGTGGAGTTTATATGGGATATATGGTCAAATATGAACCGAACTTCAATGAAACATATTTTTGCTGAATTTTGAATTAATATTGCTATCTCATTGGAATTTATGTAGCATTGAGACATTTTTCGAAAAGAAATTTGTGTGGGGGCTATGAGAAGCAATAGACCGGTTCTTACTAATTTTATAACAGTTTCTCTTTTTATTATAGAAAAAACGTATACAAAATTGCATGGTATTATCTGTTAAATATGTATTTAAAGTAAATAGAAAAAAAATGGTGGAAAATATTATATTTCGACTGAGATTGTCACACAGTTTGGTCCATAACTCTTGTTTTACATCACCCATATTGCTGATTTTTAATACCAAACTGCTTAGGAGAATTATAAACGGTTTTTTTTTGTAAACTTTGCTGATTTTGTTACGTATTTTAGACGTGAGTGTTTTACACAGACAGACAGGCAGTCGGACATAGCTCAATCAACTAAGAATTCCATAAGTAACAAGAATATATATACTACATTGGGTGTCAGTTTTGGTGGTGGAGGGTTTAATAATATGCGAGTATGTTTACGAATATACAATAAGTAATCTCAGATTGAGTTTTTATCTCGATTAAACATTTGCTTCTAAAGTTATTGACATTACAATGCAAAAAGTTAACATTTGGAAGAAAAGTTCAAACACATTTAAGTTAATTTTCTCAATTCTTTCTTTATTTCTTTGAAATCACAGCCTGAATATACATATTTACTCAAATCTATGCATATAAATTTATATTCATTAGCGTTTATATGTAATTTTGCACATTTATCGAAAATCACTTTAAAACCCAACAAATTTTCTTTTCCTATTGCTAATTACAAACAAACTAGTCACAAGGTGCAAATTAGTTGTTTTTTTAGGCACTAAATTCTAAAGACCATCTTGGCAAAACGTAAGTCTAAACAATGGTAAAATCATAAAGCAGTAACATTATGTTATATTCACAGAAAAAATCTTCAACAAAGCATCTTAAATAAAAAAAAAATGTGTTTGTCTATATAAAACTTTTGTTGCAACTACAAATATTTCAGCAGGAAAACATAAAATAAAATAAAAGAATATTTTTCGTTGGTCATTTTTAGTGCTGCTGGAATATTTGCTTGTTACTTGCTATGAGTCAAAGAAAATAAAATGAAATAGTTGAAGTTGTAAGCTAAAGAATGTTTACGAAAATAAAGAAATACAAAACTATGAAGTTTTATGATGGCATGTAAAATTTGTTAGATAATATTTTTCATTACAAAAGAAAATTCTTGGGCTTTCGGAGTAGACATCAAGATATTTGAGCTGGAATTTTTGTTTTGGTTTTTATTTATATGTACTCTGAGCGTTAAAATAAAGGCAACACCACATATTATTAAAAGAAATGCTTAATTATATTAATATAAATAACATTATATTAGAAAATTATATTGCATTTTTATATTTATTTACTGTTAAAATAGACCAATTTTTACGCGTCACGAAAAGTAAACCAGTATCATCCTTATGCAAAAATCCCTGTCATTCCAAAAGTAGTGGCAGTTGTGACGTTAAGTCGTGAAAAATTTACAATGGTAAGACAAACTTTAATTGAGACACGGTGCAGAACGCCCAAACCGTCTTACAAAAACTGTAGTTAGAGAAATAAGAGCATATCCAACATCTAGTGCTGTAAAAAAGTTTAAAAAAATAGCTGAAAATATTACGAAAACGTCTGGAAAGCCTGTAAGCGCCAGTACGATTAGAAGATCTTTGCATCAAAATGACCTACATGGTAGAGTGCCATATATAAACGAGCCTCAATTTTTTTTTGGAATTATACTCTTTTCACCAATAGAAGTAAGTTTGAAATTTTTGGAGTCAAAAACTCCCCTAAAACATGGAAATCAAGAACGAATCCTTTAGTAATAAATATGTTGTATGCCGGCATCAATGGTCGATAATCTTAATAAATTAATAGTAAATAAGAAGCTTTTGTTGAAAATAATATGTCGCGTTATTAATGCCGCGTATTAAATTATACTAAAGCTTGTAAAATTAAAACAATAAAATGTCATCATAACTGCCTATAAAAAGCCAAATAAATCTACTTTAGTAAATAAATGCAGTCGAAAACGAATTTGAATTGAATTGAGTTCTATATTTGTACCGTTCTAGATCCAAGTATATTGCTAATGTTTTGTAAACAACAAAATGATAAACCTATCTTTTGCACTAAAGAAATGCTTTTGAAAAATGAAAACTAAAGCATTAGGTTTAAGGTATTTTGTATCTTGAGATGGACATCCAAATCTCACGTTCTGCTCTGCGGAAATCGCCATCTGTAACTAATGATTTAAAAACTCCACTTAATTAAAATTAAAATAATTTGAAAGGTATTTATATAAATATATTTTAACGTTGGCTACTGATTCGAAACGCTTAAAATTTGGGCTAATTTAGATTTTTTTCGGTAAAGTGATTTTGGGGTTTATTTGGTTTATATTTCGTGCAAGGATAACCTAAAGGAAGTTAATACAAGTAGAATGCAAAATATCACATGATTTCTTAAAGATTGTCAGCTGTGATAAAGACAAAATAATTTTAATATACATTTTTACTATCTAAATAATAATAAATAATAATCTCCACGAAGATCTCCACGAAGAAAATAATATTAAATTAATTACCGAAAAAATAAATTTTTTAACAGAACGCTTTAAGGTTTCTTGTAGCATGTCTAGTAACCCACTTATTTCTGGCCTTTATTAAAAAAATACCAATTTATTTTTTTTTTAGTTTATATCACCATACATACATGTATATATTGCGTATATACTTATATGAGTATACATGACTTACAATTGTACATGAATGCATGTTGACAATTTGCGTGAAAATAATGGTCTGCGCTGGTGCTGCAAAAAATGTATGGCTCTTGACATTGAATTTTACTCATTCTTTAAAAACACATGTAATCAATTTAATGAAATTCATAATGACTTAAATAACCTTTTTAAGAAATTTACGCAATATAAAGAACTTCTTGAAAAAACACCAAGCTCACCGAAAAGAAAGAAACAAGCTACAACTATAACTAATGCTGTTGAAAAAGTTTCTGATAATCCACTAATTGCATCTTCATCTTCATCTACCAGTTCTTCCTTGTCGTTGGTTCACCCATTAACAACTGAAAAAAGTCCTGCAACTATTTCTATACCCTCATCTGACTTAATAAACAATGTACCATTATCTTTAAATCTTAATTCAACAAGTTCACCTGTTCCCATGAATCTAAATCAACTCGCTCCTGTTTTTAAACCACCAAACCACAAAACTATTCAACAAGTTCTTAATCCGCCAAACAATTCAACAAGTTCATCTGTTTCAACTAACTTAAATCCGCCCACTCCTGTTGCTATACCGTCTAACAATACTCCAATTCTTCAAGTTATTTCTCCAAAAAAAACTATATTTGCTGCTCGATTTGCTTCCTTTACAACTACTGATGACATCAAACATTACATAACTGATAAAATTGGCTCCAATATTGATATGATTGTTTTCAAATTTAAATATTCTGAACCAAGAAATAAAGCATCTTTTAAAATAATCGTCCCTCAAGAGTACTTTGATACAATTGTGAATCTAGATTTTTGGCCGCCAAATGCTCTTATTCGTGAATACGAGTATAAAAATACTTCAACATCTGGCATTGTTCATCTACCGCAATCATCTTCAAAAAACTAACTCAACTATCGATAGATAATCTCATTAATATTATTTACCAAAATGTACGGGGTCTCAATACTAAATTAACTAATCTTTTTGCAAACAGTTTTGATTTTTCATACCACATTATTGTATTTACCGAAACCTGGCTGAATGATAAAAAATGTATTCATAACAATGAAATTCTATGTTCCAAATATCAAATATTTAGATATGATCGTATGCGAAAACTTGGTGGTGGAGTACTTATTGCTGTCCTTGATGTTTTGCTATGTGAGATTATAGAAAATGTTTTAATTGATGACATTGATGATGAAATTGAGTTTATTGCGGTTAAAATTCGTGTTGGTCATAGACAATTATTTGTCACGTGTTCTTATATACCACCTAACTCATCTCTTTTAATATATAATAAACATTTTTCCGCTATTAAATTCGTTCTGAATCAATCAAACACATCCGATATAGTACTTCTACTTGGCGATTTTAATATTCCAAATGTAAAATGGGTTCAATCCTTTGATTGTAATTATTTGCTACCAACAATTATGTCCGATTTTTTAAACTCCCTGCATGGATGCGGATTTTTCCAATTAAACCATATAACAAATGAATCCGGAAATATTCTTGATCTTGCTTTCGTTAATTATCCTCTGGAATTTTGTCTTCGTGATACATTGCCTGTGTCGTATCCCGTTGACCTTCACCATCCTCCTTTTGAAATTGGTTTATCATTGCCGGATAATGAACAATCTATGGCTAGAATACAAAATGTTATACCATTGCAATCTTACTGTTTTACTCGCACTAACTATACTGTACTTAACAGCTTGCTATCTAATGTCAATTGGGATTATGTACTTGCTGATGATAACTTAGATAATAATGTATCAAGCTTTTATAATATTTTGCATAATTTCATTAGTATCACAGTTCCAAAAAGTAAATTCTACAATAATAATGGGCCGCCATGGAATAATCAACACTTACGAAATGCTAAAAATAAGAAAAATAAATGTTTTGCTAAATATTTGAGAACTGGTGCACTGGTTGATTTTCGTAAATATGCTATAGCAAGATCTGAATACAACACTACTAATAAACTTGCATACAATAACTATATTTATCGTATTAAAA
The DNA here is from genome assembly GCA_916048285.2 of Bellardia pandia. Classification (NCBI taxonomy): domain Eukaryota; kingdom Metazoa; phylum Arthropoda; class Insecta; order Diptera; family Calliphoridae; genus Bellardia; species Bellardia pandia. The sequence continues at coordinate 30,256,318 of OU696533.1, read as the reverse complement.
ACAATATAAGAGTAAACCCCAAATCTTTCTATAAATTCGTAAACTCCAAGCGTCGCTCTTCATGTTATCCAAAGCAATTGAAGTATGGCTCCTTAACTGCTGATGACGATGTTTCAATAAGCAATATATTTGCTGACTTCTTTTCAACAACTTATTCTACCAAGTCCTATTCTAACACAACAAAATATCCTTATACTACGACTCATTCATGTGGGATTTACTTTCCATTTATAAATATTGATACTGTGCTTTCGAACTTAAAGTCGCTGAAGAACTCGTTTAGTCCAGGTCCTGATGGTATTCCAAGCAGTATCCTTAAAAACTGTGCAGCATCACTGTCCGCGCCTCTTACTGCATTATTTAACAAATCTGTTGTAGCGTGTTATTTGCCATCAGTGTGGAAAACATCATATATAATTCCTTTATTCAAGAATGGCAGTAAAAATGATGTATCTAACTACAGAGGTATCGCTAAAATTAATGCAATTCCAAAACTCCTTGAAAAAATTCTTACAGATTGCTTATATCATCAAATTTCTTCCCTTCTATCACCATGTCAACATGGGTTTCGTAAGTCCCGTTCAACTACAACTAATGTTTTGGAACTCACTACTATCGTCAATGAAGGTTTTACAAATAAAATGCAAACTGATGTGATATACACGGATTTTAGTAAGGCGTTTGATAAAGTTAACCACAATCTTCTATTACACAAATTATCACTTATGGGCTTTAGTTTCTCAGCTATAAAATGGTTAAACTCTTATCTATCACAAAGAACTCAACAAGTCAAATTTGGGAATGTTATATCAAAAATTATTCAAGTACATTCTGGTGTTCCTCAAGGTAGCCACCTGGGTCCAATTTTGTTCACGCTATTCATCAATGATCTTCCTACTGTTATTTTGCATTCTAATGTACTGATGTATGCCGATGATGTTAAACTTTTTAACTCTTTTAATGATACAAATGGACATAGTTTACTAAGTGCCGACTTTTACAATTTTTCTCAATGGTGCAGATTTAATTTATTGGAGTTAAATATTAAGAAATGCAAACACATGTCATTTTTTAGACACAATCCGATTGAGACTTCTTATTATATTGATACTGTTATTTTAAATAAAGTTCAAACCATATGGGATCTTGGCTTACTGTTGGATCATAGACTTGATTTTCGCGATCACATCTCTATAATGGTAAATAAAGCCTATGGGGTACTTGGATTCATGTAGCGCTGGTCTAAGGAATTTTTAGATCCTTATATTACAAAACTTTTATATACTTCTCTTGTTCGACCAATTCTTGAGTATGGATCAATTGTTTGGGATCCTTGTTATTCAATTCATATCAATAGTATTGAATCGGTACAAAAGCAATTTTTAATTTTCTGTCTCCGTGATCTTGGTTGGAATTCTTATGTCTTGCCACCGTATGAAAGTAGACTTGCTTTGATAAAATTGCCAACTCTAAATAGTCGACGATTGATGCTGAGTGCTTTATTTGTTCTGGGCATAATTCGTGGTGATGTTGATTCGGAGTTCCTGCTTAGTCAACTAAACTTCAATGTTCCTGTTAGACCAACCCGCAATTTTGAACTCTTAGCATTAAAATACTACCGTTCTGTATATGCTAATAACGATTCTTTTCGTCGTGCATGTGTTAACTTCAATAAATGCTATCACCTTATGAACATATCTGAGAGTAACGACGTACTGAAGAAAAAAATTACTTTATATCTAAATTGTTGAACTAATTATTTATATATATATATATTACTGTTTTGTCATTTATATGTAGTCAGTAAGGATGTAAAATCTATTGACCTAAATAAATAAATAAATAAATAAAAAATTACATTATTCTTTATTATTAATTTGCTCTAATATCAAATCAGAGGTTTTTATAAAAATAGTACTTTCCTCTGAAAGAAAATATTTCTTAATTATAAAACTCCTTCTATAAACTTAGTATGATTTTGTAGATGAAAAGTTAATATAATAACTAAAACTCTGTAAATTGTGTGATAACTTTAGGTTAAGTGTTATAAAATTTTTTTTTTTTTTTTTTTTAATAAAAAAATAAAAAAATAATTTTTGGAAAAAAAAAAATAATTGTTCAAGCTTAAGGTCTGTTTTAATAAAATTATCATCCCTATCATATATAAAATATTTTAATTTTATTAAAAATTATTTTAAAAATGTAAAAAAGAAAAAAAAGAAAATTTTTAAAAAAAGATGCTACACCACCCAGTAGCGAAATATCGAAAATAAAATATTAAGATTTTACTTTAATAAGAAATATAATTGATTACTTTAATTTAACGCGAAAAATCTGCTACTTTTACCTCAAAATTGAATTATATTTTTATGTTCGTCTTATTTTCTAGTTTTAGTTAATGAGTTAGTTATATTTGACTTAAGTTACATATGAATTATGCAATATATTTTGTTTTAAATTTGTACTTGTATATACATACATACTAGAGCGGGTCGATTTAATAATCGCCCATGGCTCAGTGAAAGTATTCCAGGGACCAAAATAAGAAACTTTGCCGAAGGAACCATACCTCTACCCCCCAACTGTTGACTTTTGTCCCGTACAAACATTTAAAAAAATCACCATTTTGGCACTTTATTTTATTATTTTTTATTTATTTTATTTTTTTTGCCTCCCCACAAATCGACCCGGTCTAATACATACATATGTAAAGGGTGTCCCAACTAGAACGCAATTTTTAAATTTGGCGCCATTCGAAGTGTTACTGTTTGACATTTGAACAATTGTTATTGTTTTCTAGTAGAAGGTACGAGGTTAGTAAAAATGAAGCGCTACACGAATAAACAACGCATTCTCATTGTGAAATTGTTTTACCAAAATGGTGAAAGTTTTGCGGCTACAGTTCGCAAATTGCGATCAAGTTGGGGGTCACAATAATGCTCCAAAAGAGATTAATGAATAAATTTGCCGAAACTGGGTCTGCTAGTGATGTAAAGACAACAACGCGCCTTCGACCAGGTCGATCGACCGAAAATGTCGCAGCTGTACGTGATGATGTCGCTCAAACTCCATCCACCTCAATTCGACACCGAGCTCAGCAAATTGGTGTCTCCAAATCCACTATGCAGCGAATTTTGACGAAAGATTTGCATCTTCATGCACACACAGCTCAATTGACTCAGGAACTGAAGCCAGCTGAGCATGGACAGCGAAGGGAGTTCGTTAATTGGGTATTGGAGAGACAACATGAAAATGCTGATTTTGCCGATAAAATCATCTTCAGTGACGAGGCCCATTTCCATCTTGATGGCTTCGTCAATAGGCAGAATTGTCGCATTTGGGGTGAGGAAAATCCTCGAGTGATTCACGAGAAGCAAATGCATCCTCAACGTGTCACTGTGTGGTGTGGTTTTTGGGCTGGAGGAATCATTGGACCTTTTTTTATGAAAATGAATCAGTTCAAGCGCAAACAGTCAATGTTGTTCGGTATCGTGAAATGATAACCAGTTTTTTCTTGCCTAGAATTGAAGAAATGAATGCGGAGGGCATGTGGTTTCAAGAAGACGGCGCCACATGTCATACAGCCAGAGAAACAATTCAATTGCTGCATCAGTCATTTCCCGGTCGTGTTATTTGGCGTTTTGGAGACCAGAATTGGCCGCCTAGATCGTGCGATTTAACACCTTTAGATTTTTTTTCTTTGGGGTTTTTTGAAGTCGATGGTTTACGCGAATAAGCCGACGACGACTCAAGCCTTAAAAGAGGAAATTGGACACTGCCTTAATGAAATACCGCAGCTTTTATGCAAAAAGATCATTAAATGATAGCGTGTGTGCCAGCAAAGCCGCGGCGGCCATCTGCACGATATCTTGTTCCATACATAACCTCATTCTGTCTACTTTACGATATAATAAAGTTTTACGATTTTTTGTTTTAAATCTGTATTTTATTTAAAATTTAAAAATTGCGTTTGATTTTTCTAAACAATATTATGTGTTTAGTTTATATTGACTTTCACTGTAAATATACATATGTATATATGTAAATAAATATAAATTTATATACATACATATGTATATAAAGAAAAGTTTTAATAAACATTTCTAAGAGTATACAATGGCTTGCTGAGAAATGTTTGAGATTTATAAGCAGTGAGTTAAGAAAAACTTGTACACATATAAAGTGAATGAAAACTTTAGCCAAAGTTGGCCAACCTTACGGCTAAGCTATATTTACCACAAAAATATTCTTTCAGCCCGTTACCGTTCCGCTAAGCTACCGTAAGTTGTGTAAATCATTAAAATCAGACCAATATCATTACTGAAATAACGGCAAAACTAGCGTTACCGTTACCTTTTAACAGTTTCGAATAGGCAAACAAAATACTTTTAACATAATTATTAACACTTCTACGCAAATTTTCAGTTAACTGTCTATCTTACATTTCATTTTAAATCCTTATTCGACTAAACCATTACTACTCGTACTTACTTTCCTATATTTAACTCTTGTTTTTCCCAAAGTTTCCCTAATTTTCTTAAACTATTCTCAACTAGTATCGTTCGTCGTTCTTTAATTAAATGTATGATTAATAAAATTGAAAAGAAAAAAAAACAACATGATTTCAATTTAGATTGTTGCAACAACAAAAAAAAAAACTAAATAATAAAACAACTTAAAATGCAGCAGCAAGAAATACTTTTAAAATATCTGTAATATGCAAATTTCTTTACAAATAAAATAAAGTAAAAATAAGTTGAAAAAAAAAACTTAAAATTTACCACAATCCAGATACTGCACGTCTCTATTCATGAACTAAAACGTTTTTTAAAAGATGCAAACGGAAAATATATAAAATAAAATAAAAAGACGGCCAAAAAATGTGATGTGCAGCATTAAGAAACTAATTTACATACTCTAACACATCTGTGTAAGACCTGAACGGCCCAAACGCCCGCCTGCCTGCCTATCTTTCTTTCATACATTGCAAACAACGTCATCAGCAGCATCATATGGGTGGAGAGGTAATAATGATGATGGTACTGTGGATAAGGCTGCAGATGATGACGTTGTGCTGGTTAAATCTCCAACTATAAAGAAAGAAGCAGCAAACCATAAAAAGAGTTGCGATTAAATGTAGGGAATATGTAAACTTTTTTTCAACATTTTTCTTTCAGTTTTATTTTAGCACTCATGTACGTACATATATGGTAGCGTAATTTTAACCATTTTTGCAGTGAAAAAGTGTGATACTTGTGCTGTTTTTGGAAGCCATAAACATTTTTTTCAGCAGTTTCTTAAATGCTAATTAATCTGTTATCAGTTTAAATATTTATAGGAACATTGCAAAATTGTTTTTTTTTTGCCTTTTGAGTACATGGAGCTGGTTTCTTGGGTGGATTTAAGGCGACGTTTTAAAGCAATTTGTTAGTTTTTGGAAACGTTTTTTCAAACTAAACATATTTGTCGACTTTCTTTTCGACTCTGTTTTGCGTTTTTTGGTTTTCATTTGATTTGGGTTTCTTTGATTTTTCACAATAAAGTCCTTGGATATGAGTTCTTACATATATTCAAAACTTGTTATACTGTGTTCAGATATGCAACTTTATTGAGTCAATATTCGGTTAATTGACAATATTATTTTAAGTGTTCAGGCATACGTAATTTTCAGCTTACTCAATAATCATTTGACAGCTGGAAAACAATACAAAAATACTCTAAATGGTTGTTGTGTTTCTATGTCAACAAACTTACCTTCACATTGACTTTTTTATGATTTCTTTTGTTGACATTTGCCATTTTATACAATTTTGTTCACTAAACACAGTTGTGAACAGTGTTGCATTCGAAATCTAACTCAATATTATAACAATTTCGTACTTATTGCGCAATAATTAATTGAGATTTTATATGGAATATTGAGCTCAATAATGGCGTTTATTGCATTTATCGCATATCTGAACACAGTATTATGCTTGGTTTTCACTATGTCAGTTTTGTTGTCAAATTGTCTAAATTGTTATGAAATTACCAACAATTTGGACAATTTGACAACAAAACTGACATAGTGAAAACCAAGCATTACGCCTTTAAAATTCCTTTGTCAATGATATTTCATTATAAACGTTTGCGTTTTTGCAAAATTTTATCCGACTACTGTTAAGAGGTTTAGCAACTTTTTATTTTGGAAATAATACTGTGGCGATTGGCGATATCTTAGAGCCAAGATGTGTTTGATTCGTAGTTGGAATGTTGGGGCAACCTCCCGAAATTGGTCACCTCGGTCCTACGCTACTTTACTACAAAGGTGCAATTTTTGACAGAACTGACTAGGGGTTACATTACCGGTAAACGGTTAACCGGTTTTCCGGTTTTACCGGTCGTATTGATTACCGAATTTACCGGTAAATTTAAAAGAAAAATACCGGCAATTTCGGTAATTGTTGATAAATATTTCATTCCAATTGAAGTTAAATTTAAATATAAAATGTTATATTTTAAGAAATATTTTTTTTATTATTAGGTTAAAACTACATAAACCTTCATTGATACAAACTATTGTGAGGCTTCGTTCTATATTGAACATGAGAAATGAATGTAACTCGACAAATGATTCAAACGAGTCTTCTGATGATGTAGAAGAAATCCCTGAATCAACCCAGTTAACAATGAAAGACAGGCTACAATTGGCCATTAAAAATCAAAATAAAATAAAATTGAATAAAATTTCCAACGTAACCAATACCACGATTTTAACAAAAGTAATAAAAAAAGAAATCGCACTTCTTGAAAAGAACAAAAGCGTGGAAAGTATCTGACGATAGCGTTCAACCACCTCTTGACAGTAAAGCCGACGAGTGTGGAATCAGAAAGAGCTTTTTCTGCAGCAGGGTTAATTTGCACAAAAATTAGAACCAGCCTTAATGACAATACAATTGACACCATTTGCCTATTGCGAGCATATTTTAATACACACGCAGATCTATTCAAAAATTAAAATTTTCTCTTATTGATATAATATATTTTAACATTCTTATTTTGTTTTATTAATAATTACATTTATTTTAAATAACTTTGTTGAACAATGCATTAAACGTTTTATTACTTTAATATATAACAATATATATTTCTCTTTACACAATTTTAAGCATTTATTTTACTCGTTACTGATAAACTTAAAATTAAACAGAATTACCGGTAAATTACCGATAAACCGGTTTTTAAATAAAAAATTTACCGTTTACCGGTAAAAGCAAATTTCGGTAATTTTATATGCCCTAGAACTGACATTAGGGGCCTCGCAAAATTTATAGCATTTTCTGAATAGGAGGATTACTTTTGCGCCACCTTGTATAAATTAAACAATATGCCAAAAATTTACTATTTAGGTACTTTACAAAAACGTCTTCAGTTTGACTTAGTTTAACTTAAAAACGAAACTTTTAGTATTTGGAATTAACACTTCATCTTAAAAAAGTACTTTTTTAATACTTTCAGAAAATCAATAAAAAATAAGTTTTGTTAGTTTGCTTGTTATTTCTAGATTAAAATTAGGCAAAATCACGAAAAGTACTTTTTGGTACTTTATTCAAATAGGAGAAAAATTTGGTACTTTAAAAAAAGATTTTGTTAACATTTATGTATATGTTTTTGCAGACATTTAACAAGATAAAAAAATACTTTTTAAATATGTAAAATTTATAAAAAAAACCTTTTTCAAATCTATTAACTTCTTTGAAAAGTTTAGATGGAATTTGGACAATAGTAATTTTTTTTGAAAAAATTTAATTTTACTTTATTAAATAATCTATTAGTCTTAAATTCTACTTGTTACAACTAAAGAATTTAAGTACCGTTATAATGCAAAACTGGATTGTACAATTTCTATATACATACACTGAATCTTTGTATTAGTTATAACGATACTTTGTATAACAATTAATCTTACAGGATGTCAGAAATATATATTATAATATTATTTAAAAATATGGTAGTTTATATTACAAGAACTTTTTGTGAAAAGTCTAAATTCTGGTACTGTAACTTGATATCACTAAGAAAAAATAAAGGTTTTTAGTTTTTGATATTCTTATGGTGTTTTCTTTTCTGAAATAAAATGTTACACCTTTATTATGTACATTTTTATAATGTTTACCCCACATATTAAAGATGTCGCATTTTTAATGGTCAGAATAGAACATACAATTACAACAGTGTAACACTTCATGTACATCTGTTTTTGTTTTTTTTTTTTGTTAAAAAAGAAGAAGCAGACCAATGGCACCTTCCCGACTAATACGCAAATTCTTCTTAAACTATAAAAATTATATATATAAACATACATTACACATATAAGTAGGAGATATTGTCCTATGAAATTTGACATATGTATGTACATAAACTTCAGAGTATTTATTAATTACGTTCTCTAAAAGCCTTTCACTCGCGGTTGTGGATTTCTTTCCATAATCATATAAAATATTTCATTATCATCAGATGACGAAGATGAATCCAACAAGTCATCCAAAATTTTTTCAGCACATAAAAAAGTAGTAATATTTTCCATTTTGTATATTTTTTTTTTTGTTTCTTAACACAAATACACATTCATAAACAAAACAAATGTCAGCTGTTTTATCGAGCGATTGTCCCTCTCTAAAAATACAGAGTGTGAAAGGTGCAACATTTTTTAAATTTATAGTGTGACATTTATAGAAAAGAACACACAGTGTTGACATTTTTTCAGAAAAGAACACAAAAAAATTCAAAAAGGTGCGAAATAGGAAAAACGTGTAACATTTCTGCCAAAAAAGAAAACGCCATTAGATAAAAATAGGGCAAAATTACGAAAAATTACAATTTGGTACTTAATAAAAAATTGCTTTAAAATAATATCTTTTGTAATATTTTGTAATACATATGTATATTAATTTTATAACAGTAACGATATTTTAGCGCATTTTAGATATAACGTTCAGGTATAACGGTAACAACCTTAATATAACCGAAATCATAAACTTTATTTTTAAAGTCCTTATATGACACTAGGTCCTGTTCTCCCATGAGATAAGCGCAAGGTTTGCTTTTTGCTGTCTCATGTGATAGGAATGCAATTTCGTATTGATTAATGCGATTTAAATAAAATTGCACAATTATGATGATGTCAACTAACTAACTATAGGTTTACCTTATTTTCTCATTTAATACACAATTGTTTTCATTTGAAATAAATTAAGCATTTAATTAAATGTTTTAATTAACAAACCCTAATTTTGTTTGTGAAATAATTATTGAAAAACGTTACAAATATGTACTAGTTTAATTTAATTTCAATTTCTCGGTTTTTATTGTTATTTCCCTTTAACACAAAAACAATTTTAGAATTTCTGCTCACGGCTATAGGTTTCTGGCTTAGAAACGTGTCTTGCATTTTAATGCAACATTGTTGTTTTTATTTTTTTTTCTCTTTTCAAATATTTATATTCAGATGCACAATTTATGATAGTAGAGCATTGCGAATTGTTGCTGCTTGGTTGTTTGGGTTGCAACCAATTGACTTGATCTTTTCTTGCAACTTAAAAGTTTTTTTTTACTTTTTCAATTTATTTGTTTTAGTATTTTGCTTTTCTGTTTTGTTTGTTTTAACTAAAACGCTTATTGAAGTTTGTAGGGCTTTTTGTTTCAATGAATTTTTCTTTTTAATCTTTGTCTAAGTGTCAACTTTGGAAAGTTGAAAGGTTTTCGTTTTATGAAGGAATAGATTGAAATTTTCTAAATACCATAAAAAACTTTACTTGCAGAAAATGTCACATTAGAAACTAATTTTATTTTGTTATTTTTTGTTTTGTGACTGCCACAACCTTTAATGGTTTTGTAATGTAAAGCTTAAAATTATGTTCACATTGTAGAAATCTTTAATGAAATAAGTGTTACCACTTAACATGTTTATTAGTGCTTTCATTCAACAAATATTTATTTAAATAGCTTTAATTTATTTTGTTTGCTCTTACAAAACTCATGTATGATCAACTAAAAATTTGCTTAAAGTAGCTTGAAAACAATGGTCAAACAATTTTCGTCCGGCGCTGGTTGGACTAATAAATGGAATTTTTTAGATATAAGATTTGAAAAACTTATTTTTAGTTTGTTTTTAATGAAGATACAATCAGGTATGTGATGCAAATCGGGCGATTTAAAAAGTAAATGGTTTTTAGAAATCGACAAGAGTGTGATAGATTTCGATCGATTTCATATTCCAGTTTCGTGCCATTCTACAACAGATCCAATAAATGCAACTCTGATAAAGTTTAAATTACAACTCTTAAAAAGTCAACAGTCAAATATTTTCAAGGAAAGGTAAATAAACATAAATTTACATTTTTAAAAATAAAGTTGTAATGGCTTTTATTACAGCAGTTTCTTTAATTATCTTTGAGAACATTCAAAATGTTAAAACTATAAGACGAAAATGCTTGAGGGACAAATCTGATCCTTTAAATTTGCCAGAAGATGTGTAAGTATCTAATTTATAATTTTACATACATATGTATTTACAAATTTAATTATTTTTTTGCTATGCAAAGAACAACAGTTTCTAAAAGCTTATAAAATCAATAAATAATTATGAACTAATTTATCATTAAACTAAAAAATACTTACATTTAGATGATTTCTTTATATATTTCGTTGATGCAAAAAAAATCGTTTTAAAAATGGTTTTAAACCGTCATTATCGAAATGTGTCACATGTCAAAAACGAAATGGGACAAAGTGAAAAATGAAATCGGCAAAAGAAAACGCATCCCACCTGTTTTCGATTTTAGCGGTTTTTGACGCCGAAATCGATTTTCATTACATTCCTGAATAAATAAATAAATGTACAAAAAAAAAATTTTTTTACTAGCAACATGTTGAGTACCAACAAATTAATGCAAATTCTATTAGCAATATTAAACAGAAAAATAATTTCCGGAAATTTAAATATTTAAACAGTTTATGAGAATATGTTGCAAGCAACATATTGAGTACATACCAAAACAATTAATGCAAATATGGATTATGTTAATCTATATTAAACAGAAAGAAAATGTCCAGGAATTTAAATATTCGGGACAAATTAAACTGACGGGAAAATTTTGTTGCTGGCACCATGTTTATAAGAATATGTTGCTAGCAACATATTGAGTACCATAACAATTAATGCAAATACGGATTATGTTAATCCATATTAAACTGAAACAAAATTTTCTAAAATTTAAACATTCGGGACAAATAAAGAAAACATAAAAACATTGTTGCTGGAATAATGTTTATGAGAATGCACCGTATTCATCTACATGCATGAAATTTGTTGAGACAATGTATGATCAAGTTAAAAATTTGCTTCAAATATTTGAGCAATTTGAATGCACTTTTAGCTACAGTAGACATTAATAGTTTTTAAAGACCATAACAATTAATGCATATACGGATTATGTTAATCCATATTAAACTGAAAGAAAATTTTCTGAAATTTAAACATTCGGGACAAATTAAGAAAACATAATAACATTGTTGCTGGAATAATGTTTATGAGAATGCACCGTATTCACCTACATTTGTTGAGACAATGTATGATCAAGTTAAAAATTTGCTTAAAATATTTGAGCAATTTGAATGCACATTTAGCTACAGTATACATTAATAGATTTTAAAGACATTTATATTTAATATGTTGAGAACCAACAAATTAATGCGAATACGGAAAATGTTTATCAATATTAAACAGAAAGAGAATTTTCCGAAATTTAAACATTCCGGAAAAATAAAAAAAACTTGAAATTTTGTATTTGGAAACATGTTTTACAGTATTGACTTACAAGAAATTTCTTGAAACAATTTTAAGACAATTCTAATCAATGTCTGTTATTATAGATTGGTAAGACACATTTTTGAGTAAAATCAAAGACAGTGTTGTGCTTTCTAAATTGATTGCAACATGTTGTTAAAAATAAAATCAGTGGCCGTACGTACCACTGTAACATATTTCTAACCAAGTGTGTAGTTAAAATTTGCTGGATTGTATGCAGACACCTTTAGGATATTGTTATAATCTTGATGAAAAAGAAAGAAACTTAGTTTATATTTGTTTCTTTTTTCTGCACAGACAACTGTTGTTGCTGGGCATACTTTTTGGGCTGTGTGTATCGTTACCATTTCTAAAGTAACACACGTTTTTGACCGTTTGTTTACCATTGATTTTTATTACAATTTTTCCTTTCGGTGAACTGTTACCACAACGCGTTGCATTAACAACGACTACTACTACAACAACTTGGCTGAAAAGATAAACTGTGTGTGTTTCTTTTATTGCATTTTTGAATTGTATTGCACGGTTTAAAAAAAAAATTGTTTTGCTACAGATATATAGAGTGTACCAAATTTGTTTTAAACTGACTCCTTAAATGGTCCGTTTCTTTGTGTTGTCTTTCTTTTCCATGACCACTTAAACCACCAAAAAATACAGCCTCTCAAGTTTAGGTCTTTAGTTTTGTGTTGCGCCAGACATTGCAGCAGTTTGTTTAAGGTCTATTGATTTTTTAAGGTCATTTAGCATTTTGTTTATTTTTTTTTAGACAGTTTTTACTGTTTGCGAAGAAAAAGATGCGTTTTTCTGATTATTTTGTTAATAAATTTTGCCAGGAGTTGCAAGAGTTTTCTTAACATTTAATTTGTTTTGTTGCTTTAAAGAAGAAAACAAAAACTAACAACTTTCGAGTACAAATTGATAAATTGTATTGTTTTGGAGTTTTACTATAAAGTTATTTGCATATTTTTCCAATTTAGTTTAGGAAATATTTTTAAATAAATAACAAATTATGTAAAATTATGTAGATATTTCCTAGATGACTTCCTTTTAAGGTAGTTTGGTTTCAAGATATATGTTATACAAAATGAAATTGTTTTAAGATAATTGTTTAGAGATATTTTTATTTATTTCTGCAGTAATTAAATGCTGCAACACATGAAATTTATTGTTTTAAATAAAGTTTAATAAAAATTTTGCAACTGTAATGTTAAACAAATAACAGAAATAAAATATTAGATTAAATATGTAAATAATAAGCCGTAACAAGTTCTATTACCGGTACAATTTCCTATTGATTTTGTTAATGTTCCCATGTCGCATTCTAAACAAAAATCACGTCTGTTATCGATACTCCGTGGCCTTTCTAATCAATGGAAATTTTATTACAAATAAAAACAAAGTGGCTTTAACTTAAAGAAGTTACTGCATATCATACTAACACTAAACATTTTATGCTGATTTTTGTCACGTTCGCTATATTAAGTGCAGCCATTTTCAAAAACAAATGCTTTTATTTTTTTAACATAATCTAAATTTTCTTTTTTTATGCTTTTAAATAAAATCTTAAATTTGCAAATATTTAGAAATTTAGCTCTACTAAAAACCCACAATTTTCATTTTAGTATTTAAATTAGCCACTTTGTATTTTGTTTAACTTTGTTATTTCCTATTATATTGTAATATCGGAAAAACAATTTTCAAAATAGATATATAAATGAACATAATAAAATTTGTATGCATAACACCAGCATCACAACCAGCACCATTCAAAAATCCGCCGCTTCAATCCAGCAAATTTTGGCTGGCTGTAGTTTAAAGTCTGTCGTTATTTTGCATTTTTTTTTCTCAGTCTATATTTGTGTCTGGTAGTCTAATTGAATAAAATGTCTATGTTAAATGTATGTTTGTTCAAGCAGGCATGGAAAGTTGAGCTTGTGCAAAAAATAGTACTTTTCTGGAGATTATAAGTAACTAAATTATTACTAAATTATTAGCAATAAATTGTTAAAAGAATTTAGTAAAGAAAGTTACACTTTTAGATGTCTTACAATAATTAGGTATTTATTTATATAATTTTTATTTTTATTTTGTAAGCATAGTAAAGGGAGATTTTTGAGCAACTTTCTTTTTGGCAAGACTGTTTTTATCGGCACAGCTGTGTTCGTGTAACATGTTACTGTGTTAAACATGTTTAGTTAGTTTGGTCTACAATTTAACCATGAATCGATTTACAAGCGAAAAACGCTTGTAAACTTTTAAACTTTATTATCAAAATTCATGGCTGGTTAAGAAAGTACATCATGGACTTTTTTTTATCGAAAGATTGTGTTCAGCGAAGAAGCTCATTTCAAGTTGAATGGATATATAAACAAATAAAATTAGCGAATTTGAAGAGAAGCATTGTAAGAACAGACAATTCATTCCAAAAAATCCACTGTTTGGTGTGGATTATGGGACGGTGGCATTATTGGTCTGTTCATTTTTCAAAGACGACGAAGACAAGAACGCTACTGTAATGACGAGCGCTACCGTTGGCTGATTAATTTTTTTTTTTGCCCAAAATGAACGGTGAACAGTTTATTTCAGGTTTGGGGCCGGTCAATTGGCTGCCCAGATCGTGCAATTTAACGCTTTTAGACTTATTTTTGTGGTGCTATGTTAAGGTTCATATCTATAATGCCAAGCCCGCAACGGTTGACGAACTGGAAGCTAATATTGAAGAATTTATTCGTGAGATACCGGCCGATATGCTGGAGAGAGCATGGACCCAGAGTATGAACCATTTGAAGTGTAGCCGCGGTCACTATTTGCATGAGTCGTTTAACGACTGAAATAAAGACTTTATACATGACTATTTTTTTTAAATCAAATTCGAAAGCTCTTAAAAAATCACTCTTTTTTTTCAAAACTATTGTCAAAATATAAAATTTCAGTGAAATTTTCCATCTCTGTTTGATATATAGATATACGTATGTATATTTTCTCTTATTATTTCGTATTTATAACAAATTGTATAGTTTTTTGATACTTGACAAAGTCAATTTTGTAGTTGATAAAAAAAATTCAATAATGATGATTATGCTGATGTTAGAGTAGAGAAAAAAATATGCAAAAAATCTATCTATTTATATACAATTTTGTCAATGAATAAATAAAATTGTTCATTTTGGTTTGGAAAAACGTAATACTTAGCCATTAATCAGAAACAGACAAAAGGAGAGTAAAGCGGCACATACCTAAAATGAAAGAAAAAATACAATTATATTACTATAAAATGATAATTAAAACAATATTTTAAATTTAAGTTTTTGGGTATTATTTATTAAAACTTAATAAAACAAGTCAACGTTTTTATACAATAATTTATAGCTATTCTTAAGAAAATTGTTTTTAAAACTGAAAATATGTTGTTTATCTTGTATATAATGTCGCGTTCTCAATCATTATTTGTTATCAGAACATCGCGATGTATCTAATCAAATGTCAGAGCATTTTAATTTAAATAAAAATTTATTGACTTTAACTAAAAATAGTCACTGCATTTCATAATCATACTAAATATTTTAGATTTTCAAAATGTGTGTCTCGTTCACTATCATATTTTTTCAAAAACAAGTGCTTTTATTATATTATTTTAACATACATATTTACATGGAGAGCCTTGTGAAGCAACTTGAAAACGGGAAGCAATAACTTATAAGAAAAAAATTATGAAAAAGAAAAGTTTGAGCATTATACCTGTAAGAAACTACTTGAAGTAATCCTTTATTACAAACGTGACGTATATAATCATATAAATTTCTGAATTAGGTTTTAATGGCTTTTCTTTTCTGACAAAAAAAAAAACATTTGCTGCCATAATATTCTTTCAGAATTCTTTTTAGTTTCTAAATTTGACACTATGGCATGTCTTAATTTAGCACTTTTGTAGAAATCTCTTACAAATATGACTTGAACTAATTTTCTATAATTTTAAGATGGTGTACCGGATTTAGTTCTTAAAGTATGGACTGAGAATATTTCAAAATAAATAAAAAATGTATTAGATGTTTGGTATTTTGCTTTCATTTGGAAATGCATTTTTTTCTGAATTTTTAGAAAGATCAAAAATAATTAAGTGTGATAAAAATTTTATGATGTTGAAAAACAATTTTTCTATAAATTATTAATTGACTTATTGATCAGTCTTAATATGTTTTTTTTAATATCATAGTGGTGGTGGTGATCACTTTTATTTCCTTATACAACCACTTTAAGATTTAAATTATAGAAGTCCAATTTCTTCGATAAATAGAGGCCCTACAGCCAAAAAGACGAAAATCTGTGAGCATATTTATTTCCTTATAAAACTACATTTTGAGTGAAATCCAATTTTTCGATTTTCACGTCAAATAGAGGCTCTGGAGCTTTTCATCACTTTTATTTTCTTTAAAAACTACTTTCTGAGTGGAAACACAAAACTCCAATTTTCTTAATAAATAGAGGGCCTAGAGTCAAAAGCACGAACATCTGTGGTGACTTATATTTTCTTATAAAAACTAATTTGAGAGTAAAATCAGAAAACTCCAATTTTCTCAAAAGAATGAAAATCATGTAAATGTAATCATTTTTAGTTCCTTATAAAACAAATTTTTCAAATGAAATCATAAAAGTCCAATTTTTTCATTAAATAGAGACCGTTTTAAATGTTATTGAAATATTTATGCAAAATTAATTTGTTGATATTTATCATGTTCAAAGCACTGATGTAAAACGCGACATATTTCATATTTGTAATAAGGATTACTTCAAGTTATATTAACAAAAGCTACATAATTACAAATATTTAATTTGTATTCGTTTAAAATATCATTTACAACAACTTATAAGTCTTTAATTTTTGTTGGAATATTTATGTAAAATTAATTTATTTATTATCAATTAATTTTCATAAATTCTGTTAAATCCCTGAGACTTTCATATAAATATTGCTGATGTATGATGGTCTTTCGTTTATCTTCATTGAAGTATTAAAATTAAGTCAAACAAAGTATCACAATTTAAAAATGAAATTAAAAAGAATTACAAGCCATCAGGCAGCAACAGTAAAGGAAATGTTGTAGAAACATTGGTTTTACACATGTGTGCGGTTTATTCTATGTATATAACAAAGGAGAGATAGAGAAAGAGTGAACAATATAGTGTTAAAGAGAGAAGGGATGAAGTGTATGTACATGTGTCTGGTTTGTAGATTTTAAAGCTCAAGTATAAATTTATTCTTTAAAGCTTTTAAGTAAATATTGCACACAAACACACTCACTTACTTAAAAAAAGGAGCAAAAGTTAAGGATTTCCAACACAAACCTACACATGGCCAGCAGCGACTGGAAACCTCCATTAACAGTTTATTAGGGTGGTCCTTATTTCTCAAATTTCGCAAATAAAATATAAAACCTAAAAACATTATTTCGATGTTACTTAAGCTTACAACATTTGATGTTTAGCTGAAGTTTATTTCTACGGAACAGAAATAATTTAAAAATAAAAAATATGAACCACCTTAGTGTAAATGTATAATGGTCAGTTTGGTTGATAGTGGTGTTGGATGATGTCCTTTGTATTTAATATTTGGCATTGTTGTATTTTATTTATATAAAAATACATCCTTACGTGTTTGTATTTGCTGGTTGATATTGTGTCATGTATGTTGGAATTTGTGTAAGAGTATTTGATATGTCTAGCTTTAATGGGTAAATATTGGAAAATAAACGGTGCAAAAGGACTTACTGACAGTAAAGGCTAAATGTCGTTTTTTTATTTTAATTTAACCAGGCAGACTCTCATCATCATTTAAAAAGAAAGAAAAAAAGAACAACAAAATAAAACTGAGGGTGTTTAACAATGTTTTCAAAATTTAATATGGTTTGTAATATTTCAATTTAAAGTCTTTGGACTTTAATACAATTTAAACAAACAGTGGGAAAAATAGAATAGGAGCATGTCACAAAATGTAAATTATGTGGTCTAGCCTGAAATAAGTATAATTTATGGAACATTATTCATAAATATTATTTCATCTGTCCAGAATGCTACATTTATATGGCTTTGAAGAATTTACATTCGATTTTTTCACAACATTAAGTGCGATTTAGCACGCGGCACGTTTGTATTAAGGATTATATCAAGTAATTTCAACAATAGCTGTGTATTAAATATTTTTATTGGTCCATATATTTTTCATAAAGTGCTTCAATAATTTTAACTCTGTAACTAAATAGAGAAGCAGTCATAAAATTCTTAATAATTTTACAGCCCATTTAAAAGAGAAAAATTTCTTAAAACTTAACAAACATATGGCAGGAAATTTGTCAGTGCGGAAAAATATCTTTCAGAACTGGTACAACAGATAGAGATATATAGCGGGAAAAGGGATTCAAAAAAATACTAATACAACACAGATTCAACAATATTTTTAACAATTTGTCATGAGCATATTATGTAATATAAAATACGGGCATTTTCACGGTCAAGAACGTGACATTTCTACGCCTGTTAAGTGAGAAAATTATAGAAATATTAACGTTTGCTTGTTTCATTTTATGATAACCAAGTAGTTGCACCTTTTAATGCTAATGCTGTATTTTATCTTTGTCAATAAATCTGGTATCAAGAATGCGACCAAAAAATATAATTTGTTTTCCACCACATATTAAAACTGCAAAATCTGTAATTTTGGAATATGAACTTTCAAAGCAAGCAATAATGCAATATTTGCACATATTTGAAGATTAATATAAAGAAATCTTAACATTTGTTTAGTTGCACTATGATCAATGCTACATCTATGTTTTGTCGTTTCCAATATATTTGCAATAAACCTGGTATCAAGAATGCGACAAAAAATAGAACTAGTTTTTGATCACATCTACAAACTGCAAAATCTGCTTATTCATTTTTTAATGAATTACTATAAGCAAGAACGCGACATTCGACCGTTTTTGAAGATACTAATTAGAAAAATTTTAACATTTGTTTCTTTTCATTTTGTGACGCCCACTTAGTTGCATGTATAACCTTAAAGCCATGTTTTGTCGTTTCCAATAAAGCTGGTATCAAGAACGCGACAAAAAATATAAATCGTTTTCGAGTACATCTCAAAACTTCAAAATCTGCTAATTTGGAACATCATTTTAGAAAACATTTTAATGAGCAAGAACGCGACATTCACACGTTTTTGAAAATAAAATATAAAAAAATCTTAACATTTGTTTGTTTCCATTTTATGACAGCCAATATATGTTTAATAAACCTGGTATCAAGAACGCGACATAAAATTAAAACCGTTTTAATTTATACCTAAAAATTGCAAAATCTGCGAATAAGAACATAATTTTTTGAAGCATTTCGATTAAGAAAAACGAAACATTCACACGTTCTTGAAGTGAAAAATAAAGTTATCTTAACTATTTTGTTTTTGTTTACATTTGACGATAACAATTTTTCGGTAGCTGGTTAAGCTAAGAATTGCAGCTTTGTTGTTTTAAATAAATATGTAATAAAAATGCATCAAAAACGCGACAAAAAATAGAATTCCTTTTAGACTGCAGCTAGAAAAATAAAAAAATCTGCGAAATAGAACATCATTTTTAAAGTGATTTTTTAACTAAAGAAGAATAAAGAGGATTTATATAGATAATTATCATATATTATCATATATTGCTTTAATTTTGTTTGGCAATCTTTAGTATTGCCGCTGTGTCTTTTCCCGTGACATCTGTAATAAAGATTAATTCAAGTAATATCTACAAAAACTTTGTATTTATTATGTATTTTATGATTCGACTTAGACTTATTTGAAGTTTTTAATTAAGCTCACAGGTAAAACAACTTCCCATATGGTAGCAATAAACATGGGATAAAGTATGCGACAAAAACGGAAAAAATAAATAGAATAGCATCTAGTAAAAAGAAATAAATTTGAGAATTAGATCATCCTATTTCAGAGTGTTTTGTTTGAAAAAAGATTAATTTAGCTTTCTGTTGATAGTTGTCATGTGGAAATATTTACATTGATTTTATATTGCAAGCTTCAAAACAATTTAGCACGCGACATTTATAACGCTACACATTTTCGCGTCACATTTTGAGTAATTATAACTTAAAGTAGTTTCAACAAAGGCTTCGTATTTGTAATATATTTTTGGAACTTTAACTTCTTAACTAAACTTACTGGTAATGTATTTTCAACCTTCTTTACAGACTTTCTTAAAGTTTACTTTAATAATTTCTTTAACCCACTGTTAAAACTATTGAACCTTCTAAAGGAAATCTTAATAAGGAAGGATATAAAAAAAATGCCAGACAGTTCTTTTCTAAATTTTTATTTAATTTTACAGTCTTATTTTGTCGTTTGTCATAATGTCAATATAAAACTAAAAAAAAATAAATTAGGACGGTCCCACAGAAATTGGATATTTAAAGCTGAAAATACATAAATGTTCAACATTTGTTAACACTTTTATACACGGCCTTACTTAAAGTTAAACTTTTACTTCCGTTGCAAATCACATATAGGTATTTATGTGTGAAGTTGCCATTTTTAAGGTTGACAACAAATGAAAAAAATAAAACCTGTACGACATACAGACAGCCTTAAGCTAAATTAAAAATGTTTTATTATGTTGTGGAAAAGCAGCACTTGTAGGGATAAGGAAAACAGCCAAGCAGTCATGCCAGCTAAATGTCTGGCTTTAAAATTAATTTTCATTTTTCTTCTAGTTGTTCTTCTCTATAAATCCGTACTCAATACCAAAGGAAACGGAAATTGTAACTTCTATTTCTTCTGGTTTGATTTTGCGTTATTTTGGTTGTAAGAAGAAAGAGATTTATATGAAATTCATAATGTTGTGTAGGAAAATCGAATTCAAAAGAGTTCTGACTGTTTGTGCTGGCAAGGGGAGAAAATGTTATTAATTTCTCTTCGAATGCCTTAGAGGTATTTGAAAAGGAATGGGAAAAGATGACATGATTTAAGACTTTGAGTTTCGTATAGAAAATGAAATTTTCCCTTTTTGTAAAGTTTAGAGCTGTAAAGATCAGGGACCTGATTTTGCAATTCGTTTTGAATAACAAATTATTCGAGCATCTTTTTTGTACAAAGAGTTGCAGTTCACATTCTGAACAAAAGAAGTTAATTTCAGATTCTATTTTCTTTTCTGCAGAAAAGAGTTTCAGTTCAGACTTTAAACTATTTTCTTTAGAAAAGAGTTTCAGTTCAGAGTCTGAACTCTTTTCTATAGAAAAGAGTTTCAGTTTAGAGTCTGAACTATTTTCTATAGAAAAGAGTTTCAGTTTAGAGTCTGAACTATTTTCTATAGAAAAGAGTTTCAGTTTAGAGTTCGAACTATTTTCTATAGAAAAGAGTTTCAGTTTAGAGTCCGAACTATTTTCTTTAGAAAAGCGTTTCATTTCAGAATCCTAATTATTTTCTATAGAAAAGAGTTTCAGTTCAGAGTCTGAACTATTTTCTCTAGAAAAAAGTTTCAGTTCAGAGTCCGAACTATTTTTTACAGAAAAGAGTTTCAGTTCACTCTATAGAAGAGTGTCAGTTTAGAGTCTGAACTATTTTCTATAGAAAAGAGTTTCATTTCAGAATCCGAACTATTTTCTATACAAAAGAGTTTAAGTTCAGAGTCCGAACTATTTGCTATAGAAAAGAGTTTCAGGTCAGAGTCCGAACTATTTTCTATAGAAAAGAGTTTCAGTTCACAGTTTAAACTGGTTTTTATAGATAAGATTTTTAGTTCAGATTCTGAACTAGTTTCCACAGAAAAGAGTTCAGTTTAGATTCTGAATTATTTTCTATAGAAAAGTGTTTCAGTTCAGATTCTGAACTATTTTCTACCGAAAATGGTAGCATACCTCTGCATAAAATATTTCTTTTAGAAGATCTTTTACTGACTTCTATATGCAAATTTTAAACGCAATTACCCTTATACATTTTGAATCACTTACAATACTGTCAAAGAAATTTCTTTAATTAATAAATTTCTGTCATACGCCAATAAACAACAGCACTGCATATTGCAGTTTCATTACAATTGACATGAATACCTCCCACTTTAAAGAATTTCACACCTTGTGTTATAGCTCCGTGTATCTCTGTTTGGTTTGATTTATTTACAGACAGTTCAAAGTGACACGAAAAACAAAATTGTAAAACACAAACACTGACAATAATTTATGAACATGTTGAATAAAAAATAAATTAATGAAAATAAAAAAAGCCAAAACTAAAACCAGTTAAATGTTTCTTTTAATTTTATAGCCAACAATTGAGGCACCACATCAAAACAAATAAAAACCAAGATGAATGGGATAAAAATGTTAGGAAAATTTGCATAAACATGTTTAAATTCAAACAACTAGTGAATTATGAAGATTGGCTGGAAAAGTGAATAATTGGGTATTTTGTTTTAAAATGAAAGGTAAACAAAAAACAAAAAATAAAAAAAAACTATTGTAAACATTGACCTCAACATGTTGGCAAATTAATTGTGAATGTCAATGTTCATAAACATGAAAAGAAACTCAAGTCGATGACGAAGTAGAAAAACGACTAACTCACTCATTTTATTAAGAAAAGTTGTGAGATCATGCCACAGTTTATATTTATAAATTTTTCATATTTAAAGAAATATGAAATCAAGATTTTTTTAAGATATTTTTTTTTTATAAGCTGTCGGTTTTAATGATCTATCATCATATAAAAAAAAAATTCAATAGATACAATATATTAGACACTTTTTTGTCTCGCACCCCAAAGGAGATTTCTAATGTTTAACCGATTAATGGCTAAAATCACAATGATTCTTTATTCTCATAGTTTGCCATAAGAATACCAAGTAATAAATAAACAAGTATTATAGTATTTTAGTTTACCAATGGTTAACTAATGACCGAGAATTCTGTCATAAGAGATTCGAGAAAAATAATAAAAACTAACATAATTTTGAAATAAGCAAGTCTTTCAAAGCCTGAGACACTTTTTTATAGACAAGTTTTCACAATCTGATCACAAACTTTTCTATAGAAAACTTTTCACATCTCAAACTTTTCTGTAGAAAAATTTTTTACATCTCAAACTTTTCTATGGGAAACTTTTTTCAACTCTCAAACTTTTCTATACATCTCAAATATTTCTATAGAACAATTTTCACATCTTAAACATTTCTATAGAAAACTTTTAACATCTTAAACATTTCTATAAAAAACTTTTAATATCTCAAACTTTCTATAAAAAACTTTTCACATCTCAAAAATTTCTATAAAAAACTTTTAACATCTCAAACTTTCTATAGAAAACTTTTCACATCTCAAACTTTTCTATAAAAAACTGCTCTGTTCTGTTTTTTTTTTATCTATCAAAGCTCATTTCACTTTAGAGATGCGTCTGAAGTCTGATCTGCACTCTCATACTCAATTTGGATACTTGAAATTATTTTAATTTCGCTCTCAATGGGTTAAAAACAATTTCAAAAACTTGTAGTATCATGTTTTTCACTTCACTTCATTATGTTTTGCTCTTGTTACTGAAGTTTGAGTATCTTTTTGTTGTCTTAAATTTCTTTATATGATTTAGTACTCTCCGCTTTTAAAATGTGGCAGCCAAAAAGCAGTTTGTTTTTTTTGCGGTTGCTTTTTTGAATGATTTGTGAAAATGTTTGTTGTGGAGCTTTGCTTTGCCCGGTGTTATAGACTAAAGTGCGATGATGCACTTACTCGTGCACTCAACGAATATTTGAACGATTTTCTTTGTAGTCACTCAAATCAATATTAATTTTCAATTTTTTGTCTAGTTTTTCGTTAAATATTTTTTGCAGAAATATAATGCTAACGTTTTTGATTTATTAAAGATTTCACGCTTTAGGCATAAATAGCGTATGGCAGAGATGTTAATTTATTAAAAGTGTAATTTTTCTAGCTACAAATGTAAGTTGAAAAATAGTGTTTTTTTTTTTTTGGAAATTTATAGAAATTATATGCTGACATTGAAAAATAAGCGCAAAGAAACTGGTACTGAATTGAAAGAGCGGTATGAAAAAGACTTACAATTGAAACTAAAAAATTATTTGAAACGATGCAGAAGTAAGAGTTTTTCTATTTATAGCGGTAAATTCTTTTTAAAATTAACAAATTGTTACTGAAATTTGTTTTCATACTTTTACCCTAGACTGTGTTTTTTTACGAAAACTTTTTTTATTTTTAATTTTTAAGTTTATTATTGTTAAATTTTAACTAACTACCAAATAAAGTTGTTCGTACACAGTTTTAGGAGTTTTCAATGGCTTTTTATAGTAAATTTATTAAACAAAATAACCACAAAAAACATTGTCACAGTTGACATGGTCAACAATATGACCATTTTCATTATGGTCATGCCAAACAATCAACAAACTAACTAACTGAACAACATGTTTGAAATTTTAACAATATTATTAAATAAAATTAATTGAACAACAAGACAAAGTATTAAATACGAGAATGTAAACCTTTAAACACCCTGCATTAACTTATAGGAAATAATTTAAGAAATGCAACTTTTCTATAGAAAATTTACTCAGATTATGAGACAACTTTTAATCAGATTATGAGGCAACTTTTACTCAGATCATGAGACAACATTTTCTATAGAAAATTTACTCGGATTATGAGGCAACTTTTACTCAGATCATGAGACAACATTTTCTATAAAAAATTTACTCAGATTATGAGGCAACATTTTCTATAGAAAATTTACTCGGATTATGAGGCAACTTTTACTCAGATTATGAGGCAACTTTTATTCAGATCATGAGGCAACATTTTCTATAGAAAATTTACTCGGATTATGAGGCAACATTTTCTATAGAAAATTTACTCAGATTATGAGGCAACTTTTACTCAGATCATGAGGCAACATTTTTTATAGAATATTTACTCAGATTATGAGGCAACATTTTCTATAGAAAATTAACTTATGGTGTTTTCTTTTCTGAAATAAAATGTTACACCGTTATTATGTACATTTTTATAATGTTTACCCCACATTTTAAAGATGTGGCATTTTTAATGGTCAGAATAGAACATAAAATTACAACAGTGTAACATTTTTTTTCATGTACAGCTGTTTTTGTTTTTTTGCTAAAAAAGAAGAAGCAGATAGCTCCCTGGTAAGATCGCTTGAAATAACACAATGAATATTTATCAAAATGACCTATGGCACTTTCCCGACTAATACGAAAATTCTTCTCAAATATAAAAATTATATATGTATATAAACATACATTACATATATAAGAAGTAGGAGATATTGTCCTATGAAATTTGACATACATCAACTTCAGAGTATTCATTAATTACGTTCTTTACCAAGCCTTTCACTCACGGTTGTGGATTTCTTTCCATAATCATATAAAATATTTTATCATCATCTGATGATGAAGATGAATCCAACAAGTCATCCAAAATTTTTTAGCACATAAAAAATATTTTCCATTTTGTATATTTTTTTTTTTTGTTTCTTAACACAAATACACATTCATAAACAAAACAAATGTCAGCTGCATCAATGCCAACTTAGCCCTTTTCGGGCTAGATTTAGCCGGATTTTAGTCACTCAAAACGCGAAAAAAAAGAAAATTGGATGTGGTTTTATATGGATTTTTTCCATTTAGCCCTTTTTTCAAAAATGTTTACGCGTTTGAGTCTCAAAAGTTGGCATCACTGGTCAGTTGTTTTATCGTGCGATTCTCCCCCTCTAAAAATACAGAGTGTGAAAGGTGCACCATTTTTTAAATTTATAGTGTGACATTTATAGAAAAGAACACACTACACTTTAGCAGTGTTGACATTTTTTCAGAAAAGAACACAAAAAAATTAAAAAAGATGCGAAATGGGAAAAACGTGTAACATTTTTGCCAGAAAAGAAAACGCCATTAGATTAAGAGGCAACCTAATTGTTCGTCATCATTTTAAAAAAATTACAGTACTATATTATCAATTGTCACCAACAAATTGTCGAACTTAGTATGACTGCAGCATTTAAAGTTATCTATACCATAAATAAAATAAAACATTTAACAACTTTGTTTTTCTAACATCCCAAGATGTGTGAGAAAATTAATTAAATTAATTAGAAATACATAATAAATAAAAAACACCAAACTGAAAAGAAAATAAATAATTTGTTGAAATATCCATATTTTTTTCACACTTAATGAATGAACTTAGAGATGACATAAAATGAAAATCATAAAACAAAATATAAAATGAAAATAAAACTCTTATTATTTAAAATGATTCAAGCCATAAGGTATTGAAGTGGAAACAAAACTGACCACAACAGAAATAACCGAGACATTGGGTAAGGGCTGACTTTTACAAAAAAAAAATAATAATAAATATTTCTTATTATTTCTAAAGAAATGCTATAACAGCAAGCTCGTAAATATTTAAGATTTTTTTTTTTTGCTTAACAGAAATGTCATTCAACTGGTTTTGGAAAACAATGACTCAAACTAACAAGATAAAAGAAAGCAACTGAAATTCCCTAAGAACATATCGAAATATCAAAAAAAAAAAATAAAAGAAAACAATAAATTTTTATACTTAAAACTAAAAATCGACGAAAAGTAAAACGCAACATTATCTTCATCATGATGTTGCAAGGCAAAAAAAGATAAATACTGCAACAGCAAATAATATCAATAATTTGATCAGATCCAGTATCAGTCAGCATCCAACAAGCAACTCATGAACCAAAAATGTGTTGTTACTATACAATACAAAACGGAGGCGACGACGTCAGCTGTCGTTGCTGTGGCAACAACATAATAATTGCATTATATTCCTTGTGGCTACTGTGTGTGCCAGCGCATGTTGCATGTACGACGAGTATGACGCCATGGTGACGTTAGTATCAAGATACGTAGATATATTATGTATACATATATATTTTTTGTTATTTTTATAATAGTGTTATAGTTTATTATTACAAGTATCAAACAAACCGTGCAACAGCAACAGTTCGTTCAACAGCCAGTTATCCATCCATCTATCCATTCGTCCAACCAACTTACGGTTAAGTTCTCTTGATGATGCAATAACCACACCGAAGACCATGCACTTCAATTAAATTTGCTTTAAAAGGCTTGGAATCTTAACATTATTAGTTTTAAATTTAAAAAAAAAATATATTATTTGAAACAAAAAATACGTACAAATGTATGTATAACAAATCAATGAAAAACAAAACTGATTAAGGGTATTCAAGAATTGCAGGCAAATGTCTATAGAAAACTTGCTCAGTTTGTGGGGCAACTTTTCATATATAAAACTTACTCAGATTGAGAAGCAACCTTTTCTATAGAAAGCTTAGATTGTTTAGCAACCTTTTCTATAGAAAACTTGCTCAGACAGATTGTGAGGCAACTTTTTCTATAGAAAGCTTAGATTGTTTAGCAAGCTTTTCTATAGCAAACTTGCTCATATAGTGAGGCAACTTTTTCTACAGAAAACTTGCTCAAACAGATTGTGAGGCAACTTTTCATATAGAAAACTTACTCAGAATTAGAAGCAACTTTTTCTATAGAAAGCATAGATTGTTTAGCAACCTTTTCTATAGAAAACTTGCTCAGACAGATTGTGAGGCAACATTTTCTTGCTCAGATTGACAGACAGATTTTGAGGCAACTTTTTCTATAGAAAAGTTGTTCATATTGGGAGGCACATTTTTCTAAAGAAAACTTGCACAGAGTCTGACAGCAACTTTTTCTATAGAAAACTTGCTCAGCGTCTGTGAGAAACTTTTTCGATAGAAAACTTGCACGGAGTCTATGGAAAACTCCACTCGAGCTTAGGGCAGAAAAAAATTTTTAATTTTCATTATATGGCGACTTTTAATACTTTTATTTTTTTTTTTGCTGACTTGATTTCAACTTAAAAACCCATATTTCACAAATATATTTTGATCAATAAAAAAATATAATTTCCAAGTTTTAATAACTATTTTTCTAGCATACAAATTAAGCGTCTTATCTTATCATTCTTGTTTTTTTTTTTTCAATGCAAAACCGTTTCTAACGATTTTTAATAATTTAATTTTTCTTATAATTATGTTTCTGCAAATTGCTTAAAAACAATTTGTTTGGTCATATAAAGACATTTTCATTTTGTATAAGCTGATTTTTTGTTTTTTATTTTAATTTATGGTCATTTTATTTATTTATTGACCGCCTGACTTAATATGCAGGTATCTAGACACCATTCACTTTAACTGCTATACGGTCCTGTTCAGATGTTTTTTTTTTTGTTTTTAATATGATGTTGTTATTTGCAGAAAAAGAGATAATCCATTTTGAAACCTGTAAAATAATATTTAAATTGAAAAGTTGTCACCATGAATCTCAGCCCACTGTTGATATTGTAATTTGGTCAACTCGGTTTTATAAATAAATAAAGAAACACATTATCATGTACTTGTTTATATTGTATGTATATATAGAATAATAAATATTTGTTATAAATTTTATTTTTATTTCTTTTATATTTTATTTGGTTATTAATTTAAACGCGATTTTTATGTACTTAAGAGTATCAAAGAAAAATGTTAGTAAAATTGACAGCAAATTGGAGTAATAGTAGAGTAATTAAGAATTTGATTACTATAACTAATGACTAAATAATGTTGATCAATTTGTTCTTGCACTCCCAGGTCTGTTAATAAAAAATAATACTAAATGTTAATCATTTAGCACATCATTTCGACCATATGTTTCTTAAAGCCCTTTTAAAATTTAAAAATCTGTAATAGTTTTTAAGAAAATTGCAAATACGTAAAATTGTTCAAGTGGGCGTATGATTGATATTAATTAGGACTAATTTTAGAAAAACGCACTTTTCGCCATTTAGTAGGCGAACAAATGTTCCCAAAATATGTTAACAATAAATTAGGTTAACACCAGTAGATTATTTCAAAGTTTGTAGAACAAAAATAAAAAAATTTCAGCAATTTAAAAAAAATTATAAACTCTTCAAAATGTTTCATTGATATTCTGGCTATTTGAATAAACTTGGTTTATATAATATTGACCAAAAAACCTAATTTTACCGTACATTAATTAATGCGACCAAATCCTAATGTCTTATGTATTTGCATATAACAATAAATTAGGATAATTTTAAAAACGTTTTACATTCTTTTTACTAATTCTAAAACTTTGGCTGTACAATTCTAAAATGCGCCTTATTATGCTAAACCCAAGTAAGTTTATTTCTTATTTTTTTTTCGTAAATGTTCTTAAAAAAAACTCCTACTGTTGACATTTTCTAGCTACAGTTTCTTTATTTTTGCTTATTTAAGCCAATAACTTTGATTTTTAGAACACCAAAATTGGATTGTATGTAGGTTTTAGTTTTTTGGCACACAACATCTGACTGAAATAATAAATTTTAAACCACAAAACAGAATTAATATGAATTTTCCAGACCAAAAAGAGAAAAAAAAAACGCCACAAAACAATCCTTTTTAATTATGAAATGTAATAAGAATTTACACTGCTTTTTGTTCAATTTTTTTTCAATTGGCATTACTGACAATACTTTAGCATTTAACATTCATTGGGTGCTTGACTTTAAATGCATAAATTATGCGGTGATTTATTCTCAGAAGTTACATTTTAAATTCTTAATTTTTTTTTTGTATTTTTTAAACATTTTTTAACATCATAATGCTAAAAATTGCTGATGATTGTTGTTCATTTACTGTTGTTGCTGTTGGTGGGTTACTCAGTTGAGATTATTGTTCCATGGTTGAGTAGCATTGGATTTGTCAGTGTATGTCTCTTTGTCTCATTGCATTTATGCCTGCAGTGCTCGTCGTATTAAATCCTCTACTGTCAATCTTTATTTATCAGTTGCATTTATGCGATGAGTCTTTACATTGCAGCATGTAACAAGTTGTTGCTGTTGTTGTTATTTGTGTTTTTTCATTGCTGTTCAAAGTATTTGTCGCATCTTAGATTGTAAAGTTATGCTTAAAAATGTAATACCACAAAAAAAAAAAGATTGTGTTTCTCTGGGCTTTGAAAGGATTCAATCATTCATTTCGAAGTTAGTTCTCTCAATGTGGTTTCTAGCTATGTTTACAACATATGAAGAACCGGAAGAACTTTTAGTTCACTGCAAACATTTCAGGGGTCATGTTCAGTAGTTTTATTAGTACGAATTTTCTTTTGCTGGCACAAAATAAAATTTCAATAACAAATTTATGTTTCTTATTTTGTTCTTACACTCCCAGCTCTGTTACCAAATAAGTTATAATATTATTTCAAATATTAAATAATTTAGCAAGATTTTGTATTTCTGAATCCCCATTTAAAATTTAAAAATCAGCTACAGTTTTCAAGAAAATTGCAAATTTGTAAAATTGTTCAAGGGTGCGTATTATTAATATTAATTTGGACTGAATTTATAAAAATGTAATTTTCGTCAGCTTGCCATATAAATAAAGCAAAACAATGTTCAACAAATTTGTTAACCACAAAATAGAGAATAACGTTAGTTGACGAGTTTAAAGTTTTTAGAACAAAAATATAGAAATTTCAACAAAACAAAAAATAAAACCATTTTAAAAATTTTTAAACTTTTTCAAGTATTTTCTTGATTTTCTATAAATAAACTTTCTTCAAATAAACTTTGTTTATATAATATTGAAAACAATCTTAAAATGAAATAAACAAAATTTTATTTAAGATTTTATTGAGCCCTGTAGAGTGAAGTGTTATAAAAGTAATGTTTTTCAAATTTCTAAAAAGAATTCATTCTTTTAAATAGCCGCTTGTCACCATATTACATGTGTAGTGTAATAATGTAATGACGCATGTGAAGATTGTTCTTTTCTTTCTTTATAATAAGGTTTTTGTCTTTTTGTTTAGTTTGTATTTAACAGGTTTATGATGATGTTGCAAGTATATTCTTTATATTTGATTTTCTTTAGCTTCTTTGTTATTGCATTCTGTGTTGCTTTTGTTGTCGTTGTTGTTGTCATTTAGTACATTGTACAGGAGCACAACAAAAACACAAGTAAAGAAAAAAGCTTCAAGAGTATGTGATTAGGGCTTAAAGCATAATTTTACTCTATTGTTTTGCTAGACAACGCAATTTTATAAAGACGTTGATGACGATGATTTTTATCTCTACTATATTTTTTGTAGAAGATGATGATGGTTCACTTTGTGTCTTCTCCATCGCATGCATAGTTTAGCATTTTTTCTTTGTTGAATCTTATAAATTGTCCTGTTTTAGTAGAATAAATGTCACAAAGTTGCAGTGATACAAAATATATGATTTATTATTAAAATTATAGACTTTTAGCTGTAAGAGCATATTGTAGTAAAGTAATTAATTTTCTTTGACAAAAGAGTAACAAAATAAAAATTCTTTCAGCTGATGTTTGGGTTACGACGTGGCTTGTTGGTAAAGGAAAGTTAAAGCGGACCGGATTTTATGTGAACTATGTAAATTTGTAATCAGATAATATAGTTTAAATCATAACCCTAGTTTTTTTCAACTTTGTCTTTAAAATTCAGTTGCCTAAATATAAATCCTTTTTTGTATTCTTTACAATTTCCTTTGTATACTATTCCAAACTATTCCATCATGTGATTATCGTATATCAATATTTTAATGCTGGTTTTGTCTCAGTGACACACAATAAACTACAACAAAAGCCATCTTTAAATACAAATACATGTTTGTTGAGTATTGTATTTGGTTTATTTATGATTCAGATTTAGTTACACTGCACGAAAAAACCTAAGCATACAAAACAAACAAAGTCTTGCCAGCCTCTATCAAGCGATTTTACACCACACTGGATTATTTTTGAGGGAATATAATAAAGATAGGGTCTATACAGAGCCAAACGAAAAGGTTACAGCCAGTGACGTGATTCAAAATTGGACCCGACAATTTCCCAAAATTGTATCGAACATTTTGATAAAAGAATACAAATCATAAAAATTCTTTGTTTAATATTGTTTTGAAAAACAAATTTTCTGTTGAAAACCCCTGTATTATCTAATCCCAAACAAATTTATTGTACTTTTCTTACTTAATCTAATTACCATTATTAATAGCTAAGTATATATTGTATGCTTAGGTTTATTCGTTCTGTGTAGTTAGTTTCTTGTACGAGTAAAATTGTATGAGGTAATTTGTATTGTTTAACAAATGCTGATTATCATTAAAAATAACAACAATGAACACAAAAATATAATATTTCCTACACAAAAGCAAGAATAAAGGATTGTATTGTAGTCAGTTTGCACAAATTATTATGTTTCAAGACAGAAACACACCAAAAACATGGTAATCAATTCCAAGAATTGGTAATAAAATGTATTGGTTGCAAAGGACTTGTTAAATTGGCTTTTTAAATCGGAACAATTTTTAGTAAATAAAATAAAATCTTTGTATTAAAAAAAAATATATATTTAACAGTTTGAATAGAATTGGGGTCACAACCACAGTGAGATCGACCATGAGTTTACATACATAGATATACTGTTAGAATACAAAGACTTAACTCAGAATTAAAAACGGTCACTTGATAACAACTAACTCTTCATTTAAGTTTCCCACAGATTACTTCTGTTGTGTATAATAACTATTGCTGCGAATAATGGATCCATAGAAAAAAAAACGAAAAAACGCCTAAATATTGGGATCACATTTCATTATAAAATTTAGTACTAATTTTTTTATGAAAATCACCCCAAAGGTTATGAAAAATTACCCCAAGGTTAAAATTACCACACAATCGTAGAATGAAAAACGAGCCCAAGAAATTTTGTTTTTATACCTTGGGGCTAAATTTCATTCGTTAATATTGTAAAATATACAAAAATATACAAACGAAAAATTACACCACAAATCTCATGCAAAATTTTGGGGGTTTTCATTATTACTATTTAGAAATATTTTATAGAAATTACAAAAGTTATGGTGAAAATTCACTTACATATTTAGGGCAATTTTTCGCTTTGAAAAAATAAAAAAATGGCCCCAAATATTCATAGCGGAAAATTGCCCCAAATATGTAAATTAATTTAAATTAATATTTCTAAAAGAGTAATAATGAAAATCCCAAAATTTTACATGTGATTTTTGGGATAATTTTTCAGTATTACAATATTAACGAATAAAATTTAGCCCCAAAGTTCAAAAACAAAATTTCTTGGGTTCTGTGTTCATTCTATTATTTTGGGGTTATTCCTATTCCTCTTAAAATTACCCAAAAAAAAAAGTACATAACTCCAATAAAATAAAAAAGGCCCACAAATTTCATGTTTATTAGTCAGTTTAATTTTTTCGTTTTTTTTTTTTGCCATTTTTCCTGGGGATATTATTTGCAGCGCCTAATAACTACTTTCTGAAATGCATTTCAAAAAAAGTTTAAAGTGGCTACAACAAGATTACTTAGAGACACTGACGTGACAATAAGGAAAGCATAAACTTATTGGCATAAGTATTTGTTTATGTTTAAAGGACTTTTAATATTACCTTTGTTGGGATCCCACACTATATTTAAGTCATAAATTGTCCTCAGAATTCTACACAAAAAGAAAAAATATAGTTGTACATGTTTATCACAACAATGTCAACATTTCTACAAGTTTTTCAACAATGTTATTTTCACTGTATTTATTTATATGATTGCAATAATGTTATTTTCACTGTATTTATTTATATGATTGCAATAATCATAAGGTTAAGTTACGATTCAGATGATTACTGCAATCATATATACGATTGTAGTTACTATGTATATATTTGTTGCAATCATGTTTATGATGAATCCATTTATCATAGTTTGTCGTTCTTTGATAATGATAGAGAACAACATAATATGGTATCATCTTTCATCATAAAACTGTTCACCATAAACATTACATAATTGCTATAATCATGTGAATGGTAACTTAACCATCTTATGGTTGCAGAAATCATATAAATAATTACAGTGACCATAATATTTTAAAAACTTTTTTAAAAATGTCGAAATAGTGTAGTTTATTGAAATGTATCCCTTTTAGACTGTAATTTGTACTAATGTTAAATTACTTAGTTTACTACAATTTACATATGGTGAATTTCACGTCAAGTGACCCAATTTTAAAAATCGATGTCTTCCGATTTGGATGAAATTTTCACCAAGGTTCTATCAGTCAAGATCTGCCAGAGTTAGAGGGGGTCAAATTTGGACATTTTGGTCATACAGGATTTTTTTAAAATGAGTGTAACTTTTCACCTATTGGTCCTAGCAAAAATTGTCCAAAGGACTTTAGATAGCTATTTCTTCAATCATTCCAAAAATTTTTTTTTTATTTTTAGTTTTTTTTTTAATTTTTTTGCAATTTGGGCCCTTTTTTTCTCAAAAGAAAGCTTATAGAATTTACTGTAAGGCCTTTATAATCGCTTAATGGGATGCGAGTGGGATATCTATCAAAAAAATTATTTTTTAACTCAAGAATAGGATTTTTCAATATTTGGCACATGCCGGAGTTAGAGGCAGTTCTGGACTGATAGAGCTGAAAATTTGTCTCTGGCCTACTATCCAATTGGTGAAAATTTCATCCAAATCGAAAGACATCGATTTTTAAAATTGGGTCACTTGACGTGAAATTCACGATATATATTTTGAGTCATTTAGCATGTAAGTGCTTAAATGCAAAGATAGGTCAAATCAATTAATTACATTATATATCCCTGGTACTGTAGCCTTAATTAATTTCCACTTTAGTGTCTTTAAGTAGTCTAGGGTTTGGTAATTTTAAACTTGTTTTATACTGGACTTTAGATAATAGTTAGGCAGTAAAGTATAGGAGTGTCAATTACCACTAAGTGCCATTTTGTAATCTGGAATTTAGACTTCCGCTTAGGGCTAGAACATGTTAAAATATGTAATCCCTAACTACTCAGCGGTCCCCTTGTAGTTAAAGTAAAATCCCTAGATTGGGACAGTCACCCAGAACTGCTACCGATCAGAAATTATATGTTACCGCTAGTCGCTTTCTATCTTGCTGTGGTTTTAATTGTAATCAGTCTGTGTATATGAGTTTGCTAGAAATTGATTATTATTTAGACTTTTTACTAATGAAAATATTTTGGTAATAAAAATGAGCTGTTTAAGTTTTATAATTTAAAAAAGCTTTTATTTTTATATTAGACCTCAATTAAGGACATCTTCTTTTATTCAAACGTATGTATTGTTTCTTTGATATAATAGTAACTTGATATTTTAGATTATAATAATATCATGTTCATTATTTGCAAAAAGTAAGAGTAAGATAAAAAAACATGGTTGTTTTTAAATATTTTGGGTTCGACATTTTTAGCCGGATTTAGTTGATTTAGAGAATTATTCTAGAAAACCATTTCTTATAAATCCAGTGTACTCAAGATTGATTTTTTAATATGACCTATGCGTCAGCATACCCGATTACTTAAGTATTATGTAATTTGAAGTCTTGGGAAAAAAGATTTAAAATTTCAGCATAAAGAGCAGAGATATGTTAAACAAATCCAGACAATCACAGATTTAATAATTTCTTTTTACAAACAATAGGGTAACTTGAATTTTATATAAAATGTTTTTATTTAAGAACAATTATTATTTTTAGTCGAACTGTTAATTTTAAATTTTTGATATTTCTTTAGTCAGGCTCGACTTTAAATTTAAATTAAATTTAATTTTCATTAAATTATTTTTACTGAAGGTAGGAACTGTTTTTACAACATGAAATCTCTATTAAAACTTATTGATAATTTTGCTTGGCTGAGCTGGGGATCGAACTTGGGTTGAATTTACATGTTTCAAGAATCTCTCATCAGAATTCTTTGCGCGTTAACCTATGCACCACTTTTAACCAGTGTTACCAGTGGTTCGAAATTTGCTGTAATTGTCATTTTTTCAATTTATGTTGCTTCCTATTTCTTCAGTTTTTTTTTTTCATATTCTTTCTGTCAAGAAATAGGAAGCAACATAAATTAAAAAAATGATAATTACAACAAATTTCGAACCACCGGTAACACTGGTTAAAAGTTTGATGTGGAATTGATTCCGTTTTTTGCTTTTTTAGAAAAGGTAAAACGAAGAATTTTTTAGGAATGAAACCTAGAAATTCTTAAAATTACAATTCCACATAGCAAGTTAAAGTGGTTTCATTCCGAAAAAATTGTTGGTTTTACCTTTTCTGTAAAAGCAAAAAACGGAATCAATTCCATTTCCGAACGGAATTAAATTCTGTGGCATGGCTGATTATTTTATTATAATTCAAAACTTGTATTATCCCTGAAGAAGCTATCCAGTGAAATATTGGAAATGAATATATATAAATAAATAAAAAAAATTTTATATAAAATTCAAGTGACCTTATTGCTTGTAACAAGAAATTATAAAATATTGAAATAGGTCAAATAAACGAACTAAATAACAATCACAGATTTTTAAAATCTTTTTGTACATAACTCTACTAATAAGATCTGTTAGTTATTGATATCAAAATTACATTCAATTCATTAATACCCTTTAACAAAGTCAAGCTTACTATGATATAAATAATAATAATATAACAAATCCGAACGACAGTAGTAAAATGCAACCGCTACACTTTTTTTACACCTTTTTAACAACTTCAGGGAATTGAGCGAAGCAATGGTGTCATCGTAAGGTAAATAAACTTGAAACAGAACACGTACTTAGTTAAAATTAAAACATAAAGAAATGTGTAAAAATGTATATATGAGTAAAAATACTGTAGTTTGTTAGGTTGGAGCATATTTATAGTGAATTTACACCTACGCCATAAACTAGTTATAAGTTGTTTATGGTGATAAACTAGTTTGAGAAACTTGTTTATCCATACAAATCAAAAACAGGTTTTGTAACTAGCTTTTCAGATAAACTAGTTACAAACAACCAGTTTTTGCTAATGCAACTCTGTTTTTTCAACATTTTTCTGGCAACGCTGGACACATTTGACATTTGCTCAAAAGTAAAAACAAACTTTTCATGGTGTAAATATACAAGGTGAGTGCAGTAACACAGCTGACTGACTTTGTTTATAATTTACTTATGTCAAAAGTAATATTTTTTTAAGTATTTTTGACAGTAGTACATTATTTTACACAAACAAAATATCAGCTGTTTTATGACCTGTCAAAGATAAACCACTTAACTGTCAAAAATGCTGATGTAAACGGTATGGTTTATGAAACTAACTTATGATCATAAACTAGTTTGAAAATTACAAGTGTAAATGCACTATTAGGGTGTTTTATTGAACAACTTTTATCGATGTTATGTTCTTGTACTATTGTCATTTATTTTGACTTAGTTATTGAACAATATATTGTAAACAAGAATGTTTTGTTTTGCTTCAAAAATGTTGTATTTTTGCCAATAAGGGACCATATGCAGGTAGTTTTGCTTTACTTCTTTAATTTAAAAAAAAGTGCCGCCGAAACTTATGGTGAAAGTGTTCCATCGGTTTCAACGTGCGACAGCTGGTTTGTGTGTGATTTAGAAGACAGACAGCAAAGGACAGCCAAAAAGACCAAGAATTACAAGCATTACTTCATGAAGATGGTTGTAAAACTCAACATGAGCTTGCAAAATCATTAGGACCTGCTCAAGCATCAGAATTAATCCAAACGCAGGGAAATTGGGTACCCTATGAATTGAGACCTTAATAGCGTGTTCAGATATGACCCTTAATTGCGTTAATCACAATTAACGCCATTATTGAGCTCAATATTCCATATAAAATCTCAATTAATTATTGCGCAATAAGTACGAAATTGTTATAATATTGAGTAAGATTTCGAATGCAACACTGTTCATAACTGTGTTTAGTGAACAAAATTGTATAAAATGCAAATGTCAACAAAAGAAATCATTAAAAAATCAATGTGAAGGTAAGTTTGTTTACGTAAAAACACAACAACCATATAGAGTATTTTTTGTATTGTTTTCCAACTGTCAAATGATTATTGAGTAAGCTGAAAATTGCGTATGCCTGAACACTTATGGCCTTATTCATAAAACTTACAACAGGTTTACAGGTTTGTAAGTTTTTATGAATAAGGGGGTTAAAATAATATTGTCAATTAACCGAATATTGACTCAATTAAGTTTCATATCTGAACACAGTATAAGAGACCGCTTTAAAATGATATCAATTGTGCACCGAATAATTAGCTAGCGATGAAAAATTTACACATTTACAAATTTACCCGAAGCGTAAGAGATCACAAGTGAAGACTGGCCAACCCAGTTTTAGCTGAAGTTTCAGTTTTAGTTAAGCTTCAATCGTAGCTCTGTCTGTCTGTCTTGGTTCAAGTTCAAATAAAGTCTCAGATTCAATCGTAAATCTTTATAAAGTCTTAATTTAGCTTCAATCAAAGTCTCGGACACAATCTAGCTCTTTATAGTCTTTGTTTAGTTTCGTCTTAGTATTTAAGGGGAGAAATAATGTAAACCCGTAATCAAGAATTTCTTTTTAATTGATATAGATAAGATATTCTTTAATTAAAATAACGTCGTTTTGATCAACACCAAAGCCAAATATTCATGTCACTAAAGTAATGCATTGAATTTTGTGGAACTAAAAGAGTTCTATTATGAGTTGCAGAAATCAGGCCAAACCATCACAGGGATTCGTACCATATGCAACTGTTTCGTCTAAAGCCAGCAGTGGTTTAAAAATGCCTACAATGTGCGGCCAGACATGAAAGCGTAATATTCCATCATGACAACGTTCAGCCACATGTTGCGATACATGTTTAAAACTATTTAGAAAGAAGTGGTTAGGAAGTTTTGCCTCAACCGCCCTAAAGTCCAGATTGTGCCCTGTCCAACTACTATTTGTTTTTACCGATGCAGCATGTTTTCGCTAGAATACGCTTAACTTCAGAGCAGGGTAACCAAAATTAGCTTCATTCGTTCTTGGCCTCAAAAGATGAGCACTTGTTTTGATGCGGAATCCATATGTGACCAAAGACATGTGAAAAGGTCATCGATAATAGTGGTCAATACATTGAATAAATTTATATTGTACAAATGTCTCAAAATTAAAGTTAAAAATTTCAAAAATCCAGAATTTTTAAGTTATACAGCCAATAATAAATCAGTATCACTTAGTGGTTCAAAAGTATCCAATTGAATTTTTTTTGTTACACAAATATTAAA
Organism: Bellardia pandia; assembly: GCA_916048285.2. Classification (NCBI taxonomy): domain Eukaryota; kingdom Metazoa; phylum Arthropoda; class Insecta; order Diptera; family Calliphoridae; genus Bellardia; species Bellardia pandia. The sequence continues at coordinate 30,217,199 of OU696533.1, read as the reverse complement.
ACATTTATGACAGCGGATTTTATGTGAACAAGGATTAATGGTAAAAATCTGTGCATAACTTATAAACAAATTACACAAGTTTTAATCAGAAGATAAAATTTCAGACGATAAAAAATGTATGCAACCCTATCATGCCCACAAAACATTGTGCAATCAAAGATTTTTACAAAGACACAAAAAAACAATGAGAAATTCAAGGAATTTTACGGTACTTTAAAGGATTTAAGACAAGCTATTAAAAAGAAACGTGGAATTAAATGAAATACCCGTAATAATAATAATGATCATAGATATTAAGGAATTAAAGGAATCACAAAAAATATAATACCAAACCAGAAGCACATATTCATTTCGATGGTCTCATGTAGAAAGGCCCTAACTAACATATTTGAAACTTTACAGGAGAAGGTAAAAACATAAGAGAAACTGCAACATTCAACATGTAAATTTTTTTGTACAACTGCTTATAAAAGCGTTATTTTTTACACTATTGCAATTAATTTTTGTGAGGTGTATTTGCGTTAAATGCATTGGAATCGCAAAAAAAAAACAAATTTCGAAAAAATAGCGAGTTAGGGCCTTTCTACATGAGACCAACGATTTGCTTATTTGTGGAAAACACTCTCATTAAGTGTACGGCATGTGTGTAATGAGAATGATGGGTCATGGAGGAGGACGAAAAGAGAATGATGGTTTTAAATTAAGTTTTATATGTCAGGGATAAAATGTAACAAGAAGAATACAACCATTATGATTAAAAGAAACAAATACAAAAATACTAATAAAAAAATAAAAGAAGAAAAATACAGTGCAACGAAACTAATGATAACTTGACATGAATTTGCAACAACAATGACAGAATATACAAAAAAGGAGTCAAGTTGATATTTTTATTGTGAAAAGCAAACTGGGTTTTGCAAGAATGCATAAAAAAAACTGATGACCCTTTTAAAGTGGATATACAAGTAGGAATTATGTTATACTCCAAACACTTGCAGCAGAATAAAATAATATCCTACCGCTACTTCACAAGCTGATGCCAAACGCTGATGATGATAAGTAAAATGGATTAAGTCAACGTAAAATAAAAAAAGCTCTAAAGGCAACAAAAAAAGTAGGGTAATAATTATTAAATGAATAACACAATGAATATCAAGCAAACTTTCAATTAAAAATACTCAGGGAAACAATCTAATATTGTGCTAAAGACAGGCAACAAGAGGTGGCAAGATAAAGCCCTCATACTTTGCCTCAAACAATGCTTTTGTTTTTGGTTTTAGTTTTATACTTTTAATTATGAACAGTAAGAAAAAAAACTTTAATGTTTGGTTTCCTGTTAATCAGGGCATTTGAAAATGAAAATTAAGCTGTCAAACTACTGACAGTTTGTGGCGAAAATTATAAACTTACATTTCATTTCATAACAGAAGAAGGAAGCAAGAGTTGCACTCGTATAATTATAAAAAAGGTAAAACTTTTATAAAGTTATTTGAGAAAAATTCAAAGTGAGTTAGTATTGAGATTTGAAATGAAATAAAATCAATTGGCAGAAAAAATTAAATTATCTAACTACAAATACATGCATAATAATAGATCAAATAACGTATTATTTATAGTTGATTTTTAATTGTCAAGAAAATACTAAACGCTTAATACATTTTATAGAAAAAGATTTATAAAAATTAGACTAAAAATTAGGGTTTAATAACTAAACCCGGTCCCGCTGTCTAAAATAGCATACAGTGGCTGACAGCTTTTGGTATGCAGTGCATTGTTTTTTCCAAAAGAAAACTAACAAGAACATAAAAATGAAATTGATGTCATTTAAAAGAAAAAAATTTATAGTCTAACAAACAAATATAATTTATTGCAAAAATGTACATTTTATTATATTAAAACCTACAAATGCAAAACAAATGGGACTAAGGGCCTTTAATCCAGCTTCCTAAAGCATATTTGTAATTGTAAGACTAAGACTTGAAAATGGGTTTCTTTTGCTTTTACGTATAAAGCATGGTTTTACTTTTCTGTGAATTGATTAAAGAATCTTTATTTTGAAGCAACCCATTAGTATGTATGTATTACAAATTCAAAGATATGCCGAAATAATTAATTTTTCAAATAAAGTGCAGTGCTTTGCAATACTTAATATTAACACTTCTAGACTAAAGGTAATTGAAAACATACAGTGGCTCACGGTTTATTTTATATAGTGAATTTTTTATTTAAGTTCCATGAAAAGAAAACTATAGCTATGTATAGACGGTTTTCAGATCATACAATGTTGTCAGATCTAGCAATGTGCTAGCAATGTACTGACATTGAAAAATTATTAGGTAAATGGTCAGTTCCGACGACGGTAACAAATCTTACAGTTTCATTGGCACACAATTGTCACACATTGAATTTATCTGTCAACCGAAATTGTCAGTTCACACGGTTGTCAGATTGTTGTGTGGCAAAGATTTTTGATTTATTGTTGCCTTCAAACCTTGGTGGCGACTGACTAAGACAATTCAATTGGCTCATAGCTGCACTGTTTGAAACAGGATTCATCAATAGATACATATGATGCTATTCAGTTTTTATTTTCTTTAATTTAATTCTTTTCTTCCACTTTTTTCCAAAATGTTATTAATGCACACTTTTGTTTGTTTATTTATTTATATATATACAGAGTTGCATTTAAAAATAATTTCTCTGACAATGCTGCCATTGACAGATGCATAAACTTTGCACATATGACAATTAAAAGTGTTTGACAATTATCTTAAAACAATCTTACCATGGCAAAAAATGTGTTTTTTGAATTTTTTTTCATCTCAGTTTTTACCAAAGACACGTTTAGGTCTTTATGAATGTTCGAAGTTTTTATATACCAGGGGGCAATTGGATTGTTGTGTTATTATTTACTATATTTTAACTAAAAAGGCAAAAAAAAAATTTTCACGTCACAGCTTATTTTATGTAGGTAAGTATGGGTTTCGAAAAATTTAAATTAAGAGAAACTATTGATTTTATTCTTTTCCTGTTGAAATTAAAATCAATGACGTCCTAAATACAAAATTGTAAATATCGTTCCTTTCCGAGCAAATTAACACTTTCCATAAAATGTAGCCAATAAACTAATGGCAATTAAAAAAAATCAGAAAAGGTTTATCAATATACAGCATATATTCATCATCAGTTTCTTAGTAAGAATTAAATTATTAGTTTTAAGTTTTTATTCTTTTCGTCTTTGAAAATATAGCTCGAAAATACAAAATATTAACGCTTAAAAAAATCAAATTTAGGTCCAATGACCTTCGAAATGGGAGCACTTACTAATATGTATGTATGAGATATTAATCTCAGTTAGGATAGGATAGGATGGGTTGTGCACTAAGTGCACTTCCACTCGGAGACCCTGTGGTACATTGTGATTCCCTTCCGTAGAAAAGATAGAGAGTAGAAAGATAGAAAGATAGATATAAGAAAGAACAACCAAAACCGCCTGATAAGGGGAGAAAGAAGGAGAGAAAGAAATATCCCCTTACGGATTTGGAGTCGCCGTACCCTTAAATAGCCACCCTATTCCCCTAATGAAACCCAGAATGTTACTCGGTTTGCAGCCAGCAACATAACTGAGTTCGTCCAGGAATCTATTTCCTAGCCACTTAAGTCGACGACCCTGCAACCTAGGACAGTTGCACATGATGTGCTCTATTGCCTCTGGCTCCTCTGCATCCCCACACACTCTACAGAAGTCCTGTGTGTTATTATCCCATTTGCCTCTGAAGGCTCCAATCGAACAATGCCCGGTTATCACTCCTACCAGAATCCTGAGACTATATCTGTCCAATTCCATCAGCGTTTCGGTCGCGTTTGCATTTAGTTTTGGCCATAAGGACCTGAACACTATGCAATCCGACCTACTGCCCCAGGATTGGTCTGCACAGTCACGGAATCTTTCAGTTGTGAATAAAACCTTTTTGGATTAAATTTTGTGTATTTTTTGTGCACTGTATTTGAAATGCGAATATTTATTTGTATACCCAGCTGGCTACTACCCCACCCCCCACCCACCGCTCCAAAAAAAATATACTGCATCTAAATCACAGATTATTTCAAGCATAAATAGACCGGAAAATCTTTACAGTTCAATAGTTTTTACTCACGTGCTAAATAATAGAAAAAAAAATACTAAAGCAAACACACACAAATTGTGTAAGCTTTTGTATCTACTAATCCGCCATAGAACATTTATTTTACCTGCAAAGAGAGAAAATAATAAAAAGCAATATATTAGAAATTTATAAAAAAAAGTGTACAAAATCAGTTGGATATTTTTTTTTATAAAAATATTTCATATTTCTATAACTTTATCAAAATACATATTTATATCTAGGTCATTTACTACTACAATTTTAAATATTTATAGTAATTAGTTAAAGGCTTTCTTTAACTATTGGTTTGTTAGATAAACTAAACACCTTTAGGCGTTGAGTAACACAGAAATTATTTTTTTTTTTATTTATTAAAAAAAAAACTTATGAAAACATAATTCATAATGACCACCCATGTTATAATAATGCAAAGAGAAATTTGTGAGAAACAAAACATTTTTTTTTTTTTTTTTGTTTTGAGAAACATTTTACTAAAGATAAGATATTTTTGAGTCGTTTTTGTGTTTGTCATATTTTGTATTGTTCAATTGGTGGGATAATGAGTTAAATGACACATTTAAAAACAAATTTAAAAGCTATATATAGGGGTTAGCCAGCTGAAATCATTTGAAATAAAATCGTCAAAACAAAAATTATTGAAAAGAAATGTAAATGTAACTTATAACATATTTGTTTTGGATATTATTTTTTTTTTTGAAATATGAGGGAGTAAAATTAATATTTTTATTTTTAATAATCTTTAATTGTTATTACTGTCATTGAGGTGTTTAGAGACATGACTAGACCTTTTTCCATGTTTTTTAACTTTAGTGAAAAATTCACTCGTCGAGAAGATGTGAAACAAAATATATTTAATCGTTTCTCGAAAAGTGAGAAAAAAATGTGTCTATAACTCATGTCGAACACTATCAGCAGAGATTACGTCGTTACGTTAGAAATAAACAACTCAAAGCCGATGTGAAATTTCAGTGTTTGAAACCGCTTAACATAAATATCGTTGACGGTGAACAAAATATACTAAAATTGAAAAATTTTCAACGACGGCGGCAAAAATACAACTGTCGGCTAAGTACGACTTTAGTGATTGTTGTTTATAAAATAATTTGCATTGAAATAAAAATAGTTTTGTGGCGTAAAAAGAAAACTTTGTTTTGCTAAAAGAATATTGTTGAAGTAGTACATGAAATATAATGTATAGGTCAAGCTCTGGAAAAAGGTTTTTTTTTTAAGGATTCACCAGAAAAGACTAGGAGACCCTTTTGAAATTCCTGAGACGAGATTCACCGTTTAAATACAAGAGCAGCAAATATTCTGCTTAACGAGCTAAAACCATTCTTGGCTTCATTTATACACAGTCATAGGATGTGTGCCGCCCGCTCTACAATTCTTTGCCACAGGGTCTTTTCAAAGAGACATTGATCAAACACCCATTGCTCCTTAGAGTAAGCATGAAATTGTAGAGTTAGTGCAATGAAATTGTCTTCTAGCGAGTTCTAAGTTTTTAGATATAGACCAATTTTTTATTTTGCTGCTTAGAAATTCTCATATTTTTCTAAAATTGTAAAAGCAAAATAATTTAGCAATTAAAAATCACTTGAGAACTAATTGCGATTTGAATATTTTTTTTATTTTTAAGCAATTTTCGTACCTGACAGCGATTACTTGCCAAAAAAAAATTACAGACTCAGTGCTGTGAGAAGAACAATTTCTCGACGCGGGAATTACAGAACCTAGATACTGTCTGAGTTTTCTTGACTCCATAGCTAATGCATTGTTTACTTAAAAACCGGACACACTACAGAAGTTTCTTAAAAAACCTGATGGCAACAGTTTCGTTTTTTCCGTGATTTGTTTGCCACCATTATCGTGTCAAAAGATTAAAAATGTAATTAATCGGAATGTATTTGTACGACTACGCTAATGGAAAGTCCAAACAGAAAGAAAATCGTGCATATATTTTTTAAAAAATTCGACATTGTCAGGTTTAATGATTACAAAAAATCTAAAGCTTTCAGAAAGTATTGTCAACGATGTCATTAAAAGATAAAAAGAAAGCAAAGTGTTATTAAAGAGACCAGAGACTTACAAAGAAAAAACTATGTTGCAGCGAAATTAGATAAAGCCAAATAAAAAATAAACGTAGACGAAACTTGATAATGACTTGTAATTAACTGAATAACTTAACCAAAATGGACCACTAGGTCTCCGAGTGGAAGTGCACTTTATGCACTACCCTTCTATCCTATCATAACTGAATAACTTACTTTTCAAAGACAACTTCATGCCATTTCCATTACTTAGAAGTAGTTTGGTAATGTTTAACAACCGGTCTGATATATACGGTCTGATTAAAAAAATGCTAAACTCAAAAACTAACTCAAAACCAAATTTACCCCTGGCCTACGATGTCGAACGATAACGTTCGCTTAGATAAGACTTAAGACACAAACTTTTTATCGTATCTATTTTTTACTCAATCAAGTTTGTTTATTCAACAATCAAGTTTGTGTCTTAAGTCTTATCTAAGCGAACGTTATCGTTCGACATCGTGGGCCAGGGGGTTAATTTTTTTATCTCTTACAAAATAAGTGAAGAATAATTTTTGAAAGGCACTTTGTAATATATTTAATAGCGAACGTGACTTATTTAAAAGTCTGTATATGTAAGCATTTGTATGGATTAGATGTTCTGCAATAGTTAATGCAATCAATCGAAATAATAGTTTCTGTTGTTTGCCTTTTTTAAATATTACATATTTAATATGTATCAATTTGTGATTCAAAATTATTTAAACATTTTTTTTTCAAATCATTTAATAACTAAATCATGCATTTTTTAATAAATTGCCATTAAAATCCATTTCAAATTAATTCATCTGTATTTAAATACGGTAGTAAGTCTTATTTAATAATCTTTGTTTTTATTTTTCGTTAAAACTCGCATAAAGGAAAACAAAAGCCAGACACAAACTAATTAAATTAAACTGTCACACTGACGCCTACTGGCTAAAAAAAAAACTTCAAAATTTTTAAAACAAATCGTTAAAAATATGAAATCACTTTCGGTTTCATAAAACTCATTGACTTGTTATGAGTCTGTCTCTCTTATAAACTATTAATATGTTTATTTCTAGTTTTAATTCACTACATGATATTGCATTTGCATTTAAATAAATGTATAAATATTTACCAGGTAAGTGGTAACAGAAATCAAAAAAAAAAAATAAAAATAAAACGCCAAACAGACAAATTGTGTAGATAAACATAAATCGTTATACGAGTATGTAATAAAGAAAAATATGGGTATGGGTATACAAATGTAATCTAAAAGTATGACGGTTACGGAGGCATAAAGTATTAAGTGGCAGAATTTGTTAAACTTATAAGGGAGAGCAGTTAAGGGAGAGCTGCTTAAATATCGGCTATAAATCCGAATTTCATGAATGCATAGATACTTTCATAAATTCGCACAATTTGCAACAGATATTTCAAATATTGTACTTTTAAAAACCAGTTGTGTCTATTTATTTTATTTATTTATTTATTTATAAAATTAACTTAAATTTAAAAAATTATATTAGGCTTTAAGCTCGACTTTATTATAATTATTTAATTATATTAAATAAAGTTATAAATGTTAGCTTTTTTAGGAATTTAATTATTGTCTTAATGTTACCTAAAGTTGGGTTAGAAATTAATGATATTGGGTTTTTGTTAATAAATATATCTTGTCTTATATTATGAAAATCTGGGCAGATGGAAAGGAAGTGTTCAGGGGATGGGGGACGGATAATATTGCAGTTACAAGCGGGTATATTGGGCATCTTTATTAAATGCCCGTGGGAATATTTTGTGTGGCCTAGGCGGATTCTTAAAAATTTAATAATGTCCTTTCTGTGAAGGTTGTTGGTATAGTTATTGGAATAAATCTTTATATCAATTTTGTCGCTATTTATGGTTTTGTACCAATGGGATGTTTGGGAGAATGCGTTATCACGATCCTTATAACAGTGCTTGATATATTTTAAGATATCATTGGGGTTGTAGTTAGCAGTATTCAGTAGGGGCATTCTTAGTGTATTCTTTGCAGCAGTATCTGAATATTCATTTTCTTCTATGTTACAGTGGACTCCTGATATTAGTGTTGCATTGTTACCCTTATGGATCAAGCTATTTCTTATGTAGGAAGCGTAGTGATTATTATTTGATATATTCATTATCATTTTCAATGAAGATAGCGAATCGGAACAAATAGCGTATTTAGCTCTCTTAGGTTCGACATACTTAATGGCTTGATATATGGCAATTAATTCAGCAGATAATATGGAACTATATGATGGTAGGATTGAGGTTGTTATGATTTTTTTTATTTAGAGTTACACTATATGCTACAACGTCGTTGAATTTAGATCCATCGGTAAATATGAATTTGTGTTGGGGATATTGTTCTTGAATGGCCTTAAATAGTATTTTAAGGTGAGACGGATTATGTTGGTTTTTATTAAGTTTATGGAGTGAAATATTGATGTGGTGTGTGCCAAGGAACCAAGGGGGATAATTTATCGTATTTAATCTAAATAATTTTAAGTCAATATTGATATCATTGCAGTTTTTCTTTATTCTCATGATAACGGCCAAAATTTTTGGGACTTTCTTCGTCCTATTGATTTTTTTATTATACCATTTAGTAATACATTAGGATTTGTGCAGAAAGAAAGTGCTAATTTAGTTGTACTAATATTAAGCAGTGTTTCCAAGGATGAAGTATTTGATTCGTAAAACATGTTTTGTTTAGCAAATATCTTCTTTAAACTCATACCCTTTCAACATTACAGCCAGCTTAGATGTTTTACTAAGTTTTACTGCAGCTTGTTGTTTTGTGCACTCTACCTTTTTAAGCACAATATTACTATTTAATTTTTTGACTTATACTATTTTACCTCAATAACAGTTTTAGGTTTTCTACTGAAAAATTAATTCAACCAAAAAAAAAAAAAAAAAATTAACAACTGCATGCGTAACCTGTCTAAAATATTGCACCTCTGTTAAATAAGTCCATGATTTATGAGATGTTTCAGTCAATTAATGATAAGCAAAAGAAAAAAAAACTAAAAATAAGTAAAACTCTATATCAGGGATGGCGAACCTTTTTTAGACTGAGTGCCAAAAAAAATATTTTTATAAAATGAAAATACATGCGTGCCATGCCTTATCGAAAAATTATATATACATTTATTTTTATAATTAGCTGACATAATTTTTAATGAGATTTTTGTTGTTGAATAGTTTTTGATAATGCATCAATATCCGGGTGATAGTTTGACAATTTTAATGAAATACAAGCCTCGCCAGATTCATCAGTAAGTCTGTTTCGTACATCAGATTTTATGTTATTCATTATCGAAAATAAGCTTTCACAACTATACGTTGATGAAAATATTGTAAGAATAGCTAAAGACAGTTTCTTCATCGCACTAAATGTCTCTGGAAGCGAACACCATGTCTTCAACAACATATTGTCCATGTTTTCGTATTCTTCTTTATTTAATCTTTTTTTTTTCATTATTTTCTATTTCATGCCTTAACTCAATAAATTTCTGCTTCCAAATAGAGCTTGATTGAAACTCCGCCAACTGCATTTCTAACTCCTCCAACTTTAACCATTCTAACTTATCAATTTTAGTAGTTTCCAAATCGAACTTTTCTGGATATTTGATAAAGTTAATTAACGGTTCAAATATTTTGAAATCTTGAAATCTCTTAACAAAATTGTCTTGTATGTAAGTTATAACTTGGCTATAAAAATTTATATTATTTTCATACCTTCCATGAATGGAAAATTTTTGAAAATGATCTTTCAACAAAGGAAAATACTTAAAAGTATTGTTGTCAATATCACGTTTAAATATTACTAATTTGGCCTCAAAACCTTGAATACTAGCGAACATTACATCAATTGATTTTCCACGGCCTTGCAATTTAATATTTAATTCATTTAAATGGTTACAAATATCCGTTAAAAACATTAATTTTGTGATCCAGTCATTATCAAAAAGTTCAGGAAAAATTGATTTTTTATCATTAAGAAACATTATAATTTCATCGAAACATTCTACAAAACGTTGTAACACTAAGCCACGACTAAGCCAGCGAACGTGATTATACATTAGCAATCCATGGTAATTTGAACCAACCTCTTGTAAAAGCAACTGAAATTGCCTCTTATTCAAAGCTCGGGCTGCTATAAAATTTATTATTTTGGAAACAATACTTAAAATATCATCAAACACTGCCAATCCAGACTTCGCACATAGAACCTGCTGATGAATTATACAGTGAAAATTAATAATTGGATGTCCAACGTGTTCTTGAAAAAGTGATACAAAACCAGCTTGCCGGCCTATCATTGAGGGGGCTCCATCAGTTGTAATTGACACTATTGTTGATGTATCTATCTCAGCTATTTGAAACGCTTGTATAACTGCATCACTAATATCTTTCCCAGTTGTTTTTGCTGATAAAGAAACTAATGAAAGCAATTCCTCAACTAGTTTTTCTCCTTTAGCATAACGAGCAATTATGGACAAGCGAGCTGAAGATGTTACGTCCGTACTTTTATCAAGACATATAGAAAATAGCTTTGCAGAACGTAAATCTTTTTTTTTTTGATTATTAATATTTTCATGCATTTTTAATATCCTGTCTTTAACAGTATTTCGACTTATACTTAATTCTTGAATACGCTTAAGTATCTGATCTTTATTTTGAAAATCTCCAAATAAATGTGGTGCACATTTAATGAAAGCTTCTTTAATATAATCGCCATCGCTAAATGGTTTGCTATGAGTAGCCACAGTCTTTGAAACCTCGAAACTAGCAGCAACTAAATAATTTGCACTTTTCAAAAATGTAGTGAATGAGCTCGATTGTAAGGTTTTGTTTTTAACTTGACGTGCAATATATTCTTTTTGTTCTGAATTACTTTTGGATAAAAGAACTGAATGAGTAGTTTCATAATGACGTTTTACTGAGGATGTTCTGCACACTACTGTACTCCCACACAACGCACACAGCGCATTGTTTCCGCTTTTCATCATTCCATAATTATCGGTCCACCAATCTTGAAACGGTCTGCTAGAGCTGGAATCTGTTCTCCTTTTCTTATTATCTGACATTCTAAAGTTGAAATTTATTAATATAATTAAAATCTTTAATGAATTGCCCTCTTAAATCAATTATATTTGCCTTCAAAATATATATGTAAATAGGTATTTTTTCTATATGCAAAAAATAATAGTAAAATAAGAAAACACTACTTTCGATCGCACTTACAAAGTTTATAAACTGTACTGAATTAGTGAAAATGAAATCTGGCGAAAATGCAAATGTCTATGTACATATGTATATATTTGAAAATTCAAAGCATACTATGTTCAAAACACAAATTATTGAAAAAATGTTGACAGTTAAATCCCATGTACAATATACAAAATCCCAAAACATTGTACATTTATAAAAAAGCATACACAACCTGCATACACAAACAATAAAAACAATATAATTATAACGTTAATTTTTACTTTGTATTTTTTCAATATTGGAGAACAGTACAAATATATTTGCATAGGAAAACTTACTAAGTGTAAAGAGTATGAGTATATCATAAAAAATCTTGAAATGTCAAACAAATATACGTGTGTTATCGATAAATAATCCAAGACTGTCAAAAAAAATACAAAATTTTTTAACTTAAAATTGACATTTCGAGATTAAATGTTAACACTGTTGCCCATTTTTTTAGTTTTTGATCGAAAGTAGCGGTTTTAAATTTTTTTTTGCGATTTTTAGCTTTTTTTGACGGGTTTTTGTGGGAACAAAACGTGAGCAATATTGTTTGTTTTGTTTACATTTTATTTTATTGTATGTCTTGTTCTTTCTCGCATTTGTTGTTTCATTCAATCAATCCTAAAAAAATCCAATACAAAAAATAGCAAGTGTCATAACACCTTAAAATAGGTTCGAACCAATTTTAAAATGTGTTTATTTACACAAGGTTTAAAATAGGCATTTTAAGATAATATTCGTTTATGAATACAATTTTATCGAATTTAGCTTAACAATGATTTGAAATCCTGCTTAAAATGTTTATGAATATAACCCTTAAAATATAATAATTTTTTGCAAAATCAAAAATGCATTTAGTTTAGTACATATGTATCAAAAATGAAACATATTATATGTGCCAATGAAAATTTACTTGCGTGCCACCTTGGGCACGCGTGCCATAGGTTCGCCATCCCTGCTCTATATGATGGAAAACGCCTTTAGCTGCATAATACACCAAAAAAAAAAAAAAAAAAAAAACAAAATATATGCAATCAACTTCAATTTCAATCAAACAGAAATTTACAAAATTCAGACGCCGCATGTTGCATTTTGGAAAATGAATTAAAGAAAAAAGAAAAGAAAAAAAAACTTGTACAAGTGATGAAAAAATTAATGGGAGGAAGATAGCATGATCCACAGAAAAACACCCTTGGGAAAGTAAACTACATATTGTAAAAATATTAAGGGAGTGTTAAAAGTTAGGGTTAGGGGTGGCTATCTTTTAACGTCAATACCAATCGATTTATTTTGATTTTCATTTATGTGTAACACTGGCAAAGAGTTTGCTTAACAGTTTGCCATAAATAAGTTTGTCTAAGGTCAGTAAGTGTTAGGCAGGGTTCATCAAATATTTAGCCTTAGGTTATGGTTTCTAATGGATTTATAACATTTGCAACATATATTTCTAATTTTGTGCAATTTTGTTTTTAAATTTTTTTATTTGTTGAAAATAATAACTTTGAGGGATGTTTTTGTTAACACCCTATTAGATTATTGAAAACATATTTCAAATGACCTAGTGTGGGTTTAGAAATTTTAAAATGTTTATTTCAATCCTCTCGTAAAATTTCTAGAAAATATTATTTATTTTTATTTTGTAACATGTTAAGATAATTTTAAGGTTTTCTTAAGTACAGACACTACTTCACAAATCTATTTTTTTCAGCTTGAACGAACAATTTTTTAAGCAACATTTTTTACGGTATTCTTAACCCTTAAGCGAACACCAGGGCCTGGCCAGGCATTTTTGAGCATTTTAATAGTTTTTTATTAAGATATCTTAGGCGGAGCCCCTTAGCTTTTTATGAATTCCTCAATGAAGGTATTTTTATCTGTAGGCATGGTAATTACTGTCAACATGTGTGTAACACCAGGGCCAGCCAGGCCCTATACTATTATGTAGAGAATGCAGCAAATAAAACCAAAACAAAAGAAAACGAGGCTAAACCAAATTGTTGTGTTGGTATTTAACAAGTGTATAGTGTTACAATGAGTACTGAACTAGTCAAAATCTTTGAAACAGTTTCAAAATCTGACCCTAAGTTTTATGATCGAAGATTGGCAAAAGCGATTGCCAATGATATAGAAAACAAAATTCAGAATGAGGTTGATAAAAATGAAGACTATGCTTCTGATATTGGGAACGAGTTAGAAGTTGATAATGACATTGAAGATTTTTAATTTAAGTCCATACAAAATATAAAAGTCCGAGCTTGGCCCTAGGGTTCGCTTATTTGGTGTTTGCTTAAGGGTTAAATATTTTATAAATTTTTGTATTCTATTAATTATATTAAAAACGTGTATCACCTAAAAAATTCCATCGTCTATGTTTTTTCTTTACAAAAGTTTCGGTTTCGGTATTCGATCAATATATAGCCGAAAATCGAATATTGCTTGGCCTAATCTGAAACCGACTTTATTTTTTAAGATGACATTTTTAAATTTCAAAAATCTAAAAATCCGTCCAGTTAAAAATTACAATATGAAATTACATATATATATTAACAATTTTTATTAAGAACGAAAATTAAAAAAGTTTTTCAATCACTATAAATGAGTGCTGTGAAAGTTCCTTCTGCAAATATATACAGTAGAAGACAAAACTGTTCACAAAAAGCTTTATATTAAAATATTTTATTTTTTTACCCATATACCCGTACATATGTATATTTGGAACAGTATTAATCTACTATATTTAAAATAATAATAAAAAAATTTAAATTAATTTACCTCTGAAAAACTACACTCACTGTGAACACTTTTGTCCCTTGTTTGAAAAACTGCGAAATTTCCAAATCAATATTTGGTACGACCCCCACGGGATTTCTTTTACTGCTTTAATCTGTTGACAAGATTTTCCAAAATGTTTGGACTTATATTTTGACAAACTATAAGACCACAATTTATCCACGGATTTTGGAGCTTCTTTTTCAGCGAAAATTTTTCGTTTTAAAATCGACCAAAGATGCTGAATCTAGGGACTGGGGTGGCCATTCGAGCAGTTTTATTACGCTATCTAAGAACCATTTTTTCATTATTTTTTTCTGTGCATCCTGCACCTTGTCCACGTTTGAGGCCGAATATAACCAAACTTGGAAGATAAGAATCCTCCAAAATGGTTATATAGTCTGTAGCACGCATAATACCACTGATACGCCGAAGCACACCAAGCTCATTGCCACGAAAACATTCTCAAACCATAAGTGAACAGCTCCCGAATTTCATAGTTTGGCATATGTTATGGTCTTGTACACCAACACGTGTATCTATCCATGCCCATTTGTTAACTTCTTTCCCCATTAAAACGTAACTAAAAAGTTAGGTTATTAGATTATTAAATGCATTGCAAAATAAAAAAAAAACAATCAATAAACTTTATATTTACCATAGACTTTTTTATAACTTGAGAATTAAATTATTTTCTTTCCAAAAATTTTTAAGCGGACAATACTGTTCACACGTGTTCTTTTTTTTAAGATCTTATTAAACAGTCGTTTAAAAGTGCCGTTAGATTTAAAGCGAGTTACCATACGATAGTCTTGTTTCACACTCTTCAGTTTTAGCACACATCAATTCAATTTTCTTAAATTTTAATGCATATCAACAGCGTTGTCAACTTGGTGCGTTTCGCACCATTTTTGGTGCTTTTTTAAATTTTTGGTGCGATAAATTCTTTAGTTGGTGCACGGTGCGCTTTTTTTTTAAATTTTGGTGCACTTTTTAATTTGTGGTGGCACCAAAGCTAATTCAACACAATTTTTTGTTTCAGTGTGAGGAAAAATCTTTCTACAATAAAATACACCTGTTTGAGTACCTTTTCATTCAACACTGCCAAATTTTTTTTGTGTATTTCGGTGCGTTTTTTAATTTTTTCGAAAATGTGATGAAATCTTTATTTTTACTAATTTTTAATTGCATTTTTTTTAATAATTCATAACTGATGAAATCTATACGATGAAAAAATGTATTTTAAATACGAATGTATGATAAATGAAATCAAATTCTTTAAAAATCTTTGTTTTAAAATCAAATTAACATTTTAAACATGTAAATAACAAATCTTGTTTGGTCTACTGAACTGTAGACGAACAACCAGGATTAGAGTACCAGTGGAATCCTAACAAATTTTATTGGATAAAATCAACTAGAAATTAGCTTTTTTACCAATTGGTTCCGAATATCATATTGTGAGTTAAATTTTGAGTGGTTAAATGCTTTTTTATCTTTATTAGCTCATTTATTAAAAAAAAAGGCTTTTACTATTATAACTTTTACTAATAATCGTTGATAAAAAGTTTTTTATAGATTTTATGATATTAAAAAATGTCAAATTAATTCAATAAATATTTGAAACAAAAACGAAATTCTTAACTTGGTGCGTTTTTTTTGTAAATGGTGCGCTTTTTTCTACATTCTGGTGCGTTTTGAAATTTCAAAGTTGACAACGCTGCAAATCACCATGCATGAAAGAAAAAGAAAAAAAAAATGAAATAAGAAAATTGACTAGTACCGTCAAGTTTGTTTCCCCCTTTTATTCTCTTTTCCCTTCTTATCGAAAAATACTTGCCTTGTGCAGTCATAATTGAAGCGTGTAAAAGCGGGCAAGTAACTTAAGTTATTAACAAGGTAATATTTAGGTGTCCCACGAAAATGTGCGACGTGGCCTCAGTGTAACATCTGGGTGTCGCATGAAAACGTGCGACGTGGCAGCCAACGTGTTAAATAGTTAAAATTAATCGAATTATTCGTGAGCGAATAATTCGAACGAGTTAAAATCTCTTATTCGAATTATTTGTTTTATTCGAGCAAAAGAAACAAAAAACAATATATAGTAGAAAATTGTCGATTTAATTTTGAATAAATATTTAAAATTTCCATTCATTTGACTAATTAACAAATAATAAACATTTGATATTTTTGTAACAAATAATACTTAATTCATAAAGAACAAAAAAAACTATCATATTACCAAAAGAAGAGCACTTTCAGCATAACAACATCACCTTTACAAGTTTTCCATTTCTTTCACCTTGTTTTTCAAAGTCTTTCTATAGTTTTTAAAGTATATATACAAACTACTACACACAGCCAGCATAAAAACTGACTGTAAGAATTTGGTTAATTTATTAAAATGTGAAGAAAACAAATCCTACTCAAGTATAAACGGCAGGAGGCAAGACAAAATTTAAGTATTTACAGTGTATTTATACTTAATTTGTGTACCGGCCCTACTAAACAATAGTGTTGCATAGTGCACAAAACTGTATTACCGGCTCTTGCCGCTCTACCCTGCCCCCTAAACTGACACCACCACTAATGGTATTCGAAATATGTAAAGTACTTTACAATATACTCAGAAAGTGGCATTTAAGCAGCTTATGTCGACTTACAAAACAAAATACCAAATGAGAATGAAAAGCTACAGACAAGAAAAAAAAACTAAATTGTTTTAAAAGAATTTACATTTGTAGACTGTGAATAAATTTGTTAATATTTAAATTAACATGAATACTCATCATACTCAAAACAAAAACAATAAACTAAACTATAGACATTTGAAATAATATTGATTGGCAAAATAAAACAGGGGGCTTATTCTGTATTGCGATGCGAAAATAAATACTACTCGAAAATACATAAAAGCGAATAGTTGCTATTCTCTATTGCGAAAAGTACTTTTTTAATTGCATTTGAAATGCGAAAAGGCAGCAAGTTGGAATTCTTAATTGCGAAAACAAAATAGCAAAATTCATTCGATGGCAAAACAGCATTCGAAAAGCACTTATTGTTGTGGTACCTAATAGATTTTAATAATTAAATTTCATCCAGGGAACACTGAGACCACCAGACGCGCAAATTTTAAATATTCAACCTAAAATTTTTTATAAAGCTGAAAAATAAATATATGTATACCTATATATGATGTCCTGTGGTTCCTAGTAGGAACAAAGGGCCGCAATATCCCTATAGTGCAACAGAATCCATTTTTACGAATAACACAATTTATTTTAACTCGTAAAACTTGTCACAAACCAAATAAATTTGACGTTAATTTCTTTACTTCGGAACAGTGTTGCCACATACTGAAATTAATTGCGATTGCGAATGCGAAAGTCTTACAGAATACCAAATACCTTTCGGATCGCAATTCATTTTTGCGCATCGCTATGACTTTCGCATCGCAATACAGAATAAGCCCCCAGAAAAGTATTTAAATAATATAATAGCTGTGGTTTTGTGTTGTTTTCATAAAAGCCCGAAAATTTTGTTTAAAATTGCTACAATATAAAGTGATTTAATCTTAAATTGAAAATATATTGTTAAAAGGTGTTTTTAATAAATCAGGAAGAAAACTTCTCAATTTTAATATTTTGTTGTTGACGAAAGATTCGTCCTTTCTTTTTTGAATCAGTCGGCTACCAGAGGGCAATCGTAGTTGTTTAGTTTCCTGTAATCAAATAAAATGTCAACAAAGTGCAAAGTGTTAGAAATGTGTTGATAAACACAATTCATATTCGATGTGCTATTTATACCGATCACAGATTCAAATGCACATCCTTGTCTAAAGGTTTCTTTTGCATTTTCTGACACGTTAAATGTTTTATCAGCAACCTTCAGTTGTCCAATATCTGAAACTAGAGCTAAACTTGAACTAAAACTAATACTAAACTAGAAGTGAACTAGAACTGAACTAGAACTTAAATAGTACTGAACTAGAACTAAACTTGAACAGAACAGAGCTAGAACTGAACTAGAACTTAAGTAGAACTGAACTAAAACTGAGCTAGGACTAAACTTGAACAGAACTAGAACTGAACTAGAACTAAACTAGAACTTAACTAGAAATAAACTAGAACTTTAAGTTGATCCGTTTTTTTGAAACTCTATTCAACTGTTTAACTCACGAAATTTACTGACAATTTAATTAAGGTGGATTCACCCATTCGTTCTAAACAAAAAATTTGTTCGAACAATTTTTTTTATATGAAGTTTGACGTCTCTCTTTTTGAGAGAGAGAAACAATTTTTACGAACTTGAATTGGTTTAATTTTATATTTTTTTTTTTTGACAAAAATGTATTGAGTTGCCAATAGGTTGCATTTTTTCATACAAATGTTATTTATTTCCATGGCCATCAGCAAAAGCAACTTTCTTTTTTCATTCGTTTAGAATTTATATTTGTGTTTTTGAATACACAATACTTTAAAATAATTTAATATTTGTATTTTGACACTTAAAACCCAAAGCAAAATAAATCAATTGCCGCACTTGTAAAACTAGTTGATTTAGTTTACATATGGCAGCTTTGATTTTTTTAGAAAAATCATTCGAAATGGGTGAATCGTGCTGCAAAAAACTCTCAGTAAAAAATTTTTCTCCGGAAAAATTTTTTCTTAAGAACAAATGCGTGAATCCACCTTTACAAAACATAACCACAAATAATCAATTATCCTGAGCCCAACAATAATATAGTATTTCCAAGTTCCAGTGTTGAAGTATAGTTGAAACACAATTGAATTCAATAGCGAATTCAGCAAAATTAACCATTGAATTACAGTCGAACAATTACAGTGTAATTCCAGCCGTAAATAACAGTATGATTCAAGTCGAACCTGTTTACCGTTGACTTCAAGCATGGAATTTCAGACTGGAAAGAGGATGGATTTCAAATGTAATTCAAGCTTGGATTCACACTGGAATTCCAACATTGGAATTCACAAAAAAATTGTGCTTATTGGGACAAATTTAAAGCAAAAAAATAAAATATATAAACAAAAAAATTTTAATAATGTATAGTGTTGAAAATTTTATGATGTTTTCATTATGGAAAATATTCATATTTTATATTTTGTATTTTTGTTCTTAATATATTTTTTCTTTTGTCATTTTGAAGGTTTGACAGAATAAACCAAAATCGTGTTCACAATCAGATAGTTGTATCATACAATATACAACATACAACAGCACTTGTGAATTGAATAATTATGTAAATTATTAGCTTTTAAAGTTTAAATATTAAATTTCTTTCGAATTCATATATTTCACATATTTTAAAATCTTTTACATTTAATTACTATTACAAAATCATTAATTTAATCCTAATTAAAAAAAAACTATTTACAAATTACCTTTTGTACTGTTATAATTATGTAAAAATAGCTTTATTTATTCTGTGTGTTTTATTTAATATTATTTACTGTACAGAAAAAAATCCCTGCTTTGTTTATTAATTAAAATGATTTTTATAAAAAAAATCACAAAGACAGGAATAAAATAATAATTGAACAAACAAAAAAAAAAAAAAAACAACATTAAAATTTAACTGAATTCGTCCGTAAATGTTGTGAAGCAAATGTAACCATAGAAAATATCCATAGAAAAACACAATTACATAAAGTGGAATCAGGCAAACTGCAGAAAAGTTGGTTATCTAAATAAATGCCTTTAAAATACCGTCACTGTTCTAAACAAAAATAATATACAAACACTGTTATTACAGGCTGCCTATAAAGTGACAATTTGCCCTACACTAGGCCATTGTTAGGTTAAAGTGACAGCTGTATTTCAGTTAAAGTGTCAAAACTATAACTGTTTCTAGTGACGTTTCACTTTCATTTAGGTTTGTTAAAAAGAATTTATCTCCTAAAATATAGAAATGACAATTCCACTGACATCAGTCCTTAAGAATATATGGATTTATGTAGCAAGTGTATTTTCTACATTTCCTGTATAAAACATGAATGCAATATTTTTGCACATGTACATGTACACCTCGCCAAGCTGTTTGAATATATAAAAGATTCTCTGTCTGAATGTCTGTCCATCACACAGTCTAACCACGTGTGTGTCGGTCGGCTTGTCTCTCTGCCAGCCTGACTGCTTGTTATTGAGTTCGTGCTTCTGGTTGCTAAATGATGTGGTAGGTCTATTGGAAATATTCATAATTTCGTAATGCATCTACACTTGTTATATGATGATAAGGGCGCTGATGATCTGACTGACGCCTATTGCTATTTTAAATCCATGTTTCATTGTTTATACTCCTAATTATAATTATTTGTTTATAGACATTTGAAAAAAAAATAAAATATTAAACAGCCATTAAACCTTTCAAATATTTAAATATATAAACGAGAAAATTAGCTTGATTAGATAGATGATGAGTTTATTGGAAAAAGCTGTTTATGAAGTCTACTATGTAGTACTTTATTATTTCAGTATTTATTTGATTACACTCACTCCCCAACTAGTATCATGGATAATCAATCAGATTTTTTTTTTGCAATATTGAGTAAATTCATTAGGCAGGCAAGTATGCTAACTGGCTCGCAAGAGATCCCCCACAGTGGTTGACAGCACGTGCAGGGTGGTTGGAGTGTATTTTTGTATTTCATAGATGTAAATATTTTCGTTTTTTTGTGTGTATCTTTTTATTATTATTAATTATTATGTTTACGGAAATTCTCAGATATTGAGAGTAATCGATAAAAATGACAGATACATATGGTTTTTCGGCAGACATCCCTTAGTTCATCACAGCGTGCATGAACATTGACAAACAGATTTTTTTCGCCTGGGGGTTACTCTCTATTTCGATGCGTAAGAGTATCAATTTGCTTTCGCATCACAATAGAGAGTAACCCCCCTGATGCTTTAAAACTTTTTTATGGATTGCAACCCTTTAAGGTTTGTTTAAATAAAACAATTCGTCTAACTTATGAAATGTTCTTTCTTTCCAGAGCTTGCTGAAGCTCCCCCAAGAACTAGAACCAGATCAGGGAAAGGAGGAGTGCTGAAATTGTGCTAGAACAAAACTATAACGGAACTAGAACAGAGCTAGAACAGATCTACAACAGAACCAGAACAAACCCAGAACAGAAGTCGAACAGAACTAAAACAGAACTAGATCAGGGGGCTAATTCTCTCATTCGTATGCGAGTAAATTTTCATTCGAACGTTCGAATTTTTTAGCAAACAGAAGAAAAAAAGAAAATGTTAGTAAAAAATTTTTTTTAAAAAATATCATAATATTAATAATTTTATTACTTTTAGGTCAAAAATATCAAAAATAAATTTTAGCTATGCTTGCTTTGTGAGCCTAAAACGTCTGTTGAGTCTAGAAAAACACATGCATACATTAATACATACATATGTAGGTATATATGTATGTACTTATTTATACTTACTCATTGTTTGTCAATCTTAATGGGACGAAGGTGTTTTTTATGTCATTCATATTTTGTAAGAATCAAAAGACGAAGAATAAAAAACATAACTGGGTCCATTTTTAATTTAAAAGAACTTGTTTAAAAAATTTTGCTTTTACTTGAGTTATTTTTTGCAGAACCATATGTTTTTTGTTTATATTTTCTTTTATTTTATTCAGTGTTGTAATACGTACTTATTTAAGTTTTTTACCACACTGAAGCAATGAATCGATTCGATTCGTATCGAGTACCATCATTAGAAAATTTTGCACTGTCGAAATAAATTTCGATTCGAAAACAATTTCGATCACGACTGCCAGAATTAGCCCCCAGAACTAGAATAGAACTAGAATAGAACTAGAACAGAACTAGAACAGAACTAGAACAAAACTAGAACAGAACTAGAACAGAACTAGAACAGAACTAGAACAGAACTAGAACAGAACTAGAACAGAACTAGAACAGAACTAGAACAGGAGTAGAACAGAACTAGAAGAGAATGAACTAGAACAGAAGTGGAACAAATCTAGAACAGAAGTCGAACAGTGCTAGAACAGAGCTAGAACTGAATTAGAACAAGAACTAGAAGAGAGCTAGAACAGAACTAGAACAGAACCAAACAGAACTATAACAGGAGTATAACAGAACTAGAACAGAGCTAAAACAGAACTAGAACAGATCTAGAACCGAACTAGAACCGAACTAGAACAGAACTAGAATAGGACTAGAACAGAAATAAAAGAGGGCTAGAACAGAACTAGAACAGAAGTAGAACAAATCCAGAACAGAAGTCGAATAGTGCTAGAACAGAACTAAAATAGACCCTTTACAGAATTAGAACAAGAACTAGAAGAGAGCTAGAACAGAACTAGAACAGATCTAGAACCGAAGTAGAACAGAACTAAAACAGAACTAGAACAGAACTAAAACAGAACCAGAACAGAAATAGAACAGGAGTAGAACAGATCTAGAAGAGAGCTAGAACAGAACTGGACCAGAGCAGAACCAAAACAGAGCTAGAACAGAACTAAAACATAATAATTGAATAATTGAATGACAAGTATTCTTTAAATCCATTTAATATTTAGTTTAATTAATCGACTTTCTAAAACAATTGCCACACAATCACTACTAATCAACTAATTTAAATATTTAACGATAATCATTCAATTAAGGAGAACACCTGCAAAACATAGTTTCATTTCATTTCAAATCATTTAATTTGTTTTATAAATTTAACGTAAAAATCTCACGATTAGACTTAACTTTCACTACTATTTAAAAGTAATTAAATTTGATGATAGATCTATTAATGGGCAACAATTTATAAACTATAAAACGTATAAATCACATGTAAAGACCATAAACTTAAACAGCTTGATGACGTTACTGCCAATAGGCCACCTACAATGTTTTTATAGCGACCCAAAGTCTTATAATAAGATTTTATTTTGTCGTTTAAAACATTTCTAAATGACAAAAAAAAACCTAATTATAAATTCCATTCATAGCAACAGAAATGAAATGTTGATTTTCAGGCAAAAGAACGTGAAACTGAAATAAATATATTTAAAAAAAAAAATGTAGTTTTTCGTGATGACTGTTGCCAAACATTGCATTTAAAATATTATCACGGGAGCATACACATTGAACTGATATTATGTCTAACCATTCGGTAGAGGAGTAGGGAAGAGGATAGAGCGCCCAAAACAAGTAGAGTCATGCGGCAAACAGCAACATACAATATTAAACATGTCTTTATGTTTTGTTGCAGTGAATACAGCACGTTTTGCATACTAAAGTACTTTTTATGTAATAAATTATTAAACAAATAAATCGTTTGAGTTTTTCTTCCAGATTTAAGTAAATTTACAAATTTTAGTAATTAATAACAATTTATTATTAATCCATAGGCTTTTAATCAATTCAATAATGTTTTCTTTGCAGTGAAGTAAGAGGCTTTTAAGTTAAGCTTAGCAAAACATTAGGGGATTAGAAATTTTAGGGATATACATATGTATAAAGAGGAACCTTAAAAGTACAACTTTGAATAACTACTAATATGTACGTATATCTTTCTCAGGGCTATAAAACATTACAAGGAAAATTTAAATAAAATTTAGGATAAATTATTCTGTAATTTACATACTTTTTGCTTTGTTTTCAATTCAAGAGTTTAGACAAATGACCGAATTTTTCTATTGTGACTGAAAAATTTTAGCTGAGCTGACAAAAATTCGGTTCATTAAATTGTAATTCTTTTGTAATTCAGTGAACGTGTCGATCGGTACATTGGGAATTTGATGTATGATGTTTTCCTGAGTTCATCAACAGCTTAGTGTAACCTTATACAAATAACTCTAACGGTGTAAAATCTCATGAGCAAGTTAGGATTTCTTAAGCTTACACGATTACCGCAATTGCTTCTCAAAAGTTTAAATGTTTGATCATCTTGTTGAAACAATACAGAAGTCAAGTGCATTAAATTTTTGCGAAAAATATAATCAACCAAGCTTGTTGAGAAAACGAATAACATTACGGTCATATTACACCTTCTAGAATAGGACAGTTTTGTGAGCAGAGACCAGTTAAGCCTAGCCACCGAAAATTTTTAAAAGCAACCTCCGCACAGTATGGGCATTTTCCATTAGTTGTTAACTAGTCCCTAATTAATTTAACACATGGAAAAGACAAAGAAGACGTATTATATATCCATGGATAGGAAATTGTGTATATTTTTTTAAAATATAAAAAACTTTTGACAAATAAGAAATTCATGGAAGACACTTTTTGGAAAACAAGTCAAGTCTTATAGTCAAGTCTTCATTTTAAAAAGTCACGGTTAGAGACTATCAACTTCATGGTTTCCAAATGACAAGTAAGTCGTCTATCCAAGTGAATACCAAGGTAAGGACTGAGGTATATTAACATTGTTAAGTGTGGCAGGTGGACAATTTCCCCTCCTCAGCGCAAACGTAACATGCTTACTTTTTAACTCGTTACTGTGGTGCGTCAGCTTTACCTTCTGGCCCACGATGTCGAACGATAACGTTCACTTAGATAAGACTTAAGACACAAACTTTTTATCGTATCTATTTTTTACTCAATCAAGTTTGTTTATTCCACAATCAAGTTTGTTAGAAGTTACATAATATTTGTACGGTCTGACACAGTGATGCCATTAAGATACACCTTTTGATGACTTCATGTACCATGTATATTCCTGACATTTTTCGTATCTTTTGAATCTGTACGAAAAATGTATAAAAATAAAATATTTTTTTTTGAGCAATGACATTACAAAAATTTATTTGGAATTTATGTCATACACTTTGGAACTTTTAAACGATTTTAATCTAATATTCCAGACGGAAAAGCCTTGTATACACCTTTTGCAATCTGAAGTTGAAAAATTAATTAAAAGAATTGCTATTTAGAATTTAACTATGTAAAGGCAACAGAAGCTTTGAAAATAGAATTTTCAAATCGAAATTATTTTTTACCAATTGAAAAAATTTATTCAGGTGTTTTAGCTCATACTTCGCTTGCTACCCTAATAGAAGATCAGCATAAGAAATATGATTTACTAAAAAAATTGCCAATCATTTTATATTGAAGTTTTAAAACAAATCAGTATAAACGACTTAACTCATATATTAATTTTTACAAAAATGAATTTGTTTTGATAACATCCAAAGATAGTTACATATAATTAATTTTAAAGTTTACTTACTGTTGTTTTTGCTTACATGCCTAATATTTATGACTTAAATAAATATAAAAATTAATTAATATATCATTTTCTTTACAATATTCATAAAATATGAAATAAAAATGTTATGTTAATAAATGTTAAAAATTAATTTTCAATTTTTTTTTTTTTTATGTATCTTTTCGGGGAAAAAAGGTATCTTTTTGGAAACTAAAATGTATCTTTCTCGAAATTTCACTGGCACCCCTGTTCTGACAAATGACTATAAACCGGATGAGCCTAGCCACCAAAACAATTTTAGAAAAAAATCAACACAGCTGAAGCCGTATTTTTTTGTAGTTTTAGTAATTAACTTTATTTTAAAAATTTTATTCTTTGATTGCTTACAATTCACAGCTTATATTATGCAGTGCATTTTTTTGTTTTCGTAATTGACTTTGTGGTCATTGAGTTTGAACCACATCTTTCATCTATCATGATTGCAAACATAGATGACGCCATATGACAACCCGTTTTCATAAAATTGCCAACAATTTGGACAATTTGACAACAAAAATGACATAATGAAAACGCGCCCTTAGACCATAACAATTTGTATTTTAAATGCACCCGATTCCTTTTTTAAGTTCCTGTTAGTTTTCTTTTTATAGAACAAAAAACAACACTGCCTAAAATAAGCTGTGAGCCACTGTAAATTATTTCATTACACATTTATTGGCCAAATCCATATGACAGTAACCTTCCTTCTTTTTACCGTTTCCCTCTATAGTTTTTCTTAATTTGTCATGTTTCTGATTTCATTATATATTTAATATTTTCCTGATGTGTTTGTGTTTATGGTTTTCAATAAATCATCATACAGGAAAAATCAAGTACGTGAATATATTTAACACATTGTTGGGATTGTTTAAATAAACAGTATTCAACATTCCATTGTTTAGATTTAATGATTGTTAATATCGTTTCAATGTTTATTTCATTTTTAATTCTCTAACATAAGTCTGTATCAAAATAAGAATAAAAAAGCAATTTGACATTTTTTTTGGGAAATTTCAATTAAAGGTGCTGGTACAGTAATAAAAGTCATATGGAATTATTTTTCATAAAAACCACCCTTAAAACTATAAAAAAAATATTTATAATCCTTAAGGGTCATAAATTAGTTTTCAAAAATGGTTTAAAACAGTCACTGAAGCTTAGGATAAAACTGGATAGGCAAAACGTTTGTATCCCTTCGGTATAGAATTTGATAAAGTACATAATTTGTTAAAAACTATATACTATCTGAAGAAGTTGAAGAATTGAAAACTTCTGCTTTGGAGTTCTTTACTGGTATTGATATTTTTGGAAATTATTTTTGTCATTAAAAATTCGTATTTTTGTTATAGATCATTTCTTTCACCACAAAAAAAAACTAAACTAATATTTTTCTTACTTAAATTTGTACGTACGTATGTACTTGCTGGTGCCACTCAGAATCATTTCAATTGCATCTTAATGTTTCGCTTAAGTACTTTTATATTTTTACAATAAATTTCAAGTATCACAGTTTTCATTGTGTCTGTCTGTCGCTTTCTAGTTGTATGCAATATTATTTATAATTTTTCATAATATGGAATGTTTGAACATTAGACTGGCTCATGTTGGTGTGCAAAACTTTCGGGGTATTCCATGAAAACTATAAATAATTTAAATGTTATTAATAATATATATATGTATTAGTTTATTGTTGTTTCTTGATCATTTGTTAATATTTTCTAGCTGTCAGAACGTAAGCAACTTTAGCTGAGTTGTCAATGCTTGTTTGTTTATGTTGAGTTCAGCACTTAAGCTGTTTTTGCGATTAAGCACATTCCTTAAACTATTTGAGTTCTCATCCTCATTCAATCTAAATAAATCAGTTAAAAATTTTAACATGATTCATAAACGATATAGATTGTTGATACAAGCAAATTAACTCTTTTTTTGGGAATATTTTAAGAATCAGCTGATGTAGATCAGATCAGAGAGTAGATCTATTTTAGGGCTCAATAATAATGATATTCATGATTTATTGGAAGTATTTTTATTATTTGTATACAGGTAACCCTCCTACAACACGGTAGATAGGTTTCTAGAAAACGTCGTGTTGTAGGAAAACATCTTATATGAGGCTAGGAGACAGTGTAAAATAAAATTTTTTTTTTATTAAATATTTTCTTTAAATTCATTGATTTTATTAGACATATGTACAAAATTAGTACTTTTGTACTATTTTGTTACAATTTCAATAATTCAATCATGATAAAGTTGCAATTCCATTTTATCGTGTTAGAATGAAACCGCGTTGTAGATGAGGAGGGTTTCCGCAAATTTTTTTCGTGTAAGATCGAAATCGTTTTGTAGGAAGCCGTCTTGTAGGAGGGTTACCTGTACTTTAAAAATTCCGGTTATTTTGTACGCGGATTTTATCTTTAGAAAGTTATAACTGCCATTTATTTCCACTTACTCATTGATCATTATTGAATAGCAATGTCAAAGTTTGAGCCAACAAAAAGCGTCACAGGCAGGAAGTTTTGTTTTACTTCTTTAATTTGAAAGAGCCGCTGAAGCACACCGCTTGCTTATTGAAGCTTATGGTGAAAGTGTTCCATCGCTTACAACAAGCATGAGACGCTTTGTGTGTTGCAGAAGTATGAAAGACAAAGATCGTACAGACCAGCCTTGAAGACGCTATAAAAGGAAATCATTGTTAAACAGAATCTACTTGCGATTAAAAATTTATTCAGAACTTGATAACCTAAAGCGTAAGAGATCGTATGTGAAGCCCGGCCAACACAGTTTAAAATTAAGTTTCAGTCTTAGTTTAGCTTCAATTGAGCTACAATTTATATAATCTTAGTTTAGTTGAAGTCTTAGCCCTGCTAGTCTTAGCTTAGCTTCAATGGTAGCTCTCTATACAATATATTCTTTTTAGTTAAGTTAAGTCAGTCGTAGTTTAACATCAATTATAGCACTGTGAGTCTTATTTTAGCTTTTATATAGTTTTAGTTTAGCTTCCATCGTAGCTGTATCAGTCTTAGTTTAGTTTTAATAGGAGCTTTTTCAGTCGTAGTTCAGCTTCGATCATAGCACTGCGTGTCTTACTTTAGTCTCAACCGTAGCTCTTTATATAGTCTTAAGGCAAGAATGATAAAATAAAGATTACGCCATGCGCATGATTTCCCGTTATGTGACGTAGAAGGGCCATTCTAAGGGTTACCAATAATGTTTCATGTGTTAGAATTAAAATTTCTCGCGAAAAATTTCTGTTTTATGTGATAGTTGGCAACCTTGCAATTGAAATCTCTGAGAGTTCTAAAATAAAATCTGTTTAAAAAAGAAAAACAAACAAAAAATATAAACATGAAGAGTGCAGTGAGCAAATGCAAGCAAAACATGAGTAAAAAAACAAGTGAGAAAAAATTAGCCAATGGAAACACAGAATGTGTGACGTCACAGGGCCTAAATGCGCAGAACATTTTAAAATTTTACGCGCGTTGGCGTAATCTTTATTTTATCATTCTTGGTCTTAAGGTATGATCACACATGGCAAATATTTACTCAAAAAAGCGTAACCACTGTGACGTTGTTTACTCTTACAAGAGTTTTGCAAGATCAAACAGCATCAAATAAAGTAATACTAAATATTTGTTGTGTCTTTTCCTAAATAAACGAAGTTTTTTTTTAATAAATAAACAAGTTCAAATATTTTTTATTTATTGGTTACGTCTTTTTCGGCAAATATTTGCCAAGTGTGACTGTACCTTTAGTTTAGCTTCAGTCGTCTTATTCATAAAACTTGTCAAAGGTTTATAACAGGCTTATAAAGCAAATTTTTTTATGGATATTTGCTTTATAAACCTGTTATAAACCCTTGATAAGTTTTTATGAATTAGACTGTTAGTATTTAAAAGGAATAATAATGAAAACATGTACTGAAGATTTTTTTTAATTGATCGACACAGCCAAATATTTACGGCCGTTATACTCTGTATTTGATTTTGATGGGACCAAAAGAGTTCTATCTATTATGAGCTGCTAAAATCTGGTCAGACCATCACAGGGAACCGAATGTATTTTTTTTTAACAAACACAAACTGCGAAGCTTTTGGCTTGTCTGCATAAAACACCCAGAGTCTTTGGCGGGAATCGAGCGTTGGCCAAAAAAAAGCAGAGTATGAGTTCAGACATGAAAGCTTAATATTTCATAATGATAGCGCTGCAATACCTGCTAACAACTATAGAAAGAAGTGGTTGAGAAGTTTTGCCTCGCCCACTTTATTGTCGATCGATGCAGAACGCTCTTTAGGATACGCTTTACTTACGAAATTGGCTTGACACGTTCTTGTTCTCAAAAGATGAGCAGGGGCCAAATTACCGCATTCGTGATCGAATGAGCTATCGTATCGAAAAATGGTTTGTTTCGATAGCGAAATTATGATAAAATGTACTAAATTTCTTGCTCGATATCGAATGCCATAATCTCAAATAAGAAAATTACGATAAATTTTACTCGATATCGAATGCGGTAATTTGGCCCCAGTTATTTTGGTTTGGAACTCGTATATTGTCAGAAAGGTGAATAATTTTAATAAATTTATGTTGTACAAATGTTTTAAAAGCTAAACATTTAAAAAAATCACGCATTTTTAAAGTATACACCCTATATGCTGACTGAAAGTTAAACAAATGTGAACAACTCTTATATTTATGGGTCGAGTAAAAGTGCCACAAAAACTCAAACAATGTACTCATATAGGAAAAACGTAGCCAGAGCCAAGTTATTTTTAAGTATTATTAAACATGTCATTTCAAGTACTTTTCATGTTGTGCCTGCTGGAACATGTTACATTGTCTCAAGATCTATCTCTCTCATATGCAGGCAGTGGAAATTGTAATTGTATTAGTTTTTTCTTTAGTATGTATTTTCTTTAAGTTTTTTTTAACTAAAAATTTTATGATAATATTACTGTCAAAGAGTTAAGTTCAAATATTTTGAAATGATAAAGGAAATTTTCTATAATTTGTGAAATAACTCTTGGCAATTAATTAATGAGTTCATAGACAATAATATAAACAGAATCACCTGTTTGATGGCTTTTGTAGAATATTAAGTTAAGAGTATTTCAGAGAAGAGTAAGACTTAAAAATGTTTAATATTTTTGCCGTATTTATATATAAAGGCATTAAAATATATTTTGTTTTGCTTATAACTTAGTAAATATTTAAGATATATTATTATGTTTTGCGCTAGTAACTGACTTATAACTCAGTAAATATATTAGATATCTTATTTGCAAATATAAAGCTGGCCTTAGTAATAATAGTATGTAGAAAATTAATAGGTTTTTCAAAGCCCCCTTTATAGAAGTTATAAAACTCAAATCTGTCAGAGATACAAGCAAATACATCACTTTGTCTAGTTTCTAAATTTTGTTAAAGGAAACGGAAACAAATTTTTCTGTTGAAATTTTCAAAGTTGTCCCAGAAATATGTCTTTGTTTGTTTCAATTGACTAATTTCAATTTTAAGTGTTAATGACAGCTTGACAATTATCTTTGTTATAGTTTACAATGATGTATTAACACTAACAAAATAAACAAAACAAACTCTAGACAAACTAAAATAATTAAAATGGAAAATGTGTGAGTTTGTAAAATTACCACCAAACGAACAAAACAAAAATGCATTTATAACAACTTCCATAATAAGAGATATTATTGAGAAAAATGACAGCACAGACAGACAGTCAGACGGACAGATACAGCCGACAAATACAAATGTTTTGAAGATGGAAGTGCCTTAAAAAAAGCCACTTTAACTTGATGTGCATGTATGTAAAAGTAACGTAAAAAAGGTGTCAAAATGATAAAGTATGTTTTCAATACAATTCCAAAAATTTTATACAAAAGATTTTTTTAGAAAAACTTAAAGCTTAATATATGTATAGTAGAGGGTGTGTTAATGATAACGAAACAAAGCGTGAAAGGGCCACAGAGTAAAATAAAAGAAATAATTCAAATTTATATTTAAAAAGCTGACAGCAGCAAACAAAATTTCAAGTGGCTAAATTCAATAGAACAAAAAAAAATGCACTAGAAAAAGCACTTGGAAAATGTTTTACACCCAACACCCAACATAACAATTAATGTAAAAACCAAAACACCACATTTTGATTTATTTTTTCAAAATGTGTTGGAAACATGCAATAATAAGGGATTTGGATTAAATAAGGGATTAGGAATACAAAATGCAAAAATAAGTCAGAAAAAACTTTTTTAAATTTTTTAAATAATTTTAAACAAAGAAATTCTTGATATTGTTATTAACAAACCATTACAAAATTTCCAAGAAATCAAATTATTTTTCCTGCATAAAAGAAAAAATTTTTTTTTGTGAAACTCAATTTTTAACCAGAAACATTTTAACATAATACGGAACTTTGTCTAAATTTTAAGTTGTTACACAAACTTTTTCCATCAAAAACAATAGTCTAATAAAATAAAAACAACAACAACTTTATGGTCATTTACTGGTTAAAATTAAGCCCCAAGTTATAATTTTATCTAGTTTGAAAAATATGTTTTTTTTGCATAACAAAAATGTATTTCCTGTCTAGTGATTTTATTTTTCTCGTCTTTGGAGTTTGTTTTGCTAGAAACTTTGTTTCTAATCTTTGATTTTTGTTTATTTATCTAAAGAATAAGATGTGGTTTTTGTAAATATGTAATTAAATATAAAATTCTGCTGTATAATTTAATGCACATGCAGGGTAATTGAATATGTTCATTGGGTTGATTAACATTAACAGAAATTTAAGTAAATTACTTGAAAATCATTTGAACACTTGATTGGTTTTTACATAAAATGCAATTAAATTCACAATCAGTTATTTGCCAAGATATTGAAACAATTTAATAAGATATTAAGCTAAATACATATATGAGTTTATAAATGACTTTAAAATAATTTTGTTCAAGTGAAATCTGGTGGCATAAATGTTGAAGTACTTAAATAATTTTGAATCACAAAGTGATTTAAGAAAAATTATCATGAGCACAAGAACAAAATGTCGGCCGAATTAAAAACACAAAATTGTTTATGTTCTACTAAGTGGAGAAAACTATGAGCATGAAGATAAGAAAACTGTTAACATTGACATAAATTACATTCGATGGCAGACATAGTTCCGATTGTACGAGCATTAATATAACATCGACAAGAGTTGTCCACACCAGACAAATTCATGTGCGGACTAAAAATTGTTCGCCGATGAAAAATGATGATCTACATCTACATACGTACTCGTATTACATTGTTTTTTAACATTTTGATTTTTGTCAAGAACTCTTGCAATAACCCAATATGTTCAATTGGCCGAAGATATTGAAACATATTAATAATAAATTAAGCTGAAAATTTTAATTTATAAATGATTTTATAATAATTTTGTTCACGTGAAATCTGGTGGCATAAAGATGAGAAAACTATTAACATAAACATAGTTTGCTTTGCATTTTTTTTTTTTATTTTTTTTTCGTTAAGTCGTGTAACATATATTTTGTATATTAGCAAATTAATTTTGAAATTAATTTTACAGAAATAAACCTCGAATGTCCCTCATAATGTTTTAACTCACTGCTTATGTTTGACTTTACAACTTTTCAAATAGAATCTCCGTACAAAAGGGCAAATTTTTCTTTTTTATTATATTTCTGTTTCAAAAGAGACCTGTATAATAAACATATCAATTACGAAATTCCTTACTAGCATCTCTTGAATTAATTTGCCATTATTTGTTGGTCTATTCTTTATGGTTAATTTTAAATCATCTTGCATGGTTTTTTGTTTTATCAACACCAGCTGCATACAGTGAGCGTCAATATAAAGTAAACACCTACTATTGTTAAAAGAAATGTTACAACAAGAACAAATTTAACACAAAATATATTGATATGTAACTTAATCAAAATATAACTCATTAACAAAAACTAGAATGTGAAGAAAACATAAAAATATAATTTAAATTAAAGGGAAATGTAGCAGATTTTTCGGCTCAAACTAAAGTATACAGGTATATTAAAATTATGTAGAACATTGTATTTAATGTTTTGTTTGTATTCCGTTTGCCTTTATCACAGCTGACAATTTTATAGACTGGGAAATTTAGTTCTGCACTAGTTCTACCCTAGAGGCTACAATGTCCCCGTATACACAGTCGAACATTTGGAAGAAAAACATTTAGCTTGATAGAAAATTACGGGTGGGGAAGAGAGAATCAATTTTGTGTTCGGTACTCGGTAAACATGCTTTGTTGACGTTTTCTTTGCTGGAATTTACTACAAATTATTACACAGCACGAATAAGAGAAATGTTAAGAAAGCAAATAATAATGAAATATGTCTGACAACATTGTTCGACAGTGTGACCGCGAATGAAAAAACAAAAGAGAATTCCAGATGTTTTTCTTCCGAATGTTCGACTGTGTAAACGGGGACAATGTTTTTAAAATATTGAGATAATCTTTCTTTTTCATTGTAGATTCTATAATTGTAAAATTACCGACCCCTGATGTCGTCGTACAACCCCAGACCGTTAGTGAGCCGCCGCCACTAACTTGCTTCGCCATAATTACTTTCGTTCATCGGTGAAAAGACTATTATTCCAAAGAGTTTAAGGCTCGTTTATATATTTTTTGTCGAAATTTAAATGTTTGATTTGGAAGTTCTTTTGGACCTCTTACCTGGCACTCTATTGATGCGATCTTCTAATCGTACTCCCGCTTATTGGTTTTCCAGAAGTTTTCGTAACATTTTCAGCTATTTTTACAACACTAGATGTTGGATTTGCTCTTACTTCTTTTATTATAGCTCTTACTTCAGGTTTTGTAAGACGCTTCTTTGGTCGTTTTGCACCAAACAAATTGTCTACTATATTGTGTTTGGTATACTTATCTATAGGTATATTTTTTTTTTCATTGTGCCTTCCAACGATTTTAACTTCTTCACCCAGGGACTTACCTTTTCTATGTAAGCCTATTATGATTTGCCGAGTGGCAATTGATAATTTATTTTCCATTGTATATTTTTGACGACTTAACGTCACAACTTAATCTCGTTTAATGATAAATTATGAAACTAGAAATTTGTTAATAGTCATTTTAACAATTTTTTGTTTCTTTTTTTGTGAAATCAGTTCTACCTAAATAACTATATAAAAATGCAATGTAATTTTAAATATAAGACAATATAAGATTATTAATATAATTAAACTTTTGTTTTAATAATATCTGGTGTTTATATTATATTGACGCTCACAGTATTTAGTTGTAATATTAAAAACCATAATGATCCTTTTTAATGGCTCTAGCTGGAAACAAACCCAAAAAATATAAAAGTACTACATGCTACATAGGGGGTGCCTTTCAAAAGGTTTCCTAATGTGTTTCCTTTTTTTTTAGTTATTTTCTATATCAAAACAAAAAGATTTGTTGCCCTCTCGTTTCCTCTTATATTCATACAATGCTTAAATAGAATTGTATTTTTGGTAGATTTTAAAATTTATGGTTTTTTTACTTTGATTATTTCTAGTGCACATAAAATTACTAACAGAATGTGTAGAAAAATACTCAAAGAATACGAAAAATAACAGGAGTAGAAGTAGCTCATAAAGAAACGTTGGTGTATGTTGTGCTAGGAAATGTGCGCTGCTAGTATTATGTGTTTATAAATGCCAATGTGTTTATTATGTACATTTATTGATCCCTAAGGATTAGGAGTAAGCAGGATATTAAATTACAAAAACCATTTGCTGGTTTTTTTTTAAGTACTTTTCTCTTTTAGAACAGAAAATTTGTGGGTAGCTTTTGTTTAAAAAAATTATAATTTAAAATTTAAAAAAAAAATTAAAGAAAATTTAATTAAATTTGATTATATTATACGCAATGCAAAGTTATGTTCATATTACAAAAGCCATAAGAAACTAGTTTATTTAGCTGTCTCTGAAGCTAAAGTTTCCAATTGAAAACTTTAAAAATCAAGTTAGGCGCCGCCAAAACCAAAAACAGCCAGCCGTATAATTTCATTGCACAAGTGGCAAACGCGACACCAAATCATACACTTAGGTCGCACTGCCTCAACTGAAAACAAGTAAAGTTGCCTGCCTTTTAAACATTCCTGATTGAGTAAATGACAACAACTTTATGCATATATTCAAGCATATTAGGGTGGTTCCATTTAAATAAAAGTTTGAAAAAGTTTCTCAACAATTTTGTTTTTACACAAGGTTTTTTTAAACAGGATCAAAGGATAAGACTTGGAACCCCCAACTTGTTGTTTTGAGTCACCTTACTGTTTATAATAGAAAATAAAGCACAAACATACAAAAAAAAATGCTATGCTAAATTTTCGCGTGGGATGAGTCAGTACGTAAAAAAAATTAAAATTCACGAAAGAAAAAATTGTTTAAATTTAGTTGAAGTTTGTAACAGTTTTCTCTTCGCTGTATTGTCTCAGTTAAAGAACTTTTTGAGACAAATATATAACTTGTTTTAGGCAAAGACAGTTAGTTAAAACTCCCAAAAGGGAACTAACTAACTGCCTGTGGAAATAATATAATTATATATTGTATTTTTCGGATATACCCACAATAAGAATGTTTGTGCTTAATAAAGATTAAACATATCATAACAACATTATAAACACTTTATTTTTGTTGGTGGACTGCTACAGCAGCACTTCTGTAAACAGTTGCACAGTGGGGCAGCAATGAAATAAAAAAAAATTGGAAATAAAGTTGCCATTTCTAAACGGCTGGTCCGACTGAAATACAATTGTACATGGACATAACCAAAGTGTATTTGGACTTAAGTTTTGTGAATTAAGCCGTCACACACTTCAGGGACGGGGATATAGTGGCTCAAAATAGGGTACTTTTTACATGTAAATTTTTAAATCGCATGCAATTTTTTGTTTTTCAGCTGATTTTAGAGATTCTTATATTTTGCGAAAGTCCTTAGATAGATTTTTAGAGGACATTTATATCCAGGTCTGATTTTTTTCAAATATCGGCAGAACTATTGGACCGATGTTTTTAGTTCTACAACACAATTTCCTATCATATACAAAAAGTTTCAAAGCAATATCTTGTCTAGGTCCCATAAAAAAAAGATTTTCAATTTTAAAAT
The DNA here is from genome assembly GCA_916048285.2 of Bellardia pandia. Taxonomy (NCBI): domain Eukaryota; kingdom Metazoa; phylum Arthropoda; class Insecta; order Diptera; family Calliphoridae; genus Bellardia; species Bellardia pandia. The sequence continues at coordinate 30,180,522 of OU696533.1, read as the reverse complement.
TAAAAAAAAAATTTTTTTGGCGAAAAGGCCCTTCAACTCTATTTTTAATAATAAAAAAATTTCTTTAAGAACATATAATAAATCTATATTTTTCTGAAAGGTTTTACAGATTATTTTGATATAAAAAACATGCATTAGTTTCCAAAAAGGTGGCCACTAAGCCGTTCAATTTTTTCATCAAAATTTCACATTTCAACGATAAGTTCTAATATTCTAAAGCTTGTTTAACAAAACTGAAATCGGTTCCGAAAACCTTCTTCTGTTCTTTATTTGTTGTTAAAGTATTTTACTAGCTGCGAAAAAATGTGCAAATTGTAAAAATTTTAAATTTTTGGAGATTTTAATGCAGTTTTTGGGAATTGAGGGATTCTCTTTGTACTTTTTATTAATGTTAAAAATCTATTGCATTGTGTTGATAAATAAAGATTTTATAAACAATTTAATTTTGTTCGCTCAGTGCGATCACTGCTGTGCTACAGAGAAGCTGTATATGCGTGCGTTTATAAAGGGTGATTTTCTAGCAACTTTCTTTTTGGCAGGACTGTTTTTGGCAATTTAGCTGTTTTCATGTAACATGTTACTGTGTTAAACATTCTCAGTTTAGTCTATAATTTAACCACGAGTCGATTGACAAACTAACAACGCTGGCAGATTATTGAATTTTATTATCAAAATTCAAGTTGGACAAAGATCCATTTTTTTTTTATTGAAATATTGTGTTCAGCGACGAAGCTCATTTCTGGTTACGTATCTATAAAACAAGCAAAATTGTCATATTTGGTGTAAAGAGCAGCAAGAAGCATTGTTTGGTGTGGATTCTGGGCCGTGGCATCATTGGAATTATTTTTGCAAAGACGGCGAACACAGGAACGTTATTGTGAATGGCGAGCGCAACCGTGCGTTGATTACAATTTTTTTTTTGCCAAAATGGAAGAGCTAGACTTGGCTGGCAGAACAGATCGTGCTATTTGACGCCTTAAACAATTTTTTTTGGCGCTAAGTTAAGGCTCATATCTACAGGGATAAGAACGCAATGCTTGATGCACTGGAAGGAATTCGTTCGTGAGATACCAGCCGATATTTTGAAAAGATTATGCCAAAATTGGAGCCAGTGTATGAACCATTTGAGGCGTAGACGTGGTCAACATTAACAAGAAATCATTTTAAAACATTTGAAATGTTGTAGATCATTTTATCGACACAAATAAATATTTCATACATTTCTTTAAATCAAATCCGAAAGCTCTTAGAAAATCACTCTTCAGAAAGTCTAACACAAATTATTATTAAAAGTTTCCAATACTCGTATAATACAAATAGTTTCTTTATCAAAGTAATTTTTGGAACTTTTCGAGTTTTTTTAGTTCATCAATCTCTCAAATTGTAGTTGTTAAAAATATCCATACGAATATACAGGAAATATGTTTCTAAAAAACTTCGACACTGACACAGTTTTGTCTGCATAAATTGTATGATATTGATGTGGACGGCAGGTGGTTTAACAATACATTGATTGCTACATGCAAGGCCTTGCAACAATTCAAATAATTAATGAAACATTTCCATAACCCTTACTGTCGTCTTGTTTCGGTAAACAGATGCACACTAAGCAATTCCGGATTAATTCAAATCTGGCTTAAATTTTGGAACTGCCTTTATATTGGCACTCCTGAACAATAGTTTTATATATTACATATAGTAGTTTTATAGGAAATGTTCCACAATATTATCAGACAAAAACACTCAAAATTCCTAGCATTCTATCAATAATGAAAACAGAATCATTTATTGATATGTTTGATCTTAAAATACTTGTTTTTCCGCTCCCCATTAAACTTCAATCAAACGAAATCTAGTCAGCAAATTTAGCTAAAACAGCATTAAAATACAGGATATTGCTATAACAAAATTTTAAATCCCCCACTTCCTGTCTCATCCACTCTTTTCCTTTTACATGATGTTAGTGTCAAAAGAATTTTATTGAATACTCGTTTCTATCGTTCTTGCTATCAAACAAACATAAAAGGAAAATCTTAAATATTGTGTTTTTTTTTTTTTTTTGGTGCAAAATCTCTATGTTAATATTACTGTACAACAACAATATGATACACAACTTGAAACCAGTCACTTTGATAATTCAGACACTATAGCTAAACGAGCTGTGTGTCTGTCTGGTCTGTTTTGTTCTGTTCTGTCTGACCATTATTAGTCTATACGCTACACAGACAAGTGGAGAGTTTCTTTTAAATCAACTGGTCAAACAGAAAATATGTAAAGTGTACTCGTATGTAGAATAAACTGCAATATGCAATATGGGTAACGTGACCATAAATATCGCTTTTGGCGGGATTATACCCAGATCTTATAACCCGCTTTTTAAAACAAAATTCCGCTTTTGACTGTTTCTGTTTTTTTTTTTTGCTTATTTTAAAAATATACAAATTAAAAACTATAATAACATTTGAATCCAATAGTATTTAAAAAATGAGACGAAATTCACAAAAATGTTTTTACGAGGTGCTGTAGCTTAATTGGTTAGCGCATTTGATCATTAAGCATGAGTTGGTATTTGTAACCCGGGTTCGATTCCCAGCCGCTGCCACTCAAACAACATCATTGTTAGTTTTCTTCTATCTATCATAACTAATAGTTATCGCAGCGCCCGAAGTAAAATAATTAAATAAAGGTTATAAAATCAAGCTTTAACATTAATGCGCCTACTCACCACCAGAGGCGCTGCAATTCTGCGCTAAAAACAAACATAATGCGCAATTGCAGAGTTGTGATATTAAAAAAAAAAAAAAAAAAGCTTTCTTCTTTCACCACCTTTACTTCTTCAACTATCCCCTTTCCAAAAAAAGTAACGCAAATATATATAGGCATATTAATTGCCAGAGTGTTACTTCTCTTAAAAAAAAAATAAAAATTATTGCTTCCAAACTGTGTCTGTATATAATTAAGTAATAAAGTAAATCTAAGGATATTTTAAACCAGAACAATATTTTGAAATTTTAATTTTCAAATGCATATTATTTAAAAATTATAAGAGCACACGCTTTAAGCCCACAAGTGTGGCCCATGTTCAAAACATAACCTCTAATTTTGTCCGGATGACCGAAGTGGAAGTGCTTTGTATCAAAAACTTGGAATATTTTTTTAAAAGGTTTTTTTTTCGAAAGATTAAGATTTTTCCGCAAATCTATTTTACAAGCAATTGGTAACTTTGTATACATGTATACATTTTAAACTAGGTAGTGGTTTGCTTAAACCTTTAATAAGGTTTTTAATTTTTTAAAGAATTCCAGTCGAAATCCCAATTTTGATTTAATCAAACAATTCGTTTTTAATCACTAGTGCCTACACTACATCACCGATTCCTTGGCATAGTTTACAATTTTAAGCTAGTTCTGGAATTAATGATTTTACCACAAAAAAAAAAACATTTAAAATTTAATTATAAATATGTGATTAATTTAAAACGCCGCTTTTTCATATCATAATTTAAAAATCCCGCTTTTTCATAATGTTTAATTCCAAATCCCGCTTTTTCATCCTTAAAATCCCGCATTTTAATAAAAATCGTCTGGTCACGTTAAATATGGGGAATATGGAATATGTGGTCTATTAAATGCTTGATTGAATTTTATTTATTGCAAATATAAATGCCAGAAGAACATCTACACCAGCAACCGCATCAGTGTCCCAACTGTTCCTTCATGCCCCACAATGTTCTTTTAAACTGTCAGTCAATTGTGTTAATAGTTAGAGCAACAACCACAGCACAAACAAATTTTCCAATTTTTTGTTTGAAAATTTTTCGTTTTCTAGTGTAAAATCGAAAAGAAAAGAAAAATAAAAGAATTAAACCAAATTTCACAGAATTGTGCGTTTTTATGCGCCATTTCTGTTTTTTCTTCTGATCATGCATGTAATTGGGTGTGCGAGATATAAATTCAAATGAAATTTTAAATTTTTTAAATAACATTAAGTGTGTGTATTCTTTTGCCAAATAAATGGTTGTGAAAATTAGAAATTTTTTCGAGGAATTTCATTTCGAGATTTTACTTTAAGTGTTTGTGGTTTGTATTTTAATTATATGTAGACGATTGATTTTCCAAATATCGTGTGTAAACAATAAATTACTAAATGGGAGTTTAAATCACCAGATGTTTAACCGCCTCTTTCTATTCATCAATATTATGTAGATGATTCAATATCCTAGCGTACATACCATACATGCAATAATCGTTGTCAACAAATTCCGTATTTAATCACACGGAATGTTCAACTCAACGACAAACATTCTTAGACAATATTTATTATTTGTACAACGGGAGCGTTACATCAACCATCATTACACAAGATCGACATTTCCTTGTGGTTAATAAATCCGTTATACAGTTAAACATAGGTTTTATCGGAAAAGTACCTAATTTTTCGCATCAAAATAAAGTACAAATGTATTAAAATTATGTAAAACATTATATTTAATATTTTGTTTGTAGTCCTTCATTCTTGATTTCCATATTTTAGGGAAGTTTTTTGACTGCAAAAATCTCAAATTACTTCTATCGGTGAAAAGAGAAAATTTGAGGCTCGTTTCTATATTTTTTGGCGAAATTCAAACGTTTGGTGTTGATGTTCTTTGGGCCTCTTACCTGTACTGGCGCTAACAGGTTTTCCAGAAGTGTTCGTAACATTTTCAGTTATTATTTTTAACTTTTCTACAGCACTAGATGTTAGGTATGCTCTTAACATAGCTCTTACTTCAGTTTTTGTAAGACGCTTTGGTCGTTTTACACCAGGCAAATTTTCTACGGTATTGTGTTTGGTATGCTTGTCTATAATTTCTTTTGTTGTTGGAAGGCAGATTTGAAACAGGAGTGCCCAGGCCCTGTACTCTTGGTGCTCTTTTGTATTTGTAAAAACTCTTAGCTATAGGCTGTGTGTTTTGTATACTCATTACAGCACTCAGCACTAGCAATACGAAATACACAAACAACTTTGCCTTATTTGTTTTTTTGTCGTACTTCACATCATACAACGTATGATGCCGTTTAAAAAAGTGTGGTCTTTCTTTGTATGAATTGGCTTTTACAACAAAAAATACTGAATAAAACCCAGCATACCATTCTAGGAGCGCTCCGAAAAAGGAGTCAGAAAAGAGTCCAACTAAAGAGCATTTTCGGAGCCAAAGAAAAATTTGCTTGTTACTGTCCTAAGTCGCACGCAGTATGACTGAGAAATTCCACTTAATTATGTGTGTACCAAAGCGTTGTTGACCTGTTATTTGTGCTTTGAACAAAAAAAAAACATAGCTGTACCACACAAGAATGATAAAAACAAGATTGCACAGAGCCCAAGAAAACCCTCATAAAAGACTCTTTTCTGACATTAACTAAGAGCTCTTTAAGAGCCCAAAAAAACCCTCATAAAAGACTCTTTGCTGACATTATCTAAGAGCTCTTTCTGACAGACCATTTTCGAATGTAATGACCCTCTTTTCTGAAGGTTTTCGGAGCAATTATGATTGTTTTTTGGGCTCATAAAGAGCGTTAACGCTCCGAAAAAGGTGTCAGAAAATACTCTTTTCGGACTCATATGGCTTGCTGGGAAATTAGTTTTTATTTAAATGTATTGGTGTTTGCTCTTCGATAAGCAACTTTCGGGCACTCCTGATTTAAAATATCTCAAGCAGGGATTTCTTTTCTATGTAAGCCTATTATAATTTGTAGAGTCTCAATTGATATTTATCTTGCCATTGTAAACTTATTGTCACAACTTAATCTATTTTAATGATAAATTATGAAACTTGCAATTATTCTGAACGGCACGTTACCATTGTACTTTAAAAAAAAAAAAAAGAAAAATTAAAATAATTGCCATTAGTTTTTAAATGTCAGGGTTTTTTTTTTTTTTGCTAAGAATGATGCCACTGTTTTATTTATTTTGAAGCGTAAAAATTGGTATATTTAAATATAATTTACTAATATAATAAAACAAACAATTGAGCTTTTCTTTTAGTATTATGTGTTGACTTTATTTTTACGTTCACAGTATACTAGTATAATTTTTGCCAACATTCATGACATTGTGTTGTTAAAACGAAATTTAATAATTAATATATAAATTAATTTACATTTCAAATAGCCACATGTATTTCAAAATATATTACAAATGATTACATTATTACGAAATAGTGTTTAAGTACTCATACATCAAGCACTTTAATGTTCTTTTAGACCTTACAATACATAAAAAAATAACTAAAATATTACAAATACTTTAATCATGAAATTTGCTACAAACTTGTATATAACTTGTCTATAACAAAACTTATCAAATCTAGTCACACCCTTCAATACATATAATCTAATTACATAACATTCATACGCAAATTAAAACAGAATTTTATGAAAATTACACACACTTCACCCCATCCTTTGGCTTAAATTAGCCACAAAAATTGACTAATGGAATAAAATAGAATTCTGGAAGCTCCCATTAATTAGAGACAGAGAGAACTGAACAGGAAAAAGTTTATTTAATATTAAAAAGGGGAGTTAGCAGACATGACCACAAATGAAATGGACATGATAATTTACTTTTTACAACAATTATCAAGAGTGGAGCCAAGGGGGTATAGAATTTTCCCTAAAAGCAAATGACTAAATAGAAACAATAGAAGAAATGTTGTTGAAAAGTTTCTTTCAATTTTGTTAAACAAAGCTAAACAAAAGATCTTTTACGAACCCCAAAAATCTAAATTGTACTGCACAAATATGTAAAGGACATAAAATATCCTTAAACAACTATAAATGTCTTGTTTAGAAAATGTCCTTATATATGTATATGTAGGGTTGTAGTTGTATTTTCTTTGTTACCAATCTATTAAATAGGAATACTAAACTGGATGTTGTAAGATTTTTTTTTTTTTGGAAACTAATGAACATTGTTATTTTGTGGAAAAAGTCAGCAAAAAGTTTTCTCGGTTTAAAATAAGGAATCTTTATGAACCAGAAAAAAAAACATTTCAATATATTAACAGCAAATAAGTTTTGTTATTCGTGGTTGTTATCTGCAACAATAACTAATATGTGTTAACTTAGTGTGAAAACAATTTAAGTCCAATTTTCGTGAAAATTTAGATTAAATACAAAACTTTGGAATATGGAAAAAATAGTCTTTGCTGAAAAAAATTTGCAATGATGCAAAAATTCATTGTAAACTTTTAGGTTCATTTTTTTTTTTTTTTTGTTAAACTTTAAAAATTATTTTCTTAAGGTACGGTCACATTTGGCAAATATTTACTCAAAAAATCGTAACCACTTGTTTAAGCACAAATTTGTGTGACGTTGTTTACTCTTACAAGAGTTTTGCAAGATCAAACAGCATCAAATAAATTAAAACTATATATTTGTTGTGCTTTGGTCTAAATAAGAAAAGCTTTTTTAAATAAATAAACGAGTTCAAATATACGTTATTAGGTGGTTTTCGGCAAATATATTTGTCGAATGTGACCGTGCCTTGAGTTAAATGAAATTGAGTAAAACTACGTTATTATATATACAGTGCCGGCAATAATAATAGCACTTTTGCACAAGAACATTAAAACTGGCCCGCTAATAAATAGCGAAATATTTTATGGACGGAAGAGAGTAACATTATTTGGTGGAAAAGGTTCTTGTTCAAATGTTATACGTCCCCCAAATGCAGAATACAATCCACAATTCACTTCTGAGACGGTAAAGCATGGAGGTTCTAGCATTATGGTATGGGGATGCCATGAACGAAATGCCACTGATTTGGGTCTTCCAACAAGACAACGACCCAAAACATACTACCAGAAAAGCACGTCAATATTAAGGTCATGGAGTGGCCAGCGTAATCATTTGACTTTAACCCAATAGAGAATCTTTGGGCTGTAGTGAAAGAGTCGTAAGTGGAAATATTTAAAGAAAGATGTGAAAACTTAAATAACTCCATGCCGAATCGCTGCGCCGCCGTTATTGTCATGAAACAAAATAGTAATAGTGAACATGAAGCAGACGTACGAAAGGGAAAGGAATCAACTGGACTCTCACAACACGCAAAAGAGAGCGGACATACCCTTGATCTTAAGAGTGTGAAAATACTTGACAAGGAGAAATCCGAAAGTAAGAGATACACTTTGGAGAGCTTAAGAATAGAGGAACCAAGAATGATAAAATATTACGCCAACGCGCGTAAAATTTTAAAATGTTCTGCGCATTTAGGCCCTGTGACGTCACACATTCTGTGTTTCTATAGGCTAATTTTTTCTCACTTGTTTTTTTTTACTCATGTTTTGCTTGCATTTGCTCACTGCACTCTTCATGTTTATATTTTTTGTTGTTTTTTTTTTGTTTGTTTTTCTTTTTTAAACAGATTTTATTTTAGAACTCTCAGAGATTTCAAGTGCAAGGTTGCCAACTATCACATAAAACATAAATTTTTCGTAAGAAATTTTAATTCTAACACATGAAACATTATTGGTAACTTTTAGAATGGCCCTTCTACGTCACATAACGGGAAATCATGCACATGGCGTAATCTTTATTTTATCATTCTTGACAGGAACGACTATTGAATACTCTCAACATCAAAGAAGATAGAAATAATACTAAGCTCCAATTAATTATAAGCAATAAGTTCTTACTTTCGTTCTGTGATATCCGTAGTTATAAGTTTGACGATTCTGTGATTTACATATTTTATATTTATACAATTGTAATTATTTCTTCATTTATTTTAATTAACTTGGTGTCGTGTTAGTCCCGTTTTAATTACAATATATATTTTTAATAATAACAAATGATGTAATATAAGATAAATTATCTTAATAAAATAGCTCCTGAAGAAGTCGAAAACCCACATCGACGAAACGTAGAGCAAATTGATGAAGTAAATTGTTTCATTTACATCATTTAAAGGAAGAAAAAAAATACAATTGACCGAAATTAGCCCATATGGATAATATCCAAACATTAATAGAAATCTGTAATTGGTCATAAATAATAGCTAATAGTAATAGGTTATTTGTTTCATCAGCTTCATTTTATTTGTTTTTTTTATTTTATTTATTTGAAATATAGTTTAATTATTTAAAATCTATAATAATTGGAGTCATCTGCTTGAGCACATTCTATAGTTACTGATAACGGCTTAAATTTACCCAAAATGTCAACTTAGCGCCTTTGTCCTCTAATATAACATTATGTGTAAAGTGTACATTTTAAATTATTTTGCTTAATTTTTTGCTTTCATGTTTGCTACCTTTTTTGAATTCTTTCAAAGTATAAATATTACATAGTTTTCATAATTTTTTTTTTTAATATTATACTCATAGTTATAGTAGGTTCTCTTTTTTCTCTGTTATTTGTCAAAGAAATTATGATATTTTTCTTGTTGTTTATCCAGCATCTGAGCTCCTCTTAGACTCTCTCTGCTACATAAACATAATTGATTTTTGCTAGTTTTGCACTTAAACTATTTTAATTACATGTTTTTTTCTGCTCAACACTCAGCCAACACTTGACAATTGTTGTACAGAATAAAACAAACAACTAAAAAAAGGATAAACAACTGTGTTGGTTTTCTAAGGACTTGTTTAAATGAAATAATGTTTTACGTGTATGTGAGTTAGTAAGTTTTTTTTTTGGTTGGCAAAACCATGACATAACAAAAGTAGTTTTCTATGCCATATATGTGAAAATGTTACCAACCCGGCATATTTAATAATAGCAATTGTCACTTTTACATTAGTTTTTATTTACATTACAAGTAGTTTGTAGGGTAAGTAGTGATTTTGTTTTTAAAAATCAGGATCTGTTACCAGAATAACTGGGTACAGTTACACACATATTTATATATACACACAGAAGTATATTTTCATAATGAAATTTATATCTGGTTTAGAATTAAAGCTTTTACAAAAAGAGAAAAAGTTTTTGATGAGAAAGATAAATAACATAAATGGAAGATGTGTTAGTTTTGTTGTAACTAGTTTTAAAATTAAAACATTAACACAAGTTAGAATAATAAATTAGAGTAAAAATTAAAGCTAATTTTAGTATTAAAGGATCCACAATAAGCGGCAAGAATTCAATTAAATTTTAAATTTGTTAATTATAATATTGTAAAGAATGTAACAACATGATTAAAACAACATGCAATAAAAATCACAAAATATCGCAAAACAAATTGATTTCATTTTGTTGAGAGTTCTTTCTTCAATCAGTAAAAGTATTTCGAGAAACTCACTACAAAACTGTTTCAGCCAGTGAAAATCCTAGACCTGCGGCCAAATTACCGCATTCGTGATCGAATGAGCTATCGTATCGAAAAATCATTTAGATATCGAAATTATGTTAAAATGTACTAAATTTTTCTTGTCAAAAGCTAAAAAACAGCTGTTAAAGTGTATATTTGATTCGCCTCTACACTATATAAAACTTTATATTCTAGTATCTCAGTTCTTTCGCTTTTAAAATTTGCGTTCAAAACAAACAACAAGTTTTTTTTTCAAAACGCTAAAGGTGAAACATTTTATACTTTATAATTTCTTTTTTTAATAAAATGAGATGGATACACACAAAGGAAGCATAACTGTGTTTAATGTGTTTGACATAAAAACATTAATTTTTTTTCAACACTTGTGAAAAAAAAACAAAATTATAACCTAATTTTTTTTAATATAAGATTTAAGCGGTCCATCTTCCTATATGAAGGCACGACAAATTATAGTCATGACTTTTAAAAACTCGGTTCGTACCCACAATAATGCTAAATATTTTTGTACGAAAAAAGGGCCGCGTTATTTGCAATTTGACGTGGTAGTACAATATGATTAAGGACAGAAATGTTGCCCTTACAGAGCCATGAATACCGGTAAAAATAGCGACACAGTGAAGGAAAGACTAAAAGAGCGATATTTGTAGGCGTGGCAAAAAAAATATTTCTGGAATTGTTTTTCTTTTTGTATGGAAGGCGAACCACTCTAAAACACTCTTACAACTCATGCTAGAAGCTATAAAATTACTATACATAATATGCAGGCATTGGCAGGCTCATACTAGCCATATTCAGCACATAAACATTCGCACCTGCTTTACTACATACATACTGTCGTCATAGACGAACTAATTTTTATTAAACCATAGCTAATTTTTTTTTTTTTTTTTTTTTTTTGAAAAATGATGTTGGTTTTGTATTTGTTGTTGTCATCGTTACAAACCCAAATATCCCAAAAGGATTGATAATGAAATATTTTCACTCGCACTTTGTTGTATAAAAACCCCGGGAGTATGAGTTTGCATAATATTTTGTGTACATTTTACTTAAAATATATAAATTTTCGCAAATGCTTTCCCATAGCCCACACTCTCATATCACACTAGCAATAATTTCATATGAATTTTATATTCAATTGAGTCATAAACAAAATTGTTGGTCGATACTCTTTGCATTTTGCATAAAGTAAAATTTAATGAATTTAAAACTTACTTAAAATGACAGGTAAATTATAGGAGGAAAAAAAATGTACAACATCATGTCATCGTTTTGGGGATTCAGGAAGTAAACTCAATGATTGAAATTTATATGCAGAAGAAAGACACTCACCTGAAAAGAAAATGAAAATAAAATGGAAATTATTATTTAATCATAACTTTATATAAATAAATGGGATGTAAAGTATTATAGTAAAATTTAAGCGGGTTTTAAAACAGTGTATTGGGACATTGTGTCAAGTAATGAAATACAAATTTGTGCTGCCTGCCTTTCTGCTTTACTTAATAATGATATTTTATATACTACATTAACGTATTTTCTAAAAAATTATATATGTAGCTATAGCTAACTGAATAATTAAGGTATTGTATATATTAAGGTATTATAAATATTGGATTACAGTTTTTATGGACGAATAGGATGGGTGGTTTAGTAACGACAAAAGCTGGAGGTCCACAACTCGCGTTTTAACGTCAACGCGTTTTTAGCTTTCCAAACGTTTTAAGCGTCAAGTATTTCATGTTACATGTGAAGATTTTTCGCGTCAATTATTTGTGTTTTATATATGTATATGTACTTTCGGAGGTGATGCCGTAAGCCCAGCTAATTATGTTTTTATATGAAGTTTTTTATCGGTTTGTTTGTCAATTTCATATAAAAAATGCAACTGTCATTTTTCCTAGTGACATCACCTTTAAAATAAATTTGCTTTGCATTTGTCAATGTTAGCTGTTCGACGCCTGCGACGCTTCCAAAAGTAGCAAGTAAACGAACTTTTCCCGTTTCAAGCGTAACTTAATACATTGATTTTCCTTTTTTGACAAATGCTTGGTGTGGACTTCCAGCTAAATGATTAATTTCCCCAAACATTTGTGTTCTTTGATTTTCATATTTCAAATTTAAGAGGACACATTGTCACATTCGCATATTGGCGGATTTACTCTTGCTATTGGTCATATATGGTCATACCATGCGTAACTTTTGTGTAACCTAGTCTAAGCCTCAAATACTTTGACAAGTCCTTTCGGCTTAATTTGTAAACTTCGCAGGGCCGTGAAAAAATATAAATTTTGGCTAAGTTATTAATATATTTATACCATTTGCTTGTCGTATGCCAAGTGTTCATGTTCTTTTCATAACATTGTTTGTTGATTGAATTTTTTATATTTGAAAAGTTTAAATTAGTTGTCATAACTAAAGGTAATTTATTTGCGAATTTTGCTAAGGAATCTGCAAGATCATGCCCTTCTATTAGAGAGTGTTAAGGTATCCAAATACAAATAATTTTAGGAAAATTTACCGATAGTGCTTCCCTGATACTTGACGCGTTATTATTGATACTTTTTATTTGTAATAAGTACCAACATAAGACGGAGGATGAAGGGTTTTATAGCTTTAGATCAGTGCAAGAATTGCTTAAAAAATTTACAAACATTTGTTATGCTCATTAATTTGTTTTTGTGACCAATGTTTATAATTATTATAATTATTAAGGAGTTTCCTTCAGGCTAATTTGGTCAAATGTTTGTTTCCAAAGGTAAATAAAAAACTTGTTCGATTTTTATTTTATTTTATTTACCCAACGTTTCGTTAGTTTTATTCTAACTTCTTCAGGGGTCTCGTTCTAAATAATCTAGTGACAAAAATTTATTGTTTTATTACACAGCTTTAACTTATAGACTAAGTTTTACTTACAGCTTTGATGTTTTTTATTATTGGATATTAATTTTTATTATTAATTAATTTAATTTACGTTTGGAAACAAACATTTGACCAAATTAGCCTGAAGGAAACTCCCTAATAATTATAATATTTGTTATGCTCTTTTAAAAACTTGTATTCAGTTGTCGTTGAGCAAGCGTTGAGAACACATGCGAAAGGGTATTGTCATTTTTTTTTTCATAAATTTATTAACCTTTGTTGTTGCTTCTTGTTGGACAAGGCATTGTAAACACAATCGATTCAATTACAATTGAACACGAAAAATAAATAAAAACATACACGTTCACGAAATGAAATATCAAAAGTAAATAAAAATTCCGCGGGAGTTTTTTCCCTTTTTCAATTTTTCCAATTCAAATTCAATGTTAAAATAATAAAAAAGGAAAAAACTCATGCGGATTTTGTATTCATGATTGAACCGTTTATGATAATTAAAAATTATTGTTTGATATTGATAAATGTTATTTACGGTCCCTGATATTCTTTTCTTTGTCTTAAAATTTAATTACATTCATTTAATAAGTTGTCTATATCTAATAAAAACTCTGTCTTTTTTTCCTAAGGTAAGGTCACATGGCAATTATTTAATATTTACTCAAAAAAGCGTAACCACTTGTTTAGCTTGTGGAGGTTCGGCAATTCTTATAAAGAACAGAATAAAGCATTATCTAATGAATAACATAAGTGAGGATTACCTCCAAGCAACAAACATTTGCATTGAATTCTGTCAATACAAATTTGTTTTATCATCGATTTATTCTCCGCCTCGATTTTCAATAAAAGAACACCAATACCATAACTTCTTTAAATCCCTTGGAGCTAGATTTTTAGTTGCTGGTGACTTTAACGCCAAACACACATTTTGGGGTTCACGTCTGGTAACCCCAAAGGGTCGCGTACTCTTCAACACCATTGCTAAAATGGGCTTAGATGTACTCTCAAGTGGACATCCCACCTATTGGCCGACGGACCGACGGAAGATTCCCGATGTTATTGACTTTGGGGTAATGAAAAATATCCCTGTAGAATGGATGCAAGTGGATCCTTCACTGGACTTGTCCTCAGATCACTCTCCTACTATCATTTCAATGCATTTCCCTCAAGTGTGTGGTTCTCCATTTATGAACATGACTAAGACCCGAGTAAGTTGGATAAAATACAAAAAGTATTTAAGTTCTCATTGCACGGAAAATGTTGTGTTGAGAACTACCGACGATATTGATGAGTCGATTGGCAACTTTACCGAGGACCTTCGACGAGCTGTGCATCACGCTTCCACTTATCACGTTGAATGTAGAAATAGGACAAACAGAACTTATTTCTCTGAACTCGAACATCTCCTATCAGAAAAAAGAAGAATGAGAAGAGAGTGGCAAATTCACAGGTCTCCTGAACTGAAAGCTAGGCTACGGGAATGCAGAGATATACTAAGACATTTCTTAGAAACCCAAAGAACGGCCTCACTTAGATCTTACTTGGAAGGTCTTGATAGTACCCCACAATCTGACTACTCGTTATGGAGGGCGGCAAGAGGTTTAAAAAGACCAGTAAGAGGAAAACCTCCTTTGCGAAATCCGACTGGTGACTGGGCTAGAAATGATTCCGAGAAGGGGACTTTATTTGTTAACCATTTGAGAAATGTGTTTACTATAAACAACTCAAATAATAACGAATCTGATTTGCCACCACTTGTTATAAGGCCTCCTGTACCTCTAAGACTAAACTTTCGTGATGTCCAAAACGCTATTGGTACTCTGAACCTTAGAAAGGCTCCAGGTATGGATAAAATCAGCAATAAAATGCTTGTGGAGTTACCTCGTGTAGCAAGAAGAATTATCCTCTTTATCTTCAACGCTATTTTACGCCTAGAATACTATCCTGCAGATTGGAAGGTGTCTATGATCACTATGATTCCTAAGCCAGGGAAGGACCATACCAAAGTGGAGTCATATAGGCCAATTAGTCTACTGCCGACAATTTCAAAACTGTTTGAAAAATTGTTAATGACTAAATTGACTCCAATTCTGAATGACACTGAATGTATTCCTAATCATCAATTCGGCTTCAGAGCTAAACACAGCACCATCGAGCAAACACACAGATTGGTAAATGTGATAAGAGGGTCGTTTGAAGACAAAAAATACTGCTCCGCCCTTTTCATTGATGTGTCGCAAGCGTTCGACAAAGTTTGGCATGACGGTTTACACAGAAAAAAATATTTCACATTTTTGTTCAATTAAACACTTAATTATCTAAATTTTCAATTTCAATTAACTTTTTAATTGATTCAAGTAAATGTTTAATTGAATCTTAAGCTCCGTTCAAAGAATGATGACAATTGCAAGAAAATTATAGAAAATACGCGGTTTATTTCACAACATCGCGTTTTTATTTATTTTGCTAGCATGCAACATTGTTTTAAGCTAACGGGACAATTTGCTTTGTTTATCAGGTGTTACCAGAAATTGTTAGCTTCTAATTCCCAATGAAAAACATATAAATTCCCAAACTTATCCCGTATCTATTTATATTATGCCAATTTTAAAATATTAATCGGTTTGTAAATCTTCCCGAGTAAAAATAGGTTATGTGTATAAAATATTTTATACTTACATATTTTTTCATATAATTGCTTTATAATTATTTATATTTATATATGACTAGTATATTATTAAGATAACTATATTAAAAAGTTTTTATAAGTGGCTTGTATTGTTAAAGAAACTAGTTTTTTTTAATTCAACTTCCGTAATTTTTTTTTATTGAAATTCAAATAGAGTCAAACTAAAATTGCTAAATCCCTTATTAAAATCTTTTAAGTTTATGTTGAATTCCTAATTTGTTACCGATAAAGATCTGGCAGCACCGATCATTTAAAACTTGTTAAACATGTTGCTTTGTTGAAGTCAGGGATGATAAATGAGAAACCAATATCGTACCAACGAATTTTTAAAATCGTACTTTTTCGATCTCAATAGTACTAAATAATATTTTTACAATTTCTTTTAATTTTATTTTACTAGACAAAAATTGAATACAACAAAAACAAAATGTACTTTAAATTCATTGGTACATGTAAAGTAAAGATAACAAAAAATAAATACATAAATACATACATGTTCATTAATTATACATATGTAGATAATTATGGTCATATAAAATATTAGTAAGGTACATTCAAATAAATACGATCAAATCTATACATTTTGATAACAAGCCAGTTGCTATATTACAGTTGTAACAACAAGAGTTTTATTTTTTATTTATTGCAAAAAAACTAAGAGGACGATTTCATACTGCAAAAAAACCGTATTGAAGTTTTTTCTAGTGCCATGTATTTTAACAAGATGATTGCTACTCTACAACAAAGCATTTCGTTCCCTTTTTTTATGAAATTGTATAAACTTTACAATTGCTCTCTTTATTTAATATATGAAGATTAGCTGAATACTAAAAACCACCTGCTATTTATTGCCAATGAACAAGTGCAAAAATCTATTCACAATATTCATTCAGTAAATAAGCGTTGCCATTTAATATCAATTAAAAATATGTTTGGATTTGAAAAATTTCGAAATAGTACCAAATGACAGGGGTACCATCGTACTTTTTAGTTTTGAATTGTACCACAAAAAAATCGCCCAAACACATACTCACTCATATCTGCTTGTGTTTGAAGCAGCAAAAAACAAACGACCGCAAATAATTGTACACTCAAATAATTTTTCAATTGCCAAAATTAAATACATTTTTTTGATATATTTTGGATTTGGCGACACTGAGTTAGATAGACATTCCAAATTGTACTTGAAGAGGTGACAAAAGGGTTGTCCTTCAAATTTATTCATTTTGTATATTAAAAATTTTGGAGCATATTTGCAAAATTAATGTATAATTTATTTAATTATACATATTTATGTACATATATTATTTTATTATTTAATATTATTTGTATATATTTTCTTTCGTTGTTAATTAGTTTATCATTAAATTTTAATATTAATAATTAAAAACGAAAGAAAATATATACAAATAATATTAAATAATAAAATTATATATTAATGTACATAAACATAATGTATAATTAAATATTTTTTGACGTACAATGCGATGACAAATCATACTTCATTAAACATTTTGCTTTGAGTGTACAGAAAAAAATGTGCAGCGAGATCAGACAGCGAAACAGGTTTTAGTATACGTGTGTATAGCAAGCGGCCGAGACTGATGTAGAAAGAACAAAATTGTGTGTGCGCGAAAACAAAAAATATAAGAAAAACGAAAAATATAAAAATTATAAAACTGATGTAAAAATATTTGATTTAACAAAATACAATAGCTCCTCACCAGTCAACAAAAAAAATATAAAAATTGCTCAAGTTACATCATAAAATCAAAAAATACTTTCAATTATCAGGTATGTGATGGAAAATGAAAAGAATCGAAATTTCAAACGTCAATGTTTTTTTTTTAAATAAATACATATTTTGTTACAGAGAAATTTGGAAATTCTGAAACATTACTTTTACAGAACATGATTTCCAGCTGCTAACGTTTATCATCTGGTTCATGTGCTAAACATTGCCTCCAGCAACATTTTTACAAATGGTACGTGAAGCCAAACTCTTCTTTTTACCGCCACAAGTTTATGAGTTATCAGCTTAGTTGCTCATAAATCGTTTGATTATCTCAAACAGTTCTCTTGGAATCGTAGGAAAAAAAGGCTTAACTATGTATCGTCCTATTGGTCACGTTTGTACAGATGGCGTTGTCTTCGTATTTCCAGGTTAAATTATGGCTTACATTTTCATCTTAAACATTTACTAATAATTTTATTTATATTTACAGGCGATGATTTCTATACGGGAGTCCCTTATCAAGCTACCGTTTCTCGTAATATGAAGTGTACTAGAGCTGAATTTAGAGCTAGAGCTAAACGCATAAATCGCATTGAAAATACTGGTGCTCCTAATGCTGCTTTATATTCCAACATTACACCCTTTAATGGTCATTGCATAGACTTTAACAATTTTATAAGCAATTAATTTCATTAAATATTTTATAGTTTCAGCAAAAAGTGAGGTAATCAAATTTTGTTTTTCAAAACGAAATAAAACAAAGAATTTAAATATGTATATGAAAATCATTCAAATGTTTATTGCATTTAGAAGAGTAAGGTAAGTAATTGTTAATTAAGTTGTCAGTTGTCTATTTCGTTAATTGCGTCACTGGTTTTTAATTGTTTGAATTAAAATTTTGATTAATTTTCGATACCGTTATTAATTAAAACTTTTTATTGATTCAATTAAAATATTTATCGATTTTTGATTTTATTTTCAATTAAACTTTTTAATTGCTTTAATTAAAAATTTAATTAATTTCTGATTTTATATTTAAACAAAATTTTTAATTGAGCCAATTAATATTTTAACTGGTTTTTTGATTTTATTTTCAATTACAATTTTTAATTAATCCAATTAAAATTTTTAATTGATTTTTGTTTTCTTTTTTTAATTAATTATTTAATTAATTAAAAATAAATCCAATTAAATTCATTTAATTGATATGAGCAATTCGGGTGTTGGTCTCAAATCAATTAAATTTTTAATTGATACTACAAATTTCTTAATTGAAGTTCGTTTTTATTTTTTTCTGTGTTAATGCACAAAATAAAATTAACTCTGCCTGCTAACACCCATAAACTCATGGAAAGTTATTTATACGGTCGCAAATTTAAAATCAAAGAAGGTGATTTTTTAAGTACCGCTCAGCCAATTGAATCAGGTGTGCCACAGGGTAGCATACTGGGTCCTACTTTATATTTGATATATGCCTCCGACATGCCGTCAGACCCTAAAATCCATACGTCAACTTTTGCAGACGATACAGCCTTTATCAGCGTCCATCAGGACCACCAAGTTGCATCACAGAATTTGCAGAATTATGTTTATAAACTAGAGAATTGGCTAGAGCTTTGGAAAATCAGGGTTAACGAACAGAAATGTATTCATATAACTTTCACATTGCGAAAAGATACCTGCTCGTTCATCAGAATAAATAATCAAATTATCCCGCAACACAATGAAGTCAAATACCTCGGCATTCACCTCGACCGCCGTTTAACTTGGAAGTCTCATATTGAAGCGAAACTTACACAAATGAGATTAAAAGCAGTGCAACTTAATTGGCTAATCGGCAGAAACTCTACATTGAAATTGGATTGCAAACTTTTGATGTACAATGCAATACTAAAGCCAATCTGGTGCTATGGAATTCAATTATGGGGTACTGCCTCAGCATCCAACATTGAAAAAATTCAAAGGGGTCAAAATAAAATTCTACGTATAATTACTGCAGCACCATGGTATGTTAAAAATTCTCGAATCCACAAAGATCTAGGCGTGCCATTAGTAAAAGTCGAATTTACAAAATATGCGTCAAAGTATGTCAGCAAACTTGAACACCATCCAAACCCCCTTGCATGAGACATCCTTAACTTTAGTGGCCACAATCGGTTGAGAAGGAGGGATACCCTTGCTTTAACTCAAGCGCAAAATAGATGACTGGATCAGTTGATGTGAAATTTTTTTAGTATCATAAAAATTTTTGTCTAGCACTGGCTGGGCTTATTATTTTCTTTTTAGTATTAAGATTTGAATACTTATTGTCATTTCATTTTGAAGATTCAATAAATAATTAAATGCAAAAAAAAAAAAAAAAAAAAAAAAAAAAAAAAAAAAAAAAAAAAAAAAAAAAAAAAACTTGTTTAGCATAAATTTGTTTGACGTTGTTTGGTCTTACAAGAGTTTTGCAAGATCAAACAGCATCAAATAAAATAAGACTAAATATTTGTTGTGTCTTGTTCTAAATAAACGAAGTTTTTTATTTATTTAATGGTTTCGTCTTTTTCTGCAAATATTTACCAAGTGTGACATTATGTTTGCTGGGCAAAATCTCTCATACATCTTCATTTTTATTTTTGAAATGCTAACTTTAATATGAAATGCAACAAAAATTTTTACAAGTTTGAAAAATATTTCTACTGTATATTTGTACTGTAATGGGCAAAATAATTTTTTTTTTTGAAAATAACTCAGTCTTTTCTACATTTTTACATGGGCTTAATCAAGGAGTATTTGAGTTTAAGGTTATGCACAGACAATGCGGTGGGGGTCCGAAGTAGAACACTTATGACAAATTAAATTCCCAAATTAAGTTGACACTTGGAAAAGACATATTATATATCAATGAATAGGAAATTGTATTTATTTCTTAAAAATATGTAGAACTTTTGACAAATAAGAAATTCATGGATTTGCAAATAAGGCAAAAATTAGTTAATTTAAATTTTTAGCGGAAACAAAAATTGTCTAAACTTTAAAAAGCATTTTATTTATAAACTAGCTAAACCCGGTGTGCTTCGCTACCCCCTCGCAAAACGCGCAAAGATATACACATTAAATTTCTTATGTGCACCCTCCACACAGACCCCAATCACCTCTGAAAATTTCATTGAAATCGGGCAAACCGTCTAGGAGGAGTATGCGAACAGGAAGTTTTGCCACTTAATTTTATATATATAGATATTTTTTAATAAAATTTATACAAACATTTTCGGGCAAAGTACGAAAATGAAAACACAATTTAAAGTTTTTTATAAGAAACACCACAATTTCCAAAAATGGATTTTTTAACATAATTGTTAATACCAGGGATTATCGAAACTCTTTGCACAATAATTAAGACCATACTGAGCCTTATTAAATCGTTTACTATTTTTTGGTAACGACTATGAATTTTGAGAATATTTGCGCTAAAGTTTCTGTATAGTAATTTTTGAAGGGAAGACTTGGTATCGTTTTTATTTTCTCACATTGCCGAGGCGCTCCACTTTGGGGACTTGTGGCACGGTCCCTGGTGGGTTTAAGAGATCAAAATTCAAAAAAGTAAAAAACACTTTCTCTCTAGAGACTTGCCTTTTACCTGAAAATTAATATTTGGTTTGGAAACCTTTATGTACACTTTTCTATTTTTAAAATATTTTACCAGCCTCAAAAGAAATCTGGATTTTTATAACCAAAATTGCAAATTACATCAGTTTTGGTAATTTTGTTTAATTTTATGGGAATTTGCGTGATTATTTTTGTACATTTGTAAAATATTTTTACATTTTATTATTTAGAGGACAAAATTAAATCTACATTAAAAATTTCATTGCATTATGTTAATAAATGAAGCTATTTCAAAAAAAAAAAGTTATTTTGTGGACCCTTTATAACGATAATTTCGGTCTGATTTCAATTATTTATAAATAATTTGTATATGATTATTTAGATAAAGGTGTTTCTTACGGTAACGGTAATTTATAATGTTTTGGTAATAATATTTTAGCCATAATGTTAATCAAGCTAGAGCTATATTTAAGGGATAACTCTGACTAACTTTGGTCTAAACTAAACAGCAAAATACGACCAGGTTAACAGCATTGAAAATGTGAGCAAATAAATTTCATATTTTGAACCACACTAATATCAGTTTACATATAAAATAGTTTTCCATGTTGCACATCTCTCAACATATCTACAATGAATTCATATTCATTCATTCATTCACTTACATACTCGTATGTAGTTAGTTTGCATTTATACAATTTCTATTTAAATTTTCTTTATGTTTTTGTATTTCATTTCCACATTTTGTATTCATTCTAGCGTACTACAGAAGAATACTTGTACATTTATGTCGCCTGAATGTTAAAGACATTTTTATCTTTTTCTGTATTATATTGGATTTTAGTCGTATTATTTGATTTCATTTTCTGTTCTGTTCTGCTGTTTTTTTGCATATTTTTTTTTTGTTTGCTTTGTCCTAGATTTATTTCTTTTTAACAATTCATATTTCAATACACATTTATATGTGTAGGTATATACGAGTAAAAATGTTGTTTGTTATACAATATTTGCATTACTTTTTTGTTTGTTTGCTGGAAATACATTCATTCAAAGATATAGTAAAAATGATATAAATACTTATGAAATACAATGTAGATTTTAAGGATTTATTGATGATTATATATTGTAACATGCTTAGCATGTACATATGTGTTCACATATAGTGTTGGATAAAATAATAAGAACTTTAGTCTGGTAAAGAAAAATTTTTAAACAATAACATTACATTACCACTTTATTTTAATACCTATATTGTCTTCAGAAGTATTTATAACTTCCTAGCAATCTTACACAATATCAATATTTAGTTGATCGCATTAACACTTTTTAGCACCTACAATTCATAGAGCCCACAAGTTTTGAATATACATCGGGAGATATGGAATTATATTGCTCTTGATTTTTTCCCACATATCGGTTTTGTTTTTATGTTAGGGATACCTGTACCTAGTTACTACAACCCTATATATGATTGTAGTAATCATCTGAATCGTAACTTAACCATATTATGGTTACTGCAATCATATAAATAATTACAGTGACCATAACATTGTTGAAAAACAAAATGTACAACTATATTTTTTCTCTGTTAACGAACTGCCTCCATGATTCACGGTTTTGTTGGTGTATCTGGAGTGCAATTTTTTATTTTGTGGTCTTCGAATAAAGATTTTGTTAAAAGAACCAAATAAAAAAATAGCTTCGTTTTAACTGACCAAAGCTCATTATCTAAAATTTCCCGGTGTGAATTTTATTTAGCAAAACCAAAAAATCCATTTTTAACATTCTTTTTGCCCATTAAAAGTATCTTCTTCATACTACGGACTTTTAATCCAGCTTTCTGAAGTGTATTTTTTAATGTGCAAAAACACTAAATTTAAATTGAGCGCTACAGAAGAACAAAATGGGCTTCTTTTAGTTTTACGTGTTAAACACTTTTTTTACTTTTCTATGAATTGTTTGAAAAAACTTTTGTTTTGGAACAATCTATCAGTATTGTAATTTCACTAATACTTTTTCCTTGCTTTCGAAACTTTAAAATAATTTGATTTTAATATAAAGTGCAGTACACTACAGGCAATTGACAGCATAAGCGAACATAGAAAAATGGAATAGTTTTAATATTTTCCTGTTGAAATAAAATTCCATGATGTCTTAAATACAAAATTAAATACATATATCTTTCTTATAATTTTTTACGACAATTTACATTTTCCACAAAATCTAGAGAAACAACTTCTGATCATTATTAAAAAGATTCATAGAAAGATTTTCACCATATATTTACCTTAAGATCAGCAGTAGTTTGACACTACGAATTAATAGCAAAGAATTAGATAGTAAGAATTTTATTATTGGCAAAAAAAAAAAATTGTGGAATAAACAAACTTGATTGAGTAAAAAATAGATACGATAAAAAGTTTGTGTCTTAAGTATTATCTAAGCGAACGTTATCGTTCGACATCGTGGGCCAGGGGGTAAATTATTTAGACTGTATGTTTCTTAAACCCCTTTTAAAATTTAAAAATCCGTAAACGTTTAAAAGAAAATTGCAAATTTGTTAAATTTTTGCCGGTGCGTATGATTAATATTAATTTGGGCTAATTTTATAAAAACGCAAATTTCATTAGCAAGCAGTGTAAATAGAGTGATGCAATGTTCTACAAATATGTTCATAACAAATACTTCAAAGTTTTTAGAACAAAAATATGAAAATTTCAGCACTTAAAAAAAAATTAAAATAATTTTAAAAAAGTTTTAATTTAAAGTGTTTCATTTAGATCCTAGCTATTTAAGTAAACTTTGTCTGTGTTAAATAAAACAAATTTCAGTTAACTTATGACCTTTAAAGAGATACATAGAAAGTTTATGGGGATAGATTCATCATAATATCGTCAGTAGTTTGTTGTTAGGAATTAACAAAGTTATTACTTTTTAAGTTTTTCTTTTTAGCATCATTGAAAATTAACAATAAGTCGTACTTATTATGTTGTATAACACTGTGCATGTGTATATATATAAAAAAGATTTAGGTATTTGCTTTACAACTTTTTGAAATTATACCAGCTGTTTAACAACTAAAGCAGCATTGTTCATATACAATTCGTTTTTTATAAAAACCTGGTAGATTGCAGATATTATGTAGCTGCAAATTAATAACCGCCACTTTCACTTATTCGACAAAGAAAATTTATTTTTAAAAAAATTTTATTTAAAAAAATTAATTAACTTAACCAATGATTAACAGTTACAATCAATTAAAGTGCAAATATTCACACACATTTTAAACATAATATAAAGACACATAAAATATGTAAAAAAAAAAAAATAATTGAAAAAAATCCATACAAAACTGAACATTAAAAACACCTTAATCATCATATGTTTGGGGATTTGACATGCATTAATATTTATGGCATAAACACATAAATAAAAATATTTTGGAGCAAGAGGAGAACAACACAAAATAAAACGGGAAAATTTCACTATTAAAATAATAAATAAAAAAAAAAACAACATTTCAACTACTACACACACTCCAAGGGGAGTGACTAAGTAACCTTTCTTAACCTCTTATAAAAACTAATTTTTTATATTTTTATATAATTTAAATTTGAATTTTAGTAATGGTCACTAAAATTCATTGAAAATATGTTTATGTTAAAAGACAAAAAAAAGTTATTTATTAAAATTAAAAGTGTATAAAAAATCAATAACAGAAATGTTTAGAAAAAGTTTCCTTTAATAATTTAAATTTTTTTATTACCAATAAAACTTGTGACTACCGCTGACTCTTAGCGTTTGAACTTTAATGATGCATCATTATCAAAAATTATGATTACATTTTCTAACCATACCGCAGCGAATTCACTAGCCAGCCGCACACATACACAATAAAAGGGAAATTTCTCTGTATTTTATGTTTAAAAAAAAGCAATAAAAAGTGTCTTTGGTAAGAAATCATAAATATGTTAAATATGTATATGAATTTGTGTAGGAGAAAAGGCAACTGTTTAAATTAAAAAATTTTCAATTAATTTAAACTAAAAATTTGTCAAATAAAACTTGCCCACATAAATAAAATAGATTTTCAAATTTTGCCTTCAACAGACAGACAAGCAAAATTAACGTTTTTGGTGTGAATAGCAGCCAAAAGCATTGCAATAACTGGCAATGCATCCTGAAAAATGCACTTTTTGGTGTTGGTTATGGCTCAGTAGCATAATTGGAACGTACTTATTGTACAAATTACTGTGATCGAAAAGCGCTGCCCTGAGACGATTATAAATTTTGTTTTTATGCCCAAAATAGAAGAGCTGGACTCACATGTGGTTTCACAAGCCACACAGCACGCGACACAGCGGTCAAATAAAGACGAATTTGGTGATCAGTTTATTTCTCGTACAGGGCTCATATCTAGAGGGACAAGCCCGAAGCTGTTGACGCACTGGAAGATAATATTGAAGAAATTATTCGTGAGATACCGGACGATATGTTGGAGAGTATGAAAAAAATTGACTCAGTATATGAACCATATGAGGCGTAGCAGCGTTCATGAAATCATTTTGAAACATTTGAACTGTTATAGATCGGTCTGTTAGCTCAAATAAAGATTTCATACATTTCTCTAAATTGTATGTGTGAAATAAGTCATTATTCGACTACTACTAAGTAATGCACTCAGTATGTAGTATTCATTGAAAAGTATTCTGCACCAATTTTGCTGGAATATGACAATATTTTCCGAAAAGAATTTGTCCATTGTTTATTTTATACTAGCTGTACCCTGCGCGTGTTGCTATGCTACAAATTAAAATAAATTTGAAAGAAAGACATTACACAAATATTCAATTCATTTTAAATAATTTTATTGATTTTGCTCATTTTGATAATTTGTAAAATTGCAGTGTTTCGTTTTAATTCGTCTTTTATTGAAGTGCAGTTCGATACACAATATTTTTTGTTTTTCCTTCTGGTGCGTAAACGAATAAATCAGAAGGTTTTTCGACGCGTAAAGAGGCCATATAAAGCTGCCCATGTGAGAAGCATGGATTCTCCAATTTTAATCCACACACTTGCAACGATTTTCCTTGTGCTTTGTTGATAGAGATGGAGCGTGAAAGGGAGCGCTCCATCTCTTGCAGGAACTAGAGTAACATGTGTATTCGATTTGAAGTAAATAAGTATGTTAAAATCCGAGTAGAATCAATTACACAATTTAAAAAAGTAGGAGTGTTCGAAAGAAATAAGAAGCTTTTGCACATACAATTTTTATTTTTACCTCGCCTTCAGTAGGATGTGTATACAAATTGTTTGAAGTAAATCTGTAAAAACCCATGCAGAATCAATTTAAAAAAGTGGGCGTTAGAGTAGGCGTGGTCGTACCAACTCAGAAACCTTCCTGGTCTCTTGTACAACAACTTTGCCGAAGATCATCACATGGTCAGATAGTTTCAGAGTCTATAAAGGACATACATACAAACATTAATTTATATATATAAATATATAGATTAATATTAATTTTGTATATAAGCTAAATATTCACTTTGTATGGGAGCTGCCACGCCCACTGGTATAATCCCGCCCAATTTTCCCATGACTCTTCATAATATAATCAACGTGCACAAATTTCTAAGAGTCTGGCTTTTATAGAACTGTAGATATGTATATGATATTAAATATTTACTTTGCATCAGAGCTGCCACTCCCACTGGTCCGATCCCGACCAATTTTTTAAAACTCTTGATATGTGGAAGGGGCCACGCCCACTTGAAATATATATAGCCGAAAACCTAATTTGGACTATAACCTTTTAAATCAAACTGGTTTGGGCCAAATCGGTTGGATAGTTTTAGAGTCTATAGAGGACAAACATACAAACATTGTATTTTATATATATAAATTTGGAAAATTTTCTTATTTATATACAAATATCAGCAATATTTTGATAGATACACTACACTTGTTTACAAAAATTTTAATTTAAATAATTGCTTGCCATAGACCATTGTTTTCAAATACTTATATATATGTGCTTATATGTACAGATATATATATATATATATTATTTATATATGTATATTATTTAAGTTTTTTTATATTTTTATTAAACTTCTATTTTAAAAATAAAAATACTCAGCATCTGCAAGCAGACAAAACCAAAAATACCACAACAGAAAACATTTTGTTGGTTTCTTCTTTCTTCCCTGCAACAAAACAAAAGCAAAACGAAATAACCAAAAATCATAAACTCATTGTTGTAAATACTCCGACTGGCTGGCTCGCTGACTGACTGTCTTTCGTATTTGTGAAAATGAGTTTTACAGAAGTAGATTTCACTCGAATTTATTGAAACTGCAGCCAACAAACGCCACCAATATTATACAACACCCTAAAGGCATAAATCTGATTCTCATTCCTCTTCTTGCTATGCAGACTACTAAATAATATTTGGAAATTCTTTAGTTCCTTACAAGCGCTCCCCCCTACATAACAAAAAAAGTCATACATTTAACATTCGCGGGGATGACAACATTCATTATAATTGACACCAACATGAATTTTTTCTTATTTAAAAATTTTTCTGTAAAAAATGTTTCAACAAATTTATTACTTTTTTCGGTCTCATTTCACTGCACAACATTATAATGCACATTCTGAATGCAATTTCTGCATCATTGCAATTATTCCACACGTTTTATGGGTTTTGATTTTGCTTTTTTTTTTTCAAATCATAAAATTTATATTTATCACTTTAAGCTGGAGTAAATATAGTTTGTATTTGTATAAATGAGAGAAAAAGTATTTCTTTTACATATTTCTGCTACAAACATGAACAAAAATAATAACACCAAAAAAAAAAAAAAAAATTACGTGGTTTTTGTTGCGTTGTTGGAAATTAATATTCAAATTATATTAATAGACATTTTATTGGGAAGGCCAAATGTCGAAAATATTGATTGGCCCATAAATGGTCATAGCTATTCTATTGCATTTTGTGAAGGTCAGTTCATAATTAAATATAGCGTTTTAAATATAAAGTTTATTTCGCAGAATAACTGGAATATCCAAAAAAAAAACTCTAAAATGTAATACAAATTTGTTTCAGTTAGTCCCAATTTAGACGTCGCAATTTTTGTAGAAAAATTTGATGCAATTTTATTTCCCTTAAAATTTCCTCCATTTTTACACAGCACAAATTTATTGCTTAAATCACTCGTATTTTTAGTTGACTAACACACAAATGTGTTACTCTCTCATTCGTATGTAGCAAGTACAATAATTGCTAGTACAATTAAACTTAAGAACAAAATACACTACTGGTATGTTAGTGGTGGGTATAAAAAATTCGGCTAGGCCGAATAAAAACTGTTACACATGAGTGATGTGATGGCTATATAGTATTCGGCACTATTACTTGTTTAAATTAATTATGTTTTACAATTACCCAACAAATAAATTTTGCAAACTTTTGACCTCTAGTAAATGACTAAATTTTAATATCATCCAATTCCATTTGAATTAAACAAAATCTATCAAAAATAGCTTACAAAACAAAACTTACAAAGTCTGACACACAAAAACACAACACCATGCTGCTGCCAATAGAAAATTGCTTCCCTAAATACGAAAACAAAATAATGTGCGTTTGTTAAAAGATTTTTCTAATGCAAACTAAAATACATAACTGCAAAACAAACAAACAAAACAAATGTAAATGAATGAATCATCAACACAAATTGTAGAGCAGCATCCACTAAAGAAGTCAAAGACATTTTTCAAACTTTCCCAACACAAATCGGTGGTTGGGCAGGACAGGAGTAGGGCACTGAAAGATGAATAAACCGCAATGTAAAACACATATATAATACCAACAACACAGCAAAGAGTACCTTTAACATACCTTTGGCAAAAAGATGAACAAAACAAAAACAACAAACATATCGATGGTCTCATGTAGAAAGGACCTAACTCGCATATTTGAAACTTTACAGGAGAAGGTAAAAACATAATAGAAACTGCATTATTCAACATGTAACTTTTTTTGTACAACTGCTTATAAAAGCGTTATTTTTTACACTATTGCAATATATTTTTGTGAGGAGGTGTATTTGCGTTAAATGCATTGGAATCGCAAAAAAACTAATGTCGAAAAAATAGCCAGTTAGGGCCTTTCTACATGAGACCAACGATATACACTAAATGTATGAAATAAAATCCATGTAGATAAAAGTAAAACAAATAAAATCGACATCGAGTCAGAGACACATTTAAAACAGTCATGAGAGTTTATACAGACAACAGATGTACATATGAACGGAGGACAGACATAAAGACAAACAAACATTTTAAATACATATGTATATCATCCAACATGTACAAAAACAAGATGAGTATTGAGACAA
Source organism: Bellardia pandia (assembly GCA_916048285.2). NCBI lineage: Eukaryota > Metazoa > Arthropoda > Insecta > Diptera > Calliphoridae > Bellardia > Bellardia pandia. The sequence continues at coordinate 30,150,914 of OU696533.1, read as the reverse complement.
CAACAACAACTACAAATAATAATACAAATATATGTATATCACCCATTAACGCAGGGCATCAGCAGCAGCATCCAGAACACACACGCACTCACACACTTTTAGCTAAAGGAAGTGGGTGCCGTAACACAGTGGGGCAGTTGAAACAAATAAATAAACAAATAAGAATACTGAAAAGGTTTTGTATTTTATCGTTTGACTGAATGTTAGGCTTAAAGGATTTTTTTTTAACCAACACTCAGGGGATGACCCCTACTTATGTAATGCATTGTGTTGGAAATAGGTAAATATGTTATGGGAAGGAGGATAGAGGGAGTAGTGTTTGTGAACATTTGACTTGAATTTGCCTATATTGAAAGTGGCAGGGAATACTTCTGCATCAAATAAAATAAGACTAAATATTTGTATTGTTATTCTAAATAAACGTTGTTTTTTTAAATAAATAAATGAATTAAAATATAAGTTATTTAATGGTTACGTCTTTTTCGGCAAATATTTGCCAAGATGACCGTACCTTTAGATGTTAGAGCTTTTTAATAGGATTTGGCTTCTGCTAAATCGACATTTTGACAAGTTCATCAGATCATAAGTGGAGGTTAATGGGGAATGTATGTCTTTAAATCGGGACCCAGTCGACTTGCATGCGTATGTAGCTGCCATGAATACTGTCACCAAACTAAATACATATATCCCTTCGTATACAGTTTATTAGTTACATAATGTGTTTTGCATTAGGTTGACAAGTATCCAAATTACGAAATCTATTTTCATCTTTTTGGGTAACGTGTCTAAGAAACAATCTTTAAAAGTACCCATTGATATCTAAAGCAGATGCCAGCCGCCTGTTCATTACCATAGCAGTCTCTATAGGCAAAGACCAAAAAAAAATTGACGGCAAATCACTTTTAAAAAATTGTGTTTCAACAATTTGGATTTGAAAAAATAAGACAAAATCGCGACAGAATTTAAAATATTGACAAATATATTAAGAATGGCTCAAGAAAATCTTTGATATTTTAAGAGTTATTGGTTGATTATTGGCTTCTCCACCACAGGTTGGATAATTCCAATCAAATGAATTGCTTTAAAATGCAAAGCCAAATAATACAAATATTTTAGCTTTCTACTAACGGTGTTGTTGAAAGTGATGCTTGGCGATTTTGACAAGTCTGCCCAGGTCAGCAAAAAAGTTTGAAGACCAAGAATTGAAGGCCTAACTCCATGAAGATTCTGGTCAAAAGCTGGGAAGTTGGGTAACATATGAATTAAAGACTGCTATAAAAAGAAATCATTTTTGCAACGAATCATTTCATGCAATGAAAATTTGATCCATTACGATAACCGCAAGTGTAAGTGATTGTATGTGAAGCCTACAGGAAAAGTTATGGTTATTTGTACAAATCATGCAAAAGATAATGCATTAACAGATTCAAAAAAAATTTTAAAACAAAGGATTTAAAGGAAGTTTTTTTTGCCTCATGTAAAATCTGTGAAAAGTATCTCAAATATATATGTATACGAAGATAAATTTGTAATATATTATAGGCTAAAGAAACTATTTTATTGACGCCTTCCTTAGTTTCATTCCAGCTGGAAATTAGTGTCAATTATTTAAAATGCACTCGGCTTAGGCTATGTGAAAAGAAGACTTTTGAGAAAAAGAGATTTTATCAATGAATTTAAAAATAAATGTGTTAAAAAGTATCAATTCATTTTTTAATTTTAATGCCGCTTAAAATAATAATATAAAAGAGATCATGTTCTTTTGGTTTCGTTCCATGATCTACCATGGAGTGCCTTAAAGTTGTAAAATCAAATGTTTCTTCCACTATTTATATAGGGAAAACGAAATTTAGGGATCATTCGTTTAAATTCAATTTATAAATTAAATATATTTTTGATTCTCAATATTTAAATTACCCTTGTTAATTTTCATTATTACATTCGCGAATTGAAAAAAAATCGTATTAAATTTGTGTATAAAATTTGTTTCAAGAATAATTCAAATCGGGCATACGCAGTACTCTGGTTATAAGAATACTAGTGTCTCAATCACTGTATTTTCCCTCAGTGAGTGAAATATTTAGCCTTATTATGAGTGTCGTTTTCTTTTTACGACAACGACTGTTTCGTAATAGATAAAAGAAACAAATTTAATTTTATCTTTAATCTATTACGAAAGAGTCGTTGTCGTAAAAAGAAAACGACACTCATAATAAGGCTGATTGTAATATTTTTCCGAATATTATTCTAAAAAAATGTGTGCCACTGTAACTAACTAACACTTCCCCAACTATCAAATCATAGGAAGTGGTGGCCAAAGTAAGTAGCAACAAAACATCTGGAAATACACTGAGAGAAATCTAATAAAATGATGTTATAGATGCTGCAATGCCAACACATTTTATTTCTCATTTCCCACTGACACTGACTGACAGAGCTACATAGTATATAAAGGCCACATTGTGTCAATGCTAACAGCATTTTGCAAACGCTCAACTCTGCCTTTACTCCCACTAAGGGTGGCTGAATTTTATTTTCTATGCAATTGTCAAGTTTTCACACAAATGTAAAAAAAAAAACAGAAAAGAAATCGGGGTAGTGTTTTTGCTAGGTTTTAGACGTTAAGTCTGTCAGTCAGTCATTGAAAAAATCGATAAAAACCACACCGCATTTAGGGAAACTACAGAGACACAAACGCATAGAAATAAATAAAATGAAACTAGAAACTAGAAAAAGCAACGCAAAAACGGAAACTCTATTCACAATGTGTAGAAAAGTAAACTCTCTGCCATAGAAAAATTATATTGGGAGATATTTTGCACTTTATGTATGTACATAAAAATGCATTAGTATTATAAATTATGATTTCAGTTTATTTGTGTTGTTTTTTTTTCTGCAACAAAAGGGGGCAAACATGAAAAGTCAATGGTAAAAGTTACAAGTTCATGTTGGTTTTGATAAACATCATAAGCATCAATGGCAGTGGATATTTAATATCATAAATGTATTTGTACATATTATGTCTGTATAAAATGTTTATGGGTTAAGTGCAGCAGCATGTTTGTTCAGTTAAGGCATGAGTGATTGAAATGAGAATAAAATTAAAAATTACATTAAATAACAGATATAAAGATATTTCGAAATTACAATACAATATTGAGAAATAATTCGTACTAGGGAAATTTTGGACCGGCTTGTTTAAAATGAGCAAAAAAAATTTCATTTGGTATTAAGGTGCACATTCGATGAAGAAACGCTATTGTGAAAATCACTCTTTTTGGGTTATTCACAATAGTACATTTCTATCAACTTCATATTTGTTTACAAATTCTTAAAGAAAAATAAATTAAATTTGAAATGATCACCACAGAATTATGGTTTAATGATTCGTCTGATGAATAGAATGAAGCTTCTGTGTAATACCCTCCAATTTTTTGGCTGCCTGAACTTTAGAGCAAATACATATTGCCAACAGTGGATCTCCTTCCATGAGAGAAACGAGCTTCTCCAATTGCTGTTTTCTACTTACGACCTGCAGGATATTAACAAAAGTAATTTACAAGTAAATACTACTTGTTTGGCCAAAACCAAAAGTTCTTACATTTTAAATAAATTTTGCATAGTTTTATACAGCGTCGACAGCGATGCCAATTCATAATACAAATTTTATATTCGATAGTCGATTTTCAAAAGCCAGCGAATATCGATTGTCGAATGCAGCGCATAATAGGGGCCTTAGCATCATTCTATGTTTTACAATTATTGTCTACATTTCAATGATTGCACAATCACATTTAATTTAACTAAATCTTAAAAAAAAAAACTTAAATTTTAAATTAATGCCGTTATATTTTCTGGCTCTTTGCTGCTCACTTAAACCTTGTGCAATATGAATCATTTATTTTAATTATTTATGACTTTTAAATATTTAAAATTTCCGCTGAAGAAGAAACTTTTAATGCCCCCACTCTCCAGCTATGATTAATACTGTTGATGAAAAGTGCCAACGCTTAAAATTAATTTCAGCCAAATGAAGAAGAACACCGAATCAGAAAATCAAAAAACAAAAAAAAACTCAACATTTTTACTAATGTAATTTTGACTAAGATTAATTATTGAATACACGTTTCTTTTTTAGGAGTGCTGAGTTCAGCGCTGTTTGTCTAAGAATAAAATGTTAATGTTTATAAAAAAACAAAAAACTCAACATCAACATTGTCAGAAATTTAAAAAAAGAAACAAATTTGCTAATTTGATGAAAACTAAAGATTTAAATTGTTTGATAAACTATAAATGAATCATTTATTTAAAAAAAAAAAAACAAAACCGTAATAGAAATAAATTTTAATTATTAGATAAAATCACTTAAGCTTAAAGATGTCATAAAAATAATAAGACGGTTTGGGATGACTTAATTTAATTTAAATTAACTGGCAGTTTACCGTATAACGATCTTTGGAAGACGTGATCGAAATAGTAAAGTTGTAGGAGATAGGCAGCTGCAGTGGGATGTACAGCACAAAAAAGACTAACTAGTGAATTTTACAAAATAACTAGTTTTGTTCTAGTTCTGTTCTAGTTGTCTTCCAGTTCTTTTCTAGTTCTAGTTCTGTTCTAGTTCTCTTCTAGTTCTGTTCTAGTTTTGTTCTAGTTCTGTTCTAGTTTTGTTCTAGTTATGTTCTAGTTCTGTTCTAGTTCTGTTCTAGTTCTGTTCTAGTTCTGTTCTATTTCTGTTCTAGTTCTGTTCTAGTTCTGTTCTAGTTCTTTTCTAGTTCTGTTCTAGTTCTGTTCTAGTTCTGTTCTAGTTCTGTTCTAGTTATGTTCTAGTTCTGTTCTAGTTCTGTTCTAGTTCTGTTCTAGTTCTGTTCTAGTTCTGTTCTAGTTCTGTTCTAGTTCTGTTCTAGTTCTGTTCTAGTTCTGTTCTACTTCTGTTATAGTTATGTTCTAGTGCTGTTCAAGCTCTATTCTAGTACTAAAAGTAATGATTACTAAGTTTTACTAAAAAGTAATTTTACATATCTATCTACCTATCCGTACCCAGTGTAGGGCACAAAGAGAACATTAAAAACCAAAAATCATTAAACAATTTTATGTGGGCATTATGAGTGGAGTAAATGTGCCATAAACTCCTCTTCTATTTAGTGTTAAAAAAAATCTTGTTTACTCTACTATACGACATTTAAGAGCTCATATGTTAGCATGTACTAGTTACTATACAATATACTTAAGCACACATGCATCGGCAACCCATTATTATAGGGATCAATAAACCTATTTGTTTTATTGATTGCCTTATCAGTTTATAAGTTGGAGAGTTTAGTTTTTCTTCTACTGCTACGTCTTCATCATCATCTACGTCTACTTCTTCACAATTGTTCTCCATTCTCGTGTTTCTCAGTTAAAAGTTCATTACTTGATTTTGTACTTGTGTATTTAGCTACTTTTTATCGCAGGCATTCAATAAATGTAACAAAAAAAAAAGAAACTACAAAAACTACTTCCACTATTCGACGGTCGGTCGTACATAACAGATTGATGTTGATGTCGAGTCAAGTCTATACGATTCGATTCGTCAAAGTAACTCTGGGGTTGTGTCTAACAGACTGTCTCACTAGTCGTCCGGCTGACTGATGATAACGTTAGTGATGGTAACAAATAAACAACATGATAAGTGTTTAATTCTACAGACCTACATACTGCAGAAAATCCATATCGAAGTTTATGAATACAAACAAACCAACAAAAAAAAACGCATACTTATGTCAGAGCAACACTAAACTTTATAATTATAGGTATACTAGTTATTTACTTAGTAATGAATTATTAATGGCACGAAGCTTAAGCTAATTGCAGCATGTTAAACATTCTAAATGGATTTAATCACTGTAGATTTTAATAAAATGTAAAGTTTTATGTTTAATAAGATTAATTTATTAAGCAGCTTATTTATGGATAAAGTTTTCAAAAATAAGGCGTTCAGCTACACAATGATAAAATTAAATTAAAGAAAATTTGTTCTCAATCATTCTTATATAAATATGTTCAATTACACGATTTTAGGAAAGAACTAGAACTAAAACAGAACAGAACTAAAACAGAACTAGAACAATTGATTTTAGAAAAGAACTGGAACAGAACTAGAACACAACTAGAACACAACTATAACAGAACTAGATCAGAACTAGAACATAACTCTTCAACTTTCCCTATTAATATGGCCACAACTATAGTCAGTATAAATACTAAACACTTTGATATGATTTTGATGAGAAAACAACAAACTCCACCATTAAAATCATTCTAAAATTTAGGTTAGCAATATTTAAAAAAATATAAATTAAAACAATTTTTTTTTGTTAACCTTAATTAACGGAAAATTCAACATTTCAACGAGATAAACAAGAGACAAATTTTAAAACTTAAATTACAGTCATGATTTTTGTCCATTATTGATTTTAGTTTGATTCTTTTAAAAACTAAAAACAACAATAAAAACTGTCACGTATTTTAATATTTAACAATATATATTTTAAAGCAAAACAAAAAAAACGTTAAACGTGATTTTTCTTTTTATTAAATAATTGTTATTTAAACGAGTAGCAAATCGAAAATAAAATTTTGCAATTGATTTGTTCTAATTTTGCCAGAAGTTGCCAAATGAAAGACGAACTAAACACAAACCAAATAATCAAAATCGTGATTATGTTTTCTGTGTGAGTGATGTAATAATTGTTTAGAAGAGAAATATTAACATCTGTTTTCGGTTGTAGATTTTTTTACTTTTCATTATTATTCGAAAGTGTCACCCAGTTTCCAACAAAAATGTAATTTGTCTTGTTTTTTATATTTATTTCGTTTAGTGGTTGTTTAATTATTTAAATGAGTTGCGTATGTTTTTAATTCTTAAAACAATGAAATATTTTCATCTGTTTCTTATTTTTCAGAGAATTACACATTTCATGTCCAAACATTATTTAAAATTCTCTATAGAGCGTTTACGTTTTTATGGCATTCAGCTGTTTGTCTGTATGGTGGGAAATATTGTATTTGAAATCAATTAAACACATATTTTTTTGTTAATACGGAATGTTAGCTGTTTAATACAAAAAAATTATTTAATTTCAATTGTTAAAATTTTATAGTTTAAATTGAATGTTCATGTCAAAAGCTGTTTAGAAGCTACGTTTTTAGAGAAAACTGTTTTATTAAAAAAAAATTATCAGAAAAACCGGATTTTAAAAATTTGTTTTAAAAAAAGTTTATAAAAAAAACGTTTGGGGACAAAAAACACGTTGTAGTAAAAAAACAGTTTTAATAAAAAAAAAAAAAACGGTTTAAGACAAAGCAATAATGTTTTAACAAACAACGGTTTGATTAAAAAAAAACCTTTTTTGTACAAAAGGGCTTTAGTAAAACACGGTTTTAATAAAAACGGTTTCAGTAAAAAAAACCGGTTTTAGTAAATTACGGTTTTAGTAAAATAGGGTTTTAGTAACAAAATTAGTTTTAGTAATCTGTTATTTACGTTATTTTTAGATTTAGTAAAAATCACTTTTAGGAAAAAACGTTTTTAGTAAAAAAAGGTTTTTAGCACAAAAACGGTTGCAGTAGAAAACATTTTAGTAAAAAACGTTTTTAATAAAAAAAACGTTTTAGTAAAAAACGTTTTTAGTAAAAAACGGTTTTAGTAAAAAACGGTTTTAGTAACAAAATTAATTTTAGTAATCTGTTATTTACGTTATTTTTAGATTTAGTAAAAAACACTTTTAGTAAAAAACGTTTTTAATACAAAAACGGTTTCAGTAAGAAAGGTTTTTAGCACAAAAACTGTTTCAGTAGAAAACAATTTTAGTTAAAAACGGTTTTAGTAAAAAACGATTTTAGTAAAAAACGGCTTTAGTAAAAAACGTTTTACTCAAAAACGGTTTTAGTAAAAAACGATTTTCGTAAAAAAACGGTTTTAGTAAAAAACATTTGTAGCAGTTATTGTCTAAAAACCATTTTATTAAAAAATGGTTTTAGTAAAAAAAACTCGGGTTTAGTGAAAAGCGGTTTTAGTAAAAAGAACGTTTTTAGTAAAAAACGGTTTTAGTAAAAAACGGTTTTAGTAACAAAATTAATTTTAGTAATCTGTTATTTACGTTATTTTTAGATTTAGTAAAAAACACTTTTAGTAAAAAACGTTTTTAATACAAAAACGGTTTCAGTAAGAAAGGTTTTTAGCACAAAAACTGTTTCAGTAGAAAACAATTTTAGTTAAAAACGGTTTTAGTAAAAAACGGCTTTAGTAAAAAACGTTTTACTCAAAAACGGTTTTAGTAAAAAACGATTTTCGTAAAAAACGGTTTAAGTAAAAAACATTTGTAGCAGTTATTGTCTAAAAACCATTTTATTAAAAAATGGTTTTAGTAAAAAAAAACTCGGGTTTAGTGAAAAGCGGTTTTAGTAAAAAGAACGTTTTTAGTAAAAAAAAAAAAAAAAAAAAAAAAAAAAAAAAAAAAAAAAAAAAAAAGGTTCAGTAAAAACGGTTTTGGTCAAGAACTGATTTATTAAAAACGGTTTGAATACAAATAGGGTTTTAGTAAATATCTAAAACATTAAAAACGTTTTTAGCATGTATTGTTTAAAAACGATTTTAGTAAAAAATGGTTTTGGTAAAAAAAAAAACGTAGTAGAAAACATATTTTAGTAAAAAGAACATTTTTAGGGTTTAGTAAAAACGGTTTTAGTAAAGAACTGTTTTATTATAAACGGTTTTAATAAAAATAGGGTTTTATTAAAAAATCAGGTTTAGTAAATAACGGATTGAGTAAAAAAAGTTTCTACTAAAAACTTTTCTAGTAAAAAAAAAACAAAAATGGTTTCAGTTAAAAAACGGTATTATTAAAAAATTTTTTCTAATAAAAAACGTATTCTACCACAAACGTTTCTAGTAAAAACGATTCTAGCAAACAAACGTTTCTAGTACGTTTTGTTTTTGGAAGACATGTAGCTTGTTGATCGCTGAAAATTAAAAATAAAATTTGCAATTAAACTTTGAAAACAATAATATAATAATAAACAAAAGTTACATTACATTATTCAAAAACCAATTAAAACAAAACAAATTTTTCTTTACCTTGTGGATTCCGCCAGTATTGGTCTATATTTTCTAACTAAGTAATTGGATATTGTCCCTAACCATTGTTTCACATCATGGATACTACCAATTTGTGCTTGTTATTGACCGTTTGTTTTTAACGTTTTTAGTAACAATAACGTTTTAGTTTTTAGTCAAAAAGAAGGTTTTTACTAAAAGTGTAAATAAGACATGGCCAAGCTAAAGTGATGGGCCCGGCCCACTACAATAATGAGACCACTTTTTGGTTGATCTCCTGCCTACTACATACATACTGTAATATACATACGTTTGAATTTCATTTAGGCAATACTCGAAACTTGAATACTTTTTCTTACTTTAAAATAATCTCTTTCAACAAATACTTGAACTTTATAAAAAAAGTCCATGATATAATTATTTCTTTAAAAATGTATGTTTATATAAAAAATTCTTAAAATTTACCAAGAATTTTATAAACAAGTGCATTTTATCAATACTTTACAAACTCTATTATAAAAAACAAACTGGATTTTAAAAAATAAATTACATTTTAACCCTCTAATATAAAAAATTCTCGAAAAATATTTCAAATAATCTAAATTATTACAAAAACAATTTAATAAATTAAAACTAAAGCAAGCGGACTGGACTGCATTAGTTTGAAATAATAAAAATAATAATAATAATAACTTAAAGTGCAGTAATGAACTTTACAATCTCTATTAAAGATAACAAACATGACAAAAATAAAAACACCAAGAACTACCCATATTTACGGGTAAAGACAGACAGAGAGAGATATATGTACAAACTCAAACAAACTTATGAGGAATTTTAAATAATTTTTAGTTTTTTTTCTGTTTTACTATAACAAGATTTAAACAACAAATTGATTTATGTTTAAATGTTAAAAACGACAGCTAAACTGAAAAAATAAATAAATAAAATCTAAACCAAATTATTTATTATTTTACCAATTTTCCAATAGCAACATTTTTACATTTTTACATGTTTGTTAAATTTTTCTTTTATTTTTTTCTTTTTATTCATTTAAAATTGATTAAATTTAAAATAACACATGTCAAATGGATATGGTTTTGGCATGTTTGAGAGTCACAGGTCTCTGTTGGAACTAAACAAATGACGGTTGGAAACAAAAAAAAATAAATATATTTTAAAAATCATAGCAATGACGAAGTGCAGCCACAGACAGTACCACTAAAATAAATATTAGTGGTAGTTACAACATTTACATGCCACCAACAACAACAGCAACGTTAAAACAAACAAAAGCTGTTGTGGTCATTCGGTTATATGTATGCTTGGTTGTATTAGAACAAAATAAATTAAAACCATGTTTACATTTGACAGTTAATTGCAAAAAAAAAATGTTTGGACCTACAAATACATACATATGTGTACATATATGTTGGATAAGAGCGAGCGAGAAAATGAGAAATGTTTAAACATCTAATGATGACATTATATTTGGACACATGGTTTGTTTAAGTTTTTAGATACTAGCAGGGATGGAAAATTCAAAACTATTGTAATTTTTAAAATTCGAAAATAAAATCTAGCTAGAAAAAACTATTTGGTGTTGTTTTTATATGCATTTTATACCTCTCTCCAAAGCAAAGTAATCAATCGCTTTTTTTGTTATATACATATGTATATAATTATTAAAACTGTTATGCCACCGAATTTTATGTGAACAAGACTTTAATGCAGTAAGCTTTAAATCATAGTTGTTAGCATGGGAAAATTTATTGCGAAACTGAAAATATATGTCCAAAATATAAAGTTTTCCATTTGATTTAGCCATATTCTAATGTCGCATTCGTGTACCAAAATGTTTGTTATTAGTACTCAGCTGAAATTTTTAATTAAAATCAAAATTTACAGGCTGTATCTAAAACAAGTCACAGCACATAATATAAAAAAATAAAGCTTAACTTTTTTTTTAGAAAGAAAGGTTTTTATTTTGAAAAGAAAATAATGTAGAATGAACAAATACATATATTAAAGTGTACACAATTAAAGAGTTAATGTTATTGAAGCACTTTATAAAAAGTGTGTGAATAATATAAATAATGGAATTTTGATTTAAAATTACTTAAACTAATCCTCATGTCGGGTTCTGATTATACTAAAGATTGTAAAAAACAAATGCAACTATCAACATAAAGACACATTATTCTAATAATATAATAAAATAGCTTTAAAAAATTAAGGTACAACACGCAGAATTTTTTACATGCACACTAAAACGAGTAATAATTATTTTCGCGTTCTTGATGACATTTTTAATGCTAATATCTAGCCAAAATCTAGCTTTAGTAGTAAACTTAGTGCTACTAAAATACAATCGACAAATGAAACTATAAAATATTTTACTGCGATTTATATGAATTTTATCTGAATAACGATATTTTAGAGTTTTTTTTTTTGGGTATTTTAGTTATTCTCAGAAATGGAACTTATTGGGAGCTATTGCCAATCATGGACTGACATTCACACAATCCAATAGTAAAATTTTTACTTACATTTCGGTTTGATATTGATAATTATAAGATATTAACGTGTGTTTGTTTCGTATAAAAGTGTTTTTCGAACAATCACTATAAAGTTCGTTACGATAATTTAAAAGGAAACTTTGGCCTATAACTCGGATCCTACACGACCGATTTTGCCAATTTTTAAAACCAAACATTTCGGTGAAAAATTTGGGATAAATTTCATTATTCCAAGTTTTTTTCGAAGCTCTATCATGCTTCATCTTTTTGGTGGTGGGTATAAAAATAAATAAAACTTAATTTTCAACAAAAAATATAAAGATGATATTTTGTCGCGTTCTTGATAACGTGGTTAATGCTAAATATAATAAGAACAGCAAAACATAACAATAATAATCTGTAACAAACAAACAAGTGCTAATTAAATATATAGTAATCGAGAAATGGAAACTAAAACGAAGGAACACGAATGTCGCGTTCTTTACCTTGAACATGGTCATGTTACCAATTTTGAAACAAAAATATGCAAGAACATGTTCAAACCGAAAACGAAACGATTTTAAAATCTCTTTAACATTACATTACAGCAAATTGTTTTAGTTTTGCCCAGCTGCATTTCAGTTTGCCACCACAGTGCTTAACTTTGTGTTGAGTATTATTTAAAAATTTAAAATTTCCATGCCTGTATGCATTGAGTATTGTGAGAGGGAAATTAATAATAAGTACTTAAACAAATATTAATTTTTAACACATTCTTACAAAAAAAAAAGATATCTATGTGACATGTAGTACGATTACACAAGGGACATCCAGGCAAGTAAAGCTAGATTTACACGATTGAAATTTTAGTTAGTTATTAAATAAATAAATTTTGAAGAATTTTTGCTGTTTACATGAGTTTGAAGCATTTTGAAGAAAATTTCAATCGTGTAAATCTAGCTTAAGTAATTTATAACTTCACAAAAAACAAAATTTAAGAAGCTCAAAACAAAATCTCTTGAACTAGAATAACGAACAGTGGTTCCAAATGGATTAAGCCACATTAGAAACTGTATAGTAACATTGTTCCGATGTTTTTGATGCACAATCATTAATTTATTTGCCTCTTCATAATTTCAAAGAGTTTCGTTTACATTTTTGTTATATACATATGTTGTATACATCTTAATCTATCCTGATCTATTTCGTCCCCTAGAGGTTATGAGTGCCGAATACTGTTATACAATGCGTTATATTCAATTTATTTTATTTCGAGTAAAGAGATTTCAGTAACAGCAGTTTAGTGCAGCTTTGTAAATTTTAACTTTGTAATGAACTTTTCTCAAAAAATGGCTTCTTATAAAGATCACATTAAAAATCATTCGTCTTCATGCCATTGTGCTAGTGTGGCCTTAAAAGCATTTCATGTTGTCTTCTTAAAGGTGGAAAACTTTGAATTTAGTATAGAATTTAGTAAAATAACACTTTGGAACAAATTCAGGTTTGCAAAAGTTAGGTTGATTCTGAGAGTGAGGGGTGAAAATAGAGGCTAAATTAGAAGACCTGTATCACGGCGTTTGTTTATGTTAGTTCGAATTTTTTTTTTAATGGATTAAAAGATTAATTAATTATTACTAATACTGGTCTCCTGATGTAATTGAAACTGTACTCTAAAAAATACACTTAATTACTTATTGCAAATTATGATTAAATTTAAAATTTCTCTTGAACTAACAACTAAAAAAGATTTTATAAACATGTGTAAATATATATGGGCATTTCTACGATTCCGAACGCGACATTCGTACGCCTCTGAAGTTAAAAAACAAAATAAAGAATTTAACGTTTTACGTTTTTTTTTTTTTTTTTTTTTTTTTTTTTTTTTTTTTTTTTAAATATGCACTGCGCTAGAGAACGTGACACACTTTCAGAATCAAAATACAATGTATTATTATTTATATATTTTTACGTTTTAACCTGAAATTTCCAACCACATGATTAGAATGATTGCGTAGTATTGTTAACAAGCCATGATTTAGTTACCAGAACGCAACATTAAAACATGAGCAAAATCTTTGCCAGAGATCCCTTCTGTAACACACGTTTGTTTGTTCTTTTGTAAATAGTATCAGCATTTTATAACACTTTAAACAAATATTTATGCCATGTTTTGGGGTTAACAAATGCAATTTAGTATCTATCAACTACAGAGAATACGTCTCTTTTATAGTTAGATAAAATGACATGGCATGAGACTAAATAGTAACAGAATGTCATGATATTTGGTAAATGAAATTATTATTAAAATATGAGTTGCACATACAAATGTTTAAATCATAAATATGTATAAATCTATGTGTTAAATAATGTCAATGTAGTTGAGATATTAGGTTTGTTGACTAGACTGACTGCTTGATTACAAACTAACTAAATTGATTGTTTATTTATTCTATTTTCATCATGATTGATATATGATGTGTGTACAAGTGTTTTTTTTTTTATTTTTGGTTTAAATCAATATTTACCTTTAATGTTTTTCACCAAATAATATTAACGACATTAGCTTACCTGCAAAGAAACCAAGTAAGTAAATAATATTAAATTAAACATAAATGTAAACATGTGGGGAAAAAAATGTCATAAATAAATAAAAATAGGCTGAAAAACTAAATTAAATAGGCATATAGTATTGCTGATATGCAAAGAAGTACAGTCAAAGCTAACACTGGTGAACAAATTTTATTTGTTTAATCATGCTAAATGTTTACTTGCTGAAAATTTGATATTACAGGAAGTTTAGAGTAACTCTACTTGCAATTCTTGTCCTAGCATAATTTGTCTCGTGGGAAAAACTTTTGTCGATGTTACGCACAACTCTGTCGGCCATCAAAAGAAATTTTCGCTCTAAAAATATTGCCTTTTAAAAAATTACAAAGAAGACTATAAACATGAACATCGACGACACGTTTTCCCCACTCAGAAGACAAAGACCAATTTTGTTTTCGTAATTGTCTTTGTGCTAACAAAACGATGGCTTGTCAAGACGTTGGATTAACCATTAACCTTCATAAGTTGGATAACAGCTTGAATAGGACTCAGCCAATTATTTAGATAAACTTTACTCCACGTCTTGACAGAATTTTTTTTTGTGTGGCGAACAGTTTACTTTGTAATATTTTTAAAATGGCGGCTTTTTGTGTAAAAAAATTTCATATGATGGCAGACATCGTTGTAAAAGGTATTCCATAAAAAGATTGTCCGTTTTCTTGAGCTTTTACTGTGCTTATGAAGTGTTAATGGTTTATGATTATTTCTCTTCCTTAGAAATATGTAAATATCATTATTTTAAATTAAACTAATTCGTAGTAAATCGTCTTGGGCTCAGCCTGCAAAAATCTGTGAAGTACGTGGTCCATTGTAGCTAAAATGTAGTGACTACATCATGGTCCTATGTAATGCACTCATGGACCATTTCATTTTCAAAGCAGAACTTCTTCTTACGCGACAATTAGTCGTGCTTTAACGAACATAGTCGTTATTGTAAAACATTTGAAGTAATTACAAGTAGTTTTGGGACTATATGGTCCCATCCTAGGACATCGTAATGTTAAATGGTCTAGTTTTTTTCATACAAATGGATTATATTTGCAGTACTCCTTGGTCCTTTGTGAAGTAGTCCATACATGCGTGTATGGTCTACTCGCGTTTTTGCAGGGCAATCACACTCTTTAATACATCAGTTGTGACAACGTGTTACTTAAACGGACTTTGTCATTCTAATGAAGGCTTTATACATAACATCTGTTACTGCCATCTACCTCGAAATAAACGGCTTTTGCAGTTTTCTGACTAGTAGCAACTCTCTCCTAGGCTTTCACTTTTCGTACATGAATGTTGAAAATAATTTTTTTTTTAATTCATTAAATTTTGTAAGATTGTCTCAGATTTTTGGACACAACATTTTATCTATTACACCGATTTTGCTGATTTTCAATAGCAAACTACTTAGCAGATTTAAAAACATTCTATATAAACATTGTTTAATTCAGTTTGATATTTTAGACGCTAGCGTGTTTGAAACATACAGGCATAAAATGGGATATAGCTAGATCTTTCGAATCGGATCTGAGCCGAAGACAAGATAAATCAACAATTTTCGTTCGCTGGTATGACTGTTAGAAATAATTTTCTCAAATTTCTCCAAGTTTTCTTATATTTTTGACCTTACAATTTTCTCTACTAAACCGATTTTGCTGAAATTTAATACCAAACAACTTATTACAATACATAACAAATATTGTAAATAAAAATCGTTTATTTCAGTTTTGTATTTTGAAACAGACATACAAAAAAAAAACCTTATAATTTCATAAGGATCCAGAATATTCAGATATTTTAAATAGTTGTAGAAATTGATGGGCAACATATGAAGGGTATACAAATTATAATAAATGATTTATTTATCTAAAGTTATACTTAATAATTCGACGTTCGTATAGGTAACGAAATAGCAGATGAAGATGCGAGGCATGGTTCGGAACTATCCTTGGCTGTTGTAGAAGCAACAGTGAATCAACCATTGTGCTATTACCACAGGATAGTATTAGACAAAGTCCTACTAAGTACTGACCGGTCAAGAGGAAGTAGAATTGACTGTACGATATCGAGAGCCTTATGGCGAAAACTGAATACTTTAAATAACAGGACTCTATTGGGTCTAGATAAAAGTAGTGACCAGTAAGGGCAAGAACAAATAGATGGGATAACAACACTCCAGACTTCTTTAGAATATTCGTAGATGAAGAGGAGTTGGAATCCATTTAGCATATTATCTAACACTGTTCGGCGAAATTTAAATTTGCCAGCTTGGTCAGATATGGCGATTTCTCGCCAAACGTGGCGATTTTGAAACGTGTTTGGCGTCGAGATTTTCCGTTTGGCGACATGGCGATTTTTGATATCACTGGCGATTTTCACCAAAACATCTATAATGAATTATGTGATGAAAAAAATCGTCTTTTTTTTGGTTTTTATAAATCCAATTGTCAACGAAATGAATCATCTGAATTTGGAATTTCAATCGGACAGCATGGATGCAGGAAGCAATCATGAAAAAATGTATTGTACACTTCTTATGTTTTCAACAAAAGTTTTCAAACCTTCTGTTTTATATAATACTGAAAACAATGAAAAATTTTTCAATGATTTACATGCAGCTATTGATTCGTAAAATTCATTTTTGCCTATAGATGAAATTAATTTTGCAGAGTTTGAAACAGAATTAAGAAATGCGAAATTGAGCGAAGTAGAAATAATCGTACTTAAAGAAAATAGGCGTGTATGAAACTCAATGGGGAAAACTTCCGTTCATAAATTGGAATAATTATTTTAATAACGAAATTCCAACAAATTTACTTGAGTTTTTGCCAAAAGTGTTTGATTATCACGATACAGCAGGTACGTATCATTTTAAGGAAATATCTTTGGCCGTTCTTACTACATATATTGATAGTTCCAACCAGTAATGTCTGCGTTGAAAAGGTCTTTTCAATAATGAATTATACAAAAACTAGACTAAGTAATAAAATTCAATATGAGCTTTTAGACGCTCTATTGAGAATAATTAATCATATGAACGTAAACAAATTATGCTGCAATTCGTTTACACCGACTAATGAAATGATAAAAAAATTCAACTCAACTATGTATGAAAGTCAAGACTCTAGTAATGAAATCGCTGAGAATGAAGTTTATGAACTTTTAGACTTATCTACTTAATTTTACTTTTTTTTTTTTTAATATGATCTCCATTTTTATGCAATTTAAAACTCTCTTTTAACAAAGTTTTAAAAATTTTTAAATAGTAAAAAATACAAAAACGGATATAAATGTGTATATTTTTACTAAAATATTGTTTAATAAGTAACAATTAATGAATTAAATTAAAAAAATTTAACAAAAATTAAAAAAAAAATTATTTTTGGCGATTTTTTTGGTTTTTTCTCAATTTTTGGCGATTTTTGACTTAAAAATTAACTAGGTTTTTTTGTGTAAACAAAATTTATTTCTTTTAAATAATAAAAAAAATTAAAAACTGAACAAAATCGGATTTTGACGAATTTTGGCGATTTTTTACATCCGTTTTGGCGACGGAGCTCAAAAAAATCTGACAACCCTGGTTGACACACCTACACTATAAGCTTACTTGTGTGTTTAACCAAAATTATCATTTGTTCTCAGAGAACAAACATAAATCAGTTGCTGGTTAGCAGTTGTGCAAAAAAGGTCTCGTTACGCAATTGTTTAAATGTTTATGATTTTCTCTCTTAATACACAAATATAAACATCATAGTAGTAAACGCCGAATCTTTAACTTCTCCAGTTGGTCTGTTCTATAAAATCACCTAGGATCATACTTTCTAAACCAAACTATTATATTTTCTTTTTTTTTTTAATCAAAATCCTCTAAACCTCAATTAAATAGCAAATCATAATAGCCCAGAATCATTGTGGCTGAAAATGTGTGTAATCGATAGCTCGTCATGATTGAAAGTCTACCAGCAATCTGCTTAAATTGCCAAGTTTGCTGTTTATTGCTGTTAAAAACAAATTGTGTAATTTCAATTGAAAACTTAAATTGCTAATACTTTTTCTCTTTAAGCACCTCTGGCAATTTTTGTAAGTCTTTTTTCCTAATCGCATTAATCACCATCATTAGTTGTTGTACACGAAAACTAGTCACTTTTAGCCTGCAAGGATTTGTTGCTTCATTTGTGTTATTTCTTCTTCGGTTGATTACTGCAACGGAAGCTGTCAATTTAACTACCAGAATGTGTATCTACGGTTTGTGTTGCTACACATTTTGTTGAATTTATTTTTAGTTTCTTTGAAACATTCTTGTCCAGTTGAGTTGGTCTCAAAAATGTTGTCGCCACAATGTAACCATAAAATAATCTTTGAATCATCATTAACACATAAAAACAAACGAAGTAACAAGATCTCATTCATTTAGTCAACATTAAAGAGGTGACTTTGGAAGTATCACCTTTACGATGACAGCAGCAGGAAAACGAATAAAATAGAATAAAAGTAAAGTTATAAATGAAAATCATTAAAAGATAAAATAGACAACATGAAATACAAGCAACAATGTGTAGTGATTATTAAGGGTATTCACTTGTGTTTGAATATTTTTATTATTTATGGTTATAATCTTTGAAATTATATGCAATGGCTCACAACTTATTTTATGTAGATTATTATTTTGTTTTTAAAGCTCCATAAAAAGAAAACAAACAGGAACTTAAAAATGGAATTGGTGTCAATTGCAATTGACGTTTTTTTTTTTTTTTTTTTTTGTTTTAATATATTATAATGTACATTTTTTATTTGTTAGACTTCAACATTTTATCTTTTAAATGACACCAGGGGGCTAATTCTGGCAGCCGTGATCGAAATTGTTTTCGAATCAAAATTTATTTCGACAGTGCAAAATTTTCTAATGATGGTACCCGATACAATTCGAATCGATTCATTGCTTCAGTGTTGTAAAAAACTTAAATAAGTGCGTATTACAACACTGCATAAAATAAAAGAAAATATAAACAAAAAACATATGGTTGTGCAAAAAATAACTCAAGTAAAAGCAAAATTTGTTTTTTTTACTCATCGTCTTCTGATTCTGACGATATTGAAAACATTAATAACATAAGGAAACAAATAAGTAACTCCTCCGACCCCTAAAGAATGACAAGCAATGCGTAAGTATAAATAAGTACATACTCTTACATACATACATACATATGTATCAGAGAACAGAAAGAGACCATTCACATTTGCTAACCATTTGCAAATTCATTGCTTTTGCATTGCTTTTACTCGACAATAATAAAAATGTGCATTGCTGTTTGTTTACTCATTCCTTATTACTGTTTGCTGTTTTACATTCCCTTTTTGTTATGCCGTTATACATCAACGACGAAATAATTCAATGCCACATGAAAAAACTAAAAACATTCACACCATTCGTCCAGTATTCGTTGCTTTCAGTGAATGAAAACATAAAGAAAGAGCAAAAACAATACAAAACCTAATGAGAAAATAAATATTTTTTGGTTGTTGCTTTATGTGCGATTTGTTGACAGTAAACTAGTAAAGTTTGATATTTTTTGTTAGTATGTAAAACTTATACAATCAGCATTGAAACCATTCATACCAATCGTTAACCATTCGTACCAATCGTTAAGTATTCGTTGCTTTTGGGAGTATACGTTTACATTTGTACAAGACATGCAAAGCAAGCATCATTTTTCGTTACACTCCGTTTTGTGAATAATGACATGTATTGCTTTATGGAATTGATTTATGTTGTCAACATGAGGTTCGTTTTTTGTGATTGTATTCAAAATCTAAAATTAACCAATCAATCCATTCTCTGATATGTATGTCTGTGTTTTTCTAGATTTAAAAGACATTTTAGGCTCACAAAGGAAGTATGGGTAAAATTTATTTTTGATATTTTTGACCTAAAATTAATAAAATTATTACTATTATCATATTTTTTAAAGTAACAAATTTTTTACTTACATTTTCTTTTTTTTTTTCTACTGTTTGCTAAAAAAAAAAAACGTTATTTCAAATGCTTCTTTGCTTACGAGTAAAAACTCGCAAGGTAGCGTTCGAATGATCATTTGTTATCGAATGCTATCATTAGAAATTTCGATACATTTTATTCGCTATCGAATGAAAATTTATTCGCATACAAATGCGAGAATTAGCCCCCACTTTCTTTTTTAAGTTCCTGTTAGTTTTCTTTTTTTTTTTGGAGCTTTGAAAACAAACAAAAAACGCACGGCATAAAATAAGCTGTGAGCCACAGTATCACTGTACTTATTCATATAAACAAAAGTGCTTTCGTATACATTACATTATGCAAAATTTCTCAGCTAATGCCAACTCGAAATTAATAACCATTCAGGCCATTAAGAAATTCGAGTAGACCTAAGACACATAGGCCCCAAAAAAAAAACCTGCTGCGGGAATTTAAAAACTAAAGCTCCAGCTCGTTTACAATATTTTTCAAATAAATACATATTCCTATTATTATTTATGTCTACAATTTCAATTTAAATATAAAAAAATTATACAATTTCTATTACAGCCAATGCAAAAGTTAAAGAAAAATTCTTAAACTGTTGAAGATGATGGTATGGATTTTCTGCTCTTGTAATTTTTGGTCGTTGAGTTTCAAACACACATTTATTCAACCATATGATTCGTTATTATTATTCTTGTTAAATGTGGATTTTATAAAATAAATATTTGTTATATATTATTTTTTTTATTTCACTCTTTCCGTTTTTACATCACTCCATTACATTTGTGTCTTGTTTGCTTTAGTCAATAATCTTAGATAAACAAAGAAGGCCAGAGGGAAACAGAATGACAGAAAGTAAAAGCCACAGCAGCAGAACTATAAGTAAAAAGCAGCAACAATATTGAAACTATTTATTTGTTTTTATTTATTTCAATTTACAATAAAAACCACCAACCGATATGGTCAATAACTTTAGTCTTGTATTAATTCTACTGCTGCTGTTGTTGTTGTTCTGGTCTTGGTTTGTTTGTTCTGCATTGCAGACATGGCAGACGTTTATTTTTAGTAGAGGCTTGATTTGTTATACTTATACATATATTCGAAAAAAGTAGGAAAGTGCAAAATGTTGTTTTTATCATTCTTAAAACCAAAAATAAATGAAGCACCCTACTAACATATTTTAAGCTTTGGTTTCAACATTTAGGAATCTGTTTCCGTTGGCTAACATACATGAGTTTCAAGCACAACTTTCTTCTGAAATTTTACCGTGGCAATACCAAATGGCAAGTATCTAAAAATTACATGTAGAAATTGTGTGAAATAAATATATATTTCAGCACACACACTCAATATACATATTTGAAAATGTAGCAAAACTACAAGCTCGATAAAGTCAAAGAGACGTTGGTAATGATGTGTGAGTAATACGGTGAGGATTTGTTGTTAGTGCCTTTCAAATTACGTGTTTAACGTGTTGTTGTTGTTGGCATACAAAAATATTGTTATTATGGCTGTTTTTGTTGGGATTATTTGTTGTAAAACATTAAAACTTTTAAATGTATGTACGTAAGTGTTTATGCGCTGCAACATATTAGACATTGATGACCACAACTTACTCTTGGTTTATAGACAAACAGAAAGGTCTATAACTCTCTAATGTTGCACCAAATGATAAGTTGCTTTAAATTTATAAACTCACTTTTTTTTGTTATCTTCAATGAAAATCATCATTGTGTTGAATGCAATATACATACGTTGCAACGAACGTACGTACGTACGTCTTTTGGAGCCACCATATCCATATACTGTTTTTGTTTTGGTAGGATTAATGGTCTCCCACTTTTCGAATTGTAGACAAGCGCCTAAACATACACAATGTTCAATAAACGGCGTAAACCAACCATCACAATCAGCAACACTATTCGACCACCACAACCCAATCTTCAAATCCATGTAGTATTTTGTAGACTGTCGTTATTCTGTTTTAATATCTATCTAAATGTGTGTTTTTTTTTACTGTATTTTTTTCTATTTTGGTCAGATATGTCTGTTTTATTTGTGTGTCTGTCCCACCGTCCGTCTGTGTTTATTTCTATTCCCGCTGCAGTTGCTGTTTGGCTGGCTGACTTGAGCCGCTGGTTGTTATCTTTAGCCTATCGGCATTAATGGTCTAAAACTGTTTGTTTTCCAAAACGTTACACTAATGATAGTGACGGATTTTTCTTGTATTTTTTTTTTTCGTTTTACAACATTTCTTCTACCTATAGTTTTGTTGTTGTTATTGGCCTGTCGTCATGTTTTGGTGGGTTAATGGCTGCCTATGAATGCGCAATCATGCCGCAACGATAATAATCATATTTATTTATGTTTATCAAGGGTTTCGGACAGACAATTAACCCCCTTTCTATTGTTTTGATAAAGCAAAATTTAACTTTTTTATTGATATTTATTAAGAGACATTTAATGTTATAAAAATAAATGTTAAAACTTAGGATTTTATATTTTCAGTAGGATTTTCCTGAATACCATCTTGAACCAAAGAATGTTTTTTGGGGAATAACAGGCATTAAGGCTTAAATTGCTTGTTATTGATTTTATATATGAGGTGTTTCACTGTCTAGAACGAGACATATGAAGTGCTAAGTATGAAGATTTCTTAACAATTAGTTTCAAGTTTCCACTTTATTTTATATATAAGCTAGAATTTATTGTTTCCAAACTATAAAAAATAAACATGTTGTCAAAAAAGTGACATAAAATAGAATTATAAATAATTTTTTAAAACCTATTTGCACGGATTTTATTTACAAACATTAGTATGATTTAGAACGCGACATATTTCCCGTTTCGTTTATTATACGCAATAGAGCAAGTAATTTCAAGAACAAGTTTCATCCAAACAAATATCACTGTAGTATCGATAGAAAAAAAAACACAACTGTGTACTATACCCACAGGCAAGAACGCGACATTTACATGTCAGTGGAGACAAAATTAGAATATTTTTAAAATTGTTTGTTTCTTGTCTTTATTTTACGATAGCATTTTAGTAGCATTCTATTTATTGCAAATGGTACGTTTTGTGGTTTAGTTGTTTCCAATATATTAACAATACACATGGGATCGAGAACACTACAAAAAATAAAACACATTATTTAGAAATCTGGGAATTCAGAAATAATTTTAGAAATACATTTTTTAAAGGATAATAAAAATTAGTGTAAGAAATTTTGCAAAAGCTTAGGTTAATTTTTCATTCACTTTATTTATAACCTTTAGTATAATTTAGCAGGCGACATGTTTTCCCGTCACGTTAGTGATAAGGATTAATGTGAGTAATTTCAAGAACAAGTTCCATAATTTCATGCGAACACATACAATAAAAAGAAGAACAATAAAACATAACTGTAAATTATTGCCACAGTCAAGAACGTGACATTCGCATGACTTTTCTTTTTTTATTTTTTGAATAAAAGAAGAATAATGTGGGTTTCCGTTGATAATTGTCTTGTTAAAATATTTGCATTAGTTCTATTTACAAACTTTAGTATGATTTAGCACGCGACATATTTCCCCGTTACTTCGTCTTCTCAGTTGCTTTATTTTGATTTATATGGGAATTTCTGCCACTTGATTAGCACAATCGCGGAATACTGATAATAACCGATGTTTTAGCTACTAGAACGCGACATTAAAATAAGGAAAAAATCAAATTATAAAATTTACCGTTAATCGAGCTTTGTTTGGCCTTTTGCCATTTTTTGGTGTGGAAATTCACTAAAAAATAGAAAGTCGTTAAAAATGTCTTCAACTAAGTCCTTTAAAATTTCTATATGTGAATAATTCTGAAGATTTTGAGCAATTTGATTCTTTTAATTACTTCTAACAATTATAATTGTTAATTGTTATTAATTATTAAAAATTTATAATTATCAAAACGTAAAGAAAACCATTTAACACTTCTACATAGCAATTTACCACATCCTTAAATACTGTTTATCAATACTAAAAATACAATCGCATAATGTTGTGACACTCGTTTTTAGTTAAGAGCTTGCGCGAGCAAATACGTTTTAAACATTAACGCGCTTAGGCAGTTTAATGTTAAACCGATGAAAGCAAACGGAAAAGAAAAGCAAAAAAAATAGATTACAGTAATGATATTTTTAAACCCAAGCATGTTGCAAATGGCCAACAGATGAAGTTAGCAGATGCTGCAAGTAGACAGACCGCAGCAGTCACATCAACTTTTCAACATCAGCATCAACATGAATCTGTGTAACCGCAACAAGATGCAGTAGAAGACAAGCATTAACAAAGTAATTTGTAAGGTTGCATGCTTAAATTATTTCTAGAAATATGTATATATGTGTGTGTAGTTATGTTAATGTTTACGTCTACAAATGACTAGTTAAATTATCTTAAATAGCAACAAAATTTAAACTTAACTTAAACGAACAATTTAACCTCTCTTTGGCAAAGGCTGCAGATGATGATATTAGCCTGCCTACCAGACGCATGTTTTTCGTATTTTCTGACATCCATTTAGTAAGTTTTTGTTGGTATGTAAGTCCAGCCATCATACATTGCAAATTATTTGTGTAAACAAAAGTCAAGATCATATCTGAAAACTATGTGTAAATTTTAAATTACAACTAAAACTAAGAATTTTACAGGCTTAAATACCTAGTGTTAAATCAAAGAAAAAGCGAAAACAAAATTTTTAAATGAGATTTTAAGTGTCTTACTGTCATGAGTAACAAAATACAACTTAAGTTGCACTGTACTTTGACCAATTCACTCACTCACTCACTCTCTAAGCATTTCTTTGCATAAACGGTTTACAATTAGCTATTTACTTACTGTGGTGGAATTGTTGTAAACCCCTTAAGAAATGCACTTCGAAACCCAGCAACAAATTTTGAGTGTGCTGGTTGTTAAATTTACTTAAGATTCTTAACAACAATTCAGAGTGATAAATTACATAAGAAAAAAAAATGAGATTTTGGCAAATTTCTTTCTAGTACGGAACAAGTTCCATGATTATCATCAAAACAAAAATTACTATAGTATCTATAGATATCGATAAAACGATGAAAAAACAACTGAGCATTATTTTCATGTTCAAGAACGCGATATTAAAGTAAAACCTAAATAAAGAAATCTCAATCGTTACTCGATTTTTTGAGCACTTTGTTTAGTGTCAAAGTTAGGTTTTATAGTACGAGTATTTTCAAAATATTACGCATAAAAAACGTGACAAAAAAATTAAACTGTCAAAATCTGATAATTTAAATTTATTTCTTAGATCGACTATGTGGCGTTCTATTGATGTGTGTCTTGTGGAAATGTTTGAAACGTTTATTATTATTTTTTACAACATTTAGCACGCGACATGATTTAATACGAAAATCGGTCCATAATTGAACATAGCTCCCATATATGGCCCAGTTTCGAAGATCACTTTAACGACCATAAATATCTTAAAATTGTATCCAAATAAATTTCAACAAAAATAAGTTTCATATATATATACGGAAATCATGACAACTAATTTGATAACGGTCAATCCATACGTAAAAAAAAACTCCCATATAATACCCCCCTTCAAAAATCGCCCTAACATGTATAAATATTTTAAGAGTATTTATATAGAGATAAAATTTAACACAAAATAATATTTATATGCACAGAAGTCATGCCGCTAAATTTTTTGATGATCGGTCCATAATAGGTCATAGCTCTCATATACTACCCATTTCTGAAAAACTTTTTTTGCACATACAGTTGCGTTCATAAAAATAGGAGTAAGCCAATTGAAAATCAAGAATTTAATTTTAAATCAAAAAACATGGTTTAATTCAATTTTTTTTACTGTAATATAATGTTGATTTAATCCTAAATTATTTAAATTATTCATTAATTAAATAAAGCTTTTAACAAGTTAGTAACAGGAAGTTAAATAAAAATATGTCTTAAATGTGTTGTTCAAAATAATAGGAGTATTTAGTTTTCATTAATATTTAGTATTAAAAAAGTTAAAAATGCTTATGATTATTATTGGAAACTTTAAATACGATTAATATTTGGTAGAATAGCCATTACTTTTTATTACAGCAGCACATCTGCGAGGCATGGAGTCAATTAGATCCTGGCATCGTTTCAGTGGAATTTGAATCCACCCATCTTGCACTACAGACCACATCTCAGCTGCATTTGACGGGTTTCGTTCGGCAACATATTTTTTAACATCCTCCCATAGATGTTCTATGGAGTTTAAGTCTGGGGATTGAGCAGGCCATGACATAACATCCACAACGTTGACACGAAACCACTCCTTTGCCAATTTGCTAATATGTTTTGGGTCATTGTCTTGTTGGAAGACCAATTTAATCGGCATATTCCACTCTGAATATGGCAGCATTATTCTATCCAATATTTCCAAGTACACTTTTTGGTCCATAATGTCTTTTATTTCGTATATTGGACCAACACCGTTATATGAAAAACATTACCATACCATAGCTTTCACGCCACCGCGGTGCACCGTGTTTAACAGTCTTTCTTGTATACTGGACTGCATTTGCTGTGTTCGGAGAACGTCGTATGTACTGCCTGGATCCAGTTCCGTCAAACAAAACAATTTTGCTTTCGTCCGTCCACAAAACATTTCGCTATTTCTCCTTCGGCCAATTGATGTGTTCCTGGGCGTATTTCAATCTTGTCGCAGCATGTTTCTTCTTTAATAAGGGCACTTTACGCGGACTTCTAGCGAATAATTTTTACTCCAGCAAGCGCCTACGAATAGTTACAACACTCATAGGAAGTTCAAGTTATTTTTGTATTTTAATTGCTGACGCGGAAGGGTCGCCTTTACTTATGCGTGCTATACGGCGGTCATCTAGACTCGATGTTTTACGCTTCCGACCTCAAGTCTCAGCTTTATTTTCGTAGGATAAGACATTTGCAATCATCTGATTAGAGCACGATAGCATTTCTCTAATTTCTCTTTATTTTTTCCCTTGATTTCGAAGATTTTTAATAAGTTTACGCGTTTCTTCGTTACAGTGCTTACCACGACCCACTATTTGAAAATAAAACATTATTTGATGTAAAAACATTAAGTTACAACATTTTCGCATATGGTTTTCATATTTACTTTTTATTTCATATACAATTTATACACTTCACCACTTTAATTTTTTATAAATCGCAATTACTCCTATTTTTTTGATTCACAGATTTAATGGATAAATTAGGATATCACTTGAAAAAAATCACAGAAATAAAAGCTATCACGATCATTTCTTTATATATTATTTTCTTACATTCCATTGAAACAACCCTTAGCTTTTTATATGGTTTTAAAAATACCAGACTAGCAAAATAACTTAATTTAAATATGGAAAAGTATTACTCCTATTATTTTGAACGCAACTGTATATTGAGTTTAGTGTATCATATGGTCAGTCTTAACTGACTATAATTTCTTACTTGTTTTTCGACTGCTTTTTAGGAGCTCTTTGTTAATTGATAATGTAGACTGTTTCGTTTTGTTGTTTCCAAAGTATTAGCAATAAACATGACATTAAAAACGCGACTAAAAACAAAACCCGTTTTTGTTTACACTGTTTCTATATATTTATATAGTGCTTCAATAATTATTTTATTTTACTATATTTCTTCCATATTCCTTTGTCTTTTAAAACATATTTCAGCAATTTATATAAAATTTTCTAACATAATAAAATTTGTCGAACATGATAAAATAAACAATTACAAAAACGAACGCGACACACTTTAAAATCAAAATTAACACACCAAAAATGTGAATATTACATTCAGTAACGTTTTCATTTGAATGTTTAGCCACTTGATTAGAACGATGACGGAGTACTGGTAGCGACTGATGGTTAAGGTACAAGAACGCGACATTAAAACATAAATAAAAGCTAATGGAAAAATTTACTGTAAAACGAGATTTGTTAGGCCAATTTTTAAATATAAATTTGTAAACTTTGTTAACAAATTAAGTCCGGCACAAATTATTGCTATTAAATATAGCGTTACCGCTAAGATATCGTTACCGAAATTGGATAAAACAATGATTAACTAATACATAGCTTCTAGGATTGTTTTAAATATTTGTAATTTTATTACAAATAGAGATAATTGTTGCATGTATTATTTTTGAAGGGGACATACGATTTTGAAAACTTATGAAAACACTGCTCTATAACATATTTACATCTAACTAAGTAGTTGACACAAAAATATTGCTGGTTTACATCTCGTAGATGGAATTTGATTTAAACAACACTTTTCCTGAGAACTAGTTTTTTTTTTTTTTTTTTTAATTAGATACTGTTTATAAACAAAGTGATTTTTTCATAACAAACTGTGGAAGGTAGTCGAGGGTCGTCTTAATGGAACTATACATACAAATCTAATTTATGAAAATATGTAAAAGAAAAAGAAAAGCATGCAAAAATTTTTAATTACCTAACAAAAACTTGGTAATGACTAGAACTTGTTGAATAACTTACTTTTCAATGTCTACTTAATACCCTTCCTTAGAAGTAGTTGTATAATGACTTTTATTAATATCTTTTATATAATTACTTAAATTGTACGCATTAGCATGAGCACATACTGGTTTTTCTTATAGTGACTTCTGTGAGAACCAATGTGTTATTTAAGTCATTACTTGTAACCAGTTTAAGTGTTTTTAATGTAATTGCATTTTTGAAAGCGATTGTAGCAAGTACTTGCCTTCAAGTGTTAAAAAAATGCGTTAAAATGCAAATGTAAGTAGTAAATTGCCAGAATTAAGCATTTTAGCTCAAATTTTGGCAATTAAAGTTTTTGCCGGGTAACTATAACAAGTTATTTTTTACAGTAAATTGAAAAGGGTGTAAAAAAGATAATGCTAAATCGATTATCTATGAGTATTACTGTTTTACTAACCCGTCACAATTTTTAAAGATCAAAACTTAACAAACCAGCCCCAGTCATCTAGCAGCAGTCTGGGAATTTAAGTCTCTAGTGTTAAAAGCTGTTCACAACTATACATTTATTTCTATTATATTTATGCTCGCATTTTTGTTCATGTCTCTGATACTTTAGGCCTGAGTGCTTCTTGTCATCGAGCCACTTAAAATAGACAAGACAAGGCAAGGCAAAAAAAAAGGTTAGGAAGTAAAAAAAATCCCAGTGAAGTGGTGGCTAATGTTAGAGACGCATACTATCTGTTATCTAACTGGTTAACTTATGGTAACAGTTAACAAACAAACAAACAGCCTTAACTGGTCACAATAACAAACAAATTGTAGAATTTTAATGACACTATTAAATGCTTGAGTTATTTTTCATTTAAGATTTGTTTTTCTATTTTTTCTGCTGCAACTCCTACAACTTGGTAAGTGACAATATGAGAAAACAGACAAAAAAGGAACTAACAAATAAATTGAATCTAGAAAGAATTTGTTGCAAGTTGTTTTTTTTTTTTTTGGCATTACTTTAGTGTTTGCAGCTAGAGAATTTGTTAGTTTTATTTACATTATAATTTTCATAATTTTTGTTTATTCAGTTACACGCTTAGCAGTTAGTTGCTAGGCTGCTTTGTTTTTATTACTTGCTTTTGTGAAATCCTTTACAAAATTACAAGTACTTGAAGTTGCAGCATTACCACTGCAGTTGTTGGGTTTTAGAGTGCAAGAGTAAGAAGGTTATTGTTTAAACTTCCAAGGATGTATTTCTTTGTTTTGGTATGTTTCTGTGTTCTTCAATCCCGGCAGCGCCAGCAAAGCAGGAGAGTTTGTATTAAATAAAGTATGTACTTGAGATGTTTAAAACAAAAAGTTATTGTATTTAGCAAAGGGATTTATTGCAGCTAAAGCAGAGGTCCCAACAATTAAGTAAGAGGTTTGAGATTGCAAGCTGTTTACAAAATTTTGAGGTTCGAAGGACCACTTGTGTTGTACAGATATTTTGCTTAGTGAAATTTTGTATTGATTAAATAGAATAAACAACTATAATATATATTTTGTGTTGTAATGATTATTTAATGATTTGCCGTCTACGTAGTTACGCGATTTATAGTAACTAGTAAACGGTTCATTCTATTCAGTAAAAACCAGGGTTTAATATTTAGTAAAACATTTTTTCCAACTGACTATTGACTGCGCAATAAATACATGTACCACTTCCATATCTATATGAAGAAATACTAAATTTTTTATTATTGTTTATTTAAATATTTTATAAAAACGACCCAAAGCTTTAATAACTACCAAAATCTTAGAAATACTAAAAATATACCAACTATTAACCAACGAAATATATGCACTAGTTTCATGGTAGAAATATTTCTAGTAGTAATTCTGAATTCCTATTACAAATAGCACAAATGGATTTGAAGACTTAATAAATAAGTAAATAATAAAATCTATAAATAATCAGAATCGTTATTATCATATACTAAATTTATATTTAAATTAATACCTTGAAAAGGCAACTTATATTTTCATGTACTTCAATTCCTTATCTTAATAAAACACAATTCGATACAAATTATTATTTTATACACTCAAATCAACGTATACTGTATGTGTGAGTGAACCTTTTCTTATTTCTAGTTTTTTTTCCAGTTTTCTGCACATTGCATATATGCGGCGTAAATATTCCACATATGCGACGAAAATAGTTTATTTATGCGGCGAAGAAATCTTATATAGGCATGCTCATATGTTTATTATCTTAACCCACAACAAATAAAAAATTTTGAAACATACTGAAACTGAATTAATTTTATTTATGAATTATTTTTAAATGGATTTTTAATTTTATTTTTGAATAAAAATATGTTTTCCTAAAAAGTACCAAAATGTTGAAAAAAGTACTCTTTTCGTTGACGGTCAGTACCATTTCAATTTTTTATTTTTCCATCACTGCTACTCGATACTTTTAACGGATTTTTTGAAATTTAAAAAATAAAAATAGATCTTCAACTATTATTGGTTTTGTATGTCTTTTATTATTAAATCAAAAATAAATGTAAAGCTAACTTTTAGTTCAACGTTAACAACAACTTAAGAAATAATAGACAGTTTTCGGCGGTTGGTTAAATTTTGTAGCTTACACATTGTTGTCTTTTTATACAGTGATGTATTTTTATGCTTTTACCCACTCAACTTGCTTTAAAATACAACTCAGAAAGTATCGAGTAACTACTTTTGAGTACTGAGTATCCAAAAAAAAGGGCAAATACTTGATACTCGGTACCAATTACTCAATACATTGCCAGCACTACAAGCTATATCTTGTTAAAATCCATTCACAACTGTGGGTTTTATTCGAAATAAAGTAACTCTATATGATTAAAAGAAAATACTTTATACATACAGCAAAACACAGAGCTATGTGGTACTTTTGACAAAGTAGCTTCAAAAAATTAATAAAAAATCAAAACTATTATATTAACAAGAAATATTGCATGTTATGCAGGACAACTCTGTTTATAGAAAAATATTGGAACTTTTGCTATTTTTTATGATTTTTTTAAAAACAAAAAAAATTTAAATAATATTTTCTGGTCAAATATATTTCAAAAACTGAGTGGAGGGCAGCATGAAGTCAATACTGTTGCTAAATTTTGGTTTTTTCTTTTAACTAAGTTCTTCAGTTATGTTACTCAAAATCGTGTAACTACGTAATTTAAAAAAAATATATATCTCGAAAACTAGAGCTGATATAAAAAAAACAGTTAGAGGAATTGGAGCCCTATATAAGATGTATAAAAATTTAAAAAGAATTTAATATAATTTAATTTTAGATAATCCTTTTTTATATACTCGTACATGGATAAAGCTTTCTAATTTAGGGCTCAAAAACTCAACTCCATTTACAACTAAGAATATTTAAAAATTCTTTTGTATATTTGATGATTGGTCGGTTGAAATTTGTAGTACTTAAATTTATGTATTATTTATGATGAAATTTATATATCAGTTTTTTCTGTCTCACTCCTTACATTGAAGTCTGGTAGTTTGTTTTTCGGAGAATCATTTTGAATCATTTGTAAAGCTTTTGTAATTAAAAAAACTCTAAGACGAAAATTTCTTAAAACAATTTATGATTTGCAGGACTGTATTTTTTAAGTTCGTGGGAGCATAAACTGACGTTATTTCAAATTTTCTAAATATTCTTCAAAATTTCTATATTGTGGTAGTTTTTTTAAACTTAACATTAATTTTAAATATAATTTGTTTAAAAGTCAAAACCGTTCGACTTAATTAAGTTTAAGAAAGCTAGTAAAGAGTTTTCGAAACCGTTTACTTGAATTTTAACAAACAATCATGTCATCAATGACTCTACTCATAATCAATTATGTGCTTATCTTGAACTACAACTAGAAATTTCGAAAAACATATGCTCCTATACAGCAGTGGTGGTTTCAAAGCAATATGCTTAAATATCAATAATAACGCACAATATAAAGTTTAATTTATTACAGTATATAATATTATAATAAATACTTATAGGTTTAACGACCAACTGGCTCATGTTAAAATGTGTGTTATCACCTTAAACGTTGGCCATCAATCATAGTTTATTTTGAAACGCATTTATACGGCCAATCAAGAGATGATGGCTTTTAGAGTTATGACTACAAAGGAGTACCTCCATCATATGATGATGGCAAAGTGGTGTGGACATATGTTATTTCAAAACTCATAGTTAACACGGCATTCATTTACACACAATCTTACACATACAAACGACTATTTCCAATGAAAATCATTTAAAACGTGACTTCCGTGATATTCGAGATCCTACGCTACACGTACGATCGAGTGAGTGAGCTCATGTAAATGACGTTTTACTACGAAACAGCAAAGAAAAATATTTCCAATAAAAACAATTAAAATAAACTATGGTAATTTTATTTTAGAAAAAAAGATTTACTACTACTCCCTTTACACACCATCGTTACCATTTTTCATAAAGAGTGGGGACAAATAACTGCTGGATTGTGGTAAAGGGGGCTATAGAGGAGATAAAACAAACCATGTGTATATCTGTATATGCAAAACAATAATTGTGTACGTACAACTGAAAAAAATAAAATAAACGTAAAGCAAAGCTGTCCATCATTCTATGAAGTATCAGTTGAATGTTAAAATCAATCTATCCACATCTATTCAGTTTAAATCATACCTAAGCAACCGCTTCATAACCTTAACATACACACACATCCACCAACAATCTATATGTCTATTCAGTCATACAGCTATCTAACCAGCCATCCAGCCAACCATTCATCTATCCATCTATCACTCAAAACAATTGCACTTCCGTTTGAATGGTGTTATTGAGCTTGTTTTCCAGTGTTAGTTTTTTCTTCTTTCCGAACAGAATCCCTCGTTGCAATTGAAATTTCGGTTAAGCTGAACTTGTGCCAGATTCCTGTTTTTCACATAGATATGTGTGATTTTACAAAAATACCAAAGCTGTTGGCGTCGTCATCATTAAACTATCACACTTTTAGTCATCGCACTACATTGTTATAGATGCTCATTGTCAAGGGTAAAAGCATTAGGATGGCGCATAATTTTGCAAAAGCGATTGTTTTAAAACGAATTAAAAAAATCATTTGTTGCTTCAAGATGCGAAGGACCCAATAAAAATTATCATTGGTTGCTTTAAAGTGCGAAGGACCAAGTTTTTCAAGCATTCATAAATACACAAAACTCGCTACAGTCGTGAGACCCAAGCTGAAAAATTTTCAAACACTAACTTATAATGCCGTAACGATTAGGAATTACTTAGTAATGAATTGATATTGCCTGTGCAAATGGTAGCTTGCATATGGTTAAGGAGATCCATTCAGCTACCTTTAACACTTACAATAACTGACTTCTCGAATGAGCTGATCCTAAAGTCAGCTGCGTGTTCAAAAACAATCTCCTTTTTCAGATGCTCATTTATTATACAACAAAAATCCGAAAAGCTTTTCTAAACGAAATGCTTAACAACACAGACAAGAATAAGAATAGGCTAAACAAAACGTTATTTGGAAACTACACAAGTTCCAAGTCAGGGACATACCAAATCTGTTCATGCAAACTGAAGTTGCAGAGACCAACCAAACCACCCAATCGGATCCTAAGCTGATATTCAAACACCTTTGTGACCGGGGAAAGGAATAAAAACAAATTAAAAATGTTTGGAAAAATTGGTAAAGTCATTTAGAACTTCAAACCGCTGAAGATCACGATCCGGTGTCTATCATACACTTTGATATCCTTCCTGTAATCTGTTTCAAAGACTCTCGGGGGTTTTCATCTTCTCAAGCTAATCCTTCCCCTACCAGTAGCCAATCACCAGCATGAATTTCGATAATGTCAAACATACAAAACCCTTCTTGACATCCTGTTATCTACAATGCTGAATAACTTGAAGAGATGGATGTAAATTGTCTGAGTAGTCGCCAATAGTTGGCACAGTTTAAAATATGAATTTCTTAAAATGTTCAATTAATCATAATACTAGACCAGCAGAAACCTTTTGAAAGGTCTCATCGAATTAGACCTGCGAATATTTTCGACACTGTCAATCACGTTACACTCTTTGGACATTCTACAATCCTTGTGAAAGCCTTCGACACTATTAACCAAGCCACCACACTCTGAACATGTTGCAATCCACAATGCCGAATAACTTGAAGAGATAGATAGGAAATTATATTAGTAGTTGCCAATCTTAAATCCTCTTTTTATCAACATACTCCTTAGAAAGAATCTGCTTATCATATTTCCAAAGTTCGTAGGACCTTTTGTTAACAAAGAAACCTCTGTAAATAGGTATCTCCCTATTGAAAAATGTTATTCCATTATTATCTTAGTGGTATACCCAGTGGTAAACTAGAGTATAGTAAGCGCTCGTTAATCATAATTGAGCTTTTATCTTCTCATCATCATCATCCTCCTCCCAGCATTCTCTCTCTCTCCTCTTTCCATGATGAACGAGACACTTCAGTGTAACAAGTACAATAATTCTTCTAACACTTCAAAATGCATACTCAATTATTGTTGTTTCTAACATTCAATTCAGTTGTCCGATTCCTGCTATCCCTAAATTATATAACGAAGAGAGTAAGAGTTTTCATTTGCTGATGAATGTGTTGTTTGTACTAGATTCTTCCACTAGTCTGTTGGTCTGTTTCAATTTTATTTTCAAGTTGTTGGAAAAGTGGGAGTAAGTACAAGACTGTAGAGGATTTAGGCAACATTGTTAGCCAAAATTTGTGTCTGTTCAATAAGTCACGTAATTTACGCTGTCAAGTTTGAAAAGCACATTGTTTTTATTTTAAAGATTGTAAAGAAAGCAACATTCTTGTGCCTTTGTTTCGCTTTGTTTTGTTGTTCGAATAGCTGAAGTAAACTGCGTTGGACCATTAAATCGAATTTAGTGTGTGTTTTTTTCTATTGTTCGATAAAGTTTTTCTTCGAGCGACAGTTTACAGGAACACAAACGGAACTAGTTAGTAAAAATAACACAGAAAATATAATTGAAACAATGTTTTATAAGTGTTTCAATTTCAAACTGATACATATCGCTGGAATAAAACTTTAAAAGCAACTTTCTTTCATACCCTTCAGTAAGTTCAATTTACACTAAATTGTTTCCTCTTAAGACTTCATTGATTTCACTGCCACACCTTTTTTCATTTAATTGTCTTGAAATCAAACTATTACTACAGCTTATTAAAGCTATTTAAGAAACTAGTTCTAATAATTTTCGTTTAGGAAAACCTTTATACATTTTATACACAATCATTGTTATTCTAATAAATATATAATCTAATTAATCTTAGACAATTTTTTCCAAACTCTAAATAATGATGACACACGCAATCATGTTGTAGAGACAAACAAAAATTAAATATAATTAAATAAACTATGAAAACCCATTATGAACAGATACTGGAGAAAGAGACTGTCAGACAGATAAATAGAAACATACTTACATAGTTGACTAATAGATGGATAGGCAGACAGACAAACAGACTAGAGCTGGAGGCATGCTCAAGCTGAAAAACTCAATGTAAATTCTCATTATTGCTTGCACATATGCTTATGATTATGATGTTTGTGCATAGATGTTGCACGTATGATGATGATGCTGATGTTGTGTTTGATGCCACTCAAATGTTTGCTGTTCACTTGTAGTCTTTCGACGAGTGAGTAGTAATTGTAAAATATAATCAACATATAAAATTGGTTTAAATTTCAAACATAATTGACTTTCATGATGAGCATAATATGAGCAGCAGCGCCATAAGCAAACGTATGAACAGTATAATTAATGGGATCGGTTTACTATTGATTGGGTGGGAAAAAAATTTATTCCTAATTTGTTTTCTTGAATTTTTTTAATTTTAATTCTTCGTTTCACTTACAGCCATCAGGGACCGACAGAATAAATCATAGACTTGAACCTGCTGAGATCTCGGGAAAGATGTCTTGAAACTCTTTCTGTGTCCTGCAATGCCGAATTATTGTGGAGATGGATCGTAAATTATTGAGGAACCGCCAATCGGTATCTCTTCAAGTTCTGCTTGCGAGAACCTTCAATATTCTTTCTGGAGTATCCTTCAATCCACAATGCCGAAAAACTGAAGAGATGGATCTTAAATTATTGAGTGGCCGCCAATCGTTACCTTAAAATATCTCTTGAAGTTACGGTTGCAAGAGCCTTCGACACATTACTGAGTAATCGCCAATCGTTAGTTAAGTTTAGAGAACTGCAAAGACCTCGGGAAAAATATCATGGATTTAGACCTGTGAAAGCCAGTGAACCATGAGAAAATATTCTTCCTAGACATCCTGCAATACACAATACCGAATAACTTGAAGTGATGGATCGCAATTTATAGGAGTGGTCGTCAATCTCAAACTCTGTAAAGTTAAACAATAAGTTCTTCGGGGAGAAGTGTTGAAGTCACTGCAATGAAATTTCTGAATCTCGTAACTCCAGCCGCCTCCATAAGGAGATGCTGGTTGCTATAGTGCAATGAAATATCCAAATCTTAGAGAACAGCAGAATGATGTTGGATAAATTTGGTAAAAGGCAATGCTTTGGCAAGCAATTTGCAGTTATGGTCTAAAGAGCAAACCATTCCATTCCTTCTGAAGTTTTTCCCACATATCGCTAATATTTTATTTTTCAGGACTCCCCCAAGGAGTTCAATAGGACTTAACTAGTTTATATATAATTAGTTCTAAATTATCTACTTTTGTTTTAAAACTGAAACGTTATTGCTTAACAAGACATTATCTAGGTATTCAATTGGCGCCCCAACCCAATAAATATTGTTTACAGTTTCTTTGCAACGATTAGCTATCAAAGACACTAAATTATTGTTAAAAATGATTTAAAAAAGATGAACATGAAACAACCTGAGCTCAATGCAGCCAAGCAACATAGACTCAGATGCATGCAACAAAAGTGAAAGATCATCGAACAGTTTAAAATACCAAATAAAAAAATTTTTAAAAAAATTATTGACTTAAAACTGACTATAAATCATAAAGAAAGAAAAAAGTCTTAAAACAATTGTACAACAACACAAACAGCTTAAAAATTATGAATGTTCATTGAATACAGCACAAGCAATGATTTTATGTTTATGTTTTTATTTTTGGAAGTGATGACCTTCTGGCCTCAGAGTTTGTAATGGAGGATGCAGAGAGAGAGAGAGAGAGAGATGTAGTTGGTAGTATATCTTGAATGATGGTTCAAAGTGAATGTGTGAATGTGCAGCATCTGATGAAAGAAACAATGTACAATGTGGGGAAGCGAGTACATATTTCTTTTAAATATTTACCACTTTATTAAAGTGAAGAGATTTTCGAATGAAATAAAAAGGAGAATAATGTAAACACATGTAGATGGGCAGTAACAAAAAAAGATTTGTAGTAAATACGAGGGTTTGTTTAATAATTCAAGATAGAATATACAGTGTTGAAAAAACTAACAAGAACTACTTTTTAATTTTCAGTGATAAAGAAAACAATGTTGAAGAAAATCTTAAAAACTAATAACTTTGTTAAGTCTTACGGTCCACTTTCACTGATGATCTTATGATGAATTTTTACTGCTAAGCCTTCCATGAATCTCTTTAAAGGTCATACGTTATACTTATAATATAATTATAAATTGGTTTATTTAATTTTAAAATTATGTTTAATATATTATTTATTAAAACAGTCAGGATCCAAAAGAAACATTTGGAAAAGTTGAATTATTTTTTTTTTAATTTTTGTTAAATTGCTTAAGTATTTAAATGTTTGTTCTAAAAACTTTAAAGTAATCTACCGATATTAATCCCCAATTTGTTGTTAACATATTTGTAGCACATTGCATTACTCTATTTAAACTGCTTTGTTGCTAAAACCGTGTTTTTCTAAAATTAGCCCAAATTAATATCAATCATACGCACCCTTGAACAATTTAACTTATTTGCAAATTTTTTTTAAATATTACTGATTTTTTAATTTTAAAATGGGTTTAAGGAACATGTGGTCTTGCTAAATAATTAAGTATTTTAATTAATAATTTAAATTATTTAGTAACAGAGCAGGGAATGCTTGATCATAATAAGAAAATTTATAAAAATGATATTTTAAATTTTGTATTTCATTTTTTCAACAGCAAACTAATATAATCAATATTAAAAACAATTTTCTATGTTCTCTTATGTTTCTGATTGCTTTTAGTTAAGTCAAGTTTAAATAACATAATTAAAAAATAAATTATTTTAAAGCTTCGGAAACGAGAAAAAAGTATGAGTGAAATTACAATAGATACAATACAGGATTGTTCCAAAACAAATTGCTAAGCATCTGTTACTAACCGCAAAACTAGAAATAGGCTTGGGTAAGCTGGATTAAAAGTTCGGAGGAAGGTATCATTATAGAGCAAACAAAATGTTAAAAAGAGGTTGTGTTTTGCTAAGAAACACCTTCTCCGGAAAAATTGGGAAAATGTACTTTTGTCAGATGAAACGAAGGTAAATTCGTTTGGTTCTGATGTCAGCAACTTTATTCAAAAGCCACAAAATAAGGAATTTGACACAAATACCGTGAAGCATTGATTGGTTGGTTGGTTGGTTTTTTTTGCATCTAGTGTCGACTTATCTTATTGAATTGATTTAGAATACGTGGAAATACTGCAGCATTAAATGCTACCTTATGCTAAAAAAGAAATTCGGCTTCTCTGTGAATTCATGCAAAACAATGTTCCCAAGCACACATTCAAACTAGTTAAGTCTTAGTTTGAGAAAAGCAAAGTCCATATTATAGAGCGATCATCACAATCCCTTCCGTTAAACCCTATTGAATAATATATAAGCAGCAAGACATCATAAGCGATAGAAATTCATTCAGCATTTAACTGACATATAGACATCATCACAATCTAGAACGTGACATTCATTCGCCTTTAAAGTGTAAAAACTATAAAAAAAAATCTTAACAATTTATTTATCTTGTTTCTATTTTTCGATAGCAGTAATTGTTGTTGTTTCAGATATATTAGCTATGAACGTTTGATCAAGAACGTGACAAATATAGATTGTTTTTTCGACTGCATATAGAAAACTGCAACAATTTGAATATAATTTGTTTAATCAATACATAAATAAACTAATTCTCATAGGGACATTTTTAAAACCCAGAACGCGACATTCATATGCATATGTGCTGGGTTTATAAGATTCGTTACAGTCGATTTATAACACCCTTAAAGAGTGACCACAAAATTTAGAGAAATGTATGAAATATTTATTGGAGTCGATGGAACGATCTTTCAACGTCAACTTTAAAAGATGAGTTCATGTAAATGTTGACGCGACTACACCGGGACCAATTTTGGCACACTCTCTCCAATATATCAGCCGGTATCTAAAGAATGCGAACTTGTCTCTATAGATATGAGCCTTAACATAGCCCGCAAAAAATAGTGTAAAGGCTTTAAATCGCACGATCTATCTAGGCGGCCAATTGACCGGCACCAAACGTGAAAGTTTGTTCACCAACCTCGCCTGTGGTACCATCTTGTCGAAACCATATGTCATCCAAAAGTCGAGCTCTTCCATTTTGGGCAAAAAAAAAAGATTGTTATCATCGTACGGTAGCGCTCGCCATTCACAATTACGTTCTTGCCTACGTCGTCTTTGAAAAAAAAAAAAACAGACCAATGATGCCACTGTCCATAACAGTTCAGTTTTTGGAATGCAATGACAATTCCTACAATGATTCTGGCTGCTCTACACATCACATACGATAATTTTGCTTGTTTACGTAACCAGAAATGAGCTTCGTCGCTAAACACAAGATGCGCATAATGCACTTTCTTAACAGAGCATGAATTTGCAAGCGTTGTTCGTTTAACGCTTTTATTTAGAATAAAAAATTAAAAATATTTATAAGTAACTTAAAGTTTAAAATTGTTTATGGCATAACATATTTTACGCATTTTACTGGTAATTTTTTATTAATATTATGTATTCTCCTATAAAAATGATTGTCTTATTTTAGCACGTTTAACTCTTTATAGATAACGAGATGGAGAGAAAATATGAAACAGAAACTTATGCTGGCGTCTTATTTTATATGAAAGACAAAAAGTGAATAAAAACAAAAATGAACCAAGTGGCATTATTAAGAGGGCAGAGCAGCATATAAAAGGAGTAAATTATGATGATTATGGTATATTATTTATGCTATTAAAGGCTCTTTAAGTGAAACTATAAATTAAAAACACACATATGGTGGAAAAAAACTGCAATAAATATATGGAGGGACAGTCGGACGAACAGACGGACGGTGATATAAATACCAGTTGTTGGAAGTTGTATACGAGATTAATTTAGCAGTTTATAATGAGATTTTTCAAAACAGCCAGGCTTTAATAAAAAGCAAACTAAACTAGCAGCTATTAACAACCTGGCTCCAGTTTAGAGCCTGTAAATAGTGCTTTTTGATTGTCCCCGGCTGTATTTTACTTTAACAAGCTTTAACATTTATTGTGGGTGCAAAGATACAGGAATAAACATACTTATATTTTAACGATTTGAAGTTTTCTATTTTCATGTGTATACGAATGAATGAATTCTTAACTCCATCAACTGGAGTTTCCCAGGCAAGTCTATGTGAAACACTAACCTGCCTGCTGGCGAACAAATACACACATATGTAAAAGAGAGTGTTGCAGCCACATTTTGTAGGCGAACCTGTTGAGGAAATAAATTTTACATTTGACATTTGTTAAGATTATGCATATTAGTGGTATGTATGAGGAGTTTAGTTGCACTTCACATGTATTATGCAAAAAAAAAAAAAAAGAAAAATATCTGTCTAGTTTTTTTCTTAATATATAGGTACATACATACATTTAGGGGCTTGCGATACCCAGTAGCTTGTGTTGCATGTTGCATGCTGTGTTATAATGAAATGAACAAAAAAAAAAAAAACAAAATGTGTGGTAGTTGTTGGCTGTTGCTGGCTGCTGTTGTTTTGATAAATGCGTAAAGATTTTGACATTATAACATCGAAAAATTATTGTGTTTGTGAAAATTGCTTTTGGTATAAATTAAGATAAATTGATTAGATAAAATGCTAATTTGATTTGAGGACAATATACGGCGTTACATGTCAAGATTATTGCTAAAAGAATTCAGATTTCTTGAAAACTGTTTGTTGCTTTATTTATCCGGTTTATGGTGAGGGAAATATAAATAAGAGAAATATTACAAAAAAAAATATTTTTAATACATACAATATGTGTTACCCTAGAGATAAGGAAAACGACCTAAAACTGTAAGATCTCTAAAGCATGGTACTCTGTTCAAATTTGCGAAATTTGTTGAGCAACATCAATTATTTCGTTTGAAAATGTTGACAAATAGCAAGTGGTGACAATGCCGCGATTTAGAAGAAAATTGTCGTTTTTATTGCCCTTAGGTATGCAACATTGTTTCTTTTATATAAACAAAAACCATATGTTTTTATTTTATGTGTTAAAGAAATGGATACAAAAATTATATTACATATTATCCATGATGCTTTTATGGCGTTGTGGTTACAATGTAATTTATTGGTTTTATTCCTTATATTTTTTCTTTTTCGTACTGCCGATATGATTAGACGCTTCTCAGTTTCACTAAATTTATTTTTGTCTTTATTATATTTTGTTTTATTAGTATTATTTTCAATTTGAATAATTTTTGTGCGAAATTATTAAATTAAAAACACAATAACAAATAAAATCTAAACAGCTGTTGTTTTCAATTTCGTGCGAATTAAGTGCCGCTTACATTATTTCGCAGTTGAAAAAAATGTTGCCATATACATTTTTGGTGGAAAAGACATGATGCCAGAAACATTTCGCAATTTTTCACAACAAGAACAGAGTACAACTTCAGCAGCATTAATTAGTTCGCATTTATTTCGCATCAATTTTTTTTATATGGACTTTTGATAGTATTTCGCACGAAATGACGAACAGTATACCATGCTTGGAGTGATAGAAAAGCCTACGACATTGAAAACTAATTTACACATGGATATTTCCACTATATAGAACGCGTCATTTGTACGTAAAGAAATCTTATCAATTTCTTGTTCCCATTTTTAGATATCAATAGTTAGTTGTCGTTTCATTGTTTCCAATATATTAGCAATGAACATGTGAACAAGATCGCGTCAACTGAATGTAGAAAAATGCAAAAATCAGTGAAGTGAAACCAAATTTTGTAAAACATTTTACGTTAAACATTAAAAACCAATATCTATAGACATTTAAAGACATTCGTATGCCTTTGCAGTACATAAAATAGAGAAACCTTAAGAATTTGTTTTCTTGTTCCCATTTTTCGATTAGCATTAATAAAAAGGTAGATTTAGTTGTTTCTGCTGTATAAGCAATAAACATGGGATCAAGAACGCGATCAAAAATAGAACTAGAGCTTGACTGCATGTAAAAAGTCACAAATTACAAATTTAGAACATCATTTTTTTTTAAATATATTAGCAATTAATATGGGAACATGAACGCTACAAAAAATAGCACAAATTTTGGACAGCATTTAGGGAAATACAAAAATTGTAACATAAGCATTTTTATTTGAAATATGTCATTGCGTTCGTTTTTTTTTTTACAACGCGACAAAAAATAGAATTCAAAAACACAATAATCGACGAATTGAAAAATGTATTTTATTCGTGTTTATTTGAACTAAAATAGACTAATGAAGATTTCTGTTGATTGTTGCCATTTTTAAATTTGATTTTTTTAACACCTTGAATATGATTTCACACGCGACATATTTTCCCGCAACAAAAGCTACATGTTAATTGTTTATTTATTGATTCGATATATCAATAACTTTTCTTATCGTGCTGGTATTGCTTTTTCGGTCTTCTTTATTGTAGCTTCCAATGCTTTTTCGCAGGTATAACTTCAAACAGACTTTTGCACAATTTTTTCGATATTTTATACTTTTTTTCTTTCAACAGCTTTGCATTTGGCAACTTTTACAGCTGTTTACGGCGTCTTCTTAGCTACTTTAATGGAATATGTTTTATAAATTATTGGATCTATTTTTGATGTTTCCCAAGTCTCACACTATTGCTTCTGTTCTCCTTTTGATTTACATTGTAAAATTCTTATGCATAAATATGTATA
The DNA here is from genome assembly GCA_916048285.2 of Bellardia pandia. Classification (NCBI taxonomy): domain Eukaryota; kingdom Metazoa; phylum Arthropoda; class Insecta; order Diptera; family Calliphoridae; genus Bellardia; species Bellardia pandia. The sequence continues at coordinate 30,106,972 of OU696533.1, read as the reverse complement.
AGCAAATTAAAATAGTAAAAACAATTATTTTTGATCAGCTATACATTTACAATAGCGAACGCGACATGTATGCAAATAATATTATAAGTAGTAACTCTCTTTGTAAATGCTGATTTGAAAAAAAAATGACAACGCGAATTAAATAACACAATATTATAAATTAAATTTTAGTTAACGGTATTATTAACTTGATTAAAACTTGAGCGGAATAGTAATAGTAAACTATGATTTAGGTATACGAACGTGACATTGGAACAGGAATAATAGCAAATGAAAAAGTGATATTTGCTCGAGCTTTGTTTGGCATGTTAAATATAAAAATATTTGTTTTTGTCAAGAGATACACTGAACGCGAAACACACTAACTCACACTGATTTTACTAAAACCTGTCAATTTAGATTTGAATTAAAAATTAAAAAAAATAATTTTGATAAAAGATAAACTTACAATAGCGAACGCGACATACTTTCAAAATCAAATAAAAGTAGATTATTATAAGAAGAAACTTGTATTACTGCTGGAGTTTCTGAAACCCGGTTAAAATGTTCCTGGAAGAGTGATAAAAAGTAATGATTTTGGTATAAGAACGCGACATTAGACATGAGCAAAATCAAATGAAAAATGTACTGTTAAACAAGCTTAATTCGAAATTATAATAGGCCAAAACACAGCTAGATTAATGACAAATTTTCAACATGATTTTTTGGCTGTTATAATGTCGCGTTCTTGCACCAACATCATTATTTCTTACCATACAAATTTAGACACTTTTTTTAATAGAATATTAGACAAAATCATTTGTTTATTGATATTTAAATTTTCAGTCTCGATGACCTTTTTTGGAAATCCCCACATTTATCATTGGTAAGCTTAATAAATTCATAAATAAAACAAAATAATTCATTAAACAATTCAGTACTTAACACCATCGGAAATGATTAAATGCGACACTAAATAACACACCTTGTTCTATTAAATTTCCCTCAGATAGTTTGATATTTTGAATGTAATTCACATAAAATGTTTTGGAAATTGTGGTGGCAAAAGAATATAACTAACAAAAATTCAATAAATGTCATGATAATATTCGCAGTTCCGTCAGACATAAACATTTAAGTGGTTTTTTTATTTTTTGGTTACTATAATAAAAAACATATAGAAATTGACTTTTTGAACCCCTTTTTCCTACATACAAATCTATTTGATTTCTTCTTTCGATACTTCTTCCTGAGCAACAACGACAACGCTTAACATTAAATGTTAGACATTGAATTTACATGGCCAATGAAGCGTGTAAATGTCTTAACAAAAACACACAGAAAAAACAAACAGACAGACAGTTAGAAATAAATAAATTTTTTATACCCTTCCCAAATTATCCAACTAAGAAAACAGAAGTAAAATACAATGATTTTATGGTAACAGGAAGAAGAAAGGTGTTGCTACTTACTCAGTTAGTGATTAAGAATCACAATTACACTTAAAGAAATTTAAGACTAAAATTAGATTTAAGTCAAAAGATGAAGGTAAAGAAAGCCAAAGCTTTAAGCAGTTGTGTGGAAGGTTGAAAACAACATAAATTAAATCTGAAAAATTAAGTTAAGTTGCAAAATATATCCATAAATTGCATTAATTTAACGAATTTTTCAAAATTTCCCTCAGTGTTGTTACACACGTTTAACGTAAGTTCACAACAAGCAAGCAGCAACAATTTTCATTTTTGATTATTTCTCCTTGGGGAACAAAGCATGATAAACAAAGCAGTTAAAAGTTAACAACATACATTGAGGCATTTTTAAACAAACTACTTTATATTTACCACCTGAATATTATTGTTTTATTCCTTTTCAATATATACAGAATTTCTTTTTTTTTTTTATTACTCTGCTGGAGGCATTGGTTTCGTCACAAAAGAGTGGCACGTATTAACGCTTCAATACGCAGCCATGTAGACAATGTCGCTACGTTTATTTGAATACATAAAATTGTAATTTAGTTTTGTAGAAAACAAAAGACTAACAAATCGTCTTTACCTTACCATGTGTACTTTACTTTACAAGTATCTACATTTTAAAGTATTTCAATCATCGCGTTTATTTATTGAATGAAAAAGTTTATGTGAAAAAGAAAAACGTTCTATGTTGGGGGTACTACGTTCAACAACATTAGCGACAATAACTAAAACGGAAATTGCAGTTGTTGTCTTCATAGAACTTTGTCAAGGTTTCTTGCTTTTTCATATTTCGCAAAAGTAAATAAAATAATAAAAAATTTAAAGTTCTGGTGCTTTAAACATGCATATATAGCATAAATATTAAGGGTATTCAGGAAAGAAGTTTTCAAAGAAGTGAAAGTGTTATTTTGGGTTGGTTTTTATTGCAAACTCTAGATAGAATTCTTACTGATCACTCAAACAAACGCCGGATCAACATGCTTACACACAAGAAAAAATAAAAAAAATAGCTATCAACAACTTAAGTTCTAAAGCAGTTGACTTACAATTGACTACATCTCCTAATCCTTGGTTTTTACTTCAAACTCTAGATAGAATTCTTAATTATTCAAAAACCATAAATATTATGTCTCCTAATTAACATGCCTACATCCAAGATAAATCGGTGGAGACAACATTTCACGATCTAGGACGAGTCATCTTAGCATCATGTAGAATATGCTCTACCATGTTTCATAGATATAAAAGTGCTTTCGATAGCATCCTAACCCAAAGATAAATCGTTGGAGACAGCATTTCATGATCTAGGAAGAAACATATTAGTATTATGTAGGATATGCACTGCAATATTTCCCGGATTTTGAAATAGCTGTGAACAACATAGGTTCTAAAACAATTAAGATATGTTAATACTTGGTTTTTCAATCTTCAATCACTAGATAGAATTTTTTATGATCACTCAAAAAACCCAATGATTGTGCTTATTATTATTAATATACTACACCCAAGATAAATTGGTGGAGACAACACTTTATGATTTATTAAGAAACATCTTAGCATTATGTAGAATATGCATTACCATGTTTCCCAGATGTAGAAATAGCTGTCCAGAACATTAGTTGTAAAGCAATTGATTTAGCGTTCAATATCTCCTAATTCTTGGTTTTTACTTTAAACTCTATATAGAATTCTTCATTCAAAAACCGAATGATTGTGTCCCCTAATAAAGATGCCCACACCAAAGATAAATTGGTGGAGGTAACATTTTATGATCTAGAAAATGGCATCTTAGCATCATGGAGAATGTTTCGTAGATGGTGATGAAGGCCTTAATCAATTGAGTATGCAGAAAATAGTGAACTGGAGAAAATCCGTGATAACCACTCCTGTAACAGAACGCAGCAAATGATTTTTTCTCTTCATCCAAATGTGATGAAATAGTTAACGAATGGATTTTAAATGATCTTTCGTAATGGTAAAATTATGCTAAAATGGTTGGTGCTCTCATTTCTTAAAGAAACATTACCATGGAATTCAAGTTATTTGCAGGTAAACTCATAGCCGCCAGAGTGCTAACGAGATAAATATTAGAACTCTGGTGGCTATGAGTATCGATCACTGCTTCAGATAATTGAATTAAGAAAAATGACTTCATATAACTGATGTGCTGTAGGAAACTTAAAAGTGAGCTGAAATTTGCTCTAAAATTATGATAGTTTCATTATTTCGGAAATTAGTGTTAGGTTTTCCTGAGTTGCGGCCATCATTTAATAAATTGTAAGACAAGACAAAGCTACTTCTGCGTAATGCAGGCGGTAAGTAGTTGTCATTACAAGTTTTTGCTAAATATTTATAAAAAAGTGAAAATAAGACTTTATATGAATCGAGCGCAAATTTATAACAATATCTACGAGTATCTAGTTTACACTTACCATTTGCCTTCAAAGTTAATTAGTTGAATAATAAGTTATAATTCCGTACACTTACCTAAAATGAAAAAACAATGTTTAAATTTAAATAACTTTCTCGAATAGATTAAAAAAAAAACTTAAAATTTTGTAAATTATTAAAAATATAGATGGCAACATCTGCTGTATAGCCTTAATGTTCTTAACCATCTCAACCACAAGGTGTGTTCCTGGTTTATGGCTGTTTTCCTGTCTTGGCTGTATTTCCCTTTGTGCAGTCTATTGTGGTTGCCAATTTTTATTTTTTTGGATTTTTTTTCGCAAACCTGCACGTGTTGTGGAAGTTTAGTCGCTTTTGTCTTGTCTAGTTATTTGCCAATTTAAATTTTATTTCGTTTTTTGTTTTTGTATTTATATTTGTTAAACTTTGAAAATTATATTTATATTGACTTTGTTGTGGCCAGAAAACAATTGTTGACAATAATATTTATACTTTAAATAATATTTACATAATGATTGATGTCATTGCTGTCAAATGTTCAAAAATAAAACAAAGAATGTCTTGGTTAATGGATATTTACACGGACATACGAGTATAATATTGGACAATTGTTCGACGGTTCAGTTCAAGTTCAAGGGGAAACTAACGAGATAAGAAAGTTGGCTTTAATTAGGAGGAACATGTAAAGGGAAGGGAGGAGTATATCCAATGAAGAAAAAACGTAACTGAATCATTACTTACTCTCTCTCTCTCTCTCCCAATTGTCAAGCTCTTAACAGTGTTCTTATTCGTTAAATTGCAACAGTTTATACATATCAATATTCAGCTGACAGCAATTAACTAGTAAGTATTCTAAATAAAATCAACACCCATATAAATTATGATATTGATCTATTCTTTTTTGTTTTTCGTTTCTTTATAAGACCCAGCCAAAACTGCAATTTCGAAATGAAATATACTTCATTGCAGCAGCTGTACGTTCAGATCAACAGCAGAAAACTCTTGAATGAAATAAGCCAGAAACCTAAAGATAATTGAAAAACCACTAAAAAAAAAGCTGCATCATATGATACGAAGATATAAAGATTTCACATTAAATTGTCAGGCGTGCGTAAAGCCAGAAGCCAAAGCAAAACTTAACAACAAAAAAATTGTAATTCAACCATAAAAATTGGCCACAAAACACCTGCTGACTTTAGTATCATCTCAGCTTTTGAGTTCTTTTGGTTGGAAAACAAGATTTGCGTTTATTGGTTTCTTTATGTTTCTCTAAAGTTCTTTTTGAAGTTTTTGGTAATTGATTCAACATTAATGTAATTTCCTTGTTACTAAAATGTCAAATACAAAAATTTATATTTCTCTTATCAGTCAGTCATAAATTGTGTCTTCAAAAAATTAATATGTAATGAACATTTTATGAAAACATAATTATTAAATTTGTTATATTATACATACATATGTCTGTATATTAATGCATTTATTTCTTTTTGATACTCAAAATGAAATATATAATTTTTTTTTATCATCTTTGCATCATGAATAAGTTCATTGACTGCTTTTAAATAGGCTTCAGTTTTTATATGATGTTTTGATTTGCTTTTAGTAAACAAAAAAGTCTTCAAATGAGAGAACACACGTATGGTCAGTGAGTTTTTGCCAAATGTTTTGGGTGCAGTGAGCCTTAATTGTTATATGTGTCGAAATATACCACATTGTTTTAATTAAAAAAAAATAAACTAAAATTGTATACGAATTTTTTAAGCTCTACCAGCTTTTCAAAAATCTTTAATAAAAGCTATTTAGGTATTAAGACTTAGAACTTTCGTCTATATTATAATAATAAGTATTCATGTCCCCCAGGGGGGGGGGGGGGGCAAACATTTAAATCTCTAAAGAATTAATAATTGATTTTGCAATTGATTGGTTAATTCTTAGAAACATTTAACGTTTACGAGTACTTAAGGTACGGCCACAAATGGCAAATAGTTGACGAAAAACCCTTAACCACTAAGTGAAATATATTTAAATTATTTTCTTAATTTCAAAAACTTATTTTATATAGGACAAGTCATACAAACAAATTTAGTATTATATTTGTAAGATCAAATAGCGTTAAAATATTTGTCGTGTGTGACCATACCTTTAGTCTATATTGTAATGATAGTTGCTTTTGGTCCCCGGGGGGGTGGGGCGTATAAAATATATCTTTATAGAATCAATATTTTCTTTTGCGATTCCCTAAAAATAATGCTCAAATATGTAATAAAAAATTTTACTAGAAGAGAACATAAGCGTAAAAGAAAAGCAATCGACTCTAGCGTGACTAATTGCTAGAGGAATCAATTCTAGTTCCAACAATTTATATTGCTTTTAATTTGCCTTGATACATTTTAGACACTCTGGATGTTATAACACTGGCCATAAGACCCAATTTACACGAAGTAATTTTTATTGAAAAGATTGATACAAATTTTTTCTTGAAATTTCTTCGATGTCCAAACGGCACAATTCTTATTGCTTAAATCGCTGGTATTTTTATTTGACAGTATACACACATTTGTACACATATGTAATACGAATATTTACTTGCTAGTACTCGTCTTATATTCCCTCATCCCGATATCTAAAAGGTGATCAGCTTAGCTTAAAGAATTGCTTCGTGTAAATTGGAACTAAAATTTTACCAATATGAATTCGGAATTCATTGATTTATTGACAACTTGTCAAGTAACTTCATAGGGATTTATAAACAAATTCCTTATAGTCAACTGTTTAACGTAACTCAAACAGCTACACCTTATTAAGGTTGTAAGTTATCGATATTATGGAGTACTAAATGCCTTCAATGACTGGCAAGGAATTATGATTATATTAATCTGTCTTCTCTTTAATTGCGGATAAAATCAAGGGAAATCACGTACAAATGTTCCACATATCGTTGCTAAACAAAACATTGCAAATTTTAAAGAAAAAAGGATTTTAAAGTAGAATTTCAATGATAATCTTCTTCGTTGACTCATCTTAATGTTGAGCAAAGTACACGATTGAGATGTACACGATTCTGACAGCTCATCCTTCTGCATTTCAAAAGATTCACCAACATTTTGTTGATAAATGGTTATATAAAAACCACTTAAAAATATCCCAATAGATCCTCCAGTCTTATGAATTGTAGTTGGTTTGCTTTTTTAGTTAGCGTCAATCGCAAAGACAATCAAGTAATCTTTATAGAACTTGTTCTGTTAAAATCTTATCAAACATCAAAGATTGTATGGTCATTGGAAGAGGACACACCTACCTCCTATCTGCCCTCCTTAAGGGGGTTCCCATACAAAATATTATTTTTTATAAAATTAGCTCTCACCGCCCTAACTAGCCCCAGATTGCTCCTAGAGGAGTAAAATGTATGACCGACTTCAATATTTTTGTTACCTCAACATTTTTTCAGAACATGCTTATCCTCTATATTCAGTCATTAGGGTTGTCCCAATACAAAAATTTTAATCAGTACTAAGTACTATTGCTGCTTTTCTAGTAATAGTCTTGGGTCATGCTAATTGACTAAGGTATGGATGGCAGGGATTAGATAGTCCAAGCTCTTAAGCAAGGTGCTCGTTACATTGATCGTTTCAGTATGTTTCGAGCAGCTTCATTCAAGTCTGCTCTTTGCAAGACATACATACATAAGTATGTTCTTGCAAAACGTACAATGCGTTGGTGGCCGAGTTCACACGCGTTTAAGTGCACCGAGAGGTTAGGACGCAAGGCAGGTACGCTCGTTAATTATACAAATATGTACTAGTTAATTACTGTATATAACTGTAGCTCTCCTGTTCCATTTCCTTCAAGATGGAATGTAATTCCTCCATCTGGACCGGAATCAACTCTGAACATTTATTACCAATTTCACATTAACATCAAACAACTTCTTAATATGTATATGATTTTTTCAAACGTTTCAAACCCCACAATAAACTAAAAATATGTTGATGTTGATATATATTTTTCATTGCGCGTATTTGTTTATGAATGATGATGATTTTTGTTTTGTTTTTCTTCATCTTACTTTTCATTTTATACTTTTGAGTTGTTGAAAAGAACCGCAGATTTGTAATTTATTTATTTTCGTTTTGTTTCACTCGCTTTATCATCAAGTTTGGTTGCATTTAGTTCTGCTTGTCATTTGTAGCAGATTAAGTTTTAGTTGTTTAAATGAAACTGAATATACAGAGTTTTATGTTTTGCAGATTTATACTTTTGTTTTTTTTTTTTTTTCAAACAAAATGAAAAGACACAATTGTGGGCGTAGATTGGCAAAATTGCAACATTTGTATCAAATTATTTTAAAGCTAAAGTTTAGTTTAAGAAAAAAGTTTGGGTGAATTTTAAAAACACGAAGGGGAGAGCAAAGGGAATACTTGAACAATAAACAAATTACATAAAATTTTGAAAACTTTAATAAAGCTAGCTAGGTAAAACAAATTGCCACTTCTTGTGCTTGAGTAAAACCAAGGCAACCTTTATAAAGATGTCCTCAAAAGCAAAAAAGTTACAACATAGTATGTGTGTCAATTATATGAAGATAAATGTTTCCATTTGATTAAATTTAGTTCAAACAATTACTTTGGAAATATGTGGCCTAATTTGTAACTATGTAACAAAGCATGCAAAGCAAAAAAAAAATACAAATGAAAACCAACCACCATTATATTAAATTTTCTTATTATTTAAATCAACCCTAGAGACTGCAAAAGTCATCATCATCATGATAGCTTGGTATGGCAACACCATTACGCCAAAAGAACTCAAGTTATGAGCTTTAACCCAAAAGACGCACCCATTATAAAAAGACCCAATAACTGTATGAATGAATGTATGTGAAATGTTACATGTCACAACTTGTAACATTTTATCACGTAACTTTAAATAAGGACAAATGAAAATAATAAAATTCCATTACGGCTGCAACTTATTTTGACAATTCTGTTGAACACAAACCTATGACATTATTTTATTCCCTGGCAGAAGAAAAATATACCCGCTAGCATAGTCAAACAATTTGGGGTGGCAAAGTCTGGAGTAGTGTGTTTAAAAGCTTTCGTGTATAAATTTATAATTGTGTTAAATGTGTCAGTGATAGTGGCAGCAGAAACAGGAGACTACATGCTTACATTATAGCCATAAATGCTGAGAGATTCCCATGCTTAAGGTATTAAACGTGTGCATGATAAAAAAAAATGCCGCCACATGATTTCAGTTGAAGTAATCATAAACTTACATACACTAATATGAATTTTATATGGTAATATTAGGAAGTTCCCTAATAAGTGTGACGGTTGGTACCATATTTTCTAATTTTACTGTGAAAGAACAATTTGAACTATGGCTTTGATTGGTGTTAAAGCCCTAATGACACAGTGCATGTTTTCAGCATTCTAATTGATTCACTCAATTCTACATGATAAGAGACTATTTCAGGTCCCCTCAAACTAATTTCGTCACTATTATTTCGACGAATCGAAAATCCTTTTGGAAGTCAACTCAAACAATTAATTTACTGAGCACTCAAATTATCGTATTGTGGCCGTATGCCTAGTTTAAGGATATTTAGCTTGTATAAAATCAATAAAAATAACTCGAATCATCAAACTCTATTGGAGTCCACAATGCAGTCATCTCAAATCTTACCATGAACGAAAACATTAAACCTTTGATACAGTTATAATGATACAGTTTCACTTACATTTTGTTAAAAAATATTATTCGAGTTTCCCCAATAAATATCTCATCACGATATTTCCAATAAGCGGAGTATCATATATTCAACGCAAAACATCGAATGGGGAAGATGTTGAATTAATTGGTGAACGTTTCCAGCTTGATACAATAATAAGTCGATTAACTTTCTTTGGTTTTAATGACCAAGCTCCATCTTGATTAACCATGCTTTGATAACTATAATACTCAACTTTATCGTAAAATTTCAAAAAAGATTCCTTATGTCGCGGGTCACACTGCCACTTTTGCTGCTCAACTTTAGAGTTTGTTGGTGAGAGGGGAAAGAAGAGAGGTACCAAACAGCGTTGCCGTTTTTGGTTATTTCTAACCAAAATTGGTTATTTTTTTTCTCAATGTGTACATGTGTAGATTTTTTCTGTTTTGGTTATTTTTTTTACTGAAAATATTTAGATTTTAAGACAATTAGTAATATATTGCAAGCAAAAGAATTGTGCAAAAATCAACAAAATGCCCATTTTGTTTGGTCTGCCAAAGACAAATTTTAAAACTCAAGCTGTGACATTTTAAGTAAAAGTGATCTCCATATTTATTGTAATATAATTACATGTTTTTGGTATTTAAGAGAGTAACTTTCTAGTTCCTTATTTTATTGCCAATGAAAAATTTTTTGTTTTTATTATATACTTTTTATTTTTGTTTAAGACATTAAAAATTAATAATTAAACTTGCAAAACTTAATGTAAAGTATTGGAATTTTAAATTTTACAAATTGTAGCATTAGCTTATGTTTCTTTGCATTACTTTTTGCAAAATATGACGCTTAGTTTTTTAAAAAAATTATTTTTTAGTATTAGGAGTTGTGTTGTAAAATACGTTGTTTTATGTTTTTTTTGTTACCTTAAAACACAAATTATAGTTAAAATTACAAAAAATAAATAAATAGTACATGCATTTAAATTTGGTTATTTTTTTTTAATTTGGTTATTTTTTTCATAAATGTTGGTTACAAAAAATTTTTTTTCGTGGCAACACTGGTACCAAATACTACTCTTCTCTCCCCTCTCACCACGGGACTTAGGGTTTATAGCAATACAAAAATCGTGAAAATTTTTATCTAATGTATCCCAGGCTCAGTGCTGCCAGTATTTTTTTAGAGCTTATCCCCAATTTTTGATTTGTCATCCCCAAAAATCCCCAAACTGATTTTTTTTTGATTCAAAATTTTTTTTATTTAAAAAATAATATAAAAATAATAATAAAAATTAATTTTTATCGATAGCTACATACATATATTAGTATTCAATCTAATTAGATTCGTATTTATAAATCTTGTAAAAAAATACATAATTTTTAATATATAGAAGTATAAAAAATTATTTACCAGAGTTTAGCATTTCAAAAACTTCAGAATCAAAATCTTCTGATTCATCAGCCTCAGAAATTTTGTTGTACATATTGCTTGTATTAAAAAGCTTTAGCATTTCAGCAGATGGATTAAATTTCTCAAAACAAATTTAATTATTTTTAAAGTATGTGTTTATTCTGAGAAGTGCTTCCAATAATTCATATTGCATTTTGTTACGTATTTTTGTTTTGGTAGTATTCATTATTGAAAAAACGCGTTCAACGCAAGCGTTACCCTTTAAAAATATACTCGTATATGTACATATATTTCAAACCTTTTGCCCAATCTTCGCGTTCCCAAGAAGCTTTATGATTTTTGTTAATAAAATTAGTATTTGCAGCCATTTTAAACCGTAAAAAATATATTTTTTTTTTATATATTTACATACTTCTTTTTTTATTAGAAACCCTACACTAGAAATAATAAGTCCCCTTTTACAGTTGAGAAATTGAAAGACAGACAGACGAAGTTTGTAGGCGATGTATTGAAGAGGAAGAGTGTGCGGTAGCCCTCTACTGTACTGGACATTTTAAGACATTTTTCGTTTACAGTTTCCACCCTTCGCATTTTTCATGTTGTTGCTTCACATCATTTTTCTCACTTTAACGCGCGTATTGCAAATATAATTAAATTTATTAACCAAATAGATTTATTGATAGCAAAAACTTTATAATTAACGGTTGTTTGAATATGTTTTTTAATTTCTTTTATTTTCAATGCGTTTTTATAATAAAAATTTCCACAACAATCAACAAAGAAGAAGAACGAAAAAATAAACAAAAAATTTCTGTCTGTCTATTAATTTCGTAACTCTAAAAGGTTTAGGCAAGTTCAAAGCGGAATGAAAAAAATGTCTGTCTTTCAATTTCTCAACTGTAAAAGGGGACTAACACACATTTTTAGACTTGTCAAATATCCCCAAAAATCCCTTAAAACTGTGTTGTCATCCTCAACAAATCCCCGGATCCCCAAGATGAAATTTTTATCCCAAATCACGACAAAAAATCCCCAATTTGGGGATAAATCCCCTAAACTGACAACGCTGCCCAGGCTGGATTAGCTCAGCAATTATATTTCAATTAAAAATCTATTATTTTTAATCAATCGTCAATTTCGTCTTATTAGGAAGAATTGTCTAGAGATTCAAAAAGCAACGACGTTATAAAGAATTGATATTGTAAAAATTATTATAGAAATACTTTCGCATATTTAGATATCGATAAACATGCCTTCTTCTTGAGAACTGATAGTTGTAAGGAAATCGCTCAAGAACAAATATGTAACCATAAGAATTACTGAAGATTCAAGAAACAACGATATTTTGAACGAATTGATATTGCAAAGATCGTTAGGATAGAAATACTTGAGCATATTAATACCAGAGACCTGCAACAAGTATGAACGAGCCGACTTATTCACTAATGCTTGGTTTTCACTATGTCAGTTTTGTTGTCAAATTGTCCAAATTGTTATGAAATTACCAACAATTTGGACAATTTGACAACAAAACTGACATAGTGAAAACCAAGCATAACGTTGAATTTTAAGAACAATACAAAAAAGTATGATTCAATTTTATGCTTATTCACTTTTTATGCACACACAGAAAATTCAGCAACGAGTATAAATCATTTCCAACACTTGTTTCGAACTGCAATGTTTGAAAACAAAAATTCTTGTTTATACACAGTTTGTTTTTTGCATGTCGGCTTTGTTGTGCATGATCTGATTGGAATTGAACTAAAAACACACGAGCCACTTATAAGTAAAAAGCGGCTGGCAGAAAAATATGAAAACATAAAAAATGTGCATTTACTACCTATTTAACATTATTTCGTCGAAAAGAAAACTTATTTGACAAAGCAATGATAAAATTTGTAATATGTACAGTTTGTCAAATATATCTTTGCACAGCAAAAAAAATTAAAGAAAAAATGTAAAATGAGCTGGTTCATTCATTTAACGACACAGTCGAACATTCATGTTCGCACAAAACAACAAATGAATAAAACACATGTTCGGCTAACAACACGTTGGCTTTGATGTAAAACGAGCTTCATACATTTAACGACACAGTCAGAATATTCATGTTCGCAAAAAACAACCAGTGAATAAAACTGAATGTTTGAAACGAACGGTTGCGTAAACGAGCGTTTTGTGCATTTGAACAAAAACGATTAAATCATAAAAATCAATGTGCATGATTAAGTATACCCGAAAGTTTAGTACTCGTTGCAGGTCTCTGATTAATACATCAAAAAATGTGTTCCTTTTGAGAACTGCATAATTGAAAGGGAATCACTCCATTATTAATATTCCTATCTTATAGCGATTGACATAAGTATAAAATTTATAATATAAATCTTGAACATGAACAATAAAATTATGTCCAGAAACTCTGTGGAAGTTTGATCAAAATGATTCGCTATTTCTACAATTAAAGATTAATGTAAAAGATTACTTTCAAAAACATTAGCATTGTAGGGATAATAATATTATAAATTTATATCAAGAAACTATCTGAAAGGTCGATCAAAAATTATTCGCCATTTGCACAATTTAATTAGGGTTTATTTGTTGTCTTTTTCCCAGAAAATAACGGCATTGTGAGGGGAATGATTGCGCCATCCTAATCAAATGTTTTATCCAGAACTGTTTATATTATTTTATTATTGTTATTATATTACATTTTATAATAACAGGGTGTTTTCATAATGTCCTCAATTTGTTTTCAACTAATTATATGTATGTATTTTTTATGCCACTACATTCATAATTATTTAGACCGGAAAATAATGGGACACCATGCTAAGTGCTTTAAATAATGTATCATGTTTAAACCCAGCAGTGGTACTCTTCATTTTTTTAATATTTTTATTTTACACTTTTAATTACAATCAAGCCAGCAAGAAACAAGCACGTGCTGTTGAAAGGAGAAATTTTTGAAATACATACATAAATTTATTTAGGTATCAAGGTAGGTACCTACATATATACTTAAGAATGAACATCATTATTAATATTAAGAAATTAAAACAATTGTAACATAATTTTATTCTTTGCTTACTTTCTCTCTGTCTCTCTATCTCTACACCGCAGGAGGTTTTCTTTGATTAAAACTCTAAAAATCAGTGGGTATTTTAATCATTGTTAAATATGTACATAGATAAATGTTGCGACAATTTTGCATAAAATAATAACTTTTTCCTTTATAAAACCAAAAAAATATATAATTTATTTAACCTATATTTTTTGCAGCTAATGATATATGTATTTATATTTTAAACCACCCACCACCACCCCCCCCCCCCCCACCACCACTAAAATAAAAACCATCCGAAAATCACAAAAAATTGCAGTTATAAATTAAACAACGCACTATTGCTACTACTACTACCCCATTTCGATTTTGTTTGGGAAATTTTCACCAGCAAGAAAAAAATCCCTTTAAAAAATAATGTTGCTGTTTGTTATTTACCGTTTTTGTTCTTTTTTTTTTAGATAACAAAAACAAACATATGAACCAACAAACACAAATCTACATTTACACTTTTAGTAAAAGGTAAACTTCTCTTGCTTACTTATCAGGAAGCTATAAAAGCAGGGATGCCAGATGAATTTCGGAAAAAATCGTCAAAAAATCGGAAAAATAAAAAGCCACTATTTCTAATAGTATTTTGAAATTTTTACTTAAATGAAAACATAAAAATTCAAGTTTATATAGTCTCTTGTACAATACATATCAAAATACATAATTTTTTTTTTAAATAAGAAATCACAATAAATATACAGCCCAATCATGAATAAAAATTCCGCGGGAGTTTTTTTCCCTTTTCTCATTTTTCCTATTTAAATTCAATGTTAAAAAAAAAAGGGAAAAAAACTCTCGCGGAATTTTTATTCATAATTGGGCTGATAATGTTAAACACAAATTGTGTAATATTTTTATAATATCTTAGTCCGCTTTCACACTTTTCAATTCTGACTCGTCAAGGCAAATATTTTTGGATGAGAAGAGAAAGGAGAACAAAAGGTGTACAAACTTGACGGTACTAATCAATTTTCTTATATTTGATTTGCATAAAAAAGTACGAAAATTGAATTAACGTGTGTAAATGAAATGGCAAGTTCAAAAGAGAATTGAACAAAATCTGGTCAGCTAAAACTAAGAGTGTGATACAAGACTTACAGTATTTTATAAATAAATATCTGAATTTAGCATATTTTATTAATTCAGATTAAATTACAATGTCAAAACAATTTAGTTTATTAAGTTTTAAATAACATTTTGAGTATAGAATCCAATTCATCCATCATATACAGCTGATTATTTTCAAAGATTTCTGTATTTTTGTTATTTAAATTTATTTGGCTGAATATTCTTTCGACGTTTTGTTAACATAGGAGAAGTTTTTGTAGAATTTCCACGTTGAAATTCAGAAATTGTTTCCTCTAAAAATTTTAGTTCATCGAATTCAGCATTTAAAATTGTTTTTTATGTTTACAGATAAATAAGTAATTTCTACTATTATTTGGAATTATTATACTTTAACTTAACAATTGTCAATAATTAAGAAGACACTACTCATGTCGTAATTATACAAGGTGATTGAAATCGGCAATAAATACAACACAATACAGAAACAACGGGCATTTTGTTTGTGTAAAATAATATACTAATGTCAAAAATACTTGAAGAAGTATTACTTTTGACAAAAGTAATATAGTTGTACAGTTACACCATGACACTACTATTACTTAGTTTTGCTTTTGAAATGTGTCATGTTCTTCTTAATATTTATGATATTAAATGAGAAAAATAGTTGCTGTCTCAAAAAAGAGAGAATTTGGTAACAAAAACATTAATAAAACAAACTAATGCAAGGTGAATTTAAATACTAGGTGATAGCGTAGAGCCAGCTGATTATTCATGGTGAATTTGAAAATGCCAAAAAGTTATATAAAAAAAAAACTTTTTGACAGTGACGAAAGTTTTTCATATAGAAAAATGCCTGTTGTTCTTGCCTTGTTGTAATTGTTGTAGCAATGCGGTCACCTGGTATTTAATTTCACCATGAACTAATGATAGAAAATTTTAATAATTCAAAAAATCGTCACTTTCAATGATAAATCGTCTAATCGTCACTTTGCTATTTTTGAAACAAAAAATCGTCAATATGACGATAAATCGTTAAATCTGGCAGCTATGTATAAAAGTATGAAGAGATAGCGGGAGTTTAGGAAAAACAAATTGAAGAATGTGTAAACATGTTGTTATCAGCGTTGCCGTTTTTGGTTATTTCTAATCAAAATTGGTTATTTTTTTCTCAATGTGTACATGTGTAGATTTTTTCTGTTTTGGTTATTTTTTTTTACTGAAAATATTTACTATGTGAATTTAAATTTTGGAATAAAATTTCAACATACAAAAATGGCCTAAACGAAAATTGTTTTAAAGAACTTGTAAATTTCGTACAAAATTTATTGACATTACCCCACAGTTCCGCTGCAGCTGAAAGAACATTTTCTCAGCTTAGTTTGATAAAAACAAAATTTAGGAATAATTTAGATTTTAAGACAATTAGTAATATATTGCAAGCAAAAGACTTGTGCAAAAATCAACAAAATGCCCATTTTGTTTGGTCTGCCAAAGACAAATTTTAAAACTCAAGCTGTGACATTTTAAGTAAAAGTGATCTCCATATTTATTGTAATATAATTACATGTTTTTTAGTATTTAAGAGAGTAACTTTCTAGTTCCCTATTTTATTGCCAATGAAAAATTTTTTGTTTTTATTATATACTTTTTATTTTTGTTTAAGACATTAAAAATTAATAATTAAACTTGCAAAACTTAATGTAAAGTATTGGAATTTTAAATTTTACAAATTGTAGCATTAGCTTATGTTTCTTTGCATTACTTTTTGTAAAATATGACGCTTAGTTTTTTAAAAAAATTATTTTTTAGTATTAGGAGTTGTGTTGTAAAATACGTTGTTTTATGTTTTTTTTTTGTTACCTTAAAGTACAAATTATAGTTAAAATTACAAAAAATAAATAAATAGTACATGCATTTAAATTTGGTTATTTTTTTTTTTAATTTGGTTATTTTTTTCATAAATGTTGGTTACAAAAAAATTTTTTTTGTGGCAACACTGGTTGTTATCAGCGTTGTCAACAAATTTCAAAACGCAATAGAATGGAGAAAAAAGCGCAACATTTACAAAAAAAAAAACGCACCAAGTTAAGAATTTCGTTTTTGTTTCAAAAATTTATTGAATTAATTTGAAATTTTTTAATATCATAAATTCTATAAAAAACTTTTTATCAACGATTATTAGTAAAAGTAATAATAGTAAAAGCGTTTTTTAATAAATGAGCTAATAAAGATAAAATAAGCATTTAACCACTCAAAATTTAACTCACAATATGATATTCGGAACTAAAGTACTAATTGGTAAAAAAAAAGCTAATTTCTAGTTGATTTTATGCAATAAAATTTGTTAGGATTCCACTGGTGCTCTAACCCTGGTTGTTCGTCTACAGTTCAGTAGACCAAACCATCAGGTTATACAAGAATTTTTATTTGCATGTTTAAAATGTTAATTTGATTTTCAAACAAATATTTTTAAGAATTTGATTTTATTTATCATACATTCGTATTTAAAATACATTTTTTCATCGTATAGATTTTATGAGTTATGAATTATTAAAAAACTGCAATTAAAAATTAGTAATAATAAAGATTTAATCACATTTTCGAAAAAATTAAAAAACGCACCGAAATACACAAAGATTTTTTTTCATACTGAAACAAAAAGTTGTGTTGAATTTGCTTTGGTGCCACCAACAATAAAAAAGCACACCAAAATTTAAAAGAAAAAGCGTACCGTGCACCAACTAAAGAATTTTTCGCACCAAAAATTTAAAAATCACCAAATATGGTGCGAAACGCACCAAGTTGACAACGCTGGTTGTTATGTTTATGTCAATTTTGTTTTAATTGTTTTTCGTTAAGGGTTGTTAAGGGAAATAATATTTTAGAGAATTTTGTAAATAGAAATGAACAAATAAAGCAAGAGAAAGCAGAAAAATTACTCGGTGTTTTAGATCATTTATATTTTTGTTATTATTTTCTATTTGAAGTAATTTTTGTGTAATTTTTTTTGTACCTATGAATGGCCTGATAAGAAAATGATAACAAAAATTTTTCTTTTTTCTATCATTAAACAAAATTTGGTCATGTTTTCTTATATCGTGTACCACAATGGGATGGCAAAATGGTGCTTATTATTTTAGTTGAACATTATGATTTATAAGCTTACTTTTTTGGAATTTTCTTTAAATGTTGAAAAGTAGATAATAAATAGGAATACAGTGGTAGAAATGAGGTTAGGACATTTTATTAATATTGCAGTTTTGAAAAGCACTTTTCATTTCATTATATTTATTAAAAGTAATTTTTGTCAATTATTATTTTTATTTGAACTGTTAATTTTAAATCTTTGATATTTCTTTATTTAGACTCGAGTTCATTAAATTTAATTTTCATTAAATTATTTTTACTAAAGGTAGGAATTGTTACATTTTTGTCCATTGGTGTAACCTATGGTGTGATCAGTATGTTTTATTATTTATTGTATACTTTAGATACACTTTTTTATATTTTCGCAAATATTTCAATTTTCTCAAGGAAGATTGTCTTCAAAGCATTAGGTCTTATAAATATGTTAACCATGCTCCAAGACGTAGAAAACCAACCTACAAAAATGACTTATTGATTTACAAAGCCTTAGTAGCAGTCCCATTTAAGAGCTACAACGCTATTTAAAGAGATCTTTCAGCAAAATTCGGTAGTGACGACTCCTCTAAAACTATAAAAAGACTTGATGAAATAAACATGCGTGATTGCATTGTTCATTTAGAAAAACCAAAAATTTTGTGAAAAAATATCTAAACATACAGCACAACCCAAAGTATACTTCTAAGACCATAAAGTGCGGTGGTGGGAATATGACGGTGTGGGCAGCGTTTTCTGGACATGGTTCTGGTCCTTGAAATCGATGAACGAATAAATCAGTATGCTTATCAAAGTATACTTTTAAACAAAATGATTGCACTGTGAGCAGTTGTTTCGAGCAGAATAATACATAATAATGCACAATATTCGGATGATAATCCAATTGAGAATCTATGGAAGGATGTGGAGCAAAATATAACGGCAGTAAAATCCAAGAATTTGGCCAATTTGTAGAATGAAATTCAAACGCTGTATGGCTCTTATGGAGACTATAAGAAATGTAACTGTTATTAAAAACGAAGAATATCATACTAAATATTAATAATTAAATTGAATTTTTTGTTTTGTTTTTCTTATCAGAATTTTTATTCAGTGCTAAATTACTGCAAATTAATAAGACAAAAAGTGGGCTTTGGCTGACATGTAACACGTTTGTAAAATAAAAAGTGTGTCCACCACTGTAAATGTATTTAAATTTATAAATATTGTACATTATTGTTATAAGAAAGTTGGCCCATAATGTTTTCTTCCCGACAAGCCATATTAATGTGAACTCAGCGAACAATTTATCTAAATATTTAGAAATTGCAAAACAATACTAAACTAAACATCAAGTTTTTATTGCCATTGTTATAAAACTACTATATAATAAACATTAAGAAATACTTACATATAATGCTTAGACATATTGCAGCTTTTTATTATCTCTAGCCTCCGCTATAAAAAATGCAGCGTTATTTCTTTTTAAATTAAGAAGCCTTGGTCTAGTTTTATATACAAAATTTAACGTTTAACCAATTTTAAATGTCACGTTTTTCTCTAACAATTTGTCAATAAATGAAAACGAAAACAAGCAATAATTGTTAATTGTTGTTGAATTAAAAACAAAAATCAAATTAAGCAACAGATGTTAAAGAAAAGGTCAAAGTATCGAAAAATTAAAGTTAATAGTTAATTGTTAATGTTGTGGGAGCTGTAGTTTGAGTTAGATTTTTAATTAAAATTTCAAATTAAATGCTAGTTAAAATGTATTAAGCAATAAGCAATAAATGCTATTTCAATAATAAAAATGTATAGTAATATTCTTATCTTAACCTTATCTTTTAATAGTTCCTATAGTCAATATTTTTTACGATAAGACAAGGACGTTTTACTTGCTTTATATATTTTTTAATAAATTGAAAATGCTATATAGGTACTTTTTGTTTTATTTTACTATTTAAAACATTCAACAGTCATTTAAAATTCTGAAAACATTTTACCTGTTTTCAAAATTTTGTTATCTTTTTCAACTACTTTTAATGACTTGTTTTACATTAGCCCTCTAAGTACGCAAGTGCCAAATGTCTTCTAAGAAGTTTCAATTTATTTGTGAATTTCGAACAGGTAGCAAAGCAGTTAATATATACACTTATATAAATTAAATTTATTGTTCAACTCTCAATGTTTGTACAGACAATTGATTACAACCATAGATAAATTGTTGGTAGAAGACATAAAAAGGACTTAGAGAAACACCTGACTCAGGTACCACATGTCGAGCTAAATTCGGGTGATATACTCGTATGTTACTGTTAGGGAAAATTATATTTATATAAAAAAAAAAATTAAACTAAATAAGTTTTCTAATAGGTATAATTCTGTATAGGCTCCATGTTTAAAAGTACTTTAAATAGCAGACAAAATTTCCAATTTATACAAGCAACTTCGATCGCAACTATTAATTAATACAATGATTCTACATACATACATATGTATGTAGTTTGGAACAAGTTTCATCTAATAAGCTGTCATTGGATGATGAATATAGAACTTGTACGGTGAAAGGTCAAACTCCACATATAAAAATATAAACCATACATTTTGTCAATTGGAAAATAACCAGGACATTAATATCTCCTTTCGTCATTCCGAATTGGTTTTAAAGCCAACGGATGTATATATGTCAAGTATGTATGTGGCAGCTCAGTTGTTTTCTTGTAACATGTTGCTGTGTTAATAATGTTCAGTTTGGTATATAATTCAACCATGGTCCGTTGGTATCATTGGACCGTACTATTTCGCTACCGTGTGATGATTACAATTTGTTTACACAAAATGGAAGAGCTGTACTTGGCAATCTATAGGGATAAGCCCGCAACGGTTGACGCACTGGAAACTAAAGAATTTATTCGTGAGATACTGGCCGATATATTGAAGAGAGTATGCCAAAATTGGACCCAGTACCGTAGCCGTGGTCAATATTTATATGAAATCATCTTTAAACATTGAATTATGTACATATTTATATAAATAGTACTATCGACTCAAAGATTTCATACATTTCTCTAAATTTTACGTGTTTGTTTTATTAAATCCGAAAGCTCTTAAAATTGTATGTGAATGCAATAAATTTATTATTTGTGTGGCATCGTATTGTTGAAAACACATGTCAGGGACATCCGTATCCATCAATAATAGGGCAAAATTTTGTTATTATCTCTCAAAAGCGTGATCCATTCAACGTAACCACATTTCAGTCGAATTTTTCAAAACAATCACACACAGATGCTAGAGCCTATCTTACAATGAATGATACGTTCAGCATGAGAAGGCTTCTAAACAATTCCTACTGGATTTACTAAAGCTTTTGCTAACTAAAGCTAGTTAATAATACATAGTTATTAAATAAATAAATTTTAAAAAAATTTACACGAGTTTGAAGCATTTTGCAGAGCAATTTTGAATAAAATGTCAATCATGTAAATCTAGCTTAACTTCTTATTAAAGACTTTTGCGAAATATAGCTTTTAAAGATCGTAAATTGCTAACTAATTTTTATAGAGAAATAGAATTCATTGTAACAATTGTGAAAGCTTCTACTACTGACACGTCTACAGATAAAATGTCAAAATTTCATATTATTCCAAGTTGAAAAACAAAATTCTTGTAAAAAAAATGTAAATTATTTGTTTACTGCCTAATCAATTTTAATTTAGTAGAAAGAGATAGGATACATATGACACTGACTGATATGTAATTTGAAACATTTCATTATATTGATTATTTTTTATATATTTAACTGAAAATACTCAACAAAAGTATTCACTTGATATAGAGATCTAATCATTCTCAAAAATAAAAAATACAGGTAGGATTAACTAAAAATCATGAATTCATTTTCACAATACATCAGGAAACTAGTAATCAGCATATAATCTAACTGAATGGGTATCTATGTATCTGCTTTTAATGTTTAATATTATATCTGTCTGTAAAATAACTGCTTAGTTTTGTAAATAAAACTAAAACACATATGTATGTATACATTCATACATACCTTTCATACATTCATACATAATGATGTCTGTTTTAAAAATTATTAATAAATTGTTTGTTACACAAACCCGATGAACTTTTTACCCTTATTATTTTAACTTTCCCCAAATAAACTTAATTTAATAACTTACCTTGACTTGCTTGGGCCAAATCAAACGAGGAGACAACGAACAAAAGCAGGAAAATCAGAATTTTCCAAGGAAACATTGTTAAAAAAGCCGGCTTCAGCAGAAAACAAATTGTTGATGTAGCTGATGATGTATTGGAATGTCGGGACATTCGGTGGGTGTTAGATGGCATAGTATTATTTATAAAATCCATGTTCAGGTGTAGGAAAACATATAAGAAATAGCGAGTTTTAAGAGTAAGTAAAAATCTACACAAAAACTTCCGTTCAGTTTAGGAAATCATGTTGAATTTTTGTATAAATTTCTTTACAATATTTTACACACTTTTTTGCACTTGAAAAACATCAAATAAAAGGAATTCTATAAAATTTTCTTAATATTGCTTTGATTTTTTTCTTTTTGTTGCTTCAATACTTCCTAATAGTTGACAGTTGAAATCCCGTTACTTAAGGGGTAGTAAACGATGTTTGTGTAAAAAAGCAACAAAATAAACGTGTAAACAACAGGAAGTGCAAAAAACTCTCTTTTACACACACTCCCTCTTTTGCACAATCAAAAAAATACACATACACACACTTAAATATTATTGTGAATATTTTTTGAAATATGTTAATAACTTTTTTAAGAAAACAATTATTACTGTTGATGTTCAATTATTTTCCTTTATCTGTTATATTATTGTAGTTGCTGTTACACAAATCTGTTTAATTTTTTATTATTGTTGATTTCTTCTTTCTTTTCATTCATTTAATTTTTGTTTATTTTGCCAATTTTTGTTTTTCTCATATTTCTTGTATTCTTTCATGTCTGCATGCCTTTTATGCTGCTTATTTTGTTGTTGCTTTTCTGCTTTCTCTATCACACACTTTGTACTAGAAGACCCTTTTTAGCTCTTCTGTTTCCATAAATTTTTTCACTTTTTTTGCAAGCAGACAGACTATTTGATTTTCTTTACAAATATTTATTAAAAATCTTAAAATTTTCTTTGTTTTATTCACTTGTACATTTTGTTTATTTCCTATTGTTAAATTTGTAAGAAAACACTTTGCTATTGTGTTAATAAAAAAACAATTCTTAAAATTAACCGAACGTAATTTCATCCGTTTCGTTCTCAATGACAACCGTACTCCATGTTCTTTGCTTGCAGACTGAACTTTATCTGTGCGCTGTTTTTATCTGCCGCTGTTGCAAGCAACGTTGTCAACTTTGAAATTTCAAAACGCACCAACATGGAGAAAAAAACGCGCCATTTGAAAAATATTTAGATTTTCTTTTTTATTTAATAAAAGTACATATATTGAAATAATTTCACATAAAAAATATAATAATATTATAACAGTCTTCAACAGTTCAGTGTTTTTATAAAAAAAACTTAACAAAAATAATAATAAAAAATAAACTAATCAAATTTGTTTTTTGTACCAGATGTAATTAATTTCTTCTTTTTTTAACTTTTGAAAAAGAGATCAAGGTTAAATAAAGCCTAGTACTCTTTCAAATTTGGGAAAAATTTTGAGCAACATTAATTATTTCATACGGAAAATTTTACATGTAGCTAATGTACTTTTGTAAACAAAACACATACATACATATGTTTTGCTTTTTTATGAATTTAAATCGAAAATAAATAAAAGTTAAAAAATATTTAAAAATCTGTGTTGAATCAAAATCGTTAAATAAAAATTAATAAACGAATATTACTGGCCGCTTGTGCAGCAGCACAACAAGTAATAGATATTATTGTGGCGACAGAAGAGCTTTTGGATGACAGTCAACTGTTACTGAAAATTCAACTTGAAACAATTTCCATTTTAATTATTTCGCTGTAAAAAAAAATAATGTTGCCAGATACATTTCATATGTTTTCACAAAATGAATAGACTGCTATTTCTGCAACATCTTTTCATGAAAATTTCATGTGATTTTTTAACATGTATTTTGACAGCATTCCACTTGAAATCTTGAACAGAGTATGTAGTAGGCTTAATAGTAAAAATACTCATATATGCTATTCGGAATTGACAACACTGGTAACAAGCATAATATTACTTGAATCCAAGGTGAATTTAAATACTAGGTGATAGCGTAGCGCCAGCTGATTATTCATGGTGAATTTGAAAATGTCAAAAAGTTATATAAAAAAAAACTTTTTGACAGTGACGAAAGTTTTTCATATAGAAAAATGCCTGTTGTTCTTGCCTTGTTGTAATTGTTGTAGCAATGCTGTCATCTGGTATTTAATTTCACCATGCTTGGATCACCTCGTTTGATTTTTTGGCTACAGGTTGATTCATTTTTTTTTTGCATCCTAAAGTTATGCTGTAGAAACTTTCTTTAAAAAAGCACATTGCCTACTTTTAAGATGATAAATTTTCAATGACCTTGAAAATTTTGGAATAACGGTATTTGTGGTGAATTTCTAAAAACTCACCACGATTTTTTATACTCACCACGATTTTTTACTCACCACGATATTTCCACCACATTTTTAAATTCACTCACTACACGAGCAAAAAAAAATTTCCGCTAGAATCCTTTTTAACCTATACACACACACACACCTTGTTTTCTTGTTTTTTTTTTCTTTCTTCTTTTTCTCTCTCTCCTTCTTCCTCCTCATGCACACACTCTCATAATTTCTTCTTTCGTTGGTCGTCGTCGTTTTTGTGTGTGTTTGTTGAAATTCTTATTAGAAAACCGGGTTTGTTGTATATACATATATATAGCGAACTTAAGAAAAAAAGAATATGGAAATTTATTTATTATTTTGAAATTCAAAAACTCACCAAAAAAAGCACCACAAAAAATGGTTCGAAAAACGCGCACCAAGTTGACAACGCTGGTTGCAAGTTACAAAGTAGTGCTGCCCAAGGTGAATTTAAATACAAGGTAACAGCGTAGCGCCAGCTGAAAACTTTTTGACAGTGACGAAGGTTTTTACATATAGAAAAATGCCTGTTGTTCTTGCCTTGTTGTAATTGTTGTCACCTAGTATTTAATTTCACCATGGTGCTGCCTATCTTTAAACGAAAAAAAAACACGTTTGGGATTAAAAAAAAATAATTTAAACAATATTCATTCAATATAAATTATATCTTAAATAGAATAGATATAGAGAAAATATATCAAACAAAATAATATTGTGGGGTTTATATAGTATATATATATATATATATATTTTACAGTTAATTTTAAAGTTTCTATATTGT
This sequence comes from Bellardia pandia, assembly GCA_916048285.2. NCBI lineage: Eukaryota > Metazoa > Arthropoda > Insecta > Diptera > Calliphoridae > Bellardia > Bellardia pandia. Next base: position 30,081,290 of record OU696533.1, on the reverse strand, counting down.
TTACAATGATATTATCTGATTTTAATTTATCTGACAGTATACAAAATTACATTTTGAAATCAAAATTCCCTTTTTAATTTGTTTGTGCAGTTTAAAATATATGGCAGCACCTTTGTATACTTCTTCAAATTAATACAGTTCCCTCAGATAAGGCAGTTTAAAACAAAAGCATTCATTATTACATAGTGATAAGACCGTTCATGGTGAGTTGCCGTAATCTGAGTTGAATTATTTTATTAACTGTTATTCTGCTATTGCCAACTGAACAAGTATATCCTCGATAGTATAGTGGTCAGTATCCCCGCCTGTCACGCGGGAGACCGGGGTTCAATTCCCCGTCGGGGAGAAATTTGTTTTTTATTTATTCTTATTTTAAATTCTTTGGCAATAAAATGAACATTTATGGATTTTTCTAAATTTGGCACTGGAGCTCTCCAAACATTCAAGAAGGCAAATGACGGTGACTTTTGTCCATTTCTGAAAACTTGTTTTTATACATCAGTATACTGGGTGTAGGGTATTATATGGTTCGGCTTGACCGCCTATACTTTCTTACTTGTTTTTAAATCAAATCCGAATGCTTCTTAACAAATCACGCTTTAGTACAATCTTAAAAATCAGATCACATACGAAGAAAAGGTATAGTTTTACGTTTATCACAAACCCGAGGAGTCCCTTCAAGGACCTCTAATTCAAAACTTAAACTCAACAAGACTTTTTCTTTAGGCATGTGAAATTGTAGGGCTTGTGAAAGCCTTATTCAAGTAACACATGGACATAGGGAGAATGCTAAATCGACTCCGATCTATACGGATCCATAAATACTTTATGAATTATTACAGACATTATAAAAGCAACGACAAACTTATTTAAAAATACTGTGAAAAGTTATAAAAGTATCCAATAAATCAAATTCGTAAAAAGGTAGTAAGGAATCTGTTTATGATTATTATATTTATATGTTTTTATTAAACATTAATCAATTACATATTAAATTTAATATAAATATATGTATAAATCTAAAGCATCCTAAATAATACTGGAAAATAGTAATATAAAATTAAATAAATATTGATACGTACATATATAAAAACAAGCTCTGATTGAATGTTTCTTAATACAATACATATGTATATGTAGTATGTACATACATACATATCGTTGGTCTCATGTAGAATGGCCCTAACTCGCTATTTTTTCGAAATTTGTTTTTTTTTGCGATTCCAATGCATTTAACAAATACACCTCCTCACAAAAATTTATTGCAATAGTGTAAAAAATAACGCTTTTAAAAGCAGTTGTACAAGAAAAGTTACATGTTGAATATTACAGTTTCTATTATGTTTTTACCTTCTCCTGTAAAGTTTCAAATATGCGAGTTAGGGACTTTCTACATGAGACCATCGATATGTACTATAAATGAAATTGAAGTTTTTTAATAAAATTATAAACAATTTATGATTATGAAATAGACAAACACATTATCAAACCTTAAATGAAAACAAAAGTAATAAAAAATGTATTTGATATGCTTTCATTTCAATTAAGATCATTCATGTTGATCACGCTCCCTATCTTCCCCATTAGCCCGACGCTTGGGATCGCCATGACTCATGACGCCATCCGTATTTTTACGTTTACGACACTCCCTAACAGTATGGCCACGATAATTACAATTTGTGCATCGTTTTGGCGCCCTTACATAACCCGGCTGATTATTCACAACTTCCTTACAATTTTGCTCGATAATGCGACCCTTCTCCAATAACTCCCTAAATGACTTAATATCATGACGAGCAATATATTTGCGATATTTAAGATTAAGTAAACTATAGATAAAATCAATTTCGGTTTCCTCATCATGTCTGTCATCCGGCAACTGGGCCAACAAAGCTCTCATCTGGCACACAAACGTATCGATGGCTGTACGATCGTTTTGTTTCTTTTCAAATATCTCCCCATATACCTGATAGGCCGGTTTGGTGGGCGAGAAATGATCACGTATCAGAGACAAAACATCATTCCAGCATTTGATTTCTTTGCGTACACCCTGCCACCAGGTTGAGGCCATGCCATGAAACAACAGTGAAATACTTTTTAAGGCATCTTCATCGGTGATAGCTTCAACTTCTTTGTAAGTAACAATTGAGGTAATAAATTCCTCGACTATTTCGTGATCACGTTCACCCCCAAACCGGGAACAACAATTACTGAAATTGCCTTTGGACTTCATGATGTTTGTTGTAGAGTTGCTGGCATCAGATCCACTATTAGCTGTAGCTCGGACCGACTCTATGAGTTGTTGCAATTGTTCGCTAGTCATTTGTATCATTTGAGCCATTTTTTGTGAATGAATTTGTTATAACTAATTGAGAATTTTTCCTCTTGCGAGTACTATTGTAAAAACTTTTTATAAAAATTTCCTTATTCGAAGATTTACTTCTAGTTAAATATAAGAGAATTTGAATTTGTTATAATTTATTTGTTTCTGTTGAAGTTCTATTCGAAGCTCTTTGCTTTATCATTTAAACAATAATAAAACCCAAGCCGGTGTATTAGGTCTTTATATACCCAAGTGCCGGCAATTTTTTTGTTTGTGTACATTTTTATTATTGTTATTTTAAAAAGAGAATCATGTGCATAAGTCATTGCCAAAAACAAAATTGGTTTCACTGTAATTCCCCTTAGTATTAATATGTATCAACAAACATAAATGCATAAATTATCATCAGTATTATAGTTAGTATTTAAACATTATAAATATATGTATATACATACACATGTATATATTTTAAAAGATTTTGTTATTATTATAAAAAAAAAGCAGTGATGGAACATGGGTTTCTGGATTTTGTACCAGCTATAAATAAAATGTATATTTTAGACTCCACGGTACCATTTTTAATATTTGCTAAAAAAAAATAATAAAGCTTAAGCACAAACTTACTTTATCGAAAATTCGTTACACTCAAGATTATTATGAATATCAGACAAACTCTGTAAATTATAGTAATAATCGGTAATTACATTAATTATAAATGGCCAAATTAGATAAAATTTAAAAACATTTACAATAAATTATGTTTGTCGTAAAATTGTCTTTCAAACAATATATAAAATACTAATAAAATTTGCAATAAGACTGAATAAAAAACACGGAATAAGGATATTGTAGTCCTATAACCAGTGTAGTTTTTGTATTTCTTATAACGTCCAGGGTATTAGACATTCGGCACAGCCGAATATTGCACTCTAACTTATTATTTCTAAAATTACTAGATTTATTATTTCACTAATTACATATTTATCTTTAGTTTTTGGATTCAGCCTCAAAATCATTTAATGTGAATTAATATGTCAGATGTTCGATAATTCAACTAACAATTTCTTGTCGTAATAACAATCTTGCAAAATGTTTATAAAAGTTAGTAAAATCTCTTTGGCAACCAAATGATATATTTACCAAAATGATATATTTATATATTTCATCTGAAATACCAAATTTTGATACAACAGTATTTTGATATTGTACCAAATGACTCATGGTAGTATCACGGTACCAACTGCGTCTAAAATGTATTACAAAAAGTACAATTGTACCATGTTTGCCAACATACGTTTAAACTTTAAAGAGTAGTGTTCAATTTGTAGCAAAAATTTGTCTCTCCTATAAAGCAGATTTGATTCCCTGATGGCAAACATGGTACAATTCAAGGTGAATTTATACTAGGTGACAGCATAGCGCCAGCTGATTATTCATGGTGAAATTGAAAATGTCAAAAAGTTTTTTACAAATAGTCAAAGTTTATTGTTTGTATTGTTGTATTGTTTGTTTTCTTTATATTATGCCAGATGTTTTTGACAGTAACGAAAGTTTTTACACAAACAAAAATGCCTGTTGTTCTTGCCTTGTTGTAATTGTTGTAGCAATGCTGTCACCTAGTATTTAATTTCACCATGGTACAATTGTACTTTTTTTTAATACATTTTAAACAAAGTTGGTACCGTGACACTACCACGAGTCATATGGTACAATTATGCAAATACTGTTGCATAAAAATTTGGTATTTCAGATGAAACAGATAAATATCAGCCATGTCACAGAATTTAATTCCGTTCGGAAGTGGAATTATTTCCGTATTTTGCTTCTAAAGAAGAAGTAAATCGAACAATTGGTTTCATTCCGAACAAATTTTTCGTTTTGCTTTTTCTATATTAAATTTCATGAACATTTTGGAACTGATATCAATTTGATCTTTAAATATGCATCTATAAGATATTACAATAAATTTTTGGTTGAATTATTGAACAATATGAGTCTTTGACATATTCATTTACATTAAATGATTTTGAGGCTGAATTGAAAAACTAAAGTAGTAGGATTTCAAAATCGTTAGAAGTTAACTCTTCTATTTCTTTTATTCTTACAATAATAATTCTAGTTATTTGGGAAATATATATATATTCCAAAGTTAACTTTTCGCAAATGACTCGAAACTTCAAAAATAAGAATATTTTTAGATAATCGCGACAATTAACGCAATAATGTTGATATAAGATATATCGAATTTTCGATAAAGTAAATGTGTGGTAAAGATTTATGATTATTTAACAAATATTAAAAATGGTACCATGGAGGTCTAAAAAGTACATTTTATTTATATAGTTGCTACGAAAAACAAAAACCCATTTACTATCACTGATTTGATTAGTTTCTTTGCTCATTTATTAAGAGAACATAATTCAATGCACTCTACATTAAATATACTATAGAATAATATTACACAACGTTTATTGTTTTTTATTTTGTTTATTAAATTATGATAAATTCTGGTCGGATAAGGGTATTAGTCCTGTTTCACACTCGTCAGTTTTAGTTGACCAGTTTTTGTTCAATTCTCTTTTAAACTTGTCATTTCATTCAGACACGTCAATTCAATTTTCCTACTTTTTCATGCAAATCAACATGCATGAATGGAAAAAATCAAAGGAATTGAGAAAATTGACTAGTACCGTCAAGTTTGTATTCTTTTATGCTCTTTTCCCTTCTCTCCCAAAAATACTTCAATTCGGAAGAGTCGGAATTGTAGAGAGTGAAAGCGGATTTACTTATTATTAAACTGCGACACATAAAATTAAATCAAATAACCTTAATATAGCCCCACAAAAAATAGTCCAAAGGCGTAAAATCGCACAATCTTGGCGGCCAATTGACCGCGCCCAAACGTAAAATAAACGGTTCACCCAACTCTCCCCTCAATTGAGCCATTGTTTTGCGTGCTGTGTGGCATTTGACCGTCTTGTTAAAACCACATGCCAGTTAACTTACTTAACTTACTGCTATTTTGAGTTTGAATCAGCTTCTTCACCCCTTTGACTTTCAGGTACAAATAGTTTTTTTTTGCTCATATCGGCGACAATTCTGAATCGATATTGCTAATTTGCAATAATGACGCTAATGAAGTATTGAAATAACTGGCTGTCAATTCGTACAGTTAACGGTAATAGCGTTGAATCGGTGAAATATGTCGGTAAAGATTTTATTGTTGTTACAGCTACGGCATTTATATCTGTCTTAAATTACTAGTAAAATTCAGAAAATGTTAAAATTAGAATAGATTTAAAGCTCTGCAAGTTTCAGTAAACTTAATTATGGAATTACAATTTTTGTATTTTCATAATCTAATATTATTTATATAACGGTAACGATAGTCCACATGAATGTATATTAAACGTTAACGTTATCTTTATATATTTGCGATTAACCAACAAACAGACGAATGGTCATCCTAAAATCTTCTGCTTCCCTTCATTTTAGGAAGTGGAGTGGTTATGCAAGTCGGTTTAAACATTGTATGTATTGTATTTTGAATAGGTATATGAATGTAGTTATGAACTGACTATAAATTAGTTTTACTCTTGTAAACTCTTTCATATCTCTACAATGTATGTACATATTTCTTTGTTTGTTATTTAGTTGCACATTATTGTGAAATTACTACGACGATTTGTAACAAAAATAAATTGTATCTATAGCAATCAATATAAAGAAAAATGTTTAAACAAACTTAGATACATATGTATGCGTGCCAATATAATCACGTTCATTTAATTCATGATTTTACAAATAATTGAGTAATTTGGCTGACAGTTCAATAGACCCTGCAACAATTATCGAAAAATCGTTCGCACGAGAATTGCGTATAAACTTGAATCTAGAGACCACACATTGTACACATTTCTTATAAAATTTTAAAAGAATTTTACAGTTTCAGGAAAGAAATCAAGAACTCGAATTATTTTGATAACGTTACTTTAAAGTTAAGGTATTTTAGATTTTTCCGTTAACGACAATTTAACGGTAACGGTAATTGCAATTATTTCGCTAGCGGATTTTAAAGATAACGGCAATCAATCGGAGGGAGTAGTTTAGCTTGTAAAGGTAGTCAACTATTTATTTCTTTAAAGTTAAAATATGCAGATTCGTGGCGATGTTCAAAATTTGTTCTTGATTGAATGATTTCTTTAAATTTATAGATTTTTTTCGATTATTGCAGCATACTACATACATATGTATGTACATATATATATGAGAAAATATAAAAATCTAGAAATCGAATAAACCTCTAAGAAATTGCAAACATTTAAATCACTTAAATGTAAAAGTTAACCAATTTTAAGACCCCTTATCACTGCCCCAGGTTTTTCAAAACTTAAACTCGATTAATCCTTGGCTGCTCGCGATTGGCCTAGTCGTTTTGAAATGTCAGAGTTATTTCCCAAAAAGTTCGATTCTACCCAAAGTGCATTGACAGCAATTACAGACAGACAAATAAATGTTTAGTTCATAACACAGAAAAATTGTTTTAATAACACAGAATAATGTCAACTAAATATTAATTAAAATTTTAAGTTCTTAAAACAAATTATAAAGCGGCGCGGCGCCACTGTGCATATTGAGAAACCTGCTGTCAGGATTTTCAATATTATTCAAACTGTTCAAACTTTTTTTTAAAGATTATAAACCACGAAAAAGAAAAAAAACAGTTGCCAAATCTTCTCTTCTTAATAAATTATTTAATTGTAATTAAAAACGATATTTTTCAACAAAGTTATCAACATGACAATGATGCAGTCATAACAACAACAATTATCATTGTAAACCTACCCCCCCCCCCCATAAAAATAAATAGGAAAACAACTTTGTGCCACAAAATACTTCGCCAACAATCTGTAAGTGAGTGAGTAACAAGTGTTGTAACAGAATTTATTTCATATACATAGGTATAAAGTTTTTCTTTCAACTTGTGGTATCCAAAAATCGTTAATTGAAATCAACATTTACAAAAAGAAAAAACAAGAAATAATAAACCCAGCAATATGCTCATAATAAAATAACGCAAAACGTTTAAACGACTGTTTACAGCTGTCAAAATATTTACCAAATTGTGTGAGTTTGAATGTTACCAAATATGTTACAAAAAGGCAAAAATGTAGCTTAATTAAGGCCTTAAATAAGATTTTCTGGTTGTGTATACTATTTATTTAATTAAATAATTTGCAAATGATGACGATGTTAAAGTTTTAAAAAATACAAAAGTTGCTTAAAAAATTTACAGAAAATATTTATGTTTGCAGCACTTGAAGAGTTAAACAAAAAGTGCTAAGATTATTTGATGTTGGTACTAAATTAATATTAAAATTGTTTTCCAGGGATTTGTTGAACACTTAAACTATTTATTTCATTATATTTACATTGAAATATAAAACAATGTTCGAACGATCATTGCGATGATTACCATGCGAAATAAAATTAATCAGTGCACAAACACAATTCCTGAAGACTTTTTATATTTGTAGAAACTCTAGAAGTTGGCCTTATTTTAAGACTTTCTTCATTAAAATTTAAAAAAAAGAATTCAAATATATTTAAAATCAATTTTATCATCTAAACGGCAGCATTTTACTGAGTTTAGTTTTCGTATAAAAAAAATCAAAATTTGTTTCTATTTCCAGCATGACCTTTAAACTCAAACAGAAAGAAATCTAATAAATCTTAAATATTTAAATGATTCATGACCATTTTTTGTTTAAATACAAAATGACATGTTAAAATACATTAAACAACACTAATCGTTATGAAATAAAAAAAATTTATGAATGAATTGATAAAAAAGGCATTCATAAAAATGTAATAAATTAAATATGTGTAAATGTTGTTAATCCTCAGGTACACCATAAGAAATACTTTATGATTTCAAGTTAAATTTTAATAATATTTCCATATTTTCTGGGCGAAAGGATTTTCTCCTATATGGTATACAGAACACAGGCTTCGGATAGTAGAGATTTTCGTATTGCCGGTCTATGGGCGGAAGGATGGATTTTCTCCTCTATGGCAACCAGAACACTGGCTTCGCATAGTAAAGATTTCTTGTATTTTTTATGGTGCAATGTCATAATCTTTCTTTAAATCTCCGTATATATGTAATATTATATCTTAAACTAAAGCCTAATTACTCATATAGATCTTTTCCCGGATTTTTTAGATTTTTTGAATAATACCGGATCAAAAAATTATTTTTTCGCAATTGACGTATAGATGGTCCATATAAGTAGGTCATGTTGGAAAGGTCTTTAAAATATCCATCATTTGATATAAATATCCTTTAAGAGAGAAATGTCGTTTTCAAGATACATATACATAACTAAACGTATTACAAACTTTAAAGCCCCGCGCACTCGAAAATAGGCGTGGCTGACAAATGTTTTTTTATTTTACTCCCAATTTTAAACTCCGCTTGTGATAAAATTTTGAAAGTGATTTAAAAAATGTCACTAAAACTGACTTAAGTCCTATACAGTAATACGTTCGGCATACAAAAAGCCTGCCAACAGTTTCTCTTGCATTTTCAGAAGCTTAAATGCAGCCTTGAAATAATTTTTTTCTTCGCTTGAAAAATTTATTACCAATAAAACCAGCAGGTTGTTTTGGAGTGTAGCGAATCTACAAATAAGTGAATGTTATGGTATATAAAGGGTGTCCCAACTAGAACGCAATTTTTAAATTTGGCGCCATTCGAAGTGTCATTGTTTGACATTTGAACAATTATTATTGTTTGCTAGTAGAAGGTATGAGGTTAGTAAAAATGGAGCGCTAAACGAATGAACAACGCATTCTCATTGTGAAATTGTTTTACCAAAATGGTGAAAGTTTTGCGGCCACAGTTCGCAAATTGCGATCAATTTGGGGTCACAATAATGCTCCAAAAGAGTCGACTGTAAAGAGATTAATGAATAAATTTGCCGAAGCTGGGTCTATTAGTGATGTAAAGACAACAACGCGCCTTCGACCAGGTCTATCGACCGAAAATGTCGCAGCTGTACGTGATGATGTCGCTCAAACTCCATCCAGCTCAATTCGACACCGAGCTCAGCAAATTGGTGTCTCCAAATCCACTATGCAGCGAATTTTGACGAAAGATTTGCATCTTTATGCATACAAAGTTCAATTGACTCAGGAACTGAAGCCAGCTGACCAAGGTCAGCGAAGGGAGTTCGTTAATTGGGTATTGGAGAGACACCATGAAAATGCTGATTTTGACGATAAAATCATCTTCAGTGACGAGGCCCATTTCCATCTTGATGGCTTCGTCAATAGGCAGAATTGTCGCATTTGGTGTGAGGAAAATCCTCGAGTGATTCACGAGAAGCAAATGCATCCTCAACGTATCACTGTGTGGTGTGGTTTTTGGGCTGGAGGAATCATTGGACCTTTTTTTTATGAAAATGAGGCAGGTCAAGCGCAAACAGTCAATGGTGTTCGGTATCGTGAAATGATAACCAGTTTTTTCTTGCCTAGAATTGAAGAAATGAATGTGGAGGGCCTGTGGTTTCACCAAGACGGCGCCACATGTCATACAGCCAGAGAAACAATTCAATTGCTGTCATTTCCCGGTCGTGTTATTTCGCGTTTTGAAGACCAGAATTGGCCGCCTAGATCGTGCGATTTAACACCTTTAGATTTTTTTTTCTTTGGGGTTTTTTGAAGTCGATGGTTTACACGAATAAGTCGACGACGACTCAAGCATTAAAAGAGGAAATTGGACGCTGCATTAATGAAATACCGCAGCATTTATGCAAAAAGGTCATTGAAAATTTCATTATAAGATCGCGTGTGTGCCAGCAAAGACGCGGCGGCCAAATGCACGATATCTTATTCCATGCATAACATCATTCTGTCTACTTTACGATATAATAAAGTTTCACGATTTTTTTTTTAAATATCTGTGTTTTATTTAAAATTTAAAAATTGCGTTCTAGTTGGGACATCCTTTACATATGTATTTAACACTATCAATAAAATAATAAATTTTACATACATATTTACAAACGGATTGTTTTTCACAGAATTACCCTTTCTTCTTCTTCCTTGACATTCACAACAAGTTGTTATGCATAAGGGTTTTGTTTAGTAAAATATAAGAAAGAGTGAAAAGACTAGAGCTTCAAAGAAATTGTAATGAAAATAAAATTATTTAAGTTATTATTAAGATGACTGTATGTATATATTTGCTGACTAAGCTAAAAAAATACTACATATTTCTTTCATAAGTCTTCAAACTTAGCAACTTTTTGTCCATCTTTTATTTTCAGTGTACAACTCATAATTTGTATTCATTGAATGCATTTAACAAATTTCCAGATTAAAACAAAGAAATTTAACGGTGTTTTTTTATTTGGTGCAACATGAAACAGACACACACCTTGAAAAATACACACAACAAAAAATATTAATAAATTTAAATTTAAGCAAAAAATAAAAAAAAAACAGCAGCAGCACCAACATACAATTATTAATTCAACAGTCACCCAACCAACACAATGGAGACATATGCCACAACACAGCAACAGCAACAGCAACAAACCAATAATTGTAATAATGACACATTTAAGATTTAAATCGTGTGTTTTTTATGCGGATTTTGTTATTGTTGTTAACGCTATTTGTACAAATATGATTTAAGAATATTTATAGTTTGAATTAATGTTGATGACAGTAGCAACATATAAATCTAAATAGCAATTGTTTCTATACACATACATATGTACATACTTACATACATATTTTGAATTGTTGCAACCAGCAAAAAGCAACAAACTGGGTGGTGTTTTGTCAGCAATGACAGGAAAAATACAAAATAAAAATTACATAGGTATAAACAATTTATGATCACTATTATTTAATGTTCTAAAAAGAACGTTTAAGGATTTTTAATAAACTATGCACTATTTGTTTATATTTTCTTTTGAATTTTAATAAAATTTGGATAGAAATAAAGTCTAATATATGAACTTAATTTAAAACAATTTAAATATTTTAATAGTTACTGATATTTCTTATTTTAGGTCAAACTATGCAAATGTATTAATTATACATTATTTACCTGTTATTTAACAATAGTTTTGAAAAACTTAATTTTTAGAATTTCTATTTCATTTACCTATGTATATATGTATGTGGTTTCAATTATAGTTTTTATTCATAACTTTATTTTTGTTAAACTTGGCACTAATTTGTGGGCAAAACTCATGAATTTTCTCATTCGCTTTAACAGGTACGTACCATTGACCTTTAAAGTACCTATAACAAGTACTATTTGTTAAACTTTGTTTGTATAGATTTACAATTTCAGTGTTAACCAACTAAACGAAAACAAATCTAGAAAATTAATTGGAAAAAGTTTTCTTTTTGATAAGTGTTAATAGTGCAGCTAGGGGCTTTTGAAGCATTTCATTTTAATTTATTTTAACTTTTCCTGTTAATCATGCGTATAAATTGTTGGCAGCAATTTGAAAATTAGCTATACCTATAGGGACTTCTAGGATATAACAATTTATAGACGTTTACGAAAAGCATTGTGCACATAAAATCCGGTTTAATATTTATGTTACAAAAAAATTTAATAGAATAGTATTAAACAAAAATAGTAGCACATGTATTTAAAAAAAAGCAAAAACAAAACGTACAATAGTCCAATAGAGTTCAACTTGTGACAATTATAGGGTTGTACAGTGGTGATATTGCACTTTATATATGCTGTTTCAAAAATATTTTTCTTTTATATGATTATAACTAATAACTGCAATTTTTGTTCATTAGTGTATCCTATGGTGTGATTAGTATATCATTTTATTTTTTATTACACTATTATTTTTTTAATAGTTTCTTCTATTTATTGTTAATTGCAATTAATAAGCAATTTGAGAATAACTTGAAACGTGAAAGCAAAATATTTTGTCGCTAAATTATATATATTATAGCAGTAGCAGATTTAAGAGCTCCACCGCAATTCAAAGAGACCTTTCAAAAAAATTCGGTCTCCTCGCTTTCTAATACATAATGACAGGGAGCTAAGTCGGGCCCATTTTTTTTTGTTTTCTCAAATTTCAGAGTCGTTATGCCACTAGAGTTTGCACATTATATAAAACAAATTAATAACTATGTAATAGGAGAAATATTTTAAATCGAACAGTAGTATATATATAAATGTTTCAGTTTCGATAATTCATTGGTAAATTAAAAAATTCTTACGTACATAAAAAAAAAATTTGACATTCTCCCCGACGGGGAATTGAACCCCGGTCTCCCGCGTGACAGGCGGGGATACTGACCACTATACTATCGAGGATGTTAAATCTATTTTGACAAAAACTCTCCTTAAATGACTATACATTATTGAATTGTATTCGTATTCACAAACTCTGATATTTTATGTCAGATCAGCGTTGCCATATATTTTTTTAAGAAAACTTTTTATTTCTAAAAAAAAAACTTTTTTTTAGAAAAAAAAACTTTTTTAAGTAGTAAAATTTCAAAACCCAATTTTATTGAAAACAAAACAACTTTTAATTTTACATATTTACTTGAGTACTCCTAACTGTCCAACTCCATATACATATGTATGTACTCGTATGTACAAAATAAAGACTGTTAACATTTTATAAATATTTATATGACATTTACTGTACTTAAGACGTAGACTAAAAAACATTGTTGCAGTAAAAATGGATTAAAAAATCCAATAAATTACTAACGCAGTGCAGCATAGTAGAAAAACATTGCTTTGCTAATTGTGAAAATAACTTGTTGTATAAATAAATTAAACTTATAAATATATTACAATTATTGTTTTTTTTTAGTTGAACTGTTAATTTTTCAATTTTTGATAATATTTAGTTAGGCTTAAATAACAATTTAATGAAAATTAAATTTAATGAACTCAAGCCTAACTAAAAATTATCAAAAATTATAAATTTTCAAAAAACTTTTTTTTTTAGAATAAAACTTAAAAACTTTTTTGCATCTCAAAAAACTTGCAAAAAAAGGTAAAACTTGACAAATGGCAACGCTGTGTCAGATGTCGCTTACAAAACCAAATTCCCCTGTCTTGTATATAAAATTCACCACACCCAAACTGTATAATAAGTTCTCTTATTTAATAGTCCCACAAAACTTTATTATCAAATTTCTGACTGCTAAATCACATAAACATACATAGTTATTTTTTCTGTTATAAAAAAATCCAATAATTAAACATTTAATAATTAAGATTTAAATTTAAAATTAAAGTGATTTTTTTTTTAATTTAAATAAAATGTGAGATAGAATAAATGAAACTATAAAAGCTGGGTAAGTGCAAAATTCTGTTTGTTGATTTTTTATTACATACATACACACATCTTTTGGCGCAAAAAATCTTTATTAAAAAAATTGATTTTATACACTTTACAATATTAAATTTCAAATGACAACGTAACACACAATAGTTTAATTTACTTTTTCAACTCATCAAAATACGCTCCCGTCATTAGATCTTCACTTTTAATACCGAATTTCTTAATCAGTTTATCGGCCACCACCTGTCCCTCTTCAATAGTTTGCTCCGGCAATAAGCAGACTTCAAATTCTATAAAATTACCCAAATCATCCACCTTATCCAAGTGTATGCGTGTGCTTTCATACATAAACAAATACCGTTTCTTGGCCAAAACTCCGCGCACTCCATTCGTTTGACTCAGTATCTTTTCCATTACCTCCGGTTCATCAAGTTCGGTTTTATTGAATTTCGATAGTTTGGGTCCGGCCACATCGGGACGATCATAGTACACCAATTGAGAGCGGGACGGTGGTTGTAGGTAGCGCAATTTAAAACGACCACTTTGCGAATTAAAGAATACATCACGTTGTACGATTAATTCGCCAATAGAGTTGGTTAGTTTTTTGGCTATCTCCACACGTTTTTCGAATTCTGCATCGGAGCCAATGCGTGCCTTTATTTCAATGTTACGTTCATCAGCTGGCGCTGCAGTGCCTTGGCACTGGGTATGCTTTGTGGCTTCCATTTTGTTAATGAGGCAGCGTGAATGAGTGTCTGGTTTTGCAAGTATTTAATTTGTTTTGATTTTGTTTTTATGCCGGCATATTAACCCTTTAGGAAACATGGGTGCATGGTTGACAATTATTATTATATAAAGAGGGGTACTTTAGAAATGTTTTTATAATTGAAATTTAACATTAAATTTCTTTCCACTGAATTAATAGCTCCAGATTTATTTCAATGATAAGATAAAAAGCTGAGATTTTAGATCTGCCGTCTGGATTCTTAAAAAAATGTATTCTTGCAGGCTCTCAGTTGTGCATCAGCTCTAGTGCAGACTAATTTACTTTATTAATAATTGGTAAACCAGAAAAAACTTTGCCGTTTCTACAAAATAAAAATACTTCAAGGTGAAGCTATCCAATTTAGTGAATTAAAAAAAAAAACACAAATTGAAAAATTGCGATTTTTGGATTTTTAAAAAGCTAAAGAGCTGTCGTGTCTCCTGTCTCGGAAAGCCATCAATTTGTTTACTCAGCAAACACTGTCTTGTCCGCGCGTGAATTTGTTTCGTGTGAACAACTCGTTTCGATATTATGTTCTTGACAAAAATGACACTTTAAAAATACATATTACAGAAAAATCTATAAATTAACAACTAACTACTCTTTTTCATTACTAAGGAAACCATAACAGAATAAACGATGGTCCATAAAAACGTGGGATATCTTTTGAATAAAAAAAATTAATGATTTATACTTAATCACCCTGTGTTGTAATATTCCTCAAATGAATAATTACAGAACATGGATTCTGACTACTACTGGATTCTAACAAATATTTTTATTAATTTTTTTTTAATTTCTACCTCATGGGTTAAACATAAAACAGAGTTGTTAAATGTTATATTCCAGCTGTTTATCAAAACAGAATTGTTTTCGTAGCATCTGTTTACGCTATGGTAGTTTTAGTAGTGTATTTGTCAAACTGTATTTAACATCCTCGATAGTATAGTGGTCAGTATCCCCGCCTGTCACGCGGGAGACCGGGGTTCAATTCCCCGTCGGGGAGATGTTTAATTTTTTTTTATTTCTTTTATTACTCCTTGAATTATTTAATCTCAGGCAATTGGGAACGACGGAATATCTCTTAAATTTTGTAAGTTAATATTTCCAGCAATATCAATTCAATTTACACATCTCATAAATTTTATTCTAACAACCTCTACAGTACCTGACATCTGGAAGGTTGGTAATGTTATACACCATCTCCCAAGATTAAATATTCAAGAAATACTTCAGATTATAGACCAATGAGTATTCTTCCAGTTTTCTCAAAAATCTTGCAAGTTATTTTGGGGCAGCAAATGTTGACTTATTTAGATACGTGAAGAATGATAAATGATTTTCAATCCGGTTTTAGGAAGGGGTACAACACTACTGCAGTGTTACTTGATATATGTAACTGAAACCGTAAGAAAAAATTTAGATAAAGAAAATGTGAGTGCTTTGATATTTCTTGATTTTTGGAGGGCATTTGGTCTACTGAACTATAGACGAACAACCAGGGTTAGAGTACCAGTGGAATCCTAACAAATTTTATTGGAAAAAATCAAAACAAAAATATATAAAAAAGTACCAAATATGTGTTGAAATTAGCTTTTTTACCAATTAGTACTTTAGTTCCGAATATCATATTGTGAGTTAAATTTTGAGTGGTTAAATGCTTATTTTATCTTCATTTATTAAAAAAGGCTTTTACTATTTTACTTTTACTAATAATCGTTGATAAAAAGTTTTTCATAGAATTTATGATATTAAAAAATTTCAAATTAATTCATTAAATATTTGAAACAAAAACGAAATTCTTAACTTGGTTACAAAAATTTATTTTTGGTAGTTCTAGTAGAACGCATTATACCTAGACACTTCTCAATTGTTATGAGTCGATCGTATTGCGTGACTATATATAGTTTATGGAATTCAATAATTCCGTATGAGGATTGCAGATTCTTACACAGTTTGTCAAATTTAAAACTCATTTTCTTGTCAAATTTGTAAATGAATATTGAATTGATATTTTTTCTCTATTTCGAGCTGACCATGGTACATCCAAACAGGTAAAATAATTAGGAGTGCCATTGTTTGTAATAAAAAATTTTATTTTTTAAATTGTGTTTAGTTTGTTTTATCATGGGTTAACAATAATTTTCCTGCAATTATACATTATTTCTTGGTTTTGTGAAAATAGTAGGGACTCTCTCTCTTCATTATTTGTATTTTAATCGTAATTTTTATATTTTCTTCTAATTTAATAATATATCTAAATAATTGTATTAATATTATTGAATTGTTAGTAGTACTGCTAATTTAGGCCCCATGGGATTGCGGCATATTTTTGAAATAAATAAATAAATAAAAATAAAAGCTTAAGTTGGTTTTAGTGACTTTTTTCAAATCACTATCAAAATTTTATCACTTATAGAATTTAAAATTCTGATAAAAAAAAAAAATTGGGGCGGTCACGCCTATTTTCGAGTGGGCGGGGCTCAAAAGTTTGTAATATAATTAACTATATCTTTAAAACTACATTTTTTTATTAGACGATATATATATCAAATGATAGGCATTTTAAAGACCTTTCCAGTAACATGTAACATGACCTATTTATATGGACCACCTATTGATAAATTTCACAAAATTATTTTTTGATCCGAAATTTTTTTAAAAAATAAATTACAAACTTTTTATCGTATCTATTTTTTACTCAATCAAGTTTGTTTATTCCACAATCAAGTTTGTGTCTTAAGTCTTATCTAAGCAAACGTTATCGTTCGACATCGTGGGCCAGGAGGTTAATTCTTTTTTGAATCATCCAGTGGTTCAACAAAATTGTTCTCAACACAAATCTATTACAAGCATACACTACACTGAACATTACAAATTTGATTTCGTTTTTCTTTGCTTTCCTTGAAAATTATTTTGAAATCTTGGGTGTATGTTTGAAATACAACAGTATTTTTTTTATTAAATATTTCAAAGAATTTAATATTATAAATACATACATATAATAAATATTTATAAATTATAATATAAAGCACAAATTTATTTGTATGTATGTATATCTTTTTTAATTAGGAAAACATTTCCAAAACTTCTCCGAACTCTTTTCCTTCACTTTCCTTTTAGTGTTATTCTGCAGAGTTTCCAGTTTATTTTCATCACAATCCTTCACATTTCCCGTCATTTTATTGCAATACTTTTTGTTGTACTTTATTAAGGCGGCCAATTGGGCCATTTCTGCCATTGCCGTAGGGTAGCCAGATTTGAAATACGGAAAAACAGTACATCTTAACAAAAAACAGTACAATTCAAAACAAAAAAAAAAAAAAAACAGTACATTTTATTTTTTAACGAAAACATAACTCTTTATTCATGTAATAACATTTTTGTAATATTAATTTAATAAGCAACAAAAAAATTGTTAAAAATATGAGATCATAACATATATTATGAACGTTTTTGAAGAAGGCCACATAGAAAATACAATTTAAATGACATATTGAATCTTTTATATCATCAAAGTCCTTTTATATTACAATATTTTTGCTTTGCTTGTAATACAAAGTTTTAAATTTATTAGTTTTTGTAAATCAATCTGTATATGTATTAATTTACATGGCGAAAGTGAACTTTAAATTTGATGTCTACTCAATTTTACTCATTTTTCAATATTTTTTAGTAAGAATAATGCTGTTCCAATTTACATGGTGTAGAAATTTATTATTTTAAAATCAAGAAGTATAATTTATGGAAAAAAATCCAAGTAACATTTTATCTTAACCCCCTATAACATGACTACTTTAAAATTAAATGTGCCATCAGCTATTCGAAAAATGTATTTAAATACGTTGTATAAACAACGATATATTTATGAAATCAAATTTGTTTTTTAATATTCTTTATGTTAATCTACAATGTTTAATGGTTAGAGCAATGATGGCCATTTCATGAAACAATTGTTGTTGTATTCATTTCATATGGACAAACAAATTTTTTTGGACACCAATGCTTTAGATCCATTAACACTAATATCCTAGTCAACTTTAAAGTAGATTAAACCCCGATAAATAATCCTTTTTTTAATAAAGCAATACACTGAACCTGAACAAAAAATTTCTTTTATCAATATTTTTTTAAATTTTAATATAAATAAGCTTTTAACGAAACAGTACAACGTGTAAAAGACAGTACATTTGCGTACTGTTTTGAGTCTTGTGCATAAAACAGTACATTTGAAAAAAAAAACAGTACGCGTACTGCTAAAAACAGTACGCCTGGCACCCCTACATTGCCGCCATCTTTTCTTGACAGTCGATAAAACACTAATAAAATAATCTAACTGAAAGTAAATTTATACTTCAATAATATTACGTTTATTTAATATCTTATGCGAAATAAGAAAACATTCCCTTTATTGTAAAATTGTGTCTATGTGTGTTTGTTCATGAACGAACGGGTTAAAATGAACGGATCACTTCATTGAACGAAATGAGTCGGTCATTTACTGAACGGTTTTCGTTCAATAGTGTACGGATCAATTTCGTTCAGCTGCTGTTTATCAAAAGACAAGAAAAAAATCACACTCAATAAGGGTTGTATTCATTCGTTCAAAGTGAACGGTTAAACGAATTAAATGAACGAATCAGTCTTGGATAAATGAACGAAAATTACCGGTCACTGAAATGAACGACCGGGCACAACTCTATTTTTTACATCTATTAATTTTTACTCATACTTTGAATATTAGAGATGAGAAAAGAAAATTTTGTGAGAGGCACAAAAAAGTACCGGATCGCGAATTGACTTTGGAGTGGTCCGACATTACTGTTAATTGTAGTACTAGCATTTATATACATAGGTAGCTAACTTACCAAGAAAAAATGGGATACTGCCCTTGTTGTGAAAAGTTTATAAAGTCTTCAGAAGGATCTCCAAAAAATAATATATATACATATATAAATATAAAAACAAGGGACAAAAACTGTCCAACTTGTTCACAATTCTTTTCAACGATGTGTCATTGACGTTTTCAATGAGATACCATTCTGCAATAAAATCTGGTCATAGAGAAAATAATAAATATTTGTCAGAAACTTCATTTATAACTTGTTACGGAAATTGTATTTCTAAATCCGGCTTTAAATAAGTTATGTAACCACTTTAAATAAGTAAACAGAATGATGGTCGTATCGCTATATTTTTACCATAGAAATTTAATTTGGTTAAATAATTGCGGTTTGTTTTAATTCGTATTAATATCAACTTTAACAGTTATCATTCCTTTTGTAACACATACGTTTCATGTTAAGAGAAATCACAGAACGGTATTTTGTTTGAATCGCTCCATAGCATCCATTTAAGACCACTTTCGAAAATCACTTAAATTCACCAAATCTTATACAGAAATACTTAACAGGTTGAAATTCGAGGCAAATAATCCTCACAACTCGACAGGCCATTTTTTCCACTTCCGAAAATTAGTAGGCATAAATCTTTTATAAACATCATTATCAAAATAAAATCAAATCAAATTAAAAGTTAGTCTGATGTTTCAAAGGTATATGGTGTTTTTTTAGATGTATAAAACTTTAATTTGGCATCACTTTTTTAGCTGGCGGCCATTTTGTCAGATGTCAAGCGACTTAAGCTTGAAGTCCCTAGTCTACGCTGATAAGACCGAAATGATTGAACACTTGGAGGACAATATTCGTCGCGTTGTTGCGGATATACGGTATGCTTTTAAATACAATAATTCTATACGCGGTAGACAATATGCCACTTATGTGGCGTCTAAATCACGACAGTAACCCAAAACACACCTCACGCATTGAAAGGAGTTGCTTGGAGCAAAATATAGAGTTTGGCCGATTGTGCTGGGCATGCAATTCGTCATTAGAAAGGCCTGAGGGCGTCCGCATTTTGGCTTATTTGCAAAATTTATTGTTTTGTCAACAATTATTTTAATAGAATATTTCACCAATTTTACGCAACGAGTTTGAGTTGTTCGAGTTTAGCAAATTTATTATTATTTTCCGTTCTAATTTCCTGGTTTCATTTCGCTTTGGTGACATTTTTGAAAATTTAAATTTATTAACTATTTTGGCAATAACCGGTAGTCGCAATTTACACAAAGCAATTCTTTAAGCTAAGCTGGTATCTTTTAGACCTCGGGGTGAGGGAAAGATAAGACGAGTACACACTTGATTGTACTTTCAATTCGTACTTTACTCTCTTATTCGTATTACATATGTATGTGTACACAAATAAGTGTATAATCTCAAATAAAAATACAAGCGATTTAAGCAATAAGAATTGTGCTGTATGACCACCGAAGGAATTTCAAGGAAAAAATTGTATCAATATTTTCATTAAGAATATATTCGTGTAAATTGGCACTTAATAAAATGATTTGACATTTTTTGCTACAGCATCTATGACATTTTAAATTGATTGTTGTTGCAAATTACTCCGTTATTTGTTTGCAAATCAAAGCTTGTTAGTGATGATCACTCACTTTTGGAATTAAAATTAAGGACAACACTTGACAACACAAATTTAAATTTAGTAGGTACAACAAGCATACTTATACAGACTTACATACTTATGTAATTTGAATAAAAATCACCAAGGATTTTAATTACCTGAAAAATGTAAGGTGATCATTCACTTTCTGAATCAACTGTATACATATGTATATAAAGTGCTAAAGACAAACTGTTATGAATCCCCCAAAACTGCAATTAGCATCATAAGCATCTTTTTACGCAGAGCTCCGAAATCTTCGCTCGAATTCGAGTAGAGAGTGAAACTCGCTCGAATTCGAGCGCGAGTACTCCTGCGAGTGAAAAAAAAAATCGAGTATACTCTATTTTTCTATGCCACTCGAATAAGAGCGCATATGCTTCGCTCGATTTCGAGTGCGAGTAAAATACACTCGAAATCGAGCAGATTATACTCTTGCCGAGTACTCTTTCAGTCTTTCTCATACAGTGGAAAATAGAAACTGTTCGTTTTTGCCAATTTGTGTGTGCGTGTGTAGTAGCAAGTATAGACTATGGTAGGGAAAGGTGACTGACGAGGGAGGACTGGGAGGTCGAGAAGAGAAAAGCAGCAGAATGTATTGTTAGGGACCGGTGGTTTTTGTGTACAAAAATGCTCGCGAAGAAGATTTCTCGAAGATTACGATTCACTGTCATAACGAAAATATTTTCGTGTTTCATTATTTATGTCTTTATTGTTCATTATAATATAGAAAATATAAGTAAACTTTTAAAAATATAATACAACTTTTATTATAAAACAAACTAATTGCTCCGCACACGCGCACTGTATGAGAAAGACTGAAAAAGTAACAAAAACCACACGCACACACAAGTCAGCAAAGACAAACAGTTTCTATTTTTCCACTCGATTTCACTCTTAAGAGTAAACTCTCACTCTATTTCGAAGATTTTTACTCCCACTCTTAATTTTTAAAAAGGAGTACTCGCGAGTACTCCCACCTAAAACAAACGAGTGGAGAGTAAACTTTTTGTAACACTCGTACTCTTCGAGTACTCTTCTTCGCGAGTGTTTTTCACTCGCGAGTAAAATCGAGTAAATCTGAGCTCTGTTTTTACGTATCAAGTATAATTTACACAAAAGTATTAACAAATTTAATAATATGTAGTTTTATTCACAATATTGTACAAATGATATTGCACTATGGCATTTACAAAAAGGTTTAGCATATTTTTGCTCTACACTAACAAAAGGCACATGCTAGACTTAAATTTATATGCAACACTTATTTCTGAGAATTTGTTTGATTGATAAAATCAGCTGTTTTGTATCTTGCAATAAATAGTGCAAAATAAATTAAAAATATCATTCACAGTGGGTAGCACATATTTGCAATCTTAAATGCACAAGATTGTGAATTGCGCTAATGTAAAATAATCAAAAAAAAAAAACACCATAAATGTATTAAACCACTAATAAAAATTGTATTGAAAACTACAATTTTCGCACACGTTGACAAACATTGTTCGAACTTTTCCAAAAATGTTCGCAGGGGTCTCTGAAAATCCAAGAGCAATTGTTGTTGCGCTATGTGGTTTGTAAGCGTGATTGAGATATATTTTTTTTTTCGAAAATTTGGTTCAAATGATATTGCGTTGAATTGATCACTCTATTGAGAGATGTTAACAGTTAAATATTGGGCTATTATTGATCATATGGCTTAACAGAACGGTGCTACATGTCACAAAACCACTGAAACATTGAATTTATTGCAAAAAAAATTTCCGATTGAATATTTTGCTGCTAATTGGCAGCCCGATCATACGATTTTACATCACTGAATTATTATTTGTGGGATTATTTTAAACATACAGAGCCAAAAAAATCGATTACAGCCTTAAAACTCAAAATCCGTGACGTTATTGACAGAATAGACCTGCCAGAATCGACATCTTTATACGTAGTTGTGGTGGGTAGCTGTCCGATAACATTTCACATATATAATTGTCAAATCTTACTCTTTACAAAGCAAATTTGAATTTGAAGTTTTTTTTTAGAAACTAATAAAAAGCCAAGATATGATCAATATATTTAAAAAGTATTTATTAGAAGTTTTCTAAATACGGATTAAAAGGTTCCTTGCTTTTTATACGAAGGCATTACGTTACTTCGCCTTAAACAATTTATGTAATACAAGTTTTATTAGAAAGCAATCCATCGGGAAGGATCCAATTTAATCTAAAAGTCTAATATTCACTGTTAGTTCTGCTCTTACCAGCCAGATTGATTCTTTTAGAAATCATGGTTTAATAATAAATACAATTATTCTGCTGAAATTAATTCTAAAAGAAGAAAGCAAAACCGGAAGGATAATTGTCGGGTTTCGGTTATAATCGCGGTTTGGTTTATAATCGTACCAGGGGAAATTGTTAAGAAAACAGTTGACAATAATGCATGTATTCATTCTCCCTCTCTCTTGCTATATATACTACATATATATAAATTTTAAGAGAAAATTAATTTAGGCCTCTTCAATTAAAATGCTTTATATGTTAGCATGTTTTTCAAGTATTTAATAAAATTACCTTGTGCTTATTTACAATTCTGTAAGATCGAAGTTTTTATTGCTGCTTTTTTTTTAAAAATATTTTTTATTAATCTAATCTAACGTAGTCTAACTTTAACTTCTAAACATAACTTAAAACTAGTGTCTCTCTAAATTGCGTCCCTTCTCCAATAACTCCCGAAATGTTTTGATTTCATGTCTGGGTATCTGTTGCCGGTATTTGAGATGTAACAGACCATAAATAAAGTCCAATTCACATTCCTCGTCGTGTCGACCTTCCGGTAATTTGGCCAAGAGGGCTCGTTTCGTGCATATAAACGTATCGATGGCCTCACGATCGCCCTGTTTCTGCTCAAATAATTCCAAATATATCTGGTAGCATGGTTTGGTTGGAGAGAAATGCTCGCGCAGCAATTGTACAGCATCGTCCCAAGTTTTGGCCTCACGGCGAACACCCTTCCACCAGGTCGAGGCCAAACCGCTGAACAGCAATGAAATACCTTTTAAGGCATCTTTGTCGGAAATTTGTTCCACTTCCTTGTAGGTTTCCACGGCATCTACGAACACATCAACCGCATCGTGATCTCTCTGGCCTGCAAACCTTGTAGGGCAGTTGGCAAAACTGCCTTTAGATTTTTTCTCCTTCTGTTCAGCATCATTAGCTTGGGGAGCTAGTGAACGTATGGTTTCGATAAATATTCGAAATTGTTCATCGGACATTTGTGTCATTTTGCTGATTTTTCTGGCCGGCTGACAGTTGCTTGGTGTGTGTTTGTTTCAATGTTCAAGAGTTACTAAAAGCTATGGCAAAAACTCAGACGATTTTTAAACATGTATTTATTTCTTTTCGTTGTGAAATACACAAATATTTATTGTTTTTCAAAGCACTTGAATGAGTCATTACTAAAATATAAAACAAATGAGAAAAAGAGAATTGGAGAGACTAATTTTTGTTAGTTTATCTCTATTGATTTTTTCTGAGTTTGTTAAATTAATTGTTCTCTTTTATTTAACTCTAATCATAATAAAGGGGTCATTTTGGATACTTTATTGTTTTAGAAAAGAGAAAGATTTATTAGTTTTTAAGCTATATGCTGACCAGGGTTACTAAAGCTGAACTTAAAAAGATTGACAACCACAACAATTTTGGACCCATAGCTGTTTGAAGTCAATTTTTACATATGTTTTGTCATCCAAAAGGCAATTCTTGAATTTTGTTAAAACCTTGTCGGATATAATGCATTTTCCAGCACAATTAATATATTATAGGTTTGAAAACCTGCGTTCACACGTATTCTTCTCGCGGCACTTACACTGGTCTTATGTG
Source organism: Bellardia pandia (assembly GCA_916048285.2). Classification (NCBI taxonomy): domain Eukaryota; kingdom Metazoa; phylum Arthropoda; class Insecta; order Diptera; family Calliphoridae; genus Bellardia; species Bellardia pandia. The sequence goes on along the minus strand of OU696533.1, from coordinate 30,056,453 downwards.
TTTTGAGCGGTCATTGCGGAACGAACCCGGATTTGGTTTATTGAATGTAGTACTTTCCTTGTAAGTTATTGGATATTGGAAGCTTTAGCCTGAACCCGACAATGTCAAATTTTCAAGGATTTTGTGCACTGTTTTGTATCTATTTTGATTTTTTATTGTTCATAACTCGTTCAAATATATTCCGACTGATTAAACTGATCCGTAATTGAACAATTTCTGGTCTTGTGTGAACAATTCTTTCAGATGTTTTGTTATTATTTGAACAATGCTTTCAGAATATTTGTTTGTGCAATTAATTTTAATACAAAAAGTCCGCCATTTTAAAAATTACAAAGAAAATTAAGAACATAATCATTGACGCGTTTTCCCCTCACAGAAGAACATAAATAAATTTGTATCCGCAATTTTTTGACGTTTTGTTCTTGTGCGAACAAAACGTTGAGTTATCACGTGTTCTCCACACAGAAGAACACCAACAAATTTATTTTCATAATTCTGCTGACAAAACGATGACTCGTCAAGACTTGGGCTAACTAACCTAAATCTATATACATACATATATAAAAATGGTGTAATGGTCAGTTGTTCGTATTTTCGAGGACAAGGTTTTTACGGAAGAAAATTTTGAAAAATCCCTCCGGAAAAGTTCGAAAATTGGAAAAATCGAAAAATCGAATCTTTGTATGAAATTATTCCTTAATGGCTTTTTAAATCAAAAAATAGAAAGTTTTTAGTGTAAATCATGGGAAATTGCGGAAAATTGGAAAATCTCTCCGCAAAAGTCGGAAAATTGGAAAAATTGATTTTTTTGTACGAAATTTTGTGTGAAATTATTCCTGTTGTATTATATTATTACTCTAAAGTTTTCAGACAAACTTAAAATTGGCTTAAAATTGGGGCGAGGCAAAATTCGCCGGGTCCGCTAGTTTTCTATAACTTTATACAAATTAATTATTTAAACATGGCATCTCTGCCTGTATAAGTGCTGTAAATGAGAAAGACAAAGTAGGGAGAGTAAAACTTTGCAGCGCTTAATAAAATCGTCATGCACTAGATTTATCGACTTTTTTATAATGCCATGTAGAAAAACATATCTTTTTTATTTCTAAAAAAAACAAGTAATTTATTTTTAGGCGATCACAAAATGTTATATTGATTTAAACCTTAGGTTTTTTTTTATGAAAATCAAAGTAAGTGATTTATGTATTATTCGTACTTTATAAAACTTTTTTCAACATACAAACTACATACATATGTACGTGTTCTTTTAGATTTGTTTAATTTTCCAGGGAAATGGGATAGATTTCTAAGCTTCTTTAAATGTTCTGTAAAATTAAGTTCAAAGAAATGGTTGTTAACTTTATTTTCAAATATATTTCATGAGTACAATATTTATTTTATATGTATCCATGGTGTAACAATACAAGGTAAGTGCGGTAGCACAGCTGACTGACTTTGTTTACAATTTACTTATGTCAAAAGTAATACTTTGTCAAGTGTTTTTGACAGTAGTACATTATTTTACACACACAAAATGCCTGTTGTTTCTGTATTGTGTTGTATTTGTTGCCGATTTGCACTCACCTTGTATAAATACACCATGATATGTATCATTCAAATGTTTTTTTTATACCCTACACCACCATAGTGGGGAGGGTATATTGGATTTGTGCATATGTTTGTAACGCCCAGAAATATTGGTCCCACACCCACCTTAAAGTGTACCGATCGACTCAGAATCACTTTCTGTCCGTCCGTCTGGCTGTCCATGTAAAGCTTGTGCGCAGAGTACAGGTCGCAATTTTGAAAATATTTCGATAAAATTTGGTAGGTGATATTTTTCGGCATAAGGATGGATGGGATTGAAACTGGTGGAAATCGGTCCATTATTTCACCTGGCTCCCATACAAATGTTGTCCCGAAATTGTGGTTTACCGGTCATAAATCTTTGAATTATGAAAGTATGCAAACAAATTTCTCCACAAATGAGTACTAAATGAAGCTGAAGCACATCATCAAATCTCGTAAAGATCGGTCCAAAATTAGTCGTAGCTATAATATAAAGCCCACTTCCGAAAATCACTTAAAAGAGCATAACTCTCTTAAAAATGTTGGTATCCAAATAATATTAAACACAAATATGTTTCGTACATATACATATAATATGGTAGAATTTTATGACGATCGCTCCATAATTAGTCGTTTCTCCCATATAAGTCCCACTTCCCAAAATCACTTTAAGGACCATAAATCTCTTAAAAATTTTGTTATCTAATTTTACAATAGTCAGTTCATAAATAGTCAAAACTCCCATATAAGACCCTCTTCGTAATTCACTTTAACTTCCATAAATCTTTTAAACGTACTTATATCGAGATAAAGTTTAACACACATAATATTTATATTCACGGAAGCCATGGCACTAAATTTTTGAATGATCGGTCCATAATAGGTAATATCTGCCATATAGTGCCCATATCTGAAAATTGTTATATACATATACTGGGTGTAGGGTATTATATGGTCGGGCTTGACCGACTATACTTTCTTACTTGTTAACTTTATTTTTCTGTATGTTTGTCAAATATTGTCGAAGGTAGAAGTCAAAATTTCATATTTTTTGTAAGTGCTTTATTTAAAATTACAAATTAAATAAATTAATTTAATGTGTCAATTTTACCAACTACAGAATACAATTACAAAAAAAAAAACCTAATTTAGCACTAAAAAATGTTTTTATTCTCATAAAAGAAGCAAAAAAAAAACTGATTTTAAATACAAACAATTTTATGATATCTCTCGTTTTTAATAACAGATGTATGTATGTACATCTTCTGGGTATACTTTTCAATAAAGCACTGCTTTTGTGTTCCAAGCTAAATTATTGGATTTTACTGCCGTTGTATGTTGGTGCACATCATTCAATAGGTTCTCAATTGGATGAAGATCCTGATATTAGGCTGGCCATTTCATCGCATTAAGCTTATTATGCTGCACAGTGCGTGAGGTGTGTTTTTGGCCGTTGTCGTGCACAAAACGCCGCTTACGTGGCATATTGTTGCAGCGTACACATAGAATCATTGTATTTAAAAGTAGACTTTGATAAGGATAATGCTCCATTCGTGCATCTTACAATTACATTCCTATCAATATGCTTTATGTTCTTAGAAGTGCATGGGTTGCATGTTGCATGTTTGGAAGACGCCATACGTATGCTTTTCCATCAGTTACAAACCTACAACATTTTGATTCATTGTTCCAGAGGATATTCTTCCAGAAAATTAAGGGTTTTCTAAATGGTTATGGGCAAAAGAAATCCGGGACTGTAAGTTCTTGTTTGAAGCATGTGGCTCGTGCTGAACAATGCGACCACAATTTGTTTTATTGAGTTTTTTCTTATAGTTTTAGAGGAGACGTCAATACCGAATTTTGTTAAAAGATCTTTTTGAATGACAGTGGAGCTCTTAAATGGGTTTACTGCTGAGGCTCTGTAAATTACGGGTTTTTTCTACGTCTTGGGGCCTGTGTAATATTTTTATATGCATGTTTCATAGTTTCGAATATGACCTAATACTTTGTAGAATATCTTCCTTGAGCAATTGCAAATACTTGCAATTTCGCCAATGGTGCTCCCTTAGACGTAATCTAGTGAAGAACATTTAATTCTTCCTCTGTGCACCACTTCGTTTGTTTCATAAACAATTTTTAGAACCTTTTGATTCCAAAAAATATCGTGAAAAACTAACAAAACATACATACATACATACCTAAAATTACTTTTACGTCCAACAAAAATTGCATAGTGGCCAACAAAAATTGCATATTAATTGTAAATAACAACAAATAGAAGAAAGTACATATTAAGAAGGAATGTAATAAAAACTGCAGTGAATAATTATAATCATATACATATGTATGTATGTATGTACATACATATGTATGTATGTAAATAGAAAATAATTTTCAAAACTGCATTTACATATGAAGTGTAATAACCTCATGTCGACGTCAGTATACCTTTAATCAAATTGTTTAAATAAAAACTCTCAAAATAACAAACTTAGATTATTAATTTGCCATAAACTGTAATTCGTAAAAGTTTTGCTTTAAAATCAATTTAATTCAAACTAAAAATAATACTCAGAAGAACTTGAATTTCTTTTTATTAAACATTAGAACTCGTTTAATGATTAGTTAGTGCGTCATTTAGTGGTTGCTAGTTGTTGGTTGGAAATTTTTTTTATTAACAATTTCATCATTTATTGTAAACAAATTCTAAAATGTATTCATGTATGCACATAGTATGTATGTACATACTTATAACAATAATTTTATCTTCTATTAAAGCTCATAGTCGGCAGTTAAATGAGCTATAAAGGAAACATTTGATAAATACTTTGCAGCAAGCAAAATTAATCATTGAATTTTTATTCTATGTTCTTAGTATATTAAACCACGTCTTGACAAGCCGTCAATTTGTTTACTCAGCGAACAATTGTTTCTCCTTATATGAAAGTGATTTCTGAAAATGGATGTTTTTGTTGGAATTGGATTGGCAAAATATTTGTTCGCACAGTTATATCTGCCATCAAATGTAATTTTCACACACAAATAAAGACTTTGAAAGGACTTTGAACGTGAACTTGAATATATTTTCCCACACAGAAGAACATGGTTTTTTTTAAATAACTATGGCTCAAGACATGTGATTAATACAACCCTTGCCAATTTGAAACACAATCACTGTAACATATTGAAATTCTTGGAATTATGCTGTTTTCTAGCCAACTTGTTCTCATTTAAACTAAATTTTAAAATAAACTTTGGTATAATAATATATATGTATTACAATTTGTCAACATTACGAAATTGTTTTTAACAATAAAAAAGGACATTTCAATAAAACGATGGCTCGTCAAGACGTGTGGTTAAACAACCGTTGCCAATTTGGCAGCAGTAGCGTGCAAACAAAAATACTCTTGAAACACAATCACTGTAACATATTGAAATTCTTGGAATCATGTTATTTTCTACCCAATTTGTTCTCATTTAAAAAGAGCAAACTAAATTTGAAAATAAACTTTGGGAGAATAAAAAAAAAATATTACAATTTGCCAATATTGCAAAATATTTTTAGCAATAAAAAACGTTTTTAATGAAAAAGAAAAATTACTGAAAACTGAACATTCTAAATTCGTTGGCAAAATTTTTTGAACATTTATTTTGATTAGGTATGTAATCAATTAATGTTCTTTAATATTTATAAATAATATTTATAAGTATTTTAAGCACTATTAATAAAAGATAACAATTTTCATGCCATAACAATGCAATGATGTCAGTCAACTTCACTGTTTCTAAAAGCATTTGGTATTATAGTGTTAAAAAGACCAGAGAGTTTTTGTTGGTGATGATTAATTACAACAACAAACAACAAATATTTACTCTGTTATAATAATAGCCGGCTGTTGGCTATATAAACTGGTGCTAGTGCATGCAATTCTTTAGTCTACTGCGAGTTCTCTAAAACGCAACGACCAAATATACGAAATAACATTCGCCTGCTTTACAATTGGCTTTGTTATTTTCCACAAAAACCGTTCTTCAACAACAACAACATCAAACAAAGTGTTGAATTTAGTTAAAAGTTCCAAAAAAGAAAACAACAACAAAGAATTCCTACAAAATGGCTCAAATGGTGCAAATGACTACTGAACAACTACAACAACTCATCGAGGCTGTACGTGTTTCAGCTGCCAGTGGAGCAGCCGCAAATGTGGTGACAGAAACCAAGTCCAAGGGAAGTTTTAGTAATTGTAGTTCCCGCTTTGGCGGCCAACGCGACCATGAAGCCGTGGAGGAGTTCATCACCTCAATTGTAACGTACAAGGAAGTCGAATCGATTAGCGATGAGGATGCCTTGAAAGGTATTTCCTTGCTGTTCTATGGTTTGGCCTCAACTTGGTGGCAGGGAGTGCGCAAGGAAGCTAAAACCTGGAATGATGTTTTGGCATTGATACGTGACCATTTCTCGCCTACCAAGCCGGCCTATCAGATCTACGTGGAAATCTTCGAAAAGAAACAAGATGACAAAACCGCTATCGATACGTTTGTGTGCCAGAAGAGAGCCCTATTGGCCCAGTTGCCCGATGGTAGACATGATGAAGAAACCGAAATTGATTTAGTTTACGGTTTGCTCAACATCAAATACCGCAAACATATTGCCCGTCATGACATCAAAACTTTTCGTGAATTGCTGGAAAGGGGTCGTGTTATCGAGCATAATATGATGGAAGATGAGGCCAATCAACCGGGTCCTTTAAAAGGCGCCAAGGGCACCAAGAGATGTACTTACTGCAATTATCGAGGTCATACTACTGAACAATGTCGCAAACGTAAAAATGCCGACAATGCTTCAAATAATGGCGACTAAATTAGCAACACTTCAATAACTCAACTTAACTGAAAGTTAAACAACATGATGTCATTTTCTCTCAACCATAAAAAGGAAACAACAGCAACAAGTGTGTGGTAAATGACATCACTAAAGAGAAATACTATTCTCTTAAATTATTAAATTTATATAGGCTACTCTTAGTTCAGTGCTAGGGTTTTCTACACGAATTTTGAACGTTTTTTATTTTTATATAAATCTTTTATTTTTTTTTAATTTATATAAAAATTATAAATATTCTTAATTTTTGTAGAATTTCTTCAACATTTAACGAAGAGTTACGCTTGCTCTCTAATTTTCCACGCTAGTTTTACAAACCGGCTTTACAGGCTAAGAACGCCTGGACCCTATTTGAAAACTTTTAAAATCTTTTAGATTTACAGAAATTTTATACATGTTGTATATATATATATATTATAAGTCCGGATATCTTTCTATATCCAAGTGTCACAGGTACTCTCTCTTAATGCTTAAATTTTTAATAACTGAAATTTTTATCTGACCTTTCACCTCCCTTGGCAAATTTAGAACTCGTTTCTGAAATTGTACAAGTGATACAGAAAACTAAGATTTAAGTTTTAAAGTTATAAATAATTTGTTCATTTTGGGAAAGCACCAAAAATCGTTTTACTAGCTGCTTTGAAAATTAGCTTTAAACGAAACTTTTATTGTAAAGCAAAGTTTTCAAATATTTGAATTAGTTTCTTGAAATTTGTTCAAATATTTTAAAATTCTGTTGGAAAAAATTAAAGCTTTTGTTTAAGGCGTTCTCAAGCAGCTATTATAACAAAACCTTCACCTTCTTAAGGTAAAACTTAGGGAGGGGAAAACCCCGTGATTTTAAAATATTTTGAAAATATTATGATTTAAACATAATAACAGAAATTAGTTTTAAAGAGTTGCTAGAAGTTATTAAAGCTTAAGCAATATTTTACTTTCTTAAGAGCTTTTTTCAAAGCCTTAAGAAAATTAAAGTAACTTCTTTAGTTAGGAATAACTTGTGGTAATTTTTAAAACAAACTCCTGTCTATGTTTAGGGTCATTTGTATTCTTAATAGTTTATTATTGCAAAAAAAGAAACTTTTTAAACCCGAATGTTTCACATTCACCAGTTCGATTCAAATTGTACTACAATGGCTATGTTGTCGCCATTCGTACAATTGGCACGCTATCCAATGGTACCTTAAAAATGTTTCACATTTTTAAATCACTGTTCATGGCGCACGCCAGCTCTTTAAAATAAGTTAAGATTCGCTTTAGTGTTTTAACATAAACCTCCAAAACTTTAAGGCTTTCCTAACTTCTTTATTAGTTATTAACTAGAGTTTATTTTTTATAAACAAAAAAGCAACGACAACATTTAATTGAGAAGTAAATAATTGACAAAAACATTTTTGTAAACATTTGAGTGTTGGCGCTCTCTGGAGGTGGGCCGTAATTGCAACATTTAAGTGTTTTTGCACCTCAAATTGTCTGGTTTTTTGTTAATTTTTTTGAACTTTAGTTGATATTAATTTTTTTTTTAGTTATAAGCATTGTATTTTTATATTTGTTTTATGTAAATAAATTTCAGACTGCATTTTGTTATTAGTTTTTAAAATTTTTGAAAACAAACAAGAGAACAATCAAAAGAAAAAAAAACAATTAAAAAAAGCAAGTTTTGCAAATTAATAAAAACAACTTTTTATTAAAACTAAACCTTTTTGTATTTTACTTTATTATTTTATATTTGCTTATGTTACAGTGAGCTATAACAAATTGGAACAACTTTCTGCTATATTTGTTTTTTATATACAAAAACATTATTTTACAAAAAAAAAATTAAAATTATCATCAGCTATAATTTCTATAAAATATTAAGGATGTAGAGCCAGTTTTTTAATTTCATACAAACATCCATTTTTTGGTAGAAAATATAAGTGAGCACAGATTATCATTAGTTGTCAATTTAGAGTTCTAGTTCTAGAGCCAGTTTCATAATTCCATATAAAAATCGATTTTTAGTTGAAAATACAATGATTCATTCAATTCATTCATTGCAAGACTTTTTGTTAATTGCAAAAAGGTAATAAATAAAATAAAATTTTACATGCCTGGTGCAGATAATATGGTTTCGGATTAGGCCAAAAAATCGGCCTAATACCAATATTAGGTATTCGGCCTTATTTTGACCGAGTTTTTAAAATAATTAATAGAATACAAAAAAATATTTAAGAATCCGGTAAAAGCTGTTCCTTAAACAAATTTTTCCGTTCACAATGATAAAACAAGATTTATGGAGTGCGCAAGGGCACTTAAAAATGATCTAAACATTTTATAAAATTAAAATAGATATTTATTTTGAAAATTAATAACACATTTTGAAAGTTCCGGTTTCGGATTAGGCCGCATATTGATTTTTTGGCCGAATATTAATTTCGGGTCAGTTCCGGCCTGACGGTTTTGGTCGGACACTATTCTTTTCAGCTATTAAAAATTACAAATTTATCTCCTTTTTTTAATTTTACCACTGTGCGGAGTTTTTGCTCCAATTCTTTCATGGGGACCTATGTTACTTTCTCTCTCATCTATTCTTTTGTCTATCGATAACCATGTACAATCAGAGTCAAAATTTATTATACACCACGCTTTTTCATCTATGAAGCAAAATATTTTATTATACTAAGAAATATATAAGTTTGAAACAACTTAAAATTTAATTTAAGGTTTAATGTTTTCTTATTTTAAAAAATGTTTAAAATTAAAAATGATTTCAGGGAAATTTTGTGGGAAGAAGAAATATGTAACTGAGAGAAACATTAAAAATTAGTTTACAGTTGATACCAAGGTGAATTTAAATACAAGGTGACAGCATTGCTACAACAATTACAACAAGGCAAGAACAATAGGCATTTTTGTTTGTGTAAAAACTTTCGTCACTTTTGAAAATGTCAAAAAGTTGTTTACAAATAGTCAAAGTTTATATAAAAAAAAGATGTTTTTGACAGTGACGAAAGTTTTTACACAAACAAAAATGCCTGTTGTTCTTGCCTTGTTGTAATTGTTGTAGCAATGCTGTCACCTTGTATTTAAATTCACCTTGGTTGATACATAACAAAAATATTTTATTTAACCAAAATGCAAAAATTAAGAGTTAACATTTTGTTGGTCGTCCATTCAGCTAAATTACAGACTCTAGTCGCCTTTTCATTTTCCCACTCTTCCGTTAAAGCTGTTCGGATAAATTGCTTCTTTTTAAGATGTTTCTGTTTAAAATTTACCACAGGTACTCTTGGGTTTAAGGTCTGGAGATTGCGGAGGTGAATTGAATAATATAATAGCCACTCCATGACAATTCTGACACTGTGGCTTCTGCCGTTGTCTTGCTGAAAGTTTCATGGCGTTTTAAGATTTAAATTTTTAGCATTTACTTTAAAATTATCCTTTAAAATTTGTAAGTAGTCTCTGCTATTCATTATACTTTCAGTGAATACATATACGATTAGCTGGTCCTACAGCTGACATACAACCTCAACCATCAAAGACCCACCACCGTGTTTTACTATAGCACTAAGGTTCTGTGGAAGCGACTCACTATTTCTTGTTCTCCAAACCTTTTCTCTTGATTTTGAACCAAAAATCTGAAATATTACATTATTCCAGAACGATTGCGGAGACAAAACATAACCTTCTGCAAAGTTTTTACGTTAAGTACGGTTTACTGCAGATGTTTTTTCTAGGCACTCTTCTATGAATTTTATGATTACTCAGCCGTCTTCTAATTGTTGATGCGCTTACTTGGTCACCGCGTGACTTAGAAATGTCTTCAGCTATTTTGACTGATCTAGACTTTAGAGTTTTCTTGAGCTCTATTTTGATCACATAATTATCATTTAGAGCGTTTCGACCGGTATGTTTTGCAATTTTGATGTTTTTGAACAGTTGACCGGCTTTTGTTTACAATTTTAGCAATTTCTGCCAGAGAGATTTTCCGTTGCCTCAATGCAACACTATTAAATCTGTAACCACCACTGGTAAATCTTTGCCACGTGCCATTCGGTTCCTTAAATAATTTCCTAACTTTGTACTGTACTTTATTATTACAAATTTTATTTATAAATGCATTAAAAAAGGGCTTAATATACGATCTACTCTGCGGTACTTATTTTTTATATGCTATGTTAACGTTCCGTAAAAAATAAAGTAGGTTTGAAGTGTGCTTTTAGACAAAATTTTCTTAAAGTACATTTGAAGTCTACTTTAATTTTTTGAGAGTAAGGGCATTAATATTTACTAGATTTTTAAGAGAATTTTCTCTTTTGTTAGATAAAACTTATAACATATCCTTCAGTAAGAGAAAAAGATAACTGTAAAAATTTAAAGCCTATTCGAAACATTTTTATATTGTACATTAATAATACATTTTAAAAGTATAGACTTCATATATTCTCCACAGAAATGTTTGTTCACTGTATATTATATTCTGAAGCTGACTGTATATTATTATTTTTAGTGATTTTTAAATAGCTACGATACAATTTGTGTAATTTGTATGCTTTAAACTAAGTGAGAATTTCGAAAATTGTTCCAAATTTTTGTTTAACAATATAAGGTCTTAAACATCACAAGAAAAGAAGATTCTAAAAATTATATAGAATTTTAGATATTGGGTCGAATTATTCATTCCGTTGCTGCGATGTTTTTTCTTTTTGTGTTGCGGCATACCGCAGTAATGAATAATTACATTTTACATATCGATCGATATTTCTTTTCGCTTAGTTTTCCTTTCCGTGCAGAATCAATAATTCCACCCATTATTTTTAAAATGTGGTTAGGTTTCTTTGTAAATAAATATATACATATGTGGCTATTGAATTTCTAAGTTTTGTAATGGTCATGAATCATGATATTACTGCTCTCTCTCTCTCTCTCTCTCTCTCTCTCTCTTGTTATTTATTATTTATAAATAGATTTAATTTAACAATCGTCTTAAAATAAACTTTGTGAGAATACAATATACATAAGTGAATTTGTTAAATTAGTGCAATTGTTTATTTAACACCTAGGTACATTACTAACAGCGTTTTCAACTTGATTCGCACCATTTTTGGTGCGCGGTGCGTTTTTTTTAAATTTCGGTGCGTTTTTTAATTTTTCCGAAAATGTGATGAAATCTTTATAATTCAATATCATGAAATTTATACGATGAAAAAGGACCCCATTGAATGCATTTTATATACGAATGTATGATAATTAAACATTCGTCACATGAAGGTTATCGCTAAAGCTGAATAGGATGAACATTTTTCTTTGAAAATAAAATTAACATTTTAAACATGAAAATACAAATTCTTGTATAGCCTGATTGGTTTACTGAACTGTAGACGAACAACCAGGGTTAGAGTCCCAGTGAAGCACTAACAAATTTTATTGAATAGGGTCAACGAAGTACTTAAAATAGAAAACAAAAATCTTTGAAAACATGTACTGAAATTAGCCCTTTTTTTACCAATTAATTCCGAATAGCATATTGCCAATATTTTTATTATTATTACTTTTACTATTAATCGTTGATATCTTTTTAAAAAGTTGAAAACGAAGAAATTAATTACATATCTATCCAGTACAAAGGAATACAAACAAATTTGTTTAGTTTATTTTTTATTTTTGTTAAGTTTTATTTTTTTCTAAAAACGCTAAACTGTTGAAGCCTGCTTTATTGTTATATTTATTATACAAAAATATTATATTTTTTATGTGAAATTAATTCTATAAACATTTTAAATAAAAAATAAAATCTAAACTTGGTGCGATTTTTTTCAAATGGCGTGTTTTTTGTCTCCATTTTGGTGCGTTTTGAAATTTCAAAGTTGACAACGCTGATTACCAATAACTAATGAAAACTACATGTCCAACATTTTTATTAATAGGATATTTATTTTAAATAAACAGTTTGATAAATTAGAACATATAACAAAAAAAAAAAAAAAAAAAACAAGAACAAAACTTCGCCAGTATTACGGACACAAATTTGTTAATGTTCATATATGTGGGGAGAACTTGGCGATTTTAATGTTTATAGATTTCTTTGTAATTATGTTTTAAAAAATGCAGTGTAAAAAATTACATTTAATGACAGTAATAGTGGTGCGAATAAACAATGTGACAATGTTGTATAAATTAGAACATAACATCCACATAATTTGTGTACACGAGAGAAATTGATGGCTTGTCTGGACGTGGCGTAAATGATGTAGAATTTTATTGTATACAAATTTATTAAGAGCAGCAAAAACTTGGTCTTGTCTTTTTTTTTTTATCAATTTTACACCTCTTCAAGTTGAAATTGAGAGAAAATAATTTGAAATCAACAAATGTAAATTAATATTGAAATTGAGAAATCGAAATTGATAGTGAGAAAACACAAATTGAAATTTAGAAATACAATTTTTTTATTATCGTAAAAATTTCATACAAATTTTAATTTCTCAACTACCATTTTTATTTTCTCAATATCAATTTGTATTTTCTCAATATCAATTTTGATTTCTCAATTTGAATTTGCATGTGTTAATTTTTAATTTACATTTCTGAATTCTAATTTGTTATTACTTAATATAAATTTGCAATTTCTCAATTTTAACTTGAAAATGTATAGTTTCTCAAATCACTTACATATAATATAAAGATTTTTTATTTAGTAGTTTTGCTTAAAACTTTTGATATTTTAGTGACTAAAGAGAAAATGACTAATAAAAAAAGTAAACCAACCAGGCAGGGTTGGCAAATATGTTACAATTGTACTTTTTTTGTTACATTTTAGACCCAGTTGGTACTGTGGTCATTTGGTACAATTTCATAATAATGCTGCATGAAAAATTTATATTCCACATGAAATATATGATTTAAGTTACGATTTGTGTAATAGTGCAATCCGAAGAGATGATTTTATTAAATTTCATGAACATGATCTTTAAATATGCATCTAAATGGTAGTTATCATTAAGAAAAGTTGTTGAATTATCGAGCTTTATAATTATTATTTAACATTAAATGATTTTTAGGCTAAATTCAAAAACGACAGCTTAAAGTTAGTTAAGCAAAATTTCATAAACATTAGAAGTTAACGATTTTATTTCTTTAATACATTCTTAAAATAATAAATCTTTTACTTTTTGAAATGTAATCGGTGGATGCACGAATATGTATACATATACTCGTATATATATATATTCAAAAGTATAAACTTTTACAAACAAGGCGGCATCTATAGAAGACAATCGATAGTTCCTTTGTATAATGTTCAGCATGTTATCAACAATGTTTGTAAATAAACTTCTAATGCAAATGTTGATAATCATGTTGTATGTTGATAAACATACTGCATGTTTATACTAGCCGTTACAAACTGTTAAATTTAAATTGAAATACAATTCCGTAACAAGAAGATAAAATCTTTACAGTTTCAATAAACTATTCTAAGGATGATTTATTTAATTGAAGATAATAAACAGGAAACCTTTTATTACAAAACGAGCTTTGTTTTTTCCTTTCCAAGTAGAAGAGGTTTAATTGTTATTGTTTCTTATGCATTAAAATAAATTTGTTACTCTATCCTTTGATAACTAATCTTTCAAGTTTTTTAGCATAAACAAACGCTTTATCTGTTAGCATTTTCCAATAAAGCAAAGTTTTGTCGCATTTAGAATATTACCAGAAGTTACGTTGTGATTCTTTGAAGAAATCTTCCACCGTTTACTTTTTTTTTATCACATGCCATAAATCCTCCATTATATAAAGCCTTTTTATATTTCTATAGGTTTGTTTTTTAAAACAATTCAATAAAATGAAATATTGTATGTTTTTCCTTTTGTCACATTTTTGATATTCTGATAAAATTGTCAATATTAAAAATCTGCTCGTTCGTTATATTGAGTATAAACATTCGTTATATAAGATAATGTTAAAAATTTTGCTGTAATTTATATCGAAATTTCGTTACAGTGCATTTGCGTTTAGTTTTTGTATTATTTAAAAAATATTACAAATGGTACCATGGAGGTCTGAAAAGTACATTTTATTTATATTCCTGTTGCCAACGTATGCCAACAAGTGACTATATAGGAGGGTTCATTTGATGAATTTCTTTAGTCTACTGCAAGTTTTCATAAACGCAACGACCAGCACTTTTAAATAATTTAAATAACATTTGCCAACACAAAAGTGGCTTGGTTGTTTTTTTTTTTTTTAATAAATCATCTAAAAACAAAAGTGTAAAGAAATTCCCTCAAAATGGCTCAAATGGTACAAATGACTACCGAACAATTGCAACAACTCATCGAGTCTGTACGCTTGTCAGCTGGCGCCGGAACTGTTGTGGCAGTAACCAAGTCCAAGGGAAGTTTCAGTAATTGCAGATTCCGCTTTGGCGGCCAACGTTATCATGAAGCTGTGGAGGAGTTCATTACCTCAATTGTCACCTACAAAGAAGTCGAATCGATTAGTGATGAAGATGCCTTGAAAGGTATTTCATTGTTGTTCTATGGTTTGGCCTCAACCTGGTGGCAGGGAGTGCGCAAGAAAGCTAAAACTTGGAACGATGTTTTGGCTATGATACGCGACCATTTCTCGCCCCCCAAACCAGCCTATCAGATCTATATGAAAATCTTCGATAATAAACATTCAGACTTTTACGCTATCGATGGGCTTGTGAGCCAAAAGAGAGCCCTATTGGCCCAGTTGCCCGATGGTAGACATGATGAAGAAACCGAAATTGATTTTGTTTACGGTTTGCTCAACATCAAATACCGCAAACATATTGCTCGTCATGACATCAAAACTTTCCCTGAATTGTTGGAAAAGGGTCGTGTTATCGAGCACAATATGATGGAAGATTTGGCCACTCAAAAGGATCCTTTAAGAGGCCCCAAGGGCACTAACAGATGTACTTACTGCAAATACAGAGGCCACACTTTTAAACAATGTCGCAAACGTAAAAGTGCCGACAATGAATCAAATCATGATGACTAATTATTTTCAATTTAACAGCAGCTTATAACTCAACTAAAAAGTTCCTCCCTCACCAACATGTCATTTTATCAGAATCATAAAACATTATTGTATAGAAAATAAGTATTATTATCTTATAGAATTTAAATTATATACATAGGCTTATTTCTCTAAGATAAATTTTATAATTTTTTTTAACAAATTTCGAATTTTTTTTTATTTTTATATAAATCTTTTTTTTATTTTTTTTTCTTAATTTATATAAAAGTTTAAAATATTTTTAACAAAATGTTACGGCTTCTCTGTAAATAATATTACATGCTAGTTTTACAAACAGGCTTTACAGGCTATGAACGTCTGGATGCAAAAATTTCTGGTAATCTTTTAGATTTAAAAGAAATTTCAAATTTGTACACAACAAATTAGTAAACACACATAAACAAAGCCGGATATCTTTCATATCCACCAACTTGTGGTTAATTTTCTCTAAATGTTTAAGTTTTTGATAACTGAATTTTCTATCAAATTATTCAAATCTCTTGTTAATTTTAGAACTTGTTTCCTGAATTGCACAAAAGATTCTTTAAAATTTGTTTAAAATTTTAAAGTTATAAATTATTTAGTCATTTGAGGAATGTAACCAAAAACTGTTATATTAATTATTTTGCAAGCTAGCTTTAAATAAATGTTTTGTTTTAAAGCAGAGTTTTCAAATATTTGCATAAATTTCTATAAATTTGTTCAAATATTTTATGATTTTGCTAATTAAAATTTAAGCAGTTGTTTAAGTTTTTTTCAAATGCCTAATATAACAAACTTTCTCTTCCTTATGGTAAAATTTAGGGAGGGGAACCCCCGCTATTTTAAATAATTTCGAAAATATTATGATATAAACATAAAGCCAGAGTTTGCTTTTCAAATTTGTTTAAAGTTTTGCTTTAGTTAAGAATAACTTGTTGCAATTTTCAAAACAATCTCCTGTCTATGTTTGTGTACAGTTGTTTTCTTAATTGTTTATTATCGGGCTATGTTGTCGCCATTCGTACAATTGGCACGCTAGCCAGTGATTTGAAAATGTTAGAACTTTTCAAATCACTGCCAATGGCACGCCAGCTTTTTGTAATAAGTTAAGATTTGCTTTAGTGTTTTATTGTAAACCCCAAAAACTTTAAGGCTTTTCTAACTTCTAAAATAATTATTAACTAGAGTTTATTTTTTGTAGACAATATAACTTATTGTCGTAATTTATAGACAAAAGGCTTAAATAACAAAAATCGTTTGAAACATTTGAGTGTTGACCTTCTCTGGAGGTGGGCCTTAATGCAACACTTTTATGATTTGAATTTAGAATTGTCTGGTTTGTATTTTTATTTTATTTTTAGTTCTAAGCATTGTTGATATTTATTACAGTATTAATAAATCTCAAAGATTGTATTCTGTAAGTATTAATCATTTTAAGCATCAATTTATGAAAAAAAAAAACAGTAAACAATTGAAAAAAGCCACAACAACAAATTAATAAAAATAACAAACTGTGCTTTTTTATAAAAACTAAATCTTACATTTGTTTTACTTGACATTTTAGTGGGTTTATTTAAATTTAAGTTAAAACAAGTTTTCAATACTGTCTATCCTCTATTTTTGGATTTCCTTTTTCTTGAACACAAAACAGAATGGCTCATAATCATAGTCATAGAAAAAGCATACTTTAAGCAAAAGCATGCTTTTGTTTTAAATTCAAAACAAAATTTATATGTTTTTGTTGTTTAAAAGTCTACTTTTACTTAAAGTATGCTTTTTCTATGACTATGATTATGGGCTAATGTGTATACATTGGGTCATAAAAAATCATTTTTAAAAGTTCTTTTTATTCGTATGTATATGCTTTTGAAATTTTGCAATTATAAATTATCTGAATAATATTAAAATAGACTTTTGACTTTGGAATTTGGCAATTCAATAGTCATATGAATTCTAATAGCAAAATCGGAGGTCTCAGTTGTCAACATTCTTATGAATTCTTCATTCATTCATTCATTCATTATTCTTCCTAACGCCAGCGCCGTTTTTCATAATGGCCAGATGGTGTCAATAAGACGGAAACACGAAACAATGGCCCAGTTGAGAGGTATGATCGGTGAATTCGAGTTTAATTTACGTTTGTGTCCGGTGAGACTATTTTTTGAGGCTATGGGCAAAAGCCCGCAATGGTTGTTGCACTGGAAGCTAATATTGAAGAATGTATTCGTGAGATACCGGCCGATATATAGGAGAGAGTATGCCAAAATTTGACCAAGCGTATATGAACCATTTGAGTCGTAGCTGTGGTCTACATTTACAGGAAATCATCCTTAAACATTGAATTATATAGATCGTTGTATCGGCTTAAATAAAGATTTTATACAGTTCTTTAAAATTTATGTGTTTTTTTAATCAATTTAATTTAAGCCGGCTTGAAGCCACAGTAGTAGCTCTTGTAGTATCTCTATCGGTTAAATATTTTACAAACTCTATGAGTATGTTCTTTCAAATTATTTTAAATTATATCAAAAATTAAAGCTACTTCGAAGGTATTTCCAAGCCGAAAACACTATTTCTCAAATATTGTTTTCAAGCTGAACTGTGTTTCATGTTTAGATCGTCCCAAAATACAATTAAAACACATATAAGATTTAGTTTTAATAATAAAGCACTGTTTGTTATTTTTATTAATTTGTTGTTTTGCCTTTTTGCAATAGTTATCTGTTGTTTTTTTCATAAATTAATGCTTAAAATGTTTAAAACTAAAAATACAATTTGTACAATGCTTAAAACTAAAAAAATAAAAATATTAACTAAAATTCAAAAAATAAACAAAAAACCAGACAATTCTACAAGTGTTGCATTTAGGCCCACCTCCAGAAAAGGCCAACTCTCAAATGTTTTAAACGATTTTTGTTATTTAAAACTTTTGTCAATAAAATATTGTCGTAGTTATATTGTTTACAAAAAATAAACTCTAGTTAATAATTAATATAGAAGTTAGGAAAGCCTCAGAGTTTTGGAGGTTTACAATAAAACACTAAAGCAAATCTTAACTTATTACAAAAAGCTGGCGTGCCATTGGCAGTGATTTGAAAAGTTCTAACATTTTCAAATCACGGGCTAGCGTGCCAATTGTACGAATGGCGACAACATAGCCATTGTAGTACAATTTACAGGAATATAATGAACATTCAATATATATAAATAAAGTTTTTTGCCATAATAAACAATTAAGAAAACAACTGTACACAAACATAGACAGGAGATTGTTTTGAAAATTGCAACAAGTTATTCTTAACTAAAGCAATTACTTTAGTTTTCTTAAGGCTTTAAAAAAAGCAATTAAGAAAGTAAAATATTCCTTAAGCTTTAATAACTTTAAACAAATTTGAAAAGCAAACTCTGGCTTTATGTTTATATCATAATATTTTCGAAATTATTTAAAATAGCGGGGGGTTATATTAGGCATTTGAAAAAAACTTAAACAACTGCTTAAATTTTAATTAGCAAAATCTTAAAATATTTGAACAAATTTATAGAAATTTATGCAAATATTTGAAAACTTTGCTTTAAAACAAAACATTTATTTAAAGCTAGCTTGCAAAATAATTAATATAACAGTTTTTTGGTTACATTCCTCAAATGACTAAATAATTTATAACTTTAAAATTTTAAACAAATTTTAAAGAATCTTTTGTGCAATTCAGGAAACAAGTTCTAAAATTAACAAGAGATTTGAATAATTTGATAGAAAATTCAGTTATCAAAAACTTAAACATTTAGAGAAAATTAACCACAAGTTGGTGGATATGAAAGATATCCGGCTTTGTTTATGTGTGTTTACTAATTTGTTGTGTACAAATTTGAAATTTCTTTTAAATCTAAAAGATTACCAGAAATTTTTGCATCCAGACGTTCATAGCCTGTAAAGCCTGTTTGTAAAACTAGCGTGTAATATTATTTACAGAGAAGGCGTAACATTTTGTTAAATCTTGGGAAAATTCTACACAAATTAAAAATATTTTAAACTTTTATATAAATTTAAAAAAAAATAAAAATATTTATATAAAATTAAAAAAACGTTCGAAATTTGTTTAAAAAAACCCCAAAATTGAACTAAGAGAAGCCTATTTATAGCTAATTTTAATACTATAATATAATAATACTTATTTTCTATTTAATGATGTCATTTACCAATGTCTCGTTTTTCTTTTGTGGGTTAGACAGTGAGTTTTATAATTGTGATGTTAAATTGAAAACATTTTAGTCGCCATTGTTTGATTCGTTGTCGGCATTTTTACGTTTGCGACATTGTTCAAAAGTGTGACCTCTGAAATTGCAGTAAGTACATCTTTTAGTGCCCTTGGCACCTCTTAAAGGACCCTGTTGACTGGCCTCATCTTCCATCATATTGTGCTCGATAACACGACCCTTTTCCAACAATTCACGGAAAGTTTTGATGTCATGACGGGCAATATGTTTGCGGTATTTGATATTGAGCAAACCGTAAACTAAATCAATTTCGGTTTCTTCATCATGTCTACCATCGGGCAACTGGGCCAAGAGGGCTCTCTTTTGGCACACAAACGTATCGATAGCGACTTTGTCTTCCTGTTTCTTATCGAAGATTTCTACATAGATCTGATAGGCCGGTTTGGTAGGCGAGAAATGGTCGCGTATCAAAGCCAAAACATCATTCCAGGTTTTAGCTTCCTTGCGCACTCCCTGCCACCAGGTTGAGGCCAAACCATAGAACAACAATGAAATACCTTTCAAGGCATCTTCATCACTAATCGATTCGACTTCTTTGTAAGTGACAATTGAGGTAATGAACTCTTCCACAGCTTCATGATCACGTTGACCGCCAAAGCGGGAACTGCAATTACTGAAACTTCCCTTGGACTTGGTTTCTGCCACAACAGTACCGGAGGCAGCTGACAAGCGTACAGACTCGATGAGTTGTTGCAATTGTTCGGTTGTCATTTGTACCATTTGAGCCATTTTGTGGGAATTTTTTTAAACTTTTGTTTTAAGTTAAATAATTGTTTAATAATTTTGTTCTAAACAATAACAAAGCCACTTGAGTTTTGGCGAATGTTATTTGAGGTATTTAAAACTTGTTAAAAATGTTGGTCGTTGCGTTTTGAAAACTCGCTGTAGACTGAAGTATTTAATTAATTAATAGTAGTTTATATAGTCAATTGCCGGCATACGTTGGTGCAGTCAATTGCTTTTCTGTTTTTTTATTAGTCATTCTGTAGATTTTAGAAACATTGCTATTCTCTTAAATGGTTTATAACACTAAAATGCCAAATGTGTTCAACTATTCTCATTAATCTTACCAATAACAAATATATCGAGCCATTACCGCCAAAATAATGTATCCCACACCATAATCGATTGTTGTTTTTTTATCGAAATCGATAGTTCAACATCATTTAAAATTATTAAAATTAAATGTATTACACAAAACAATATTTACATTATAAATTTTAAAATAATGGCTTTATTCAAACTGATTTTATTTAAAAAAAAACCTTCCCCTGTAAAATTTTGAGTTTGTGGGATACATTTTTTCGGCGGTTATGGCTCGATATAATGTTTCAAGGAAATATGTGGTCATTAATTGTTGGTAATACTCGTTGTACACGTGCATGGTGAAATAATTATACAAGGTGGTGCTGAAGTGCCACCTAAGTTGTTTTTGTCATGTTCGTTATGTCAAATATAGTAAACAAAAACACATGTGTCATGGGAAAATTAAAAAATTGTATGTATTTGTTTTTTTCTGCAAGAATGTTTGTAAACAATAGTCAGTTGTTTTTGGCATTACAAACATAAAAGCAAACACAAAAATAGCCTGTTGTTTCTGTTGATTTTGCATTGTTGTAATGCTGCCACCAACTTGTATAAATATTTCACCATGTACACGTGTTAAATAAACAATTTCAATCGGAAAAAATCGAATTCATTTGACTTCCATTCTGAAATTTACAGGGAATATTAAGGTTATATTGAGCTTTAAGAAAATATTTTTTTTAGATTTTTTGACTTGTTCGAAGGTGGTGGAAAACAGAAAATAAATAAAAAAACAAATTTTAAAAATAAAAAAAATTATAAAAAAAATTTAAATAATAATTTTTAAGAAGGAGGTTCAAATACCTTTAAAATATGGTATTGGTCTTTAAAATCCATCCACAAGTTTTTGCGAAATATTAGTTCAAAAGTTGTCATGTCGGAAGATTTTTCATGATTTTGACGATTTTCAAATGCACATAACTTGTTGAAAAAAAAATTATTTTTTTTCTGGAAATACGTGTAAAATATTTTTTAATGAAGAATACGTGCTAAAATTTTGCAAGACTTCGGCGACATCAAAGTCAATTTTTAGCAAAAATCGTTCGGTCTGACATGGAATGACTCATATCGATGGTCTCATGTAGAAAGGCCCTAACTCGCATATTTGAAACTTTACAGGAGAAGGTAAAAACATAATAGAAACTGTAATATTCAACATGTAACTTTCTTTGTACAACTGCTTATAAAAGCGTTATTTTTTACACTATTGCAATAAATTTTTTTGAGCAGGTGTATTTGCGTAAAATGCATTGGAATCGCAAAAAAACAAATTTCGAAAAAATAGCGAGTTAGGGCCTTTCTACATGAGACCAACGATATGTAAATTTCTTTACATTTAGTTATTTTGTAATTTAAAATAGATTCCTAAGTTATTTCAAAAGTAATAAGTAATCTAATGAACTAGTGTAGTGTAAATTCAATATATACATAGGTATAATTCTGTATAGTGAACTCGTCCCTTAAAAACTTTAAAACATTTTGCTCCACGGAACTCTTTCCAGAAGTAATCATTAGTTTCAAAACCTCCACTAAATATTTTAAATGGTTCTTAAAATGTTCCTGGTTTATAATAGATTATATTCAAGTGTTGTGCGACATTATAAAGACTAATTTGTTATGTTTAGAGAATATCATGTGTAGTAAGTTTTATTAAATTATTATTAGAGAAATTTTATTTGGCTTGAGAGTTCATTTTAATTGATAAATCAAAACACACCATTGTAAAGTAATATAATAAAGTAATATAATAATTTGAGACAATTGGCACATTGGTATGAATTTTCTACCCTCGTCGCCTCACATGGAAATCGCATATAGATCCAAAATTGACTCAAATAAAATTAATCCAAATTAATTGTCTCATTACAGAAACTCTACGCTAAGTTTATATTTTTAACTTCTATATTACAACTCAATCATAAAACTTATAATGGTGTTATAGATTACAGCTATGGGGAACAGCCTCAGCTTTAAATGTAGACAGAATTTAAAGATGCCAAAACAAATTGCTTCGGTATTTAAAAAATTCAAATATTTATAAAGACCTAAACGTTCCTTTGGTAAAAACTGAGATCCTAAAATACTTAAAAGAGCTTGAAGTACACCCAAATTCATTAGACCGCAACATTATACTGAATAGTGGATATATTCGACTAAGAAGGAGAGATACAGCGTATTTGAGCCAAAGACAAGATGGCAGAATACCTACCTACCTAATACATTTATTCAACAATAATTAAATAATTTTCGTCCGGCATTGGCTGGACTAAATAATTAAAATTCATAAGATATAAGATTTAAAATACTTATTGGTTAGTTTGTCTTTAATGAAGATACAATAAATAAACAAAAGTACAAAAAAAAACGTTCTACCCTGCCAAGGTCGTCATCAGCAATATTCATTGTCCAAGATCTACTTTTAAACGTCATCTATTAACCTCATCATTATTGAAAAATAGATTTCGGGAATTAATCATATTTCTTTTACATGTTATGAGTTAGAATGAAATTTACATACTTTTACATTGTGTGTGTATTCTTCTTTATAATTATTACAAATTTGTATTATTTTATTAAATTATAATGAGTTTGGAGAAAACACTCTTGTTTTTAATATTTATATAGTTACTAAGAACTTAATATTTTTACACATTTACATACATATGTACATACAGTCATAGTCAAAATTTAGTATACAGCACGTTATTTGATAACTAGATTTCATAAATAACTATCTGAGAGAAACATTAAAAAATAGTATATAGTGAAAAAGATGATTTAAATTTAATTACAGCCTATAGTCTGGAGATTGCGGGTTGAATTTAATTACTTAGTGTGTTTTGGGTCGTTGTCTTGCTTAAAGACCAATGTTTCAAGATCTAAATTTACAGCACTTACTTTTAAATTGTCCTTTAAAATTTATAAGTAGATTCGACTATTCATTACCTGATCCTGCAGCTGACATACAATCAAACCATCAAAGACCCACCGTCGTGTTTTACTGTAGCACTAAGGTTCTGTGGAGGCAGCTCACTATTTCTTGTTCTCCAGACCTTTCCTCTGACCGGCTTTAGTTTAAAATTTTAGCAATTTCTGCCAGAGAGATTTTCCGTTGCCTCAATGCAACGTCAATGTCACGTGCCATTCAGTTGCTTAAATAATTTCCTAACTCTGTACTTACAAAATTATTACTAATTTGATTTAAATTTGCATTAAAAAGTGCTTAATATACGATCTACTCATAAAGGTAGTTATTTTATTCTATTTTGACGTTCTGTATACTAAATATTGACTGGATTTCTAAGAGCATTCTCTCTTTTGTTTTCAGTAAAAGAAAAAGATAACTACATATTTAATAAAAATTACCCTAACCGAAAGATTTTTATATAAATAAATTTAAAAAATATAGACTTCTTTTAAATATGTATATATTATTCTTCACCGAAATTATTGTTCGCTGTATACTAAATTTTGACTCTGACTTTATGTGCTTTCATATTGTGAAATGATTTTCTGTTTTATTTATGTACTATATCACTTTCTCTCTTTGTGAGTTTGATTTATTATTTATAAAAAGAGTAGAAATTTAATTTAACACTCTTATTAAAATAAACTTGGTGAAATACATACATATGTTTGAATTTGTTAAAGTGATGAAATTGTTTATTTATTCTTAAATAAATTAAATAATTGTCTGATTTTTTAGTAATTAGAAAATTTATTATTTATTCAGAAAATTCGCAATATTAATAAAGGGTTGAAAAAAAATTTCTTAACGTCCTTATTAGTAGTTTAGTTAAACTCTTTTGTTATTTTAGTGTTAATAGTAACCAAGAATGATAAGAAATTGATAATGACTAATAACAAAAAACAAATGACGCTACCTACCAACATACATATACCGGCAGTAGCTATATAAGCGTGTTAATTTGATGAAATTTTTCAGTCTACTGTCAGTTTTTAAAACGCAACGACCAACACTTTAAAGTTTTAAATACTACAAATAACATTCGTCCAAACTCAAGTGGCTTTGTTATTGTTTAGAACAAAATTATTAAACAATTATTTAACTTAAAACAAAAGTTTAAAAAAATTCCCACAAAATGGCTCAAATGGTACAAATGACAACCGAACAATTGCAACAACTCATCGAGTCTGTACGCTTGTCAGCTGCCTCCGGTACTGTTGTGGCAGAAACCAAGTCCAAGGGAAGCTTCAGTAATTGCAGTTCCCGCTTTGGCGGTCAACGTGATCATGAAGCTGTGGAAGAGTTCATTACCTCAATTGTCACTTACAAAGAAGTCGAATCGATTAGTGATGAAGATGCCTTGAAAGGTATTTCATTGTTGTTCTATGGTTTGGCCTCAACCTGGTGGCAGGGAGTGCGCAAGGAAGCTAAAACCTGGAATGATGTTTTGGCTTTGATACGCGACCATTTCTCGCCTACCAAACCGGCCTATCAGATCTATGTAGAAATCTTCGATAAGAAACAGGAAGACAAAGTCGCTATCGATACGTTTGTGTGCCAAAAGAGAGCCCTCTTGGCCCAGTTGCCCGATGGTAGACATGATGAAGAAACCGAAATTGATTTAGTTTACGGTTTGCTCAATATCAAATACCGCAAACATATTGCCCGTCATGACATCAAAACTTTCCGTGAATTGTTGGAAAAGGGTCGTGTTATCGAGCACAATATGATGGAAGATGAGGCCAGTCAACAGGGTCCTTTAAGAGGTGCCAAGGGCACTAAAAGATGTACTTACTGCAATTTCAGAGGTCACACTTTTGAACAATGTCGCAAACGTAAAAATGCCGACAACGAATCAAACAATGGCGACTAAAATGTTTTCAATTTAACATCACAATTATAAAACTCACTGTCTAACCCACAAAAGAAAAACGAGACATTGGTAAATGACATCATTAAATAGAAAATAAGTATTATTATATTATAGTATTAAAATTAGCTATAAATAGGCTTCTCTTAGTTCAATTTTGGGGTTTTTTTAAACAAATTTCGAACGTTTTTTTAATTTTATATAAATATTTTTATTTTTTTTTAAATTTATATAAAAGTTTAAAATATTTTTAATTTGTGTAGAATTTTCCCAAGATTTAACAAAATGTTACGCCTTCTCTGTAAATAATATTACACGCTAGTTTTACAAACAGGCTTTACAGGCTATGAACGTCTGGATGCAAAAATTTCTGGTAATCTTTTAGATTTAAAAGAAATTTCAAATTTGTACACAACAAATTAGTAAACACACATAAACAAAGCCGGATATCTTTCATATCCACCAACTTGTGGTTAATTTTCTCTAAATGTTTAAGTTTTTGATAACTGAATTTTCTATCAAATTATTCAAATCTCTTGTTAATTTTAGAACTTGTTTCCTGAATTGCACAAAAGATTCTTTAAAATTTGTTTAAAATTTTAAAGTTATAAATTATTTAGTCATTTGAGGAATGTAACCAAAAAACTGTTATATTAATTATTTTGCAAGCTAGCTTTAAATAAATGTTTTGTTTTAAAGCAAAGTTTTCAAATATTTGCATAAATTTCTATAAATTTGTTCAAATATTTTAAGATTTTGCTAATTAAAATTTAAGCAGTTGTTTAAGTTTTTTTCAAATGCCTAATATAACAAACTTTCTCTTCCTTATGGTAAAATTTAGGGAGGGGAACCCCCGCTATTTTAAATAATTTCGAAAATATTATGATATAAACATAAAGCCAGAGTTTGCTTTTCAAATTTGTTTAAAGTTATTAAAGCTTAAGGAATATTTTACTTTCTTAATTGCTTCTTTTAAAGCCTTGGGAAAATTAAAGTAATTGCTTTAGTTAAAAATAACTTGTTGCAATTTTCAAAACAAACTCCTGTCTATGTTTGTGTACAGTTGTTTTCTTAATTGTTTATTATGGCAAAAAACTTTATTTATATATATTGAATGTTCATTATATTCCTGTTAATTGTACTACAATGGCTATGTTGTCGCCATTCGTACAATTGGCACGCTAGCCAGTGATTTGAAAATGTTAGAACTTTTCAAATCACTGCAAATGGCACGCCAGCTTTTTGTAATAAGTTAAGATTTGCTTTAGTGTTTTATTGTAAACCTCCAAAACTCTAAGGCTTTCCTAACTTCTAATTAATTATTAACTAGAGTTTATTTTTTGTAAACAATATAACTACGACAATATTTTATTGACAAAAGTTTCAAATAACAAAAATCGTTTAAAACATTTGAGAGTTGGCCTTTTCTGGAGGTGGGCCTAAATGCAACACTTTTTGTTTATTTTTTGAATTTTAGTTAATATTTTTTTTAGTTTTAAGCATTGTTAATAAGTATTTTTATATATGTTATATATATACATATACATATGTATGTATATGAATTAAATAGTTTTTAAGCATGAAACTATGAAAAAAATAACATAAAAATATTGAAAAAAAAACAAATTAATAAAAATAACCAACATTGCTTTTTATAAAAACTAAAATTTCATGTGTTTTACTTGAAATTAATTAAAATCGGTTTAAATTCAAAGTTTTATTAAAAACTGCATGAAAATAGTTTGGCTCTATTTTATAAATAGTGATTTTTTAGGAGCTTTCCGATTTTATTAAAAAAATAAAATTTAGAGAATTGTATGTTATAAACATAGCTGAGCAATATGGCAACATTAAGTTTTAATGACTTTGGCTGAATATAATGAGTGCCCCAACTAGAACGCAATTTTTAAATTTGGCGCCATTCGAAGTGTCATTGTTTGACATTTGAACAATTATTGTTCGCTAGTAAAAGGTACGATGTTAGTAAAAATGGAGCGGTACACGAATGAACAACGCATTCTCATTGTGAAATTGTTTTACCAAAATGGTGAAAGTTTTGCGGCTACAGTTCGCAAATTGCGATCAATTTGGGGTCACAATAATTCTCCAAAAGAGTAAACTGTAAAGAGATTAATGGATAAATTTGCCGAAACTGGGTCTGTTAGTGATGTAAAGACAACAACGCGCCTTCAACCAGGTCGATCGACCGAAAATGTCGCAGCTGTACGTGATGATGTCGCTCAAACTCAATCCACCTCATTTCGACACCGAGCTCAGCAAATTGATGTCTCCAAATCCAATTTTGAAGAAAGATTTGCATCTTCATGCATACAAAGTTCAATTGACTCAGGAACTGAAGCCAGCTGACCATGGACAGCGAAGGGAGTTCGTTAATTGGGTATTGGAGAGACAACATGGAAATGCTGATTTTGCCGACAAAATCATCTTCAGTGACGAGGCCCATTTCCATCTTGATGGCTTCGTCAATAGGCAGAATTGTCGCATTTATGAGTGAGGGTGAGGAAAATCCTCGAGTGATTCACGATAAGCAAATGCATCCTCAACGTGTCACTGTGTGGTGTGGTTTTTGGGCTGGAGGAATCATTGGACCTTTTTTGATGAAAATGAGGCAGGTCAAGCGCAAACAGTCAATGGTGTTCGGTATCGTGAAATGGTAACCAGTTTTTTCTTGCCTAGAATTTAATAAATTAATGTGGAGGGCATGTGGTTTCAACAAGACGGCGCCACATGTCATACAGCCAGAGAATCAATTCAATTGCTGCATCAGTCATTTAAAATTTGCGTTCTAGTTGGGACACCCTTTTTATATACATATTGTTGTTAATTTTCAGCAACCACCCCGTAAAACTGTAAAAACCCCATTGCCTACTTTTAGGGTGACAAATTTTCAATGACATTGAAAAATTTCGAATAACGGTGTTTGTGGTGAATTTCTAAAAACTCACCACGATTTTTATACTCACCACGATTTTTTACTCACCATGATTTTTTCACCACTTTTTAAATTCACCAGACGAGCAAAAAAATCGTCTTGGTGGTTGGTGGGAGGTGGATGGATGGCGAATTTTTTTCCCTTCAAACACTTCTTTTTTTCTCTCATACCCTTCCACACTTAATTTTTTCGTCCATCGTTGCCGTTTTAATTTTTATTGCATGTGGTGGGTCTCGGCTCTCTTGCTGGCTTTTTGTTGCACTGCTGTGTTCTTAATTAGTGGTTGTATTTTGCGAACTTTAAGAAGAATACGGGAATTTTTTTAATTTCGTTTGTCATTTTTAAACAGGTGCTGCCATCTATGTATTTTTGTTTTTAACACTACAGTGACATCTGCATGCCATTTTTCTCACGAATAATTGTAAACCATATGGGCTATCACTACCATCTGATTGGCCTTGAAAACACAAAGAGAAAAACAACAACAAGGTTTTGACATTTCTCAGTTGTTTTTTCCTCGCCGTCGCAAATTGATTGGTAAGACGGAGTATTTATTTATTTGTTTTTTTTATTCCATGCGATTATACGGCCAAATATATAATTTAAATAAATAAACATTCTTTAAAAACATAAATTAAAACTGTTAAAATATAACTAAAACATAAAAGAAATATAAATTCTCAAATTATTGTTATAAAATAACACTGTGCTATAAGTTTAGCCAGGAACAATCTACAGCACTCAATAACAAATCCCGGCCTTAATATGACCACTAGCAGCGAGGATGTTTTGTTGCAAATGGGTGAAGTGCGTTATAAAAAGGGCGATGGCACCTTGTACGTAATGAATGAACGTTTAGCCTGGATGGCAGAAAATCGAGACACAGTGGCCGTGTCTCATAGATATGCCGACATAAAGAGTAAGGGTTAAATATACTTAAGAAACAATTGCTAGACTATTGAACTATGTTGAAATCTTTTTATTTAGCGCAAAAAATCTCTCCGGAAGGCAAACCAAAGGTACAATTACAAGTTGTGTTACATGACGGCAACACATCCACATTCCATTTTGTCAATCGTAATGGCCAGCAGGCCATGTTGGCTGACCGTGACAAAGTCAAAGAGTTGCTGCAACAATTGTTGCCAAATTTTAAGCGAAAAGTTGACAAAGAGTTGGAGGAAAAAAATCGTGTGCTGTCGGAAAATCCTCATCTCTTTCAATTGTATAAGGATTTGGTAACATCTCAGGTTCTGACCAGCGATGAGTTCTGGAATACACATGCCAAGGAACATGCTATGAAGAAAGTTAATAAAAAACAAAGTATAGGTAAGTAAGCGAAGGAAGATAGAAAAAAAATCTATTGGTATAAAAATGTATTTAAAATCAATATCGGAATTTTTGTACAACATTTCTCATTGAAATTGATAAAATTTTAAATGTATTTTAAATTTCAAATTTAAATTTAGAGAATTCCAAAGAAAAGAATTTTTAATATGTAATTATAAATGAAAATCTGAATTAGTTTTGTATTTTATATTGATACTAGCTGACCCGGCCCGCGCTGCTGGCCCTAAGCAAACATTATTGTTGCATTACCACACGATTTAAATTGAGCTTTTAACGAAATTTACGGCCATGGAATACCTATCATAAAGTATTTTTTTTACAGAATAACTTACATATGAGCTAATCCGAAAATTTTTAAACCAAAGGCAGAAATTTAAAGTTGCTGAAAATCCAAATGTTTGTCAATGGAATAATAGGATACATATTCAAGCTTCAAAATATATAAGCAATAATGTTTTACGGTGTTTTGTTAGTTCTTGGCAGAGGCTAACCTAAATGTACCTCTTGCTTTCATTTATTCTTGTAAAAAAGGGCATTTTGTGAAAAAAGTGGGCAAAACAGTCGTTTTAGTATTTAGCGTTTAGTAAAACTTTAATTTGTTTAATTTTCTTTTATTTAAGATACAAATCACATTTGTAAGTTATCTAATATATATTTACAATTTGAACTAACTGTGTGTAACGTCCGTAACGGAAAATAGGGTTTTTTAAATTTAATAATATTGATTTCCAAACTATCTTTATAAACAGAGTTTTTATGCACTTTAATCTGATGAAAAAAAGAAATACCTTTATTACACTTTTTTTTTAAAAAATATAAATGACAAAGTGTGTAACGTCCGTAACGGCATAAAAATACCCAAAAATGTTATTTAAATATTATGAGGTTTATAATGGATTTTCACCTGCTGAATCTGAATCTGGGCATAGAATTTTTCTAACCTCAAAGTAACAAAAAGTGTGTTTAAATTACATGCGATCCCCCAATCTACAACTTAAATTGAGATGAATTTCAAATTCTTCTGAACCCAAAATAATTCCTGAAAATCAATAATTAGTAATTAATAACCATGCTGTAAACCGCAACCCCCATGCCCCCTTCAAATATTTGGTGGTACGCCCATACATGCAATGTTTACGTGCTGGATTGTCCGCTTTCTTGCTTTGATCTCAAAATTTTGCCAAACTTCATTTCAATTATAAACGCGTGTGGTGACAAATATATTCGAATTAATTAAAATGAATTCAAATGCAGACAGAACAAAAAATTTGTTAAGCGAAAAGTTTGGTAGAAGCCTAAAATCTCATCTTAAAAAACGCTCGAGATTTTCACAAATTAGCGAAAAATTATGTCAAAACTACATCTGATGAAATATCAAAAACATGAATAAAAGTAAAAAATATTCCAGCTCTTAAATCATATCATTATTTTTCGGGCTTTTCCAATGACAATACTATGTATAAAAGTAGCTCGAACAGCTGGGTCTATTAAGCATAAGATACAATGTTAAACATTTAAAGAAATAAATGAATATAAGCTAATACAAGAGTAATGAAATATTCTATAATTTTTTTGTAACTAATAAATTAATAATTACAAGGTTAAAAAGATTTTTAAATACATGAATGTGTTTTATATATACAATTTGGTTCAATGGAAAAAGTGTAACGTCTAAGTTGGATTGATATGGTCATATATTCCACTTAATTTTTTGTATTTGGACTTTTTTTGTTTATTATGCAAAATTAGCTAAAAAATGTGGAAATGCACATAAGCCTCAAAATCGACTTCCATTTTTTGTAACGTCCGTAACGGAACTTTAAGCTAGCATAACTTTTTTTCAAAAACAGTTAACCTTTAAGTTTAAAACAAGTTTTAAAGTACTCCGAAATAACTGCATTTTGCAAAAAATTTCATGAAAATATTCCAATGTGAACGCCAGCTGTGTCAATTTTAACAAGTAAATTTGCGTGCCAATGTAACGTCCGTAACGCAGGATTAGCCCATATGGTGGTGATATGGGCTCAATAAAAATAACGCATGTATTTAAGGCAAATTGGAAATTATATTTATTTATTACTTCATCTTAAGGCCAGCGGATAGACAATGTTTATTATTTTTTTATTTAGTGTAAAAACGTATAAATTTTTTGGGATGCCAACTTAAAACATGAATTTTCCAAAATTAAGCCAGCAATTGTCAATAATTATCCTTGTGCTTTATTGATGGTAATAGCAAAGACAAACCTTTAATACTGATATAATATTAAAATATATCTTGTGTTATCGAATGATGTAAATATTTTGTAAATAAACCGAAAACTCGGATTTTTGAATGGAACAATTCGAAAGTTTTAAAATTTTGATATTGGATCCTTATTAACATAGTTTTTTTTGTAAATATCTTCGGAACTACATAACCGATTTAAGAGTTTGATATCTCGTTTTGAAAAACATGACAAAAAAAATAAAAAAAGCAACAATATATATATATATGTATATGTATGCCATTGGTAATGCAATATGAAAAATGGATTTTTCCACGCACCGAAAATCAAAAATCAGAGTCAACAGTGTCACCTGCCTGAAGTTCATACGTTACATACATACATATATAGATTTTAATTTTCTTAATTTAATATTTAAAATCTCACTATCAATTGGAATCTTGTTATTAACAATTTAAAATATTCCCAATTTATTCTCAATTTCATTTTAACTTCTATGTAGAAACAAATTATAAATCAAAAAATGTTGAGTATTGTATAAATTCTTTATACAAAACAAATAATTGGCGTAAGTTCTTGAAGAAACGAAATCGAAAGAAGTAATAATCGAATAAATATCATATTCTCGATAGAAACCATAAAATGCTAATTTTCGTATAATAACTAATCAGAATCTTAAATTTATTTTAAAATGTAATCAACAGTTTCTATATAAAATAAAGAACTGAATAATGATAACCACCATTTATAATTTAAATTTAATTTGAATTCAAAAAGTACAACCTAAGAAATTTAAATTATCATTCTTCTTCTCTCTTATCCACAGGTGTTTCCGGTGCCTTTTTAGCCGATATCAAACCACAGACTGATGGCTGTAATGGCCTCAAATACAATCTCACCGACGATATTATCCACTGTATATTCAAAACATATCCTGCCGTTAAACGTAAACATCAAGAGAACGTTCCTGCCAAGCTGAGTGAGGCTGAGTTTTGGACAAAATTCTTTCAATCTCACTATTTTCATCGTGATCGCATAACGGCCGGTACCAAGGATATATTCGCTGAATGTGGTAAAATTGATGATCAGGCATTGAAAGCTGCTGTGCAGCAGGGATCTGGTGATCCGTTACTCGATCTGAAACAATTCGAAGATGTGCCTTTGGAGGAGGGGTTTTGTAGTGTGGCCGGTGATCGTAATACCGTTAATAGCGGCAATATAGTGCACCAGAATATGATAAAACGTTTCAATCAGCATTCGATAATGGTTTTGAAGACCTGTGCAGATGTTAATGCTACGAGTGGTGGAGCAACGGGGCCTCTCAACAATCAGGCAAAAGATAATAAGAGTGAAAACGGAGTTGCGGAGAAATCTAAACACAAGGAAGTCACACAAAATGGTGGATCTAGCACGGTGAATAGTCCCGAGAAACCGACTAAACGTCAAAGAATAGTAGAGAAGATACACTATGATGATTTGGGAGATCCACAAGTGGATTTCGATTCAAATTTGTGTTCAGAGGCAAAAAGAAAATCACAACAAATTAATTTATCTAAAGTAGAACGCTACTTGCATGGACCCATGCCCAGTAGTGGTTACGAAATGCATGAAGATCCCCGACACATGGAGGAGATACAATATCAATTGTTAAGGTCTACTGAAAATTGGAATCAACGTGTACCTCATAAAGTATTGGTAAGCTCAACGGCAGCAGTAAATGCTTTGGGTGAACTAAGTCCGGGAGGCGCTTTAATGAGGGGATTTCAGGAACAATCTGTAGGACGTATGTAGTATTTAATTGTAAGAAACTTTTATAAAGCAATTTTTATAAAAATCTTTTTTATTTTAGAACTTGTGCCTCCGGATTTTGAAAAAGATTTGCGCCATATATATTTAGCTTTGTCTGAATTATTAAAACATTTCTGGCATTGCTTTCCACCCACTACTCAGGAATTAGAAACTAAAGCTTTAAAAATGCACGAAGCTTTGCAGCGCTTTAAAATGGCAAAATTGCAACCATTTGAGGTAGTTATTAACACAATAAAAATTAATTGACATAATTTTAATTAATTGCTTTTTTAAGGATCGCTGCTTACAAAAACTATCTCCTTTGGGTGGCACTTTAACCCAACACTTGAATCGTTTATTACAATCAGCCAATACTAAATTTGTTACTTGGCAAGAACGCAAAATGCGCCAACATAAATAAGTAACTGCAATTGTATCCTTATTTTTTACATACTTTTTCATGAGTTTTTGTTTATAACATGTAAAGATTTCCTAACTATTGGCCAGCATTTGTTGTTTATTTACCAGGTTTCAACAAAAGTAAGGTAAATTTTCAAATTGTGTAATGTTTTGAAATTTTTATCTCCTATTTTGTATTTTATTTCATTACAGTTTTTTAAGATAAATTTAAATAAATGCTTGAAAATAATGATCAATTTTCAAGAAAACTAAAAGCTTAAGAAGTAAGTTTCTTTTTTTCTATGTTCTTAATATTAATATTTATTTTTGACACAAAAATGTTGGGTTTAGAATCACAACAAGAGAGTATTTACAGAGTTTAGCCTACATGGCAGTGTATTTCAGATATGCCATATTTTTTTTTTGTTGTTATGACCATGAATTTCTGTAAATGTTATTTTGTGAAAATGCAAAATAAAAAAAAATATAATTAAATGTGTTTGGACGCATGAATAACATTTATAAAACGTCAATTACAATTCATTTTTATTCTCAATAAACATTGTAAATATGCATAAAATGATGCGTTCTAAGAACATCGCAGTTCTTGAAATAGACACCCTCAGATCTAGTTCTAGTAAAGCCTTAATAAACGAGCACACATTCTTTGGAATGGTAATAGTTTTTTTTTGGCATTTCTAAAGCTTTGTAATTATAATTAAGTATAAGTTATTTAATTTTATTCACATTTTTATTTTTACCAAACATTTTTGTTATCCATAACCGAATTTATTTTATTTTCCTAATTTACTGACATCCATCTGCATTTGTTCTATAAATTTATGTATGGGTGTTGATATCAAGTCTAATATACTTTCCGAGCACACTTTCTCATAATGATGACAGTGATCGTGTAGTCCATCTATTTCAGCTTGATAATAGGCCAAGGGTAATTTTTCACTTCTGGAGGTGGTAGGACTAAAAGCAAATGAGAAAAAGAACTGATTAAAGTTTTCATTTACTTAATAATTTTTATAAAATAAAATTGATTTTAAACTTACGAAAACATGATATGTATTAGATTGCCCAAAACACCATTGATTTCACCCAATTCCGAAGCATTTGTCTCGCATATTAAACGCAGCAAACAGGACTCACCCTCAAAGCCACTTCTATAAATTGAATACATATTAGTAAGCATATTTAAATTATTAAATAACAGTTTACCTCTCAAATTTATCGATTAATATATGATAGAAATGTGTCCTTGTTAATAGTGAAGGTATTTCTCTGCGTCTTCTTATTTTTTTTCTACTACTCGTATCCGTTTCATTCATTGAAGGCGTTGATGTAGTAGTATTGTCCTTATCATACTCTGCCTCATTATCCTCTACATCTTCTACCGTTGCTTCATCTGACGATGTCGCCGTACAGTTGTTACAATCTTTGCCATTGTTGTATCTGGCTGCATCTTCAAAGATATCTTCCTCTTCTGCGCCTATCTGTGGTTTTTGTGGCGTAAGAGAAAGTATTGTTTTGTTTTAGCTATTTAATTGTGATTTATAATTTAATTAACACATTTATTTTAAAACAAGTTTGTCTCTTAAGTCTTTTGTTTGATTTTGTGGGTAACTCAGGGAGAATATTTTTGTAATCAATAAAATTTTTTGGAGAAATTGTTCCGTAGAAAATATTAGACAATTTGTATGTTTTGTAAAACAAATTACGGAAAGAAACACACCAACTTAAGGGAGTAAAAATTAAAAAATGGAAATAACGCTCCTTCCGATTATTTGTAATGGGTCGAATTATTCATTCCGTTCCGCGATTGCGAAAGAAATTTTTTGTGCGGAAGCATAATTTTAAATTATTCATTCCGTTGCTGCGGTATTTTTCCTTTTTGCGGTATCATCTCTACACAGACAGAATTGCGGTATTCCACAGGAATGAATAATTACATTTTACATATCGATTGACATTTCTTTCCGCTTAGTTTTCCTTTTCGTGCGGAACCAATAATACCACCAATATTCATTTAAATCGAGTTTTATACCTTAAATTTTATGTGGGCCAAATATTATATCATGATTCAAAAACGAATTAATGTGAATTAATTACATTATACATGAATTGAACAATGAATTCTATTCATTAAACATTGTTCTCATAAAATCCAGTTGCATAAATATTTTAACATTTAAAAAAAGTGATTGAATACTTTTTTTTTCCTTTTATGAAATGTTCAAAATGTTCAAATGTTGCGTTCCTGTGCTTTAATTATTGATTGTCATCATGGGAAAATTGGCCTCAAAACAGCTCGTTTATACGAAATAGTATTTTGTTCATGTTTAAATCTGCTTTAATCATCTTTTGTTATCTTAGTTATTATCATGGTGAAATTTGTCCCAAATTTAAAATAGCTGGTTCGTGTTTCAGTGTCGCGTTCTGATACCTAAATCATTTTGCTTGTTATCATTAGAAAAATAGTCAAAAAATGTAAAATAGCTCGTTTAAGAATGATTTTTCCATTTCATTTGTTTACATGCAAATGTCGCGTTCTGGTACCTAACTAAATCTTCGTTTGTTATTAGCACTCCACTATCTTTGTAATCAAGTAGCTGATCATTTGCGTTCGAATCAAAATGTTGTCGCTTTAAAACTGAAAATAGCCCGTTTAGCGCTAAAGTTTTAATTTAGTTTTGTTCAAATGTCGCGTTCTTGTGCCTAAATCACTATTTTCTTAGTTATTATGATGAGAAAATTGGCTTGAAAATACTTCATTTAATGATAATTTTTTAATTTAATTTTGAAATGTTGCGATTTTGTATCTTAAACATCGGTAGTTGTTGTCACGATTAATATTAGCTTGAAAACTGTGAATAGCTCGTTGAAAGGCAAAATTTTCATTTGAATTTGTTGAAATGTTGTGTTCTAATCCTTTATTAGCAATACTCTCTCCTCGTTTGGATTAATATATTATTAGATAAAGTGGTTTCCGAACTTACACAAAAATATCCTAGTCAATATCTCGAATAGATTTAAGAATATACTTCTTTAAAGCTTCAAAACTAATGTAAATTTTAAAATTTTTATATAAAATGTAACATTACATCATTCTAACACAAGTGCTTATGAAGTGTTTATGGTTTTTTTTTATTCCGCAAGCCTAATATAGAATATAAAAATTTGCATTAGTTTTGAAGTTTTTTGTGGTACCATCTAATCATAGATTATGTTATTTGATTTGATTATTTGGACTGATGTAGCTCACTGCTTGCTCACCGATGCATATGGTGTTCCATCTTGTTTAACGTGCGAGAGATGGTTTGTGCGGTTTGAAGACCAAAAATTGGAGACAAAACTCCATAAAGATTTTTGACAAACTCAATAAGAGCTTGCAAAATTAGTGGGAGTTACTCAAGTCGCAATTTAAAAACGTTTTCGAGCCGCAGAATTTATCTAAAAGTAGAGAGATTGTGTATCATATGATTTGAAGCCGAGAAACCTTGAAGACTATTTTGCATATCCAAAATGCTGCTTAAAGGAAATTATATTTATTTTTACTTGCGCTGAAAAATGGATCTATTACGGTAATACAAAGCTGCATCAGTTAAAAACTATTTAGAAATTTTGGTTGGGAAGATTTGTCTTACCCACCCTAAAGTCCAGACCTTGCCCCTTCTGACTACTATTTGTTTCGATAGATGCAGAGCACTCTCTCTGGGATGCACTTCATTTTAGAACAGGTTATCCGAAATTAACTTGATGCGCTTATGTCCATATGTTGCCAGAGAGAGAGAGAAGTTAAAAGGTCATATTCAGACTTTGAAAAATTCTTTATCAAACCTTTAGAAATCAACTTAAATTTGTTTCCAATTTAAGAATTAATTCTTTTAAAACTTTAATCACAACATAACAACACAAATATTTATATACGTGTACTTACAAAAAAAGAGAAAGTATTTTATCACCTAATGTGCCAAGAACTTATGATCTAATATTACACATTTAATAAAATGTGTATAATTGCAATAACAAAAAAAGCAACACTTACCGCATATGGTGGTAAATTCCAAGTCTCTGGTAAATTGTAATTTGCTTCGAAATTATATGATATGAAAACATTACGATTTGGCAAATCCAAAGGCACCGCAATGGCAGCAAATATCTTTAAACGATTAAAAAACACATTTACATTTTGTTAAATATTTATATGTATATATATTTATATTTATAATTCATGCTTTTAAATCTTACACCATAAGCACTATTTGAGGGGAAGAACAGCGCTGTTTGTGTAAATTGTACGCTACAACACAAGGCTCCCCATATTAAATATATTTTTAACAATTGCATTTTTTTCTTTAACGTATTTCTGTGTTTTTCTGTTGTACTGTATTTTAATACAAACAATTTTTAGAATTACACTTCTTCCAGTTGATGTTAAGTCTTTAACTTTTTAAACAAAACTAAACTACTGGCTTTGTATAATAATTTGTTAAAGCTTTTAAACGCCTCAATAGATGATGTGTATCAGTTTAATTAGAACATTTCTACAATCTGATTTTTTTTTTCAAATTTAAATTTGAATGAAAGTGCCTGTTAATTGATAGTGTCAATAAATAATAAACTGTTACTTGTGGCTGATTGTTGTTGCATTTCTTGAAGACGACTACCGGACAATGAAAAAAATTTAAAAGTTTTTTGATGTTAAGTGAACTGGAAATTTTTTTCTATTGATTGTATTTGTTTAGGGTTTCCCATATTGTGACCCTATTTTTTAATGTTGTTATAAAGTAATGAAATTATTAACGTATATTAAATCTATGTAGATTTATTAAGACCCTGGGAGTTTGTGGAGACAAACAAAAGCATTTTTCATATAAAATTTGTTTGCGTAAATGTTTTAATGGGCGTTTTATAGTAACACCATTCTGCTTTTCACTAAGATTTTGGATATTTCATTGCACGATAGGTTTTACTTTACCCTGCCTTTACACATGCAAGTACTTGCATGCAAGTGCCGTGTACGTATTATATACGAAAACTTATTCGAAAAACTCGACTAGCTCTGCAATTGAAAAAATGTGAGTGTATTAGTAAAAAAGTGTGAATGTATTGACTTTTTCGAACTTGCACTTGCATGTGTAAATGCCGGGTTACCGTCAGGGATCCATTACGATAACCCGAAGTAAAAGATATCGTATGCAGGATTTTTAAAATGTTTAGTTTTTATTTTGAAAAATTTGTAGGCTATAAATTTATTCAAAGTATTTGCCATTGTTAGCTTTCTCTTCTTAACAAAAAAAAAAAAAACCTATAGCCTACATTTTGAGGCCAAGAACGAATCAAGCCAATTGCGAATAACCTGTTGTGAAAAGTAGCGCATCCCAGAGAGAGCGTTCTATACCGATCGAAACAAATAGTAGGCGGACGGTGCAAGGTCCAGACCTGAGAACAGATTGAAAGTATTCGCTTTCATTGCATATTCACACCATTCATTGCTTTTGCCATGCAGTCACTCGACAACATCAACTCTTGATGTTGCCATGTAATGCATACATTGTTTTTGTTGATTGCCTTTTTCGTATTCGTTTTCTATAATGCCTTTCTATATCAAGCAACGAAATGAAGTGATGATACATTAAAAAACTTAAAACATTCGCACCATTCGTTCAGTATTCGTTGACTTGCTGGAGTTATTAATGCATTTGTGTATAGTTTTGGCCTACTGATATGTTTTTTAGTACTTCAAATAATGCAGCACGCAGAAATTTTGGAAAAAGTAAATAATGTTGTTTTTCATACTATTAAAAATATTAAAAAATAAAATGTGAATTTCAACTTTTCACTCATAAGCATTACAAACATTCGTACCATTCGTTGTATATTCGTTGCTTTTGTGAGTATTAGGTGAAATTAATGGAATACATGCAATGTAATGCATGGTATTCGTC
The DNA here is from genome assembly GCA_916048285.2 of Bellardia pandia. Classification (NCBI taxonomy): domain Eukaryota; kingdom Metazoa; phylum Arthropoda; class Insecta; order Diptera; family Calliphoridae; genus Bellardia; species Bellardia pandia. The sequence continues at coordinate 30,016,120 of OU696533.1, read as the reverse complement.
ATAGTTTATTTTTTTGAATGTTGTCATGTGATGATGTGAATTGACAACAAAATGTTCACATTTTGTGATTGCATTCGAAGGCATGAAATTCTGCATTCAAACCGTTCTCTGGTCCAGACTATAAAGCGGATGAGGCAAAAGTTCCCTACCACTTCTTTCTAAATAGTTTTTAACAGGTTTTGAAACATGTGGCCGCATGCTGTTATGGTGGAATATTACGATGTTATGCCTGGCAGTATTCTGAACATTTTCTGCCAATGCTCGTTTCAAACGAATCAATTACACTCGGTACATATTCCCTGTGATAGTCTTGCCAGATTACAGCAGAGCATAATAGAAAGTACCCATAGAAAGTCCCACCAAATATAGGGTATTAACTTAGCGCCATGTATATTTGGCTATGGTGTCAATTCGGCTAGTTTGCCCGGCTTCACATGCGATCTCCTACACTTCGGGCTTCGTAAATGATTCATTTGTTTTAAAATTGCGACTTGAGTAGCTTCCAGTAATTTTGCAAGCTATTGCTGTGTTTAAAAACAATCATCATGGAGTAAGACCTGCAATTTTTGGTCTTCAAACTTGGCGATTATTGCCTTTCGCGTACAAATCACCACTTTTAAACTTCACAAACCATCTCTCGCTTGTTGACACCGATGGAAAACAATTGGTGGCAGCTCTTTTTTCAAATTAAAGAATTAAAGTAAAACATCCCGCATTTGTCTCTTTGTTGGAACAAAATTTGACGAATTTTCGAAGCAAAAAAAAACTTTGTTGTTTACACTATAATGTTTAATAACAAAGTGAAAATAAATGTTAAAATTACTAAGGACAAAAACCGCGTTCTCAAGATTTGTTATGAATCCCGTTATACACCCAATAAAATTTAAAATTTGCGATATGCATGAAATTTTATGAATTTTATTTTGGTATCGTGTTAATGATGTCAGAAAATGTTGATATTGTATGTTTAAACATCCATGGATAAATGAAATCCAAAAGCTATTTATACCCTAAACCACCATAGTGAGGAGGGTATATTGCATTTGTGCTGATGTTTGTTTACCGATCGACTCAGAATTACTTCCTGAGTCGATTTAACGATGTCCGTCCGTCCGGCTGGCTGTTTGTGCATGTAAACCTTGTTCGCAAAGATATTTCGATAAAATTTGGTACATAATATTTTTTTCGGGCCAAGGACGTTTGAAATTGAAATTCGTTGAAATCGGACCATTATTTTACCTAGTCCCCATACAAATATCAATCGGAAATATGACTCTATCAATCATAAATATTTGATTTATAAATGTATCCAAAAAAAATCACTTTACGAGCTTTTGAAAATGTTGGTACACAAATAAAATGCAATATTAATAAGTTTTATATATGTATATCCGAAAATCATGACATCTAAATTTAATTTAATCGGTCCATAATTAGGCCTAGCTCCCTTCCTTCGAAAATCAGTTTAACATGTATAAATCTTTTAAAATTTTTTATATCGAGATAAAATTTAACACAAAAAATAGTTATATGCACACAAGTCTTGCTACAAAATATTTGGATGATCGGTCCATAATAGGTCATAGCTCCCATACAGCTGCCATTTCTGAAAATCGGGTTTTTCACATACTCGTATACTGACTGTAGGGTATTATATGGTTGGGCTTGACCGCCTATACTTTCTATATTTGACTACACTTTCTTAAATAATTTTTGGAGAAACATTTTAAACCTTGGGAGACACCCTATTGCACATACTTATGCAACTTACATATGCAAATTTTTCTCTACTTTTAGAGAAAATTCTAAATATAGAATTTTTCTGCTCGAAATCGAGATGGGAGTCAATCAGTAAAATGGTATATGTTTGTGACTTGTAAAACCACAGTACATATTCTAGCAACATACATGTTAACAACAACAATGTTAGTGCAACAAACAAACAAAAGTTTATGAATAAACGAACTGCAGCAGCTGTTAACAAAGATGAAACTTTAATGGGCAAACATTTCACCAAGTTATCATCAGTATCTTCTTAGTGTTTCTACCCATTCATTAATGTACGCATTACAGTTCATGTTCTTTGTGTTTTCTATAGGGGTTTTTTTTTGGTTTGCTACGTTTTCAATGAAGCTGAAGTTGAGCAATAGTTGTTGATGTTAGTATGATGGCAGATCAAAAGATTCATTAAATGGCAGTACAGTTTCATATGCAGCTGGAACTACAATTATATAAGATGAGTTTTAGGAAAATTGAGTAAATTGGCTTAATTTCATGATACTGTGCTGAGTGCTTTAAAGACAATTTAATGTTAGGTTGTTTCTAAAAGGTGTTTGTTTAATTTAGAAATACTCACATTTTATTATATTAAATAAATGATTACTTGTTTAGTTGCCTAAATATTGAATTTTCATTCAAAATAAGCCATACATTACAGAATATTTTACACTTATTGCAGCCTAGAGCAACTCTTTTATATTTCTCACCATGCAACTAATTGTGTTCATTCTCATAAACATTCGTAAAATCTGGTGTTAACAAGTCCCGGTTGGATTTTCCATCTTTATAGGACAACAACAAATTATCTAAGATTTATAAGATACATATTTAAAAAGTTTCTTGCAAAATAAACTTTAACATTCTTAACTCACCTTCAGTTAGATATTCTTTAAAATGTTGAAAACGTGCATCATTAGACAATTGTCGTATGACTTCTTTTAAAATAGCCTCATTACTGATGCCCTTATAATCGGACATACTCACTGCTCCATCATAGCCACTGCTCATATGCCCGCAAGACCCACAGCTATCACCTATAGCTCCATATGTTTCATCCTCATAGTCATTTAGTAATTGGTATTCCAAGTCCTCATCATCATACATCATTTCGCCATTTTGCACCCCAAAACGTTCTAAATCTCTCTAGAGTAAGGATTTCTACATTAGTATTTTTTTTTTTGGTATTTTTCTTAGTTCTCACCTCATTTTCTATAACAAAATCATTAAAGGCTGCCCATATTGGTGTTATTGTCCAAAAAACTTGCAGCAATATATAAAGTTTATACCCCATGACTGCCAATTGTTAAATGATCATAATGCTTCAGTTTTTAAAATTGAATTTATTTTTTTTTATTTCTTTTTTTGTATTTTATTTTTCAAGATAAACATCCATATTTTTCATGGACAATTTAACTCTTTAAATAGAAGAGTTTAATTCAAATGTTAAAAACAAGTTGCCTCATTATTTTGTGTACAGTTCATTAACTAAAGCAATTTGTATTCAAAAGAAATTCATCGCATTGGCGATGAAAAAAAGTTAAGGCACGGTTAAAGTTTAGATTACTATAAATGTGAAATTTGGTCAGACGAATTCAAATTTAATTGATTTCAATCCGAAAATAAACAATATTGTTGCCATCTAACAGCACAGAGAATTCAAAGACACCTTGCAAAGGAAACAATAAAGTATGGTGAGAGGAACGCCATGACAGGGGTTGCTTTACAAGGTGGCAGTCATAAGCTACTGCAAAGAATCGAACGAATAAGGAAAAAAGAAGACTATTTACGTATTTTGTAAACTCATTTTCCCGATTTTGTAAAAAGAGTGGCGACTATCATGTGGATTTTTTTTAATTTTTTTATTTATTTATTGAATCTGCCTTTGGCTCATAGGTGTATTCAAATATTTTACCTAAACCTTAAAAACTATTTGCTCTTAGTCGAGAGAACCATAATGGACAAATGGGCCTTTAATTAGTAGGGTGGTAAATGAATTGTTCCTGTTTGAGTTCTATTAAGTAGGCTGACTTCATAAATGCGGTTTGCAATGCAATACATACTGCAATGCGTACTGTTCATAAATACAGAAGGCTTAGTTTTGGCGATGCCACAAGTTCATTGTTGCATGCTTTTTCAAATTTTTGCATTGTTTTCATTTGTGATTCTTTTGCGCTTAGTACAGTTTCTTTTTACAATTTTCCTGACTGCAAAATTAAAAATTTATATAAAAACAAGTTAATTTGTGTGTTAGGGCGCGAGTTACCTACGGTCACCAATCACAACTACACCCACAGTAATATACACGTTCCCAACAACAATAACTAAAACCACAGTCATCAACCTACTTCAACAAATTGTGTCAGACATAAATAAAACAAAAGTAAGCATTTAATTATTTTAGTGTATTTTATTTTATTGCATTTTCTTAAAAGTTATTCTTGGAATTTATAAAAATAAAGCATTTAATTATTTTAATGTATTTTATTTTATTGCATTTTCTTAAAAGTTATTCTTGGAATTTATAAAAATAAAGTAGGTCATTTAATAAATATAAGTAATCATTTTTTTAATTAGTTTATTATTCTCAGAATTAATAAAATTAAGTCATTGCAATTAAATAGTATAAATAGTTAAAGTAAATAAAATTGTATTCATTATTAATCAACCAACATAATCAATCGTTTCATTTCTCCTACAATATTTCGCGTTTTCACTATGTCATTTTTGTTGTCAAATTGTTGTCAAATTGTCCAAATTGTTGGCAATTTTATGAGAACGGGTTATCATATGGCGTCATCTATGTTTGCAATGATGATTGCAAAAAATTTAATTTATTGATGACAACCCGTTTTCATACAATTGCCAACAATTTGGACAATTTGACAACAATTTGACAACAAAAATGACATAGTGAAAACGCGCCCTTAGAAGTTGCGGATTAAATTAAATTTTGTAAAAAGTTGTATTTAATCACACAAGGATAAAAACCAAGTTTGCGCTTTCATAAATGCACTGAAATGGCATTTCATTATTTTATAGTTATATCTGTGATTTTATATAGCGGCTTCAGTGGAGATTTTTGTTGATGTTGCCCAAATAAGCGATGTAGAACCAACAGTAGTACCAACAATGCTATCAACATTTCTTGCATCGAATGCGAGATGCGAGAGTCCAGAAGTATCGGAATTTGTACAAACGCCCAGTGAACTTGGGACTGCAGTGCCGCATTTAGTAACGCAAGCCGACTTTAATGACCTTGTACGAGACGGACATTTGTTGAGGAGAACAGCGAAACTCTTTGCATTACGCTTTAAACAGTGGAATATAGAGGCGGCTGATTTTAAAACAGCTGTTCGTGATCGAGGTAGCACTATTCCATATGACGAATGTCGTGATACTGACACAAATGCTTACATAAGCAAAAATAAAAGGCCTACATTTCTTTAAAAGCATTGCAATTTTTAACGTAACGATTTTTAATTTTAATATGTATAACAAAATTAATAAAAAAATTCGGCTTTTTAACGAACTGAAACCGTTACAATAAAACCGATAACCATTTTTTAAAGGGTGCCCCGATAGACTAGGCGATAGAGTGCCGGACTATCAGTCAAAGGGTTGCGGGTTCGATTCCTGCCAAACACTGGGTAGACGAGTCAGACATATGGAGATAAGTCACACATTTGTAGACCAGTAAGACATATATAGACCAGTCAGACATATGTAAACTAGTCAGACATTTGGTAGAGAATCTAAGGCATCGCAATGGACCATATTGGTCTCTGGGTGAGGGTGTGAGGTGACTCAAACCAGCCTTCCTACCTAACCTAACCTAACCTAACATAACAAAAAAAAAAAATCAGGAAAATCTGAGAATTGATAAAAATCTATTTTTTAAAAAATTTGACGTGATACAGACATTTCCACGAGTCTACCTAAAAAAATTCAGCTCGATTGGGTTAAAAATCGATCCATAGTCTTTCACACAGGCGGACAGACGGACACTACGAGCTTTATACTTTATATATAAAAAAAAATTCTGACGTGTACATGAAAGTCGCCGATACATGTGTATTTTTATTTTTTCTCCCCTTTCCGAAAAAGTATATTTGGTTCAAAGGACAGAACAAAAGCTCGTTTTTGTAACGTGGTGTAATTGGTCTATAAGAGGAAGGTACCGTCATACTTTCCTGGCTTTGGTATTATTATAGTTTGGAAAATTGTTCAATGTTTTGGAAAAGCGCCTAGTTTTAAATTAACAAAACAATAGCTACATTAGGTAGCTTTCTTATCATGGATGGTGTTACTTGATCGTAGCCTGGAGACTTTGTGAATAAAGTTACTTTTCCACAGGATACTGCCAAAATCCTGAAAAAACACATTCTTTCGCTCAATGATTTTTTACATTGTAGAAGCTTTAATCTTAACTCTTTCTGCTGTTTTATGCTGTGAGTGGTAATTTTGGAAGTTCTCGTTGCTCTATCATTTTACGCGGACTAATTTGAACTATTTTAAAATGACACTTGACGTTACAAAATCAGAGTCTTAATTTAACAGAAAATATTGATAGAAGTAGAAAAAAACGAAAAACCACCAACGCTGGATTGAACTACCAGTACAGTAGAAATTGACTGCATAAAATAAGCTGTGACGTGAACACGAGCATTTTTGGTTTTCTTAGTTTTCATATACTAAAATGTACAATGTTTTTAGTCTGTTAGACTAAACTTTTTTTTTTCTTTTTAAATCCCAATTTATATGAAGCAATTCTTTAAGCTAAGCTGATTATCTCTTAGACATCGGGGTGAGGGGAAGATAAGACGAGTACACACTTGATTGTTCTAGCAATTCGTGTTACTCTCTTATTCGCATTACAAATGTGTACTCTCAAATAAAAATACAAGCGATTTAAGCAATAAGAGTTGTGCTGTTTGAACACCGAAGAAATTTCAAGAATTTTCAATAAGAATTGCTTCGTGTAAACTGGGACTAAGTTCTTGTCAGTTTTCTTTTTATGAAGCTTTAAAAACAAGTCAAAAATGTGCACGACATAAAATAAGCTATGAGCCACTGTATGTAAAAATCACAGAAATATTAACGTTACACAACGTAATACAAATTTGTTTCCTATACATATTCTGCGTCCTTATGAAATTATAAAGGTACGGTCACACTTGGCAAATATTTGCCAATAAAGACGTAACCACTAAATAAAATAAATTTAAACTTCTTTATTTATTTAAAAAACAACGTTTATTTAGAGAAGACACAAGAAATATTTAGTTTTATTTTATTTGATTCTGTTTGATCTTGCAAAACTCTTGTAAGAGTAAACAACTTCAAATAAATTTGTGATAAAAAAGGGGTCACGCTTTTTTGAGTAAATATTTGCAATGTTCGACCATACATTTAGTTATTAAAATGAACAATGATGTTCTGACCAACACAGTTGACTAATTTTATATTTTTATATTTCTCATTTTAATATTAAATTTATTTGATTAATGCCAAAGCGAATTTATTAATAAAAAAAGTATATTAAAAACTAAACACAATGAATGATTTACTTATTTAATGATAATTGCACTGGGCCATATATTAGACCGTTGGCAGTGCTACGTGCGGCAAAGGATTACACTGTTGGGCGAAACTTTTGGCCAAGTTGCAAGAACTCTCATTCTGTTGCCATACCTCGGGGGGACAGTGCAGAAAGGTTTCGGCATTAACACAGCCATAAACCATGCTGGCATAAGGGGAACATTCCAATTCGGTTATTTTTGAAAACATTTTTATGCCTTTGACCTGCATATTTTGTTTGACTACAATATAAATATGAATTAAAAAAATAAAAAAAGGTGAAAACAAAAGTAAAGTATTCAAACAAATTCTATAAGATAATAAATCGTATGGACAAGAGGCAAGGATAGCAAAGGGAAGGGGTTTAGTGTTGGCTTAATATTGTCTACGCACTGTTGGTCAAGCATGTACGAAAGGATTCAACAATCGTTGGTACAATAATCTTGTCACGTTGTTCAACATTCGTTGTCAAAAACTTTTGGACATTTTCAATATGTATATCACCATCAGCCTGCAGGGAATTTGTTTCACGATAAATACAATCCGGATAACACTGCAATAAAAATAAACGAAAGCAAAAAGAAAATTATAATAAAAATTATATTAAATGTCATGCTTGATACTTGTCTTAACCTACATATGTAGTTGAAAATTCAGTGGAGCATGAGAACACAAATAACAAATTTGACTTAATTTCAACTAAATACTATTTCTTAAATACTTGCCACATGTGCATATACTGGATATTTGTCACTGTGCGATTTGAAAGACTTTATTTGTTTATGACATTTTTCAATTGCATCGCCCATATTTATTACCGGCAAACGACAGCACTTACTGATGTCCTGTTCGAAAAAATGAAATGAAACGAAATGAAAAACAGGAGAAGATTAAAAACAAATAAAAAATTTATGGAAATATTTTGTGCAAAATTAAATTATCTCTCTTGCATAAATATCACATGAGATGGAGTGAGTGTTTTTTTTTCTTTTTTAAATATTGAACTTATATTGACAGATGTTTAATTTAATATTTTTTTAATATGTCTATGGAAACATGTTGTAGGCTGGCTTAACAATAAGCGAGATAATATTTCGTACAACACATTTAAAAATGTTTGAAATAAAACTTAATTTTAGAGAATTTAGCTTCATGTAAAGAGGATCTGTCTCACACGAGTCATTGCCCTAAAGAACAAAATGTGGCCAAAATTAGGGACACAAATTTATTCGTGTTCTTACAGACATACAGTGGGGAGTACAAATGAGTACATGGTTGAGCCTTGTGAACTTTTCATTGCATAAAAACAAAACTAATTAAGAAAATTGAAAATTGTTTGTTGTCATTTATCTTAGGTTTAACACTAAACAAAATAATTTACAATGTAAAATGGGGAACAAATAGGGAGTTAGGGCCTTTCTACATGAGACCAACCATATACACTACGTGTTTTTGCTTATGTATTTTTAAGTTTACAACTCACATGTTTTACTATATGTCTGTCAAAATTGGTTATTTTACATAAGGGTTTTAATTTTTGGTCACCAACTTGTATGTACAATTACACGTGACATCGCCATAATTATTTACAACAGCTGATACGCTTAAATAATAAATATTTTTCTTTTTTCACACATAAATTTCCATGTCGTTACTTTAAAGAATGCGTTAAAGCCACTGCAAATCTTTTTGGTAGCGTCACTTAACTGCCGGCATCAAAAATATTGATTTGAGATTTTTCGTTTTTGAATATACAAGATGTGGAGCTTGTATGAACAATTTTTAAATAATTTATATCATTCTTATTAAATTATCAAAATGGGATAAAAAAATATTTAATTTATCACTTATGCAAATTCTTCATACGGCCGGCTAATGATAGCGCAGATATTTAACCGTCGACAAATCTTTTCGCCTGGCATATACATTTAAAAACATGTGTTTGAACATAAGAAAATATAACATGTTCTAATTGAAATTTTGTCTTATGTTTTTGCTTGTGTATTTTACCAAAGACTCTGGGTGTTTTCTGCATTGTTGATAAAAAAATATTAAGACACTGTTAAAGTTTGCCAAAGAGCAGACAAATTGGACAATAGATGATGGGAACCCTAAATCTGGCCAGACGAATCCAAATCTAATCGTTTTCAATAGTAGAATGTTTATGCCGGTTTCACAGCACTTATTCCATACAAATTTTGGTGCATGCCTGGATGGGAGTATGTGATTGTTAAATGAAATAGTTGGTGTAAAATGTGTTTGTGAATGTGGTATTGTGTTGCTGTTTCCATGCCTGGATATCAGTCCGTAAACAACATTGCTATCGATTAACAGCCAGACAATTCAAAGACACCATGTAAAAGAAATAATAAAGCACGGTGGAAGGAACGCCATGATAGTAGGCTCCTTTAAATGGTGGCACCTCCAACCACAGCAAAGAATTAAAGGAATAATGACGAAAGAAGGCTTAGCGAAGGCTTTTATTGCAGTGGCCAGCAAAGACTTCCGATCTAAATCCGATAGAGAATATGTGGTCAATCATGAAGAGATAGTTGAGGTAATACCGATTAATTCCAACCCATTTGGACGATCTTTGGGAGAGTGTTTAAAGCGAATGAAAAACTATTCCAAATAAATTAATAGAAAAATTGGTAGAGAGTATATTAAAACGTATAAAAAATATTTTAAACAATAGCGGGCTTTGGACTAAATACTAAAAAGACTATCATACCCTAAAGTTTTTTCAACCCGCACGTAGGGTTTTTTCCGTTTCGTTAATATTTTCTTCTTAGAACATTATAGTTTTCGTTTTAATGTATGAATTATTTTGTTAAATATTAGACAGAAAATAAACGAAAAACAAAAACATTTTTTATTTACTTATTTATGAACAAAGGTCTAACGTGTACTCATTTGTACTTCCCACTGTAGTTGCAGTTGCTGAACAAATGTTCTGACAATGTTGTCTGACAAAGAACATAACACTGACAACAAGAGTTATTCACACCAGACAAATTTAGAAATTGTTTGCTGAATGAACAAATTGCTAAGTCCTGTTTCACGCTCTTCACTTTTAGCTGGCCAGTTTTTGCTCAATTTGTTTTTAAACTTGCCATTTCATTCACACACGTAAATTCAATTTTCGTAATTTTAATGCAAATCAACATGCATGAAAGAAAAAATAAAAGGAAATAACAAAATTGAAATAAGCTATTGAATAAATAAATAAATTAACCAGTACCGTCATGTTTGTACCCTTTTATTCTCTTTTCCCTTCTCATCCAAAAATACTTGCCTTGACGAGTCAGAATTGAAGAGTGTGAAAGCGGACTAAGTATTCAAACTTTTTTTTTTTAACCTAAAGGCAATAATTTCGTTTTTGACAGTGATTTTTTTAAAATATCCAGCAGTGTCGAGTTTTGGGATTAAAGTAGCAATATTCAGTAGTGTTGTTTAATTTATTGTGTAATTATGGAGATTTTGTTGTTGTATGTAAAATGTAAACTGTGTGCTTAATTCTTTGTTACACTGTTTATAGTAGATGTATTTAATAATAATTAAATATATACATATGCATTAATATTGTTTGCTATTGTTTGCCCTGTACATAGATTGATAAAAAATAGAGTGGTTGCAATTAAATTAGTAATATTACATAATTTTATTTTAAGATGCTTTTTCACTGAGGCAGATATCGATAATTGCTGATTGTCAACCAGACAGAAAAATACTTTCATTATTAAGTAATAAGTTGAAATGGTAACAATTTATTGAATGATACATTTACGATTTTATTAAATTAATTTAAAGCTCTGCGATAAGCGTACAAATTGATGCTCTTACGCATCGAATTTGCTTTCGCATGGCAATAGAGAGTAACCCCCCTGGTTAAAACACATATTGGGGAATAATTAAAACATTTTGTCTTTTCTAACAGACTGTTACGATTGTCATAATTTTTTTTAAGAGAACTAATATGCCTATATATAATTGAGTTACTTTCTTTAGAAAGGGGATAGATTGAAGAAGTAAAGGTGGTGAAAGTAGAAGAAAGCTTTATATTTATATGTTTGTTTTAGTGCAGCGCCTCTGGTGGTGAGTAGGCGCATTATTTTTAAAGCTTGATTTTATAGCCTTTATTTAATTATTTTACTTCGGTGACGTTTGAATGCTATACCACCGAAGGAGGGCGCTGTGATAAATATTAGTTATGATGGATAGAAAGAAAACTAATAATTATCAGAAACTAATGTTGTTTGAGTGACAGCAGCTGGGAATTGAACTCGGGCTACAAATACCAACTCATGCGTAATGATCAAATGCGCCAACCAATTAAGCTACAGCACCTTTCACATGCGCATAACAGAGTAGTAATTTTTTTTTTAATTAAACAATAAAATTAGTAATGATTCAAAAGAAGAAAATAAATTTAAAAATTTAATATTGAAAACTGTTCGTCACTTTACAAACGAAAAACTAACATTCGTTTTTGCACTGTTCACATAAAATCCAGACGGATAAATGTTTTAATGTTTAAATATTGGTTGTATAACTTAACAAGTAAGAGTTAATATTCGTCTGTGCCAAATCTTACATACCCACCACCAAATCACCTATTATGGAGATATATGCGCATGTAAGTGATTTCCGAAAGTAGACTTTATTTTGGGGCTACGGTCAAATATGGATCGATCATTATCATATTGAGATGGACGATTTTTATATCTATGGACAATTTGTGTTGAATTTCAACCTAAAAGTAAGGGATTTATGAGCATATAAGTGATTTTTGGAACTGGACTTTAAATGGGGCTACGGTCCCATGTATATTTTGATTATGCTTGCCGAATTTGAACTTGATATTAATTTTTACAAAAGATTTATGTTCATTTAAATGATTTTCGGAAGTGGTCTTTGTATGGGGCTATGGTCAAAATGTGGACGGATGCAAACAAAGTATTGTTTTGAGATTTCACTTTGCACGAAACTTATTATTGCAGAATTTTATTTAGATACGGCTTTTCTATTGACATTTATGTATCATAATGCCATATTCCGGGAAGATATTTGTGTGGGGGCTATGAGAAATCGTAGACCGATTCCTACCATTTTCAACAGGACTTGTTCTTATATAATAAAAATAAAGTATGCAAAATTTAATGATATTATATGTATTATGTTTGAAGAAAACAGCAAAAAATATCTAAAAATTTGAGGTAGTCTGAAACTTTGATCTATAACTCAGATCCTAGTAGACCGATTGCAATACCAAACATTTCGGTGGATCAGAGAATGCTTGGTAAAAATTTCATTATTCTATGTCTTTTTTTTGAAGCTGTATTGTGCCAACAACATACGGACAGACAAACGGACATGGCTAGATCGTCTTAGAATCTTATACGGACCCAGAATATATAGATTTTTGGTTCTACGACCATTATTTCTATGTGTTATAAACGGAATGACAAACGCAATATAAACAACTCATATTGGTCAACAGTTCCTCAATCGATATGATCTCCATTGAATTCGAGCTTTAGCTAAAGAGTGTGCCTTTTTAGCGGTAACCAAATCTGGAACTCATTTTATTAGCAAAGAAATCTATCTATAAAATGAAAATCGTGAATTTTGGATGAAATAGGAATTTATCGGTCATTAATGTCAGATTTGTATAGGTATCAACATGAATATTGCAAAGAAGTAGTACCACTAAAAGAAAATGACGACAGTGAGTTGGAAAACCTGCAGAGTGATGGCTTGGAAAATAAAAAATTAAAATCCTGGCATTGCTGTTAATCCTCTAGAGGACATGACCTACTATTGGCTTAATTACTTAAGCGAAGGTGGTCTAAGTAAGCCCTTGAATTCGTTAATGGTGTAAGCATTTCCATTATGTGATGCCATTTTCATAAAGTTAGATGGATATATGTAAGTTGTTACTGACAACTGGATATTTACAAACACATATGATAGAAGCAAACGAAATCGAAGGAGCAGAAGAAATAAAAATATGTTCTTTAAAATAAGGCCACTTAATGCCGAAATTTCTCTGAATATTAATACAAGAAAAGGGACTTTAATAGAGTGATGTATGAAACCAAAAATTAATCTGTAAAAATTTAAATTGTCCCACTCTTATTTTACAACAACTTTCTTTAAATTTCGACAGCTTGAATTATTAGCCAATATGATGGCTTTTTGCGTGACGTCATTTGTGTGACTTATTAAAAAAAAAATCATCTATTTAGCACATAATTTAAAAATAAGAGCTTTGATAGCCGTTTCGTGGTTAATCTGTTCCGTTTTTGCGTTACTATTGCACCTGCTTTGGAAAAAAGCCGCTCTGATGGTACAGATGTACCCATCAAAAATCATTTCTGTCATTTCATTTCTGAAGATTCAATAAATAAATTAAATGTATAAAAAAAAAAAAAAAAAAAAAAAAAATCAATATTTTTTGTGCAAGAGAGTACAACTTAGGGTAGACCGATTTTATTTCTTCCCATGCGACTCCACTTTTTATTGCTTCCAGACTCCACTTTTTATTAAAGCCATTTATGTGCATATATATGTATTTATTGTATACAAATGTATTTTGTCAGCCTATAGTGAACAACGACAACGTTTGTAAAAATTATACACAACAAAATGCGAGAAAAAAGGGACACAAACATACAGTGGGTGGCCAAATTATTAGTTACACTTATTAATTAAGATACAACCGCTTTTAATACGTATATAAATTTATTTCTTGTACCAGATGTTTTCGTATTTTAATTCTGGTACTACTGTTAAATATTTTGTGCAGTGTCAACAATGTGGTGACATTAGAGTGCAGTTGTAGATCATTACATGTCATTCTGCTCTGAAGTCTGAAATATGCAATTTTGATTAAATTGATTAAAGGTCTGGCATCACGATGAAGAACTAAAAGAAAATGTTCAAAAATGCATTCAGAGCATGCCAAAAAGGGTGCAAGCTGTAATTGATGCCAAAAAAGGTTCTACGAAATATTAAGATTTTTTTTAAAACAATTTTGTAATATTTCTTTTCCTAAAATATATATTTTTAAAAGAAAAGAATTTATTTTTAATTGAATTAGAAGCACTTAATTTACCTAAAACAACAAATAAAAGGATAAATTTCCACTATTTTAAAATGTTATACGGCTTCAAACTAAACAATTTTGCATGTGTAACTAATAATTTGGCCACCCACTGTAGCTGCCAGATTTTACGATTTATCGTCATTTTGACGAGTTTTTTTCTTTTTATCGGGATTTTAACGATTTTTTTCCGAAATTCATCTGACAGTCACGAAAAACGCTCAACCATGCGTTTGTTCCTCTTCTCTTTTTCTATTTGTTTTTGTTCCTGGATGACTTCGATTTTGTTTGGAATACTCGATTAACTCAATTAATCGAAAGAGAATTCACCATACAATTAAATCGTTAATTAAAGAAAAATAATCGATTATTACTAGTTTTTCGATTAATTGTGCCATCACTACACATAATCTTGATTTCTATCATTCTTGTATGTATATAATGGGGGAAATTAAAATATAAAAAAAATCTTTTTAAGGTTTTTTTTTAATTTGTTTGAAATTATTTCTACTTTAACTCAAAACATAACACTTTAAACCTTAATACGAGAACTCGAATTATTGCACTTTGTAATTTGCCCCATATCTTTATATTTATTGACTATTGTTCATGCATTATTTAAATTTGATTTAAGGAAAATGAAAGTTAAATCAAGTCGTCGCTAAAAATTCTATGAAAAAAAGTTAATTTAACTGTAATTGTGTAATTTGATTAAACTTGTGTTTGGATACTTACAAAATTTTTAAATATTGGTGGTTGTGAGCAATTAAACGAACCCAGTCCTATGTGAGCAGCTTGCGACCACACCTTAAGAAAATTGAACAAAAAGACATTTTGTTTAGCACATGTTTTGTAAAATGTCCTTATTTTGCTGAACGCAACTGTTGCTTTACTCTACTTACATTTCTAGTGACAGCATTCAAACAAAATAAACCAACAAATATCCAAACATTTCGAGCTGCAAGCATTTTTGTCACACACTCTACGTACGACGACGACATCTAACCGTGGAAAACTATAATTTTCAAATTTGAGCTGAGTTTTTAAATGAAAGTTAAACTGCTTTAACGTTTTTATAAGCAATTTGAAAAGTATTGACTGGTATGTGAAGCGTAAATTTCAATGCTATTTCCAACGTCCATGATGGCCATGGTGATGATGGTGATAATCAAAGTAGATTATTAGTGAAAGTAAAATACTAAATTCATTTAGTTGTAATAACCGGATATACGAGTATATTTGATTATTACTAATGTGAGGAACTAGTAAAATTGTGCACACATTTCTTGAATATACCACATTATCGGGTTTAATGATTGGGAAAACCTAAAGCTTAAAAAAAGTACTATAACAAATATTTTAAAACTGTCCAATAATTTGCTAAACCCTGTTAATATAGATATCATATGTGTGTGCAAAGTTAATTTAAAAGTAAAAAAAAAATGTCTGTCCTTTGTTTTGTATGATTTCTACCTATTCTACAATACAAACGCCTTCACCTGTAACCTTTGTTTGAATTATCCTAAAATAACATGTTTTCTATTGTAGCAAAATCATATTAAAAGCTATGTATTGTTTTCGTTTGTCTGTGATACCAGGTTAATTATAAGCTAATCATACACTTTAAACCTGAGTGTAACTGAGATCAAAAAGTTAAACTGTGAACGCGTCCTTTATATTTATTATATTAAAGGGTCAGCATCATCAGCATCATCATGATTGTCATCATTGTCACAATTGTAGTCATTAACATTCATCCGCAGCAGCCAACCATCATTATAACTAAACAAATCAGCCGCCTAAATGAGATACGAGTATATGTATGTATGTAAGTATATCTATAGTACGAGGTCTGATCAAAAAATAACTGTTATTTTCAAATTTCGTGAGTTACGTATGTTCGATTTTCGCATTTTTTTTCTGTTATGTTGGTACACATGTCTGTTATATATGTTGGTAATATCAGCCATTTTGGATTGTCAGTTTGTTTTTGACAGATAAAAAGGTTAGTGGCGTTTTGGTGTGCTCTTACTTCTATTCTTGCTATACGAAAAAATGGATCAAAGAAACTGTATTAAGTTTTGTGTAAAAAATTAAATTAAATGCGCAAAGACATTTGAAATGTTGACTGTGGCGTTTGGCGAGTCTACTATGAGCAGTACACAAGTTCAATTGTGGCATAACCGGTTTAAAAAAGGCCGAGAAGATGTCAATGACGATGCTCGTCCTGGTCGCCCGAGCACGTCTACAACCGATGAAAACACTGAAGCAGTGAAGAAAATGATTTTGGATAATCGTCGAATCACTATTATGCCAAGCAATTTTTACGGATGTTTTCGGCATGAAACGTGCGGCAGCGAAGATTGTTCCAAAATTGCTAAACTTGTTCCTGAAACACGCAGTTTTTTACGTAATACACGTTCGACTCGACAGTGGATCGCACAACACACTACAGGGAAAATTCGTTCTTTAGCCGTACTGTCCGTATGTGGAACAAACTCCCAGCAGAAGTATTCCCTGCCACTTTCAATATAGGAAAATTCAAGTCAAATGTTCACAAACACTACTCCCGCTATCCTCCCTCCCATAACCTATTTTCCTAGTTCCAACACAATGCATTGCATAAGTAGGGGTCATCCCCTGAGTTCTGGTCCAAGAAAAAAAAATTTATTGAGCAAAAACATCGTCAACGATTTTCTCAAAAAGGTTATAACTGGTGGCGAATCATGGGTGTATGGCTAAGACATTGAAACCAAAGCCCAATCATCCCAATGGAAACGTCCAGAAGACCCAAGACCGAAAGAAGCACGTCAAGTTCGGTCAAATGTGAAGGTTTTGCTCACTGTTTTCTTTGACTACAATGGCGTGGTGCATCATGAATTCTTGCCAAAACGCACAGAATTGTGGAAAAACCAATAATGGATTTTGCACCATGATAACGCACCAGCTAACATATCGATGCTTGTGCGTGAGTTTTTGGCCAAAAACAAAACCGTTATCATGCCCCAACCACCGTATTCACCGGGCTTAGCTCCCGCTGACTTTTTCCTCTTCCCAAAACTGAAGACACCGATGAAAGGAAAGCGTTTTGCTACGATTGAGGAATTTCTAGGATTGGAAAAAAATGCTGGCATAAATGTATTATATCTGAGGAAGATTACTTTGAAGGGGACAAGATAATTACATATTGATAAATAAATAAATACCTTTTGAAAAAATTGAATATAACGGTTATTTTTAGATCAGACCTCGCATGTGATATATTGAAGGTTGCTTTATCTCGCTTTTTTTTTTAATTTTGTAAACTAAAGAAATTAAATAATTTCACGCCTAAGTTAATATGAAAAGTTCTGCTGAATTGACGTCTGGTTGTTGGTGGATATTTTTTTATTTGTTTTTTGGTTTTATTTTTAATGCTGGTATTTGATGTGGCTAATTTAAGTTTAGATAATGCAATAGATATCTAAATAAATGACTGAATAAGAGTAAATGACAGTTGAATAGGTTGTTCGTTATATAAGTATTTGGGTTAGTCAGGTTGTTAGTGGATGTGCTTGAATATAAAACTGTTAAATACCGTCAGCATGTCAAGCAAAGAAATTTATTTCATAATACAGTGGGTAACATTAAATCATTATGACTTTATGAGTTCTTTTGTTCTATAAAACAACATAATTTGCAAAATATTGTTGAAATTATTAAACCACCAAGCAATTTTCTTATTTAAGAAAATGCCATTTGATATCGATTTAGATATTTAGATTATTATAATTTCTCTATATAAATATGTTACCTGCAATATTATATTCCACTATTATTATCTGGATTGTTGTCAAACCAAAAGATAAGTGGATTCATCGAGAATTTGAAAAACTCTAAAGCATAATTGTTGTTATTCTATCAAAATCAGTTTAATCGTTGATCACATCTTACAATAAAACGTTCGTTTTTAATTTTTGATTTTATTTGACAACCGATCGATTTCCATCACATACCTGTATTACATGTTATGAAACGATCGTCATAAAATATTTTTCTGTATTTTAGTCTAATGATGAATGTCATCTCAATAACGATATTTTCATTTCAACAACGATATACGAGTATTTTAGAGTTTTTGGGTATTCCAGTTATTCTAGAAAATTGAGTTTATATCGGAGCTATGACCTTCACAAAATCCAATAGTAAAATTTTCACTTACATATAATGAATCTGTGTAAAATTTTAGTTCGAAAGCTATGCAATAAATTTCATCAGCTTTACTTTATTTGTTTTTTATTTTATTTATTTAAAATATAGCTTATTTTCTAAAATCTAAGATGAATAGTGCTATTTTTTACCGTCCATATTTTATAATCTTTTTAATAAAAGGTCAATAAAAGTTACACAAATTTTTTTTACGTTGAATAAATGATTGAAATATTTCAATTATGTGTTACGGGAATAACTAGGGAACTAAATCAAAGAAAAATTCATATGTACAGTCGAATCCTACCTTCGGGACTAATTGCTTTATGTTTCAACTTGATAGTAATGTTTAAAAGAGATTTGGGTGATTTGTGTAGTGGAAATTATATGTCGGTCAATTATAGACTGATCATCCTTAAAATCGGTACGCTGATTAGTGAATACATGTGGATTATTTTTGTCAATTTTTAATTTGATAGTGATTTTATAAGAGATTTATGAGCATTTAAATTATTTTCAAAAGAGGACTTTATATGGTTAAATATGGACCGAAGTGAAAATCATGGATATTTTTTTTTACTGATATTTTATTGTGTTATTTTTTTATTTTACGTTAGTATTTTTTTCTGTATAAAATAATCTACAAGGTGGCGCAGAAGTAAACTTCCGATGTTTTTTGGCTGTAACCGACCGATGATTGGTCAAATAAATAGTCAGCAATATTCCGCGTTCTGAAGCAGTGTAGCGTAACATTGTTTATTAACGTGTAACAAATATCAAAACAGAACTGACATTAAGGGCTTTAATTCGGCTTTATTAAAAATAAATTTTAATGGGTAAATTTCTTTTTAGTTTAGCTATACATAGAAAAAATTGTATACACAAAAGGTGTTATTAGCTTCAATTCATATAAGTACTAAAGAAAGAAAATACAATTTTGTAAGTAATTTTTTCTTGGTATGCTACAAATATTTTATTTGTGGAATGAAATTTACCCCGAAATGTATCTAAAATTTTATATTCAATCATGAATAACTTAAATATCATCAACATTGCCACGGCCATCATCAACGCGGGAAAAACACTGAAATTCCCGCTTCACATACCATTTAACAAAGCATTTAAAATTGTATACGAAAAATTGTTGTGAACAGCTACTTGACACATTTAAATACTTAGCCAATACAAGTGATTAGCGTTTCTAACTATTTATCAGCCCAATCATGAATAAAAATTCCGTGAGAGTTTTTTCCCTTTTTATTTTTTTTAACATTGACTTTGAATAGGAAAAATGGGAAAAGGGAAAAAGCTCCCACGGAATTTTTATTCATGATTGGGCTGTATGTCTATAGTCTGGCTTCGTCTAGTTATATTTTCATTATACATATATAAAAAAGCATTGTTTAGTGTACTTGCAATTTGCGGCATATTCGGTAATATAAATTAGAAAAACTTGTTTTTAATACTGTAGCATTGTAATAACCAATGAAGTACAAAGAGGGTCAAATTTAGATGTTTCTATGAAGTGAAGAAATTTATATGATTTTCATTTATAAAGCAAATCAATTATATATATGAGCTTTTTTCTGTGTTGTTGCCACAGCTGCAGTATAAACCATCCAGAGATCAGAGGGAAAAAGCGATGAAAAATAAACATTCGATATTTGTTTAATCCTTTTTTTTATTTATTTTCATAACAAACAAACTAAAATTGGGAAAAGCACAAAAAAGGTAAAACATTACATGACATTACAACTAGCCATTTCAGGAAACTGGAAAATTTATACATATAAATATTTACATACATATGTATGTATGTGTTTATTTGTTAACAAATATTTAAATCAAACGATTATGTTTGTGTATGCACATACATACATATGTATGTATATTAAGGTGGTCTCTAAATTGGAATTTTTCGATTTTATATGATCCAAAGGTCTGAATTCGAAAGAATATACTAAAAAAAATATAAATTTTTAAAAAGCTATAACGTCTATCCAAGCCACTGTAGAGTTTCGAGGGCAGGACTTTTTGGAATGAAATTATTCCTAAATATCAGAAATGTTTGATATTAAAAATGGGCAAACCAGAGTACAACAAGTAAGAGTTTATATTCGGCTGTGCCGATTCTTATATATCCACCACAAAATATTATGGAGATTTATAAGAGATTTATTCGCATTTAAGTGATTTCCGGAAGTAGACTTTCTATGAGGGCTACGGTCAAATATGGACCGATCATCATCATCATAATAAAATTTGGTACGACAATTGAAATTTATATTCTGATTATGTTTGTCAAAACCGTGTTCAACAATGAAATATTCTCCTGTATTCTTATATATATATATATTACACATGTATGTATTTCTTATAATTTCACTATACATAAAGTTCTCATTTTTTATAATGAGTTGTGTTATTCTCCAAGAATGTAAATAGCGGCTACTTTTTTGTTGTTCTCTCTTTTCCTTTTTTTTGTACATGAATACTGTTGCTTAATTTTATAATATAAGTTAGTTATAAGAAATCTGTCAATAAAGCAAGGAGCTTTAAAATTGTAAATCAAAGGATTTGGATTTTTTATTTCTCAACTACTTCGACAAGGGTATAAGTATCCTTAACAAGAGGTTTATGCGAATTTTAGTGATTTTCGGAACTGTACTTTATAGGGGGGCTACAGTCAAATATAGACCGATTATCATCATATTGAGATGTACAATTTTAATATATATGTATATGGACAATTTGTATTGATTTTAACCTGGATAGTAGTTTTAACAAGGGATTTATGTCCATTTAAGTGATTTTCGTTTTGCGATTTGATTTTACATGACACTTATTTTTGCTGAATTTTGTATTAATATTTAAATTTTATATACATTTATTTATCAATAAGCCATATCTCGGAAAGATATTTGTATGGGGGCTGGGAGAAATCATGAACCGATTCTTACTATTTTCTGCCTTTATCATAAAAATAACGCGTACAAAATTTCATGGCAATATTTGCAATATATTTAAAAAAATTGCAAGAAAATTTTTTAAAAAGATCCAATTTTTATGGTGGTTGTCTTACATATTGGTCCATAACTCTGGTTCTAATATACCGATTTTGCTGATTTTCAAACTGCTTAGAAGAACTATAAACGACAGACAGCCATACGGACAGACGGACAGATAGACAGACGGACATAGCTCAATCTACTTAGAATTCTATAACGATCAGTAATATATATACTTTGTTGGGTTTCAGATGAATATTTCTCAGTGTTACACACGGAATGACAAACTTATATACCCTCTTTCACCACTTATGGTGGTGGAGGGTATAAAAATTTCCAAAGGAGTGGATATTTTTAAAAAATTTCGATTTTGCATTTTAGAGGCAAAAAACGTTTTTATAAAAAGCTGTATTGAAGAACATATAATAAATTTATATTTTGCTAAAATAAACATATGTACTATGTTCATAGAGATCATGTTAATATAAAAGAAATATGTTCAGTTATGTTGCCATTGTGCCGTTCCGAATTTGAGCTATTTTATTTTAAAAATTTCAACTTTAGGTCAAATTTTCAAAGGCGTAAAACTGTATTTTAAACATCTAGCCAATGACTTTCATAAAATATAAAAATCTTTAATGTATGGTGGGATGAAAGGCCAAAAATTGCATGAGTTTCAAAAAATTTACATGTCCAATTGAAGAGTCACCCTAATGAGAATTTTCATCTGTTGAGTGAGTGAGTGAATTTAAGCTGTGAGCACTAAAAAAAAAATTAATTTAAATTTTGAGTGAGAAAACTAGTTAAGAATACAAAAACTTACTTTAGAAAACAGCATGAGTATCACAGATTGAAATTGGCTAAATTATGGCAGATAGCTAAAATTGTTTAAATAGTGTTTACATAAAATTCGGTGGAATAAGTGTTTTAATATTTATTTAACCGTAAAAGCTATTAAATACTTTTGAGGCAAACATTTATAGCCAATGAATAATATTTAAGAAGCAACTAAAATTCATTTTATTTTATGAAAATCAGTGTATTTGTTTTAATTTATTGAATTGCGAGCTGTGCTAATCCCCCCACCCCTCATGACAAGCTATACATTAGTTCATTCAGCGAACAATTATCGTCTGCACATGAAAATATCTCGTGTGGACATTTCTTATTGATATTCGAATAACATTGTCAACAAAAGCTTCTGTAGGGTAGCCGGTATTCATGTGAACAAAGTGTTTTTTGTTATTTAACATGAATAAGAACTTTCAAAACCAAAGATCAGTTATGAGTACTGAAAAAGTGAGTATACTTGAATCATGACTTATAATTTGTTATACTTATACGTACTCATACTTGTCTCAATATCATCAAACCAATACTCATCTTTAAAGTTTGAAGTACTCATTATATTCATACTTAATCTCATGTATGATGTTGTTTATTTAGACTCTCCTTAACTCAATGTACGTAGACGATAAACAAAATAAGTATGACTCGCATACACTCATGCGAGTGTCGTTCATTTTTACAGTCCGCTTATTAAAATTATATAAAATAATAAATGTTATATTTTCCCCAATATGTTTTCCTATAAACTTACTTGTATGTTTTTATATATTTTTTTTTTACTTATTTTGTATAAATACCTAACGGAATAAGCTGAATTTTTTTTAATGACTTAACTGAGTTGAATACTTTATGAGTATGTGAGTATTTTTCTTAAAATGTAAATCTAAATATCGCGGTTTATGAATCAAACATATTGGGAATGGTATGAGCTCGATGTCGGCGTTGTACTCATACTTATATCCACCCGCATTTATAAGTCAACGTTGTTGTGAGTTTGAGTAACTCAGAGTAGTTAAATTTCAATGATGTAAAACCACTTATACTTAAAATGTTATGAGTAGTTGTGAGTCGTAAAATAACGATTCATTGCCGATCTCAGTTCAAAACCTATTAATCCATAATGAAGTTCTAACAATTATTTACTTTACTTTTCCTAAACTTTCTTTATTCACCATTTATGCTGGTACTTCTTAACATAATTTGATAAGCTTTTAAAGTAATACCATTAAGCATAAATATTGTATAATACCCGTGCATATTAAGATCATTTCACATTTATAAGAATATATTTACATATATCTTAGTTATGTTTACTAAACTTATAATGTAAGGTACTTTATTAGGTTGTCATATGTAAAGTGGAGATGTATGTATGGTTTGTTGTTATCGTTGTCATTTTATCTGGGTATTAGAAAATTGATTATTAGCTGGTATAAATCTTATTAAATCTGTTGGTGACAAATTGTTGTTGTTTTTTTTTTTGCTAAATCAATTCCTTTCTCAAAGTATCATCATGCAGGTACAAGTATATAACTTGAAAATACAATAAGACATAATCACACACACCTAAATACGCTGACAAACACAAACTAATACAAATAAATTTGTTAAACAAATAAACAAATACTCATATAAAATTTAATGATAAATAGCTGTACATAATGTATGCTGCACGTGTGTTTGTAAGCAATGAATATATGTATGTACATTAAAGTGGCCCTTATAAGGAAGATGCATGA
The DNA here is from genome assembly GCA_916048285.2 of Bellardia pandia. Classification (NCBI taxonomy): domain Eukaryota; kingdom Metazoa; phylum Arthropoda; class Insecta; order Diptera; family Calliphoridae; genus Bellardia; species Bellardia pandia. Next base: position 29,991,875 of record OU696533.1, on the reverse strand, counting down.
AAATGATAAAATTATCTCAACAAAAACCCTTAAAAATTAATTTTAGAATAATTTTGCAAATTGTGGTATAATTTTTCAAACAAAAGCCAAAACAAATAAATTTAGACCGATTTCGAAAAATAATTTCGAATTTTTTGAACATACAAAAATAGTTTAAATTATGAAAATATACATATTTGCTATAAAACACCAAACAAAAAACTTAAAAAATTGATTTTAAACCAATTTCGAAATTAATTTCGAATTTTCGAAAATAACAAAATTGATTAATTGGCTTTAAAACTAAAATTTGCCATAATTTTTCCAACAGAAACGCTTCAAAATGAATTTGGAAACAATTTCGAAAATTTGAAATTCATTTTCGTATATGAATAAAAAACTTGCTTTTAAACAATATCGAAATTAATATGAATAAAAATGAGAATGAAATGAAAATATGAATAAAAAACTTAAAAAACTTGCTTTTAATCGATATCTTTATTGCTTAAATAAGCATTAAAATGCTAATTTTTTATAATTTTCTCAACAAAAATCTTTAAAAACTAATCTTAGACCGATTTCGATAATTCGAAATTAAATACTAAATTTTCAAACATAGAAAAAGGGTTGAATATAGCAAAAATAAGCACATATGATACAATTAACAAATAAAAAACCTTTGAATTTTGATTTTACTCAAATTCGGAAATTCGATATTAAATTCGAAGTTTTCAAACATATAAAAAAGGGTTAAATATTGTTAAATATAAACAGTTGGTACAATTTTTGGTCTAAATCTATTTAGTTTACCGACGTAGCTCCAAATAAAAAAAGTACCTAGGGGGATATAAAATTGAAAAATAAGAAGAAAAAATTAAATAAAAATATTGGCGCAAACGAGTTTTCGAGTCATGGACGTTTTTAGTTTTCATAGAAATATGTGATTTGGCAGAAGTGCAGCTTAAAGGGCTACGAAAAAAAAAAATAAAAAAAATATGCCACCCAATTCTGAATAAAAAAAAGAAAAAAACCAAATTTTAAATTTAAGGGGGCTGAGGCCCGTAGGGGGCCCCTGGAACCAAAAAACTGCCCCACTCACTTAGTGATATGTGTGGGTACTCAAATTAAAGGTAAAAAAATTCATTAACAAAATTGATTTGCATGAAATTTTTAAAGTATTGCCCTAATAAATAAATAAAGTAGGGCCCTAATATACATACATACATATTGCCGTTGAGCCAACAAAAAGTCTTAATGTAATTTTTCGAACTTTTTTCTATAGCACCATCTACAAGTGCCATTGATTTAATTTGTCTCCTACAAAATAAACTTTTTTTTTAGAAAAACTCATTTGTCTTTATGTTGGCGCACCAACGATATGTGTATATGTATCTGCTCATATGTATGTGTCTATGTTAATTAAGATGTATGACGTTTAACAAAATAACGGCTCAAATCGATAGATAATGACAATATTATGTTGATTTTACAAAATAATTGGCAATAAATACAGCATGTCAGATCGTATTTCCTACACTTAAATGATGACGCATAGTAATATTGGTACAAACATTAGTCATTTAAGGAAATCTTAGTGAAAAAAAATAATTGCAAGCATTTAGTATAATTGATAGTTGACTATTTTTACCTATAATTATAGTGTTGGAATAAATAATAAGAACGATACTTCTCATTTCATTTATGTTTTAATAATAAAATATTCATATCTGTCAAATTAAAGCAGGCAAAGAAAAAAATATATTCTTCAGCATAAAATTTGATTTCTATTTTAAGATATTGGAAAAATTATGTAGTAAGAACAATATATTTTCTTCAATATTTTTTTCCCCGGAAATATGAAATTCCGTTTCTTCTTTATTTGTTCACCCATATCGTTATTGTTTTTAGATTTCTAGGACCCCTTCAATATGGTTTAAGTCTGGGAGTTGTGACGAACATTGCATAACATAGTCTTTATTTTGCTTACACCAAGACTTGATTAGTTTGGTTATGTGCCTGCGATCACTGTCCTGAATGAATTCCCATAGAAGCGTCATTTCTTCTCTGAGGGGAAGCGTTTGATATTGCAATATTTCTACGTCTTAAACAGCTCACAGTTTTTCATCTAACCAATAAATTTTTCTGACTAGAGATGAAAACATAGAATTCGAACCTCATCTATGCTTCACAGTTTTTTGATTTGGGTCAAATTCTTCATTTTTAGCCTTCGAACATATGTTTTCCATCAGGCTCAACCAAATCTTCATTTAGTCTGATCAAAGCACATCTTCTCAATTTTGAACTATGGAGGGATTTATGAAGCCTAGTTCTAATACTGCGAACAACATGATTTTACAGTGCTTTTATGTATTAGACACTGATAAAAGTGTGTCGTTGCTTCCTACCAGTTGTTTCTACTGTTGCTTTTCTGTGAATTCCTTGAAAATCTTTGTTTTGGAACAATCTATCAATATTACAAGTTCACTTATACATTCTCCTTGTTCTAAAAACTTTAAAATAATTTATTTTTCAAGTGCAGTGTTTTGCAAGACCTCTTATTAAAACTTTTCTGAACTAATAAGGGCAAGCGATATTCAATGATGTCTGTAAAATGAATGCAAAATTTAAAATATATTATTTTAATAACAAATTAAAATTTTGCACAAAATTTAGGCAATTCACTTATAAACATTAAATAGATTCATAGAAAGCTTATCTGTATAGATTCATCATCAGTAATTTGACAGTAAGAAAAACAAAGAAAATGTAAGGAGGAATTTAATTATCATAAATTATCTGGTTTTATACTCAAAATAAAACTTTAATAGCAATTTAATATTTCTTGCACTTTAAGCTTTGAAATCAAATTTGATTTAAAAAACTAATTATTTTAAATTAAATTTAATTTAAATTAAATTTAAAAATCAGCAAAAGTTTTAAAGAAAATTGCAAATTTGTTAAAATTTTTCAAGGATGCGTATGATTGATATTAATGTGGACTAATTTTATAAAAATGTAAATTTCGCTAGCAAGCCAGTTAAATAGATTATTGCAATGTTTCACAAATATGTTACCAACAAATTGGAGCTTAACACCAGTAAATTATTTTAAAATTTTTAGAACAAAAATATAAAAATTTCAGCAATTTAATAATTTTTTTTTACATTTCCAAGAGAAAATCGTAGCTAGTTAAGTAAAAACTGTTTATAAAATATTACAAACATTTCTAAAATTAAATACAGCCAATACAGATTCAGCATTAGATCATCAGTAGTTTGACAGTAGGAATTAACAAAGTTATTTGTCTTTAAGTTTTTCGTATTCGCATCATTGAAAATGAAGTAGCTGTTCTTATTATTCTGCTATATATTCCCAAGAAAAATTTCAGCACATGTTCTTAAATAAGTAGTTTTAGAAAGAGTTACCAAAAGCATTTCAATGACTGTCGTGTCACTAGTCATATCGCAATTACTTTGTGAACCGGTTCTGTAGAATGCTATTGTAATTCTAAAGTACTTCTAATAAACTAATTTCTAGTTTTGTTCTAACTTATTAGCCTTTTAAACAACTTTGTGGATTACTCGAATAAGTCAGACGTCACCATCTAGTACTACTTATAACCAACCCCAATTTCTTCGCCTAGTGTTTTTTCTGCCTGCTCAGTGTAATGGTTTAATATTACTTTAATTAATACCTCCTTCCAATATTCAAAATAATCATATTAAAGCTTTAAACATTATGTATGTATTTTATATTTATTTGTCAACAGTTTTTATTGAAATTAGTCACGTTATCTAAAATTAACTTGATTATCCTTTTCATTTTCACTCTCTTTTCAGTGTCAAAACACATAAATAGCAATTAAATTCCTGTTTAACGCCAAAGGTAAGTACTTTTCTTTTCATTCGAATATTAATATACTTGTTGTAATAATACGACATTCTAATTTAATTTGTTTAAAAATACACCTGACAATTTCTACGAAATACAAAATTTAACTTGAGACTCTAAGCCTTCAAACTTTTTAATAGCTTTTGATATTACTACAAATTCTCACAATTTCCTTATTAATTTACTGATCCAAGCAGAACAAAAAACATAATACAGTTCAACCTTGGTATAACGAATCGTAAGGGGATTAGAAAAAAGAACGTTATATCGAATAATTCGTTACAATGAGGTTCGTTATATCGAGGTGAAGTTGCACTTCTATTCGTTATAACGAGGTAATACAAAATTTTGTATCTAAATAAATAACTGTATTTTGTAGTTTTAAAATTCAAAAATAGTTTACATTTATAAAATAATAAGTCTGAGCCAGTGATTAACTAGCTAGATTGCAAAAACAACTGCTGCAACAACCTCTTGGCAACAATAAATTTTTCTTCGAATATTTCAGCCGTTAGTCAAATGCATGCGGCTGTCGACTACGAATGTAGGTATGGTGCGGACGTTGTCGTTGCAAATACCATAATTTTATGTTGTAATTTGGATTAATTGATGGAAATTGTTATGAAAAGGTTGTAAGTTGACAAAATTCGTTAAATAAAGGTAAATAATTTTTTCGTTTTTGATAATCTGCAATGATTGAAAATTCGTTATAACGAGGCTATTGACAAATGTATTCGTAATAAAGAGGTTTATTTTGTATTAAATGTTATGAAGCGTTGTATGGGATTTCAAAAAATTCGTTAAATCGAGGAATTCGTTATATTAAGGGTCGTTATATCGAGGTTTGACTGTATGTGTGTAAAGTATGTACAGGTATAATATTCATAATATGTTTAGTAATTTTCAATATATATCGACCTTTTTATAATAACAGGTTTATGTTTTAGAATTTTCTAATCAGACTTTCAAGGTCTGTATTTTCAGTCAAATAAAAGACAATTTGTTTAATATTTCTTTCTCCAACGTTTCACTGGGATATTTCCAGCATCTTCAGGGATTGATTTTTTTTTATTAATAAATTATCTTTAGTTACATTTCACATTCAATTTTCAAAAACAATATTTGTTTTACAACGTACATATAACACGACATAAAACACATAATTAATTTAAAAAAATATAATTGTAAAAATAAATAAGAATATCACAGTTTTCATAATATGTATTACAATAATGTTGCATTATTCAGTATATGTTTGCTCATTAAAATTTTAATTACGTTTATGGGTCTAATGTAAATGTAATCCTATTATTAAATATTTCCTCATGTTTATGGTAATATTATAAATATACTCGTATGCAAGTATGTACATGACAACTATAAACTTATGTATGTGAAATAATGCATGAGAAATGTAACATACACCTGGGCTCTATTCCACAAAACAAATTTATTAACTTTTATTTTGCACTTATGCACTTTTTTATCAATTATCACAACTATAAAATTTGATGAGCAATAATTTGAATTTGATAAGTGTACTTTGCAAAGTTTTTAAAATTTTTATATTTTCTTTGCAATTTCTGTTCCACTTACATTCTCTTGTGCAAAGTGCAAATTTAATATTGAAAAGAGTAATTTGCATTTTCTTTCCATAAAAATTATAAATTCTATTTTTGCAAAGCAAATTTTGATAAGTTTGTCACAAATTTGCAAAGTAAACATTTGCTTTATAAATTCATATTGTTATAACTAGTGAAGCTTATAAAATGTTAAGACATGAGTTTTTGTTCGACGACAGTCACGACGCTGTTATAAGCAGAAATTATAGAGACCGAATTAATTTTTCTGGACTGAAAAACATTAACCTTAAGGAGAGCTTTTATTTTTTTTAGTGTATTCAAAATTAATATGTACCAATTGCGTTATTACTTGTTTATTATGTATCTATATAGGGATGCCAATCACGAAAATCCCGGGACTTTTAGGATTTGTTAATCAAACTAGTATTTGTGTACAAAGTCATTAATAAAAATTTAAAGTTTTAAACGTTTGTCAAAGAAATAAAGGTGAAATAATAAAAATAATTTTGGATTGCCAAACTCGATCGCACTATTTGATGTGCCGACAGTTTTTGGAATTTGGAAATTCCTATATAAAAAGCTTTAATTGATTTAACCCTTCTTTGCATGATTTTTTCTTTATTGGTGAAATAATAATTCATGTTTAAAATTAAAGGAAAAATGGTTAAAAGAATTACAGTATAATGAATCTTAATATGATGAAACTTAGAACAAAAAAACAATATGATGAAAATTCCCATCATCATGTTATGTTAGATCATTAGCTTAGTACTAAATAGAAATAAATGAGGACATTTAATGTTATGATGGAAATTTTCACCATAACGCAAGAAGGGTTAAAATTAGTGCTGGCAAAGTATTGAGTAATGGGTACCGAGTATCAAGTATTTGCCCTTTTTTTTTGGATACTCAATACTCAAAAGTAGTTACTCGATACTTTCTGAGTTGTATTTTTAAGCAAGTTGAGTGGGTAAAATAGTGCATAAAAATACATCACTGTATAAAAAGACAACAATCTGTAAGCTACCAAAATTTAACCAACCGCCGAAAAAAAACTGTCTATTATTTCTTAAGTTGTTGTTAACGTTGTATTAAAAGTTAGCTTTACATTTATTTTTGATTTAATAATAAAAGACATACAACACCAATAATAGTTGAAGATCTATTTTTATTTTTTGAAGAAACTACTTCAATTTGCAGATAAAAACTATGCGTTACAATTTCAAAAAATCCGTTAAAAGTATCGAATAGTATTGAGTACCCAAATGAAAAGTATTGAATATTGTTGAGTAAGGGAAAGTAGTAGAATTTGCCAGCACTAGTTAAAATCTCAAGAGATGAAGAATTTGTTTACTTAAACAAATAGTTGTAATTTTAAATCCGGATAAAGTAACAGACAAAGCTCTTTGTCGCAGCGATATGAATCTCTGTTGATGTTGAACTTTTATTTATGCTCAAAGAGATATCAAAAAGTGATCTGGTGAAATCTCTCTCAAACACTTTTAAATTTTTGAAAAAACTCAAAATTTAAATGTGAATTTGATAAAAAGATAGAAAAGTTTGTTATTAGAAATAAATTAAAAACGTTGATTGCGAAACGAATGAAATAATGAATGTAATTTAAATATGTAAAAGCCCTCCACAACACCTAATAATTTCTGTAATAATATGGAATAAAATATTGAATAAGAATTATTTGTTTCGGAGGGTGAGAAAGGATTGTTTATGAAATCAGAATACAAAAATTTGCCAACAATTTTGTCTACACAAGATGAAACGAAAAATGTTTTTCGTCAGCTTAATATGTATATTGGTAACAAAATGAAATCTCTTTACTTAATATACCTTAATATTTTTAAGAAGCTTTATCGATCGATAGTATTCTGTTGCTTTTAAATTAATATAGAAATTAACGGCGAAATGACATATGGCTGGCTTAACATGTAAAGGCTCAAAGTCCCCTTTTTTTGATGCAGTTGTGTTCAATAAGTAAAAATACATCGATTACAAAAAAAAAAAAAAAAAAAAATACAGTTATCTCATTAGTTGTTGTTGTTTTGTAGTGATGAGTAAAGGCGCTAAGTCCAATTTATCACATCTTTGTGTAATATCTCACTTCTTCCAATGTTGAAATATCAACTGTTTCGCGCGGAATAGTCTGAGAGAATTGACATAATATTATTTCTCATTACAAAAATTCACCAAATGGTGAAATTAATTTCAAACTTAGATTTCCTGATGAATGGAAAAATCTCCACCAAAAAATAAATGAAAATGTATCGCACTGGAGTGCTCGGATTTACACCAACTTCATCAAGAAAGAAGAAAATTAAAGACTAGAAAGTTCCAAGACTTACAATATCTAAAATCCACTTTGCCTACAAAACACCATCAATTTTATAACGATTTGCCATACGAATAAAAATAGTCGTCGCCAGTTATCTTACTTTTAAATCCATAAAAAATTTAAATTAATATTACTTTTTTATAACAGCAATGAAATAAGACTGAATAATTTTTGTTTTCAATATATACAAGTATATACAAATATCGAAATTAATATTGTAATAATAATGTTAAGCTAGATTTACACGATTGAAATTTTCTTCAAAATTGCTCTTCAAAATGCTTCAAACTCGTGTAAACAGCAAAAATGTTTAAAAATTCATGTATTTAATAGTTAATAAGTAAATTTTGAAGAAATTGTTGCTGTTTACACGAGTTTGTAGCATTTTGAAGAGCAATTTTGAAGAAAATTTCAATCGTGTAAATCTATCTTTATTCATATTTTTGAATAAATTCTGTTTTTTTTTTTTACAATAATCAAAACAAATTTTAACTTTAATTTTAACAATAAAAAAGCAACAGAAGTACACTTTTATTGTAGTAAGTAAGAAATATAAGTAGAGACAAGTTTTAAGAAAAAGATCCAAGTCCATGAAAACATACAAACTACAGCAACAGAAAAGGCTCTAAGTCCAAAAAAGCTTTTATCTCGGCAAATACTTATTTTTTCATTTTGCTTTTACGTAAATAAAAAACAAAGAAAAATACAAAAACAAATTGCATTTACAGATTTCAAAAATGTTTATTCAAAAAAAAGTTTGATTGTTTTTTGTCTCTCCTGTAATATTGTAAAATATGGACTTAGAGCCTTTACATGTTAAGCCAGCGATATTATATTATATGTAGTGCAACGTGCAACATGTGTTAATATTTGTATAAATGTATTTAAATTATCACCTTAACGTACACTAAGTACTGAAAAGAAATGGGTCAAAAATTTCCTTCTGTAGGTCTCTCCAACATCAAGATTAAATTTATTCTCATCGAAATTAAAAAACGCTTTAAACAAATATACTATGTGTAAATAGTGCAACTATTAACACATATTATCGTTAGTTTATCAGTTTCTTTTAACGAATTCAAGTGTAGCAGTTTTGTGCCGGAGTAATGAATGGCCTTGGCACAAATAACAGCTTTTGTCGAGCAAAAGTCTGAGAATTTTTAGCAATCTACTTATGATTGATTTGGGCACATTTACCTCATATTCATTAATAATCTGACCAAGACTCACTGTTCATAGTGTTGCTGGCACACTTTATAATTTTGCGATTGTCCAATTCAGAAAGCTTTTCTCTTATATTTTGATCTGAATTATTTGCAAAATTTTTTTACTACAACATGTGACGTTTATTTGTTTTGGCAATTGCTCGAAAACATAAGTCAATATGAACTTAAATTTGAGCTTTTTCAAAATTGCTAAGGTACGAATGCTGCGGCATTTTATAGCAAATTCTGGGAAATTGCGTAATAAAAATAAAGAACAGTTAAACTTTTGTGTTTTTAGTATTCTTTTTTGCTATCATATAATGTAATTATAGTTATGAAACATTAACAAAATATTAAAGCAAAATTTCTCTTTTTATAAACAAAAAACTTCAAATAAAAATATTATCCCTAGGTACAGCCAGCTAAAAATTTGTGAAGCATGTTAATGTTATGTAGTTGTTTGTTTTCATCTGGTATCGGTACAATATATGTATTTAAAAATGTGTACGTTGGAATACGTAAAAATAGAAAATTATTATTTTTATTTTGTATCACTAACTTTAAATGGTTAAAGTATTAATAACGTTATTGTGTTTTTTAGTATTACCCGAAATAATGCAAACAATTTTAATTTTATCACAATAAAGTTAATAAGGATATATGTAGCTGAATATATGTGTGTTTCCGTTATACTTACATGATGGTAAATGTAACTGTATCTTGTTTGCTTGTATGTTTAATATTCGTGTGTTAAATTTTTAACCGACAAACACGTTTTCAATCATCGTTGTAATGGAACCAAATAGCAGAAATTGTATATTAGAAATGCTAAATGCGCTCAAAATCTAACAACACGGAGAATCAAACACAAACTCATGATAACACGCGTAAAGTTTTATGTGAACGAGTGCAAAAACATCAGAATGAAAACAACAATTATATTAAAAAATGACAAGCATTTAAACGTGAACTTTACACAAAACAGCTAATACCAAATGAAAATGCCTAGGCTCTGTTTTATAATGATATTGTGTCTCAATTAGACATTTTTTTAAAATTTTTGTTTTGGAAAATATTGCTTTTATGTCCCAAATTCGAAACTTAAAATAATTTAAGCAAGCTGTAAACGTTATTCGAATTTGTTTTAGACCATAAATCGCAAAATTATTCAATTAATATTATTCAACATTCACACATGTACTTTAGCATAACAGCTTCTATTATAATAAAATACGTTTTGTTTCTTTTAAATTGTATTAAATCTATAGTATATTTCCTTTCATTGTAACAAAATCTTTAATAGAAGAAAACTATGTAGTAGGAATATTAAGTGAAAAGGATACAAAGTAAATAGAATTTATATTGATTTAAAATAGGTTCTGCCTATCATCCCTTGTGTACTTAATAAACATTAGGCGGATAACCAAAATTCTGGAAACTTGTTATAGCTATTTAAGGAAGTTATTTTCTAAAAGTCCAATGAATAGGTTTCTTACAGTGATGGCCATAAATACAATATAAATTTTATTCACATGTTATGAATTTGATTTCTCTGCTGTAAAGCCAACCACCCTAATAAACATATATACAAACATACAGTCATTTGCATTTAAATATATGTTTTGTTACAAAGAAATACAGAAAAAAACTGGATTTGAAGCAAGAGTAGCAAGAATTTTCTTTTATTTTTTCTAATTTTTCTGTAGCAAATGTTGGGAGGCGGTCTTGAGTGTTTTTATTTTATTTATTCCCTGAAAGGAATGGTTCTTTACAATATAATTTTAATTTATGTTAGCAAAATTCGTATTTTCAAAAGGTATTGGGTTGGTTTTTTTTTTTTCTAAATCTTATTAGAATTAGGTGTGAAAGACAAGATTTGTAACTAACTTTGGGGCTTGGGTCTTAAATAATTTAGAAGTTAAGAGCAGTAAACGTTTATGTTGAGAAATATTTGAATAGTTAAGATTCATTGTTGTGTAAGTAAGTATATTTTGATTATTTTCTTTATTCAATTTTTTTTTGCAATTACTATCATGTCAATTTAAAGCCACATAACATAACTTATTCCGGATATTGCCTAGATTTATACAGCATGAATATTTGCTACAAAATTCTATAGAATTTTTCTGGTTTAAACATATTTTCTTAAACATTATAAGAATTAAGGTGACGCTTAAATTTTAGTTTAGATAATTGGCCTATATATTTGGCTTGATTATTGTTGGTTTGTAAGTTTCTGACTTTGCTTTCGTTTTATTTACGATTTGTGCTTAAGCTTTGCTTGACATTTTTACAGCAATTACAGTATTTTTTGGAATTTTCAACTTTTCTCTTTTTTGCAGTCAGTAAAGCCGAACGTATCGATTTTCTATATATTTGATTTTTTTATTGCAAATATTTACATATATGGGCTAATCCTGCGTTACGGACGTTACCTTCGCAACGCAAATTTGCTTGTTAAAATTGACACAGCTGGCGTTCACATTGGAATATTTTCATGAAATTTTTTGCAAAATGCAGTTATTTCGGAGTACTTTAAAACTTGTTTTAAACTTAAAGGTTCACTGTTTTTGAAAACAAAGTTATGCTAGCTTAAAGTTCCGTTACGGACGTTACAAAAAATGGAAGTCGATTTTGAGGCTTATGTGCATTTCCACATTTTTTTTAGGTAATTTTGCATAATAAACAAAAAAAGTCCAAAATACAAAAAATTAAGTGGAATATATGACCATATCAATCCAACTTAGAAAAGAAATCTAAGTAGTCCCGTGAAACAAAAATCTTAATTTTTGTCTGTTACGGACGTTACACTTTTTCCATTGAACCAAATTGTGTATATAAAAAACATTCATGTATTTAAAAATCTTTTTAACCTTGTAATTATTAATTTATTAGTTACAAAAAAATTATAGAATATTTCATTACTCTTGTATTAGCTAATATTCATTTATTTCTTTAAATGTTTAACATTGTATCTTATGCTTAATAGACCCAGCTTTTCGAGCTACTTTTATACATAGTATTGTCATTGGAAAAGCCCGAAAAATAATGATATGATTTAAGAGCTGGAATATTTTTTACATTTATTCATGTTTTTGATATTTCATCAGATGTAGTTTTGACATAATTTTTTGCTAATTTGTGAAAATCTCGAGCGTTTTTTAAGATGAGATCTTAGGCTTCTAATAGTTGCCAAACCTTTCGCTTAACAAATTTTTTGTTATGTCTGCATTTGAATTCATTTTAATTAATTCGAATATATTTGTCACCACACGCGTTTATAATTGAAATGAAGTTTGGCCAAATTTTGAGATCAAATCAAGAAAGCGGACAATCCAGCACGTAAACATTGCATGTATGGGCGTACCACCAAATATTTGAAGGGGCATGAGGGTTGCGGTTTACAGCATGGTTATTAATTACTAATTATTGATTTTCAGGAATTATTTTAGGTTCAGAAGAATTTGAAATTCATCTCAATTTAAGTTGCAGATTGGGGGATCGCATGTAATTTAAACACACTTTTTGTTACTTTGAGGTTAGAGCAATTCTAAGCCCAGATTCAGATTCAGCAGGTGAAACTCCATTATAAACCTCATAATATTTAAATAAAATTTTTGGGTATTTTCATGCCGTTACGGACGTTACACACTTTGCCATTTATATTTAAAAAAAAAGTGTAATAAAGGTATTTCTTTTTTGTCATCAGATTAAAGTGCATAAAAAACTTTGTTTATAAAGGTAGTTTGGAAATCAAAATTATTAAATTTAAAAAACTCTATTTTCTGTTACGGACGTTACACACAGTGTAGCCATTTTTAGTTCAAATTGTAAATATATATTAGATAACTTACAAATATGATTTTTATCTTAAATAAAATAAAATTAAATAAATTAAAGTTCTGCTAAACGCTAAATACTGAAACGACTGTTTTGCCCAATTTTTTGACCATGGAAAATTTTTTGTTTTTTTTTACCAGAATAAAAGAAAGCAAGAGGTACGTTTAGGTTAGCCTCTGCCAAGAACACACAAACCACCGTAAAACCTTATTGCTTATATATTTTGAAGCTTGAATATGTATCCTATTATTCCATTAACAAACATTTGGATTTTAAGCAACTTTAATATTCTGCCTTTGGTTTAAAAATTTGCGGATTAGCCCATATTCCAACTGTTTATATTAGATTTAAGAGAATAACGATAGCTAACTGTTGGCGGCAGGTTTAAAAGCAAAAGCTTTTATAATGTGGGCAGATTTTTTGTGAACAATTTCTTAAAGTATCTAAAATATTATATAAATTAACCAATTAAAATTTTTGCTATCAAACAAAAACATAAATATGACACAAAACATGGTGTAATATATTACAGCATATTTTTTATTGTAATGTTCTTTAATATATTAATATATCGTAATGAAATAAGGGTTTCAAATGTATACAAATTTTAACATTTACTTAATATTGTTGCTAGTCAGCGAATTGATGTCCTAAATATTAACATTAATAGTTGATATAGCTTTCCTTATATATAATTTGTCATTATATCTATGGGAGGTGCCACGCCCACTATTGATAGTCCGCCCATTCTTGGCCTAAATATTAATATCGATGGTGGAATAACCGTACCATATATCTTATTGTATACCATATATTTGATATTTTTTTTAAATATCATCATATGGAAGGTGCCACGCCCCCTGTCGCTACTACTCCCATTTTTTCCGCAAATATTTAAACAAACAATGGAATTGCGCATGCAAAATTTGAGTACTTTAATTTTAAAATTAACTTTGTATGGGAGGTACCACGCCCACTTAAAATTAATGCCCCTATTGCCGTTCTCAACTCAACTAAGTTTGATCGTCTGTCAGTCAACCCGACTTTAACTCTACATTAACTCTACTACATTTAAGTTGTGAATGGCAATACCGATTTATGAAAGACGACCAAATTATTAAAAAAGTTGTGAACCGCAATAGGGGCATAAAACAAAGTAGCCTATAGCTCCTTCCAGACATACAGAAATATACTTTACAAATTTCAAGCAAATCGGTTCAGCCGTTTAGACGTCTATAGGTCCCAAACTAATAATAATAAACATACATACAAACACACAATCACTTTTATATATATAGATACACTTATTATGAAACTTATTTATGAAAAATAGCTATTACGAAACATTCGCATATCTGAATTTCTGGGCGGTGCTATGCGTTGTCAATTATCGTTTTGCAATTTATCCTGTGGCTGTTCAATATGACGACTTTGATATTCTTCTAAGGGCTGAGGTTCATAGTAGAATTCTGTAGCTCTATGTCGTGGATAAAGTTCTAAGCTATTGATGTTAAAGCCAAAAATTTGCTTTAAATGAAAATATTTTTAATTCATATAAAGCAAATGAATAAAGTTGGTACTTACATTTGAAGGAACCATATTGCCCAAAATATATTGCAGTAATGTAGTAAAATAATTTAAAAAGCTTTGCAAAATGTGCTAAATTTGGAATTTTGATGAAAGTTTTAAAAAAATTTATTTTTTTGAGTTTTTTTTTTTTTTTTGAAATTATCAATATTAATTGTCTAAACCCAATTTGACAATGGGAAAAATCAAGGGGTTTTAATGAAAGTAGCATGGTGCAACTATACAAGGTGAGTGCAAATCGACAACAAATACAACACAAAACAGAAACAACTGGCATTTTGTTTGTGTAAAATAATATACTACTGTCAAAAATACTTGACAAAGTATTACTTTTGACATAAGTAAATTGTAAACAAAGTCAATCAGCTGGGCTACTTCACTCAGCTTGTATAGTTGCACCATGGAAAGTAGGTTGGTGATGGCAGAATTAAATTAAAATTTAATTCAAATTATCAAGGGGTTTCTAAGAATGTAGCATGGTGTAACTATACAAGGCGAGTGCAAATCGGCAACAAATTAATGTACTACTGTCAAAAACATTTGACAAAATATTACTTTTGACATAAGTAAATTGTAAAAAAGTCAGTCAGCTGTGCTACTGCACTGACCTTGTATAGTTACACCATGACACAAATCTAAGTGGATAGATATAAAATTCGTTAAAACCAATATGAACGACAATATGGATTTTGATTGCTTCAATTAAAATTTTTTAATTTCTTTTTTTTTTACCGACAAAATCTAAAAAGTTTAACATAGATAACATACATATATATATATATACATAACATACTAGATATATAGGTAAATTAGCTACTATGGATATGAAAATAGCATCTAGTATAATAACACACATACTCGTATACAGTTGGTGGCTGGAGCACAGATCTGTTTCTATAGATTGTGTTCTTTGTTGCTTTTTACAAAATATATAGAAATTTTCCTTGCCCTTTAGCGGAGGTTAACATCTTTACCATAATTTTTTTTTTCTTCGATTTAAATTTTATTTGCAGTTTGTTCCGAAATTTAAAACTTAAAATTATTTATCACTTACTGTATTGTGTATTTAAGTCAAACTATGTATGTATGTATGTATATACAGATTGCTTAACATATACCTACATATATACACACGTGCAGACTTTAATTTTATTAGGTGGCCATTAGACCAGCCTTTAAAAAATAGATTTGCTTTTGCGAATAACTGGTAAATAGGCAGTTAGGTAACTAATAATTAATAAGTAATTACTCCACCACTTCTAAGTAATAAAGTCGGTATATAGTGGTCATTAAACTATTACCAAGTGTTTGTTTTTTTTTTACATTTATTTATTTATTATTATTATTTATCTTCATTAAAATATGAGCTAACAATAAGTTTTTCAAATCTTATATCTAAAACATTTCAATTCTTAGTCCAGCCAGTGCCGGACGAAAATTGTTTTATTTATTAAGTTGGCATTCTTCCTTCTTGTCTTCGGCTCAGATCCGCTGTATCACTTCTTCTTAGTCGAATATATCCACTATTATTAAATATGTTGTGGGCTAATTGGTTTGGGTGTACTTCAAGCTTTTTAAGTGTTTTTCTGCATTTTATTTTTTGATCTCAGTTTTTACCAAAGGCACGTTTAGGTCTTTATGGATATTCGATTTTTTTATATACCAGGGGGCAATTGTGATCATTCGTAGCAATTTGTTTTGGCGTCTTTGAATTCTGTCCACATTTGAAGCTGAGGCTGTTCCCCATAGCTGTATTCCATAACGCCCAATAGGTTTTATGATTGTGTTGTAAATCAAGAGTTTGCAATCTAAACTTAGCTTAGAGTTTCTGCCAATGAGCCAATTAATTTGGATCAATTTCAATTCAATCAATTTTGTATCTATATGGGATTTCCATGTAAGACGACGATCGAGGTGTATACCAAACAATGCTAACCAAACAGTTCCAGGAAACCCCGTGTAAAACAAGACATTGATCGTATTCAAAATAAGTGATTGGTCCCTTATTTCTAAAACCTTTTGAAATTAGTGAAAAACAAGGATTTTTTAAGAACAACTATTAAGATTTATAATATTAAATCACATATAAATTTGTTTTTACACAGCATAGTTATTAAAGAAAAAAATATACGCACTTTAAGCTTAAAAGTAATATAAAATATATATGACAAGTTTATTTTAATGTATGCTCTAAAAGGGAATTCCCCTAAATTACAATTGCTCTGGCCAGGTGGGTTATTGTATATTTCGATTCGAAAGAAAATCGTTCGAATTTGTATACTTTATACATTTATACATCAAAATACACAACAACCCCCCAGTAAATTTGCCTATATCCACAAAATTCCCCTAAATTTATAATATGAATATATTTCGCAAAAATTTAATTTAAACAAAAAAAAAAATAAATACAAACAATTTTTAATTGTGCTAAATGGATTAAAATCACGTAAATTAATGTAAAATTTGTTTATTTTCAACCCGTGTTAAATCAAAACCGTGTAAAAACAGAATTAAACTGATTACAATAAAATATTTTAGAATAAATAAACAAACTTAACAAATAATATTAAGAAAACTTATTGCAAAATGGTACTAATAATAATTTATGGCTTAATTCATTTCGAGGTTCTCTACTTTTTTTTAAAGAAAATTCAAATATAATGGGGAATGTTTATTATCAATTGAAAGAACATTCTTTGGCATTTATTTTTTGACGATTATGTCTTTTAAATGTTGGCCGTTGTTACGTCACAGATGGTCAATTCCTCCAAGGCCTGAATTGAACCGGGTTTGTTCGCATAATTTTTAGTCTTTACATATCCCCACAGGAAAAAGTCTAACGGTGTAATATTACACGATCTTGGTGGCCAATCGATCGGCCCAAAACGTGAAATTATGTGCTCATCGAAGTGTTCTCTTAATAAATCCATTGATTGATGCGATGTGTGGGAAGTGGCGGCGTCTTGCTGAAACCAAATGTCGCCGAGATCACCAGCTTCTATTTCAGGCATCAAATAGTCGGGTATCATGTGCACGAAACACATTCCTCCCAGAACGTGAATTTTCGTATTAAAGTTGAACAATTTGTAAACGTTGTTCAGTCGTAAGTCTTTTCATTATGAAATGCCAAACAGTACTAAACAAAAATAACATGACAGCATGACACGACTCACACGTGATTTGTCAAAAAGAAGCTAGTGAAGAAAGCATCTCTACTTGAATCACCCTATAGAATAACTTTTTTAAATCTATTTATTTGAAGTACATTTTTTTGGACTTTATAAATATAACTATATTATGTATTTAATAAATCATTAGTAATACAAAAAGTGACGAATAAAGCTACGAAATAATGAATTCTGAAAGACATTAACACTAAAAATGTCAGTGAAGTTTTTGATGGTATTTTGTTGGAGCCACTAATGAAGAAACTAAAATACATCCAAAATAAATATATTTTTTAAGGACTGGGCTAATGGTCATGTGTTTTGAAGTATATGCTAATTTTACTGTAGTTGATTATGGCCTATAGAACTTTTATCCTGTTTGTTTGATTTGTAACAGAGATGAGAAATAACATTTTAAATATTGTACTAACTACAATAAGTTTTTGCTCCAAATGTACTAAAATGAGACAATTGCAATAAAAATTGCTAATATCAAGCCAGTACAGAACAACTTAGTTTTTTTAATGACTACTTCAAACCATCTCAATAATTTAATAATTAAATTCATGATTAATTCAGTTAATTAATTTTTATTCTAATTCATTCTCAATCAAAATTGAGTTAAAATATTTTCTTATCACTCAATTAGTTTTTTTAGTCTCTTAGGAAATGCTGAATAGTTTTACACTCTAATGAAAGTAATAAACGTTGTGGACTATCCAAGACCGTACATTTTTTTTTTAAAACTGTTATTGTTTTTCAATCAACTTCAAAATATTTTCATTCGATTTAGAAAATGTCATTTATAGATCTAATAATCATTTTTGTTTAGTATATTATTCTGAAAAAATATATCGTCCTCTAAAGACAGATTTGGTCTGGCAAGACCAAGATAAGAAATCCTAAGATTAAATTTAAAACTATTTATTTTTGGACCTAGAAAATATATTATTCCTCTGAAATATTTTGTATCTGACAGAAAATTGTACAACACAAAAACCGCAACAGATAAATAGCAAAACATCAGGACTTTTTTTAAGAGCCAGCCGGGGACTTTCAGAAAATATAAAAATGACATACAAATCGTACAGATACAGAAAAGCGTTTGTAGTATTATTAGAGAGTTTTCAAGAAAAACTTTATTGTTCAATAGGGATTTATTGAATTAACATGAAAGTTTACATTGTACGTATTGACATACTGTGAACGTCAAAAGAAAGTCAACACCACATATTATTAAAAGAAAAGCTTAATTATATTGATTTAAATAATAATATTTCAAGCAATGAAATATAAATTAAAGAATATTGAAAAAGGTCGAATAAAAGAACTAAATAATTAAAATAATTATAATAATTATTTAAATAATATTATAAAGGGTGTCCCAACTAGAATGCAATTTTTAAATTTGGCGCCATTCGAAGTGTCATTGTTTGACATTTGGACAATTGTTATTGTTTGCTAGTAGAAGGTACGAGGTTAGTAAAAATGGAGCGCTACACGAATGAACAACGCATTCTCATTGTGAAATTGTTTTACCAAAATGGTTAAAGTTTTGCGGCTACAGTTCGCAAATTGCGATCAATTTGGGGTCACAATAATGCTCCAAAAGAGTCGACTGTAAAGAGATTAATGAATAAATTTGCCAAAGCTGGGTCTATTAGTGATGTAAAGACAACAACGCGCCTTCGACCAGGTCTATCGACCGAAAATGTCACAGCTGTACGTGATGATGTCGCTCAAACTCCATCCAGCTCAATTTGACACCGAGCTCAGCAAATTGGTGTCTCCAAATCCACTATGCAGCGAATTTTGACGAAAGATTTGCATCTTCATGCATACAAAGTTTAATTGACTCAGGAACTGAAGCCAGCTGACCATGGGCAGCGAAGGGAGTTCGTTAATTGGGCATCTGTACGATATCTTGTTCCATACATAACCTCATTCTGTCTACTTTATGATATAATAAAGTTTCATGAGTTTCTTTTAAATATCTGTGTTTTATTTAAACTTTAAAAATTGCGTTCTAGTTGGGACACGCTTTATTAGAAAATTTTATTCCACTTTTTACAGTTATTTTAGTAGATATGAATTGACAAAAAAAGAAACAAAAACAAAAGCATATCCAAATTTAATTGATTTATTGTTAAAATAGACCAATTTTTACGCGCCAAAAAAAGTAAACTGTGGCCTCACAATTATCAAAAAAAAAAAAAAAAACAAAAAACTTTAGATCATCCTCCACAGTTTCCAGACCTTAATCGAATGGAGCACCTGTGGGAATATCTGCGCCTGATTTTCCGAAAAAACTCGTTGATTCTATGTATATTCCATGTATATTCTATGTCTGTGTCTCTTCTTCTATTCTATGGCTTGTACTGGATACTTAGTTGTGATAAAAACTATTGTCCATTATGATAATCTGAAGCATAAGAATTGACACAATACCCAAATATCCATGGCGCTAAGATAATGCACTGTATTTGATGGGACCAACAAGGTTCTACCTACTATGAAATGTGAAATCTGATCAGCGAGCATTGACCGAAAAATTACTAGAATAAGCAGGTGGACATGACAGCAATAGCCGTTAAAAATTATTTAGAGAGAAATGGTTGGTAAGTTTTGCAATACCGCCATATAGTCAAGAAAATAAAAAATATTGCTCTGATAAAAAATGTTCTGTGATTATCGATTTCAAACACTAAAATCTCGCAACGACATTTCTAACGTAACACATTTTTTCTCACTTTTCGAGAAACGCTGACATATTTTGTTTCACATCATTTCGACGCGCTTTCAGAGTTTTTACTAAAGTTACAGAATATGGGCACTGGTTTATGAATACTCTACGTGGTCTCCATACAATATATAAAGAATAATAAATGAATAATAGATTAATTGTCAATTTTTCATTGAACTTAAACGAGCAGTACTGTAGTTAGTGAATGGTACTGCCATTGTACAGAATTTAACATTACCTGATTTGTGACATTTACTGACACTCTATCTCGCTCTCGCCCTCTCTCTATGCATAAAATTGTTTGTTTGATAAATAGAATTTGGATTGAAAAATATGTTAGTTTGATTTTAAAGCCCTACAAGCAAATGTGACATGTAACAGATTTGCAATAGCCTCAAGTCAATGAAAATTAATTGTATTGTTAAGCCATTATTATTTGCATAACATCAAGTACGAGAGATAGAGATATGTTGTAAAACTTCTACTATAGTTGCTAATAATTATGTGAAAGATTAATGAGATTATACAACATCGAGTAATTTTAAGTTTTGTAAAGCTGCACATATGAATATTTCACAACTACTAGAAATTCATTTCACAGTTATTAATTGAGGCCTTTAGAAATCCCTAAACAAATCATATATTTGTATCATTGTACACTGGAGTGTGGCTAAGAACAAACTATTGTTGGAGTAACACAGTAACCAAAAACTATATTGCACCAAAAATCCAAAATAATGATAGATAAAGGCCACCCTATTGTACATACATACATACATAGATATAAATAATGCAGCACAAATAGACTGACACAATAGACATTTCACAACTGTCAATTATAAACAGCAAAGCATTTCCTGACTTTGTTAAAGTTGCCAGATAATTCTGTAGAATTTAAATAATGTTAATCAAATAAAACCCAATAGCTTAATAAGAATGTATCTAATTTGGTAGTATTCATAATTTGTTTAGGTCAATAGACACAACCCAAATAAACCCATACAAACACAAAACTTGACAGCTGTGCTAAATAATTTAAATATAAATTTATTTTAATGCTTAATACAAACATAGTTTGCATATTTGATTGTAAATCTCTTACTCTCTTTCCTGTTTCTATCTTTTCAAATGGTTTAAATACTTACAAATCAGCATTTGTATTTGTTTTTAACCCTCTAATAAGCTAAAGAAAAATTGAATGAAAATATGTTAAAAACCAAGTTATTTTCGGACTGGTTTTTTGATGGCACCTACAACTTATTATGATAATAACCCAGCAAAAACCTGGAAAAATCTTGAAATTTATCAATATATTACTTTTCAACAACTACTACATACCGTCTGCATTACTTAGAAGTATTTATTATATTTTATATAACTGCTTCTATTTCTATTTATGAAGTACCAGAATTTATCTTTTTGAATCTGTTTAAATTTTGTGATGAACGTTTTTGCAGCACATTACACTAA
This sequence comes from Bellardia pandia, assembly GCA_916048285.2. NCBI lineage: Eukaryota > Metazoa > Arthropoda > Insecta > Diptera > Calliphoridae > Bellardia > Bellardia pandia. The sequence goes on along the minus strand of OU696533.1, from coordinate 29,970,060 downwards.
AAAATAATTGCTGTCATGACTAAAACCTTCAGAGGGTTAATTTTGCGTAGCAAAGTTTTTTTTAATTTGATTTATTTGTCAATATTTAATTTTAAACTTGCCCATAAGGGTAATTTGCTATCGTCAGTTGCTATTTAGAAATATATATATGTATTTCAAAGGTCCAGAAAGAAAAGTTTAAGTTAAATTGAATGGGTTGATAGCTTATGCCTTAATCTCGCTTATTAATAGACATATTTAGACAATTCCTTTAAGAAAGACAATTTAGGAAATATTTGAGACAGATATGAGTATAAATTTAGGGTTCCATATCGCAGACATTTCTTATATCTCAACCATTTTTTTTAAATTTAATTTTTTTCAATTGCTGATTTTTTTTTATTTTTGTTCTAAAAACTTTAAAGTAATCTACTGCTATTAATTCCCAATGTATTGTCAACATATTTGTACAAGATTCCATTACTCTATCTAACCTGCTTCCTGATGTAAATTACGGCCCCGATTACCGTTTACAACACTAAGTATTTTAATGTTGTATTTTGTAAACTGCGATTACGATTCACAACACTTATCGGCTTAATTTTAATAAAAAGCATGTTGTGTTATAGTCGAGACAACACAACATTTTAGTGTTGTGAACGATAATCGGGGTCTACATTTTTATAAAAGTAGTTAAAATAAATATCAATCATACGCACCCTGGAACAATTTAACAATTTGCAATTTTCATTAAAAGAACTGCCTTATTATGGATAATGAAACATACAGTGATGAAAAAAGTACTAAAAACGGCTTCTTAATTTTGAATGATGCGAAAACGACAAACTTAAAAACGAATAACTTTAACATTAAGAGTTAATGTGATCTTTTGGTAAATTTATATTTAAAAAGCTTTCTGAGATTCCTTTTAAAGGTCATAAATTAACTAAAATTTGTTTGTTGTTGTATTTAAGTTTAAATTTTTTTCTCAATATCATGTAAGCAGAGTTTATTTAAATATATATGATCTCCTTGAAACACTTGAAATATATATTTTTTTAAATACATATATTTTAATTTTTTTCTTTTTTAAAATTTTTATATTTTTGTGCTAAAAACTTTGAAATAATTTACCGCTATGAATACCCAATTTTTTGTTAACATATTTGTAGAACATTGTATTACTCTATTTAACCTACTAGCTGGAAAATTACGGTTTTAGAAAATTAGTCCAAATTAATATCAATCATACGTACCCTTAAACAATTTTCTAAACTTGCAATTTTCTTTAAAACTGTTACGGATTTTTAAATTTTAAAAAACATATGGTCTCTCTAAATTAATTAGTATAATATTTCAATATTTTAAAATAATTTAATTGCTATTTTGTGTCAGCAATTGTGAAAAAATGTGATTTTCTTTATGGTAATAAAACTCATACCATCAGATTATTTTGTATTAATTATTACTGTCAAACTACTGTTGAATCTGTTGAATGGCTAATCTATACTGATAAGGTTTCTATGAATCTCTTTAATGATTATAAGTTAATTGTCTTAATTTTATGGGAAATGTTAATTTGCTCGGAAATATATTTTCTATATTTTCTAATCAAAACTCATTGACAATGTTTACATTACAAATCGTCTTCTATTCAAACTATGGACTTTTCAAAAATCTTACAAATTCAAAAAGTCGTATTATTGTTTAAACTGAAGAAACCTTACCATTCATGCTTTGAAATGTCAATTTGTTCTTCTACTTCCTGAAATTGTACTGCAATTTATTATATTTATGCAAAGAGGAAATATTTAGTCTTATTATCATCAAACAAACACCATTAACTAGTAATTTCTCGCTCTCCCAATAGCATGCGCGTGTTAAATTCGGAAGTTAAAGGTTTGTTTACATATTGGTCAATAAAAAAGAAATGCTGCTGGAAAGGAAAACGATGAATTATATTCCTAGTAAAGATTTTACACACAAAACAAGAACTACACTTTCCAGTAAATATTTTTTAAAGTTTTTGGTAGCACCTAAGAACAAAAGCGGAAATTCACCATACAAAAAAGTATATCCTGCTCGGACTACAGACTACGGGTATATTTCTACCTATAATATCGTTCTTATTATTAAAATTTTCCTTAGCATTTATGCAATTAACTTATGACCATTAAAGATATTCATAGAAAGCTTATCAGTATGGATTCATCATGAGATCATTAGTAATTTGACAGAAATTTAATTTAATTGGGTTTCTTCTCAATTAACTGGGATAAAATAAAATTTTAATAACAAAGATATTTTTCTTATTTTGTTCGTACACTCCCAGCTTTGTAAAAAAAAACTTTCATATTACATATTTCAAATACTAATTCTTTTAGAAAGACCATATGTTTCGTAAAATTTAAAAATCAGTAAAAGTTTTAAAGAAAAATTGTTTAGTTGTTCAAGGGTGGGTATGATTGATAATAATTTAAACTAACCCCCTGGCCCACGATGTCGAACGATAAAGTTCGCTTAGATAAGACTTAAGACACAAACTTTTTATCGTATCTATTTTTTACTCAATCAAGTTTGTTTATTCCACAATCAAGTTTGTGTCTTAAGTCTTATCTAAGCGAACGTTATCGTTCGACATCGTGGGCCAGGGGGTAATTTTATAAAAACGTAATTTTCACCAGCAAGTATGTTAGCAAAAAACTGAATTTTAACATCGGTAGATTACTTCAAAGTTCTTAGAAGAAAAATATAAAAATTTTTAAACAAAAAATTTAACACAATTAAAAAAAATTAAGTTCTCAACTTTTTCTTCTTCCGATCATTGAAATTGCAAAAGCCGTTATTATTATTTTTTCCATCATTGTATGTACATATGTATCATCACCCATAATAAGGCTACATTCTGCACTAAAAACACTATTCTGTTTTTTACTATGATTTGCATATTTAATTGTACGATATTTGTGAACTGTATTCACACATATTCTTCTTGCTCTAGCTACACTAGTGGTGTATTTTATTGGAAGCGTTTTTATAATCATTAAACCTGACAATTTCTGATCTTCAAGGAATTTGTTACGATTTTCTTCTGTAATGTGGCCGCATTTCTTTGAAAACAATGCTTTATTGTTTGTTTTCAAGCTTCCGAAAATAGTTTTAGCACATACACTCTCCCTAATAGAAAATATGATTTTGAGGTGCATGAAGTGCTTCATTTGTTGCCTGGGTTGGTTTTATTTACAACATAGACGAATATATTGTAAAACTTTTCAGTGCAGTTTATTCGCAACAAATGTTGTTCTAAATGGATGCATATTTTAAACCTTGTCTATTGAAATATGAAAACTTAAATCCAATAAAAGCTACGAAATTTAATCAATTTAAGATTAATTATAGATATGTATGGGAATTGTCTTTAATTATCAGGGACAGTTTTAAAAATGCATTTTACTTTTACTAGAATATTGGTTGAATATCATCTTAACATAATCCGTGCATATTTGCATATTGACCTGGAAATATGAATGCATGACTTGACATTAAAGATTACTTTATGACATTGAAATTCAATTAATGTCGTATAATTTCACAACAGAATAGAAAACTGTCTTATTATAGACTAAACTTAATCGAATTATTTATCCTTTATTTATTTTTTTATAAAATAATATTTCTTAAATATTAAAATAAAATAACTCCTGAAGAAGGAAATCGAAATATCGATTTATAAAAAATCTTTTATAAAGAACAAAAAGTGACCTCAAGCTTAAAAATTTTTTTATAAAAAAATCATACAAAAACGTCGAAGGAAATAGAATAAAATTATCCTTTATTTATTTATTTAACAAAGGAAAGCACACATCAATTCTGTACTTGTAGCTGTTTTACTTTTCACTTGATCAAACTAATTGGAATATTATAAATTATTTAACAAATTCATAGCAGCCCAACAGGCAACAAATAATTTCTGGTAATCTACTCGTACCTTGAAAATGTATTCGAATTCTAAAGAGAAAAATTTCAAATAAATAATCAAAAAATCTCACTCTCTATAATAATGTTGTAATAATAAACTTGTAAGTTTTAATTGGATTTATTAAGAGGTAAATCAGATTTAATTAAAATATATGAAGAAAAAACACTTTTTTTTTGCAATTCAATTTTATTAATTTTCAATTTATTAATTGCGAAAGTTTTTTAATAAAATAAATAATAATAAAATTTACCTATAATTTTGTTTTTTAAAGGGACATGTAATATACAGTGTTGAAAACAATAATAATAATAATTATCTTTATTTTTAACGATAAACTACTGATGATCTTATGGTGATCTTATGATACTGATAAGCTTTCTATGAATATCTCTTATGGTTTTAAGTAACCTAGAATTGGCTTTAATTGATTTAGAAATTGTTTGTAGTATTATTTAAACAAGGTTTATTCAAATAGCCAAGATTTTAGTAAAACACTTGAAAAAGTTTTAATTTTTTTTTAAATTCAATTGCTGACATTTTTATATTTGTGTTCTAAAAACTTTGAAGTAAGTTAGTGCTAGTAATCCTTAATTTGTTGTTAATATATTTGTAAAAGATTGTGGCGAAAATTGTATTTTTATAAAATTAGTCCAAATTAATATCAATCATACGCACCCTTGAACAATTATATAAATTTGCAATTTTCTTTAAAACTCTTACGGATTTTTAAATTTTAAAAGGGTTTTGACAAACATATGGTCTTGCAAAAGGAATTAGTATTTGAAATAATATTTTTTACTTGCATTCCAAGTAAATATAATATAAGAACGATTTATTTGTTGTCGCAGCAATTACGAAAAGTACCAGATAGTTTATGGTAAATAAATCGATACTATCATATTCCTTGTTGTGAATTCTTACTGTTGAACTACTGATGATCTATACTGATTAGCTTTCTATAAATTTATTTATCTTTAATGGTCATAAGTTTAATGCCAAAATTTTGTGAAAAATGTTTCTTTTTATTTTGCTCAAAAAAAAAAAAAAAAAAAAAAAAATGACAATATTTTCAATTGTATTTTATTTCAACACTTGAAACAGGAAAATTAAAGAATCAATAACAAAAACCATTTTTCTATATTCTTTTATATTTTCAATGGTATTTAGTAAAAAAGTTGTTAATAATGGATCTTGCAAGCAGCAAAGAGACAGGATGCGAATATTAACGACACCGTTTGATAAGTGTTTAATATGTAAGTTTCAAAAGAAATCTATTTAAATCATCTGAAGAAATGAAAATTGTTTTATGTGCATATGTTACTTGTCACAGAATTAGAAATAGGCTTCAGAAAGCTGGATTAACAAACAGCCTATAGTCCAAAGAAGGTACCCTACTTGAGCAAACTAATTGTTAAAAAAAATAGCTTGCGTTTTGCTTTATTTAACATAACAATTTCTTTTTATGTTTCTGATTTCTTTAAATAATATTTGTGTTTGTTTGTTTAACATTATTTATAGAAGCTTTAGCTTTTTTGCAATCATGGAAACTAACAATGTCAGATTTTTAAAGAGCTCAGCATTTGTGCAAATTTTATATATTCTGACTGATTCAATATATCGATAGAACGATTGTTATGTTTAAAAATCAAATCACTGAATAATGTAAAAATGTTTGCATCTGGTTTTTAAAAATTTTACTACTTTTTGTTTATGGCTAAATTTTTAAAGGTAATTTACTTAAATATCTTTTGTTTGTCTTCTACCTAGTAAGTTGCTACAGAGAAAACCTTAAATATTGATAATTTTTTTAAAACATAATTTTTAAAATTTCTTAAATAGTTTAAAATTTTCCAGCAAAACAAGAAATTTTAAAAATTCTCTGTAAAATTCAATAAGGCTTGAGGTTTTAAATTTCAAAGCAAATATGTAATCAATTTCATTTAATTCAATTTATTTCTCTCAAAAATCACAATTGAATTCTGTATTTTATTATAATTAATTTGCATCATTTTTATTTTCATTCAAAATTATGCTCCGCCAGCTAATTTTACAGGAGATAATATCAACTAGCCTACACTTCTTAATATACTTTGACTGGTATAATTCTGATATTTATTTAATATAACACATTATACTTTAAATTACTTGAAATTGGTTATTATAATTTTTTTAATAAATTTAAATAAAAATAAAAGCTCTGTAAATTATTATAATTCCCATTAATTCTACATAAGTTCAATAAGGCGTATGTTTAAATAAAATATATCGGATTTTAAGCTTCAAATAAAATGTTAAATGTTAATGTAATATTTGATATAGAATTTGTAAATAATGGGGAATAATTTTAGACCTTGGGATTAACCATAAATTTAAAAATTCTTACATAAGCGCCAACTACTAAATACACACATACATAATTATTTATTTCTTTATATTTACATACATATATTTATGCCGACACAACTGAACTGTTACTTCCGTTTCTTATTAAACATTCAAATCAAGTTCATGTTTCGTAATTGTGTTTAACGTAATTGAAATTTCCCGTTTCATTTGTCTTACTTTTCGCTTTAAATGAAGACTTTATTTCTGCCATAATCATTAGTAGTTGGTTTTGGTGAAATTTACTTTAATTTTTTTCTTAAAAAACATTGACATTCTTTTTTTTTTTTGGTCTCTAACATGTTTACATGGAGGTAATTAGGACCTCCTCCAACAATTTATTCTTTAGAAAAAACTACACTAAATAAATATTATGATGACGACAAAGTTTCTTTTTTTTGTTTGTTTTACAAGTTTGTTTTTATTCATGTTCGTGTGTTTATTTTATGTATGTATGTATGTATTTATATACTTTATTGCTTCTGGGCTTTCTGAGCTGTTATGTTTTTTCTGTGTTTTTTTCTCACTGATTTGGTTTTGTAAACATATTAAAATTGAATTAAATTTAATAGAATAAAAAAACCGCATTAAAGTCAAGGGAACATTTTTAACTTTATATATTTAAATGAGGTATTTTTATACAAATTTATATGTATATACATTTTTAAAATATATGTACAGTGGGTGGCCAAGTTATTAGTTACACATGCAAAATTGTTTAGTTTGAAGCCGTATAACATTTTAAAATAGTGAAAATTTATTCTTTTATTTGTCATTTTAGGTAAATTAAGTGTTTCTAATTCAATTAAAAATAAATTCTTTTGTTTTAAAAATATATATTTGAGGAAAAGAAATATTACAAAATTTTTTGAAAAATAATCTTAATATTTCGTAGAACCTTCTTTGGCATCAATTACAGCTTGCACCCTTTTTGTTATGCTCTGAATGCATTTTTGACCATTTTCTTTTAGTTCTTCATCGTGATACCACACTTTAATCAATTTAATCAAAATTGCATATTTCACACTTCAGAGCAGAATGACAGATAATGATCTACAACTGCACTCTAATGCAGTGTTGACACTGCATAAAATATTTAATAGTATTACCAGAATTAAAATACGAAAACATCTGGTACAAGAAATAAATTTATATACTTATTAAAAGTGGTTGAATCTTAATTAATAAGTGTAACTAATAATTTGGCCACCCACTGTATGTTTGCATAAATTTCGCCTACATAACATTATGTTTGTATGTTCAGAAATACATAATTACTGCCATACGTTAATTTATACACATAAATTATGGCATTTTATTAAAAATTTAATAATACCTTAAATGCACACAGTTAATTCAGCCGTAATAAATAATTAATTATATAAAAGAGACTAATTATAAAATGTTCGTTTGAAATTTTTTTAGTAGCCAAAATTATATTTGGTTATCAAGTACAAGTGACACCTTGTGAATAACTAAATATTTTTATTATGTTTGAAGTAACAATTATTTGTTTCCAGGAAATTAATATATTCCATATAATATAAAAAAAATTACCTATGACAATTATAGAGATTCATAGAAAGCTAACCACTACAGATAAAATCAGCTTTCTTTTCAATTGCTGGTGCAAAAATAAAAAGATTTTAATAGCAAGTTCTGTTAAAAAAAACTCAAATAAATTTAACATGCGTAACAGCTAAAAAAGAATTGCTTAATACTACATTTACACCTACGCAAAATCTAGTACTTAAGGGATTTTGAGCGAAATCTTATTCATTTCTACTAGATTTCCCATACAAAACAAAATCTAGTCTTGCAATACAACTCTGAATTTCATACTAAAGTACTAAAAAATACAGCACTGAACAAGAAAAATTTGACAGTTCCACAAAAAAAAATAATAAAACGAGCGGGATATAAAATAATTTTGCGGCAAACTACACCATATACTAAATAAATAAATAAACATTTCTTTGTTTTGTCTGTTTTTGTCATTGACATCAACTTCGAACACAGCAATTGAAATGTTTGCCGGCTCATACGAAAATTTTCTATGAACGTTTCTTTTGGCATAATAGGCACATCTTCCTCATAAAACGAGCCGTGGCGAGTCTATAAATAAATATAAATATATATATTTAGTTAAATACCAACTTATTTCCCATACTTACGTGTGTCCATTCCAACCTCCTATATAATAATTGCGTGCAGTACATTTGCAGAAGTTTGTGAAACCTTATGTTTAACAAATGCTGCTGTTTTTTTTTTACGCAAAAATGTTAATTCCGATTGTTTTTTTCAGATCTCGATGTAAAATATAATAAAATTTGTTTTTATCTCTCCATTTTTGTTACTAAAAGTTGACAATATAATTTATTTTCAATCAGCTGTTTTTATTATGAAAATGAAATCCAACAATATGTCAAAAAGTAGTAGTGTAAACGCCAAAAATTCTTTAAGATTTTAATTAAAATCTACTAGATTTTGCGTAGGTGTAAATATAGTATAAGACTAAAATAACACCATGGATGAAAGAACATTTGCAGAGTTTAATTTCACTTAAAAGAAGAATCTTACGACAAAGACGAAAAAACTCTGGAGAAGATTAAACAAAGTTATTAAAGTTGTGTATCGTGAAACTATGAACAATTATTGTCATAACAATATCAACAATATTCAGCAAGATCCTAAAAAGTGTTGGGAGGTTCTTAAATGAAAGTTTAAGAAGGAATAAAAAAACACAAGTAAATCTAAAGAATTTCAATGGAGAACTAATTACAAATGATGAATACAAGTGTGAACTTCTTAACAAATATTTTTTACAAACGCCAAAATTAATGAAATACCAAATTTACTACTCATCCAATGATTTTTGTAATGGACTTAGAACTTTGAGGTATTGTAATAAAACTTTTAGTTTTACGAATGTAACAGTAGAAGAAACATCAAATCTCTGTACAAATAAATCTGCTGGCCATGATGGTTTATCACCTAAATTATTTATTAAATGTGTTTTAGAAATAGTGCCTTAGTTGTTTAATATTATTGATAACTAGTGTGACCGTCAGCGCTACTAAAGTATCAATTTGCAACTTTTTTGACCGTCTTGCCACTTTCGGTGCTACTTTTTTAAAATGTTCTAAATCTGCTACTATTTGCAAAACTTTGGCCCCTTTTTTAAATACCATCACTAATTTCAAGTTTTCATTAGCTTATGTACGTATTCTTTTCTTTGATAGGTTATTATTTTATATCAATCTGTACATACGCTAAAATGTTTGTAACGAAAGTTTTAAGTGATCATTGCACTTGTCTTTGTTTTTTGATCTGCAAATGTGGCATATACTATTTATGTACTTAAAACCAGTGCTGATATTCAGCCGGTTCGGACCGGTTCGCTCGAACCGGTTGTTAAAATTTTAAAAATTTTGCGAACCGGTTGTTGCATATTCACCCTTCTCGTGAATAAAAATTCCATATGAAATTTGTTGGGGCGATTATGTTTTTTGTTTTAACGGTTTTATATAATGTGTATTTATCAAGGTGATTAGTCTCGGCAACAAACACAATATTGTTCAGTTGTTCATTGTCCAAACGTACAAACAAATGATTTTATTTTGGTCATACATTGAATTCTTGGATGATGATGTTTTCGATAGCGTTTTCTTCAATCTTTTGAGAAAAAAATAAAGCAATTTTTTTTGACTCTTATTTTGCAAAATCAAAACTATTTTTTTATTAAACAAAAGTTTATATCATTTCCTTCAAGAGGCTTGTGGTTTGTTACTGGAATGCGACTTTAAAATTTTCGCTATTTTTATCAAAATTTGGCAAAAATATAATTTTTTTAAGCGAACCGGTTGTTAATTGTTTCGAATATCACCACTGCTTAAAACCATGAAAAAACTAAACAAAACTTTCCAAATCACATTCCTTATTTCCTCTAGAAAACATATGTTATGAGAACTATTTAAAAATTTTTAAAAAAAAGAACACAACAAACTTTGAAAATATTGACAATAAAATTTCTTTATATTAATATCAAGGATATAAAGAACTATGGATTAATATTTTGTATTGCTGGATTGATTTTATGGATTAATATTTTTTAGCTTTTATTTTGTGTTGCCTCCTTAAATCCGATAAAATAAAAAACATTATTGTATTTTTTTACAAATTAGATCTATATATTTCAAACATCTTCTGTTCATCTTCAGGATCTATAAAATTTTTTAAAATACAATAATAAGTTTTTTATTTATAATACATATAATTTTTATAAAAATTGAACAAAAATTCAAAAATTACCTGAATTGATTGAAAATTATAATATAAATGAAAAATTTTTTCAAATAACATTTAAATCAAATTAAAAATACATTTATAAAAAAGTACATAATATTTACTATCTTAAAGGAGTAATTAAATTACAATATGTGTTTATGTAATCCTTTTTATCGCTTTTGAAATTACAAGCAACTTTCTCATACTTGACGATTTGATTCACTTCATGAACTTGCAACTTCAATTTATTTTGTTCTTGTTTTAAAACTTTTACGTTATCAAAATCAAACTCATGCTTTTTTGATCTAGCATGTTTGGCTAATGCTGATAAATTAACTTTTTCAGTTAAACATTTGCAGTCATATTCATGTTGTTTCAATCTTTTCATCAACTTTTGAGTTGTTTCTCCAATATAAACTATATTACAATTTTTACAATTAATTTTATATACAACATCAGATTTTTGCCCAGGTTTTAGTTTATATTTAAGGTTTATTAAAATTTTACCAAAAACTGTGTAATGATGACATTTATTATAGAAAACTTAATGTAACGCATTTTTAGATCCAGCATTTTTAAGGGCCAATGAAGATATGAATTATTTTGAACTTGTTTCAGAGTTCGCTGATATAATAACTGACCCAGAAGAGTTTATTAACGAATTCAAGTTATTAGAAAGTAAAGTAAATGAGAAAAGCTGTGAGCATATCTTTACAAATTTAAGTTCAGAAACTTTTTGGTATGAAGTGGGAAAGCTAAAAAATACATTTGGTGAACCTTTATTTGTGAATTTATATCAATTTTCATCGTAAAAAATTAGCACTTATGTATGAAAAATAAGTTGCCAAACCGATTAAAAGTTAGTACCTGTGAAAATATGATTTCAGCATTCAACTTATTAGATTGTTATTTGGAAGATTGGAGTCCAAATGAAGATCTCGTCAAAAAATATGTTAGCACAATTTCAAACCATAAAAATAAAAAAATTTATAAAAAATATGCCAAATTTATAAAAAATAATAAATAAGTGCCATGTATTTATAAAAAAATAAAGTAGGTTTGAAGTGTGCTTTTAGACAAAATTTTCATACAAAATTTTCTTAAAGTACATTCGAAGTCTACTTTAATTATTTATATGTAAATACGGCAGTTAATGTTAAAAGTTTTTCAACAAGTTGTTGATTCTCGTAATAAATTTTGGAACTGTCATGTTTAAACAGCTGCAGTAAATAAATAAACTACATTATATAAAAAGTTTTTAGATTAAAGCAAAAGAATGTTATATCCTTATTTTATTTATATTTTGTAGTTAAATTCTCTAAATAAAATTAAATTTCTTATTTTTATGAATAAAACTAAATATTTAACCGTGTTTAATCATTAATTAATGTTTTTTAAATTGTTGCCCCTTTTTTCAAAAAATCCCCTTTTTAGTGCCACTTTTTCTTCTGAAATCCCATTTTTGTGCCACTTTTCGAAATTTCTTAACGGTCACGCTGTTGATAACATTATTTTAACATCTCAATACTCAGCTATATTGAAAATATCAAAAATCGTTCCAATACCTAAAATCATAAATGCTAATAGAGAAGATATGTGCAATCCTATAGCTTTGCTACCTGTTATTGATAAAATTTCTGAAAAAATTAAAACATCACCAACTTTTAAATTATCTTGAAAACAATAACCTATTGTACAATTGTCAATACGGATTCAGAAGAGATAGTGGCACTGAGAATGCTGTTGTTAATGCTGTGAATTACATATGCGAAGGATTAGATCAGAGGTTATATAGGAGTCGCTGGCATTTTCTATGACTTCTCAAAAGCATTTGATCTTGTGGATCATGAAATCATGTTTGAAAATCTTCAATACTATGGAATTCGGAATACAGAACTTGATTTATTTAAAAGTTATTTGACAAACATATTGCTTGCATATGTTGAATTAAATAATAGTCGATGTTTTGTTGGGGATATATTACACGGTGTTCCACAAGGCAGCGTTTTAGGCCCACTATTATTTACTATTTATACAAATGATATTGTGAATCTTGAGCTTAATGGAAAAATATACTTGTATACAGATGATATATCTATTTTCTAACCCTATAAACATGAAACAGCGTTAAGAGCCTACATGCAGAAAGATGCAGGCATGATTTTTGAATTTGCAAGGCTAAATAAGTTAGTCATTAATGCGACAAAGACTAAAGTTATAAGATTTAAGCCCCATTTACATACAAACGGTACGGAGAATTTTGGTATTATTGCAAATGGAGAAGAGGTTTTGGAGTGTAACTCTGTAAAATATTTAGGAGTAATATTGCAAATCAACTTAAAATGGAACCTACATATTGAAACTATTAAATAAAAAATATACCCATTAGTAGGAATCTTATATAAATTTAAATATAAATTTAACGAAATTACAAAATTAATGCTTTATCAAACATTGATTCAGAGTCATTTGAACTATTTAATAATAATACAATATGGCTATAAAAATAGTACAGAATTGCAGTCTCTTCAAAGAGTACAAAACAAAGCACTCAAAACCGTAAATAATCTACCATTAACTTACCCTACAATCATCCTGTATAAGGAAGTTTGTAAAAATATCTTGCCAGTGACCGGAACCTATAAACTACAATTACTTATATTTCTTTTCAAATATCTTTATAACATTGGTCATAACACGATAGTCTTCTCAAGGAATCAAACAACTCTCAATACAAGAAACAGTTTCAATTTAAGAACAACTAGATGCAGACTTGAAACTACAAAACAAAGAGTTGAACACATTGGCTGTTTTGAATATAACAATTTACCACAATACATTAAAAGTATAAATACTGTATCTGCTTTTAAGATTAATGTAAAGAAATTCTTATTAAGAAATTTAGAAATGCTTCGAAGATAATTTTTCATTTTGAATTTTGTACATAAAACTGTAAATAATGTAAATTTGTATATAACTAAACTTTGTAAATATACATATATTTGCATAATTTATTTTTTTGACTATACAAGTTTATAAAATTTGAATAAGTAAATGCCAACTCGCCTCAAAAATGTCATTAGACGCCGAGGCATATAAATATTTAGTAACAACAAAACTTGTAAATAAAAATTTTCAATAAATAAAAAAAAAGTACTATTCTTTTAACAAAACCATATGTTGTTTTACGTGGTTGCCTGCTGCCTGCAAGCATTCACGTATAATCTTTTGATTCCGTTTTGAAAAGACCATATGTTACATTAAACGCTTTTTTTATTTAAAAATCAGGAAAAGTTTGAAAACAAATTAGAAATATATGAAATCATTCAAGGTTGCGTATGATTGATATTAATTTAAACCAATTTATAAAAACGATATTTTCGCCAGCAAGCAGGTTAAATAGAGTAATGCAATGTTCCATATCATTATCAAATTGTGGTTCAATAACAGTAGTTTACTTCAAAGTTTTTGGAACAAAATAAAACAAATTTCAGCAATTGAACAAAAATTCTTAAAAAAAAATTTAACCTTTTCCAATTAAATTTAAAAAAACTTTGTTTATATAATAATGAAAATATATTTAAAATTAATTAAAAAAAGCAAATTTAAGATAACTTTTGACCATTAAGGAGATTCTTAGTTAGCTTATCAGTAAAAAATCACCATAGGATCGTCAACAGTTTGATAATAAGAAATAGTGACAAAGTTATTTGTTTTTAAGTTTGTTATTTTCTCATTAGTAAAAAAGAAGAAGCCGTTCTTATTATTTTTTCCAACACTGTATATATAAGGTAACAAATATTTCCAAGCAATACAGACGGTATGTAGAGTTATTGAAAAGCATGTTATAGAATAATTAACTTAATTATATATAATTAATATTCACCCCTATCGTGAATAAAAATTCCACATGAAATGTGTTCCCTTTTATTTTTTTAACATTGCATTTTAAAAAAGGGAACAAATTTCATGTGGAATTTTTATTCACGATAGGGATGATTATTAAATTAAATTAATTAATTAAAATTTTTTGCTGTAAAAAAGCTACATTCCCAAGCAGCCATTCTCAGTGGTCAAATATTATAACAATTTTGAAGAAAATTATCAATTTATGAAATTGTTTAATTTTGACTTTTAATAAAGCTGTATTTACATTATGTGTATTTGTCATGTGGAATGTCACTTTTCTACCCATATGTAATTTCATGTGTGTGTCAATTTGAGTTTTACATACGGTTTATAATTGACATGTTCATATGTTTGTATGTCAAATACATTTGACATAACCTATAAAAAATCTTAAAACAGCTAATTGTTGTATGTATGTATATAAAAATTAAATTTGTAATTAAATAAAATTTTATTTAAAAATGGAACGAGAGGTTAATAAAATAGTTGCATATAGATTACATGCATCTTTTTTAAATTTGAATAAATTCTTCCAGGAAACCCATTTCGTTGAACCAAACACACATGGCACATGCACATCATCTGCACCGGCCCCGCTTCTTTTTTCTTTTGCTTTTGCAATTTCTCGGCTATATTGACCGCGCAAGTATGTTATTTTATTCTGGAAATATATTGAGTTACATTTATTACAAATAACAATTGCCAAATGCTTTAAATTAACTGCTTTAATTAAATTAAATGCTTTACCTTAACTTCATTGACATTTTTATTTTGATTTATATTTTTGCAATTGTTTTGTTTAATTAAATTTATGTTTTATGTTGTGTTTATGTAAAACAGAATGTATGTTAAATATTCTAAATGCAGAACTATTGACGAAAGTTTATATATCTAATAAAATATCCCTGATGATGTTGGGAATCTCCAACGAAACGTCGGAAAAATAAATTATGAAATAATCTTTTATTTGCCTAGAATACATGACCTTAATAAGCCCGATTTAGAATTTTCTAAACAAATCAATAATAAAATAAGGAAAAGGTCGATAAAAAACTTAAATATATATAATTCATATTTTATTTAACACTAACCAAAAAAATAACAAAAATTCATTTTTTTATACTAAATTGTACATTTTTTGAGATCGATTAGTTTAAAATTTTTCAAATGGGAACAAAGAAGATTTTTTTAATTGAACCTAACCTTCGTTTAGACAAAACAAAAAATCTTTTTTTTGGGGAAAAAATATTTTTTTTTGGGGAAAAAATCTTAAAATCATTTCTGGGTTAAAAAATCTTAAAAAATAAGGAAAAATCTTACTTCTGGCAGCGCTGGCTGACACTGTCTGCTAATACACTCTGCTGACATTCCTTGTTGTACACTCTTTGCTGCAAACACTCTCTGATTTTGACACACTCTGATGTTAACCCTCTCAGCCGGTGTTGAACCCACCTTCCTCCGGTTAGGTTAGGTAAGGTTAGGTTAGAAGGCCGGTGTGAGGTTGTCCCCACACCATCACCCAGAGACCAATACGGTCCATTGTGATGTCTTTCGGAAATGATTTAAGACACTAAGTACGTTCCAAGAGCGAAACGCCTAAGCTCTCACAAAGCCCCTTCCCCTGTTTCGCAGTCAGGCCATATTCATTACGAATCCTTTGATATCCCCGAGCCTACAACCCGAGACATCCCCTAATTGGCGTATGAATCTACTGCCTAGCCACCTCAACCTGCTTACTTGTAACCTGGGACAATGGCACAGAATGTGCTCGATCGTCTCCAGCTCCTCTGGGTTCTCGCATAACCCACATATGTCTGACAAGTTAGATCCTATTATCCTTGCCATTCTACCTATCATACAATGGCTCGTGATAACGCCTATCATGGTTCTTACGCAGACCTTGCTCTCGCCCAGTAACGATTCCGAGTCAGACTTCCTGAGCACAGGCCATATCCTTGACACTCGGCAGTCCGTTCGGTTTCCCCAGGCCCTATTTGTCTCGCCTAGAACCCATTCCCTGATTTTCCCATAATAGAATCCTATTGGGGGCCTGACCGCCGCCTGGCAATCAGGATTCCCCGAATCTGAGTCGAGTCTCGCCAACTCATCAGCCATTTCATTTCCACAGATTCATTTCCTCCGGTTAATCTGTAATGAAATAAGTCCGCTTTGGCGGACGTAATCCGCCCTACGTTGATGGATGTCATCCATCCTATACTGAGTAAAACGAGTAATTGTTCTTTATTTATTATAAAAAAAAAAAACACATTTGTGTCGGCTAAAATTCCCAGGATTTTCGTTTCTCACAAGTTTATCATAGTAGGGTTAAAACTAGACTACTCTCTCTAATATACTTTACCGGTTACAATACTGCTATGATTTTAATATAATAAATTCTTTTTTAAATTATCAGAAATTGATTGTTGTAAATTAATGAAAATAAATGTAAACAAAAAGTAAAATTATTGCAATGCCTTTTAATCCCACATAAGACCAGTAATGCGTATGATTTATATGTAATACAAAAATACAATTTTATAACATTACTTATACGTCTGTTTATAATTCAAATGAAAATTCGTATTAAATTACTAAAAACTATACCATTATTGTCATACTAATTTAATAGTTTATGTTAATTTATATAGCAATTGTTTATCTGCGTTTCTATAAGTTTGTTTGTGCAAGTATTCATGATGTGTTAAGTAATTACTTCGATAACTTACTAAAGACTTTTAGCCTAAAGTAGACATCAAATGTACTTTACGAAAATTTTACATGAAAATTTTGTCTAAAAGCACACTTCAAGCCTACTTTATTTTTTATAAATACAGTCGTAATTGTTTATCAGTGAATATTAACTTTCCTTTTATGTTTTTGAAATTCCATTATCACTTTTTTTTCAAAACAAATTTGTTGTTTAATTGTGTTAGGTTTCTCATCTAATCTTTAAATTACATTTTACATTTAATAATAATTAATTTGAACTTTACAGTTTTTTGCTTGCACCAATATTTTACTTGCTTTCCCTTGAAATCTGCAATTCTGTAGTCTGCCCGGCTGGGTTTCTAGCCCGGTACTGTTGCTGTTTATAAATAATTATATTTTATAATGTTCTTTTTACTGCTGCATCACAAAAAAAAAAAAAAAAAAAACTACTGCAAATAAAATAAAACCATTTTCTGTACTGAGTTTTAAAAACAAACTAAACTAAACAATTTCTAAAACTTTATTACGGTTTACAGTCCTTATACTACAACAATGTGTCAAAATCATAATCATAGAAAGTGAATTCAATCACAGCAAAACATTTAAATATTTTTGTTTTGTTTTGTTTTATTATAAAGAATGCTAGTATATTTGTTCATAGTTCTTTGAGTTTTGGCTTGAGTTTAGTTTATTTCAAACCCATCAAAGTTATACCTTTTGCATGTAAAATCCGTTTCTAGTTTTATTACATTTATATTTAGTTTGTGTATTATAAAAAACTTTTTTCTATTTCTCCACACTTCTGAGTATTATTAACTTTTGCATGAATTTGTTGTTCTAAGTTAAATGTTTTATGGTTGGTTTTGTTGGCCATTTATTTAATTGGCAAAATAAACATAAATCAATTTATTTGTTTTCTTGTTTTTGTGGATTCTGGCATGCTTTTGATTTAGGTTTTACAATTAATATTGCAAAACAAATTTATAACTTTTGGTTTCTAAGCTATAATAAGTATTAAGGATATTTAGTTATTAACAAAGTTGGTAATATTGCAAAGTTGTATTTAAAAATAAATATAAAAAAACTAAGGATTTTATTGGACTTTTTAATTAAGTTGAATGAATGTGGTTAGAACAATGGGCAATTTTGCAGAATTTTACTATAAATATTTACAAATTTGTAGTCTGAGCAAATTGAATTACAGTCCAAAAAAACCCAAAATCAGTGAAATGTTTATTGAATAACACAAGTATTATTAAAAATGTTGATCAAGCAATCGACATCTGTATGTGTGGTCATGGTAGACATTTGTCCGCTATCATTATTTTTTTACTTATAATTGTTAAAATTGATTTTTTTTTTCAATACAATAAAAATTTGAATGATTTTCATATAAATGTTTTGTTTTATTTTGTTTTGAAAAACAAAGTTCTAGTTGAAAAACCATCATTAGTGAGATATATCGATTTAATAGTATTAAAAAATCTGTATACTCGTATATTAAACAACTACTGCGTTTACATGTGATGTACGAAAGAAATGTAGGTTGTCAAAGTCAAGCATCTTTGGTTAGCAAAACTTTGCAGAGCTTATAACTTGTTCAAATATAAACAGTATTCTCTAACATTTTTACAGATGTTTAACAATATTACGATCACTGTAATTATTCATATGATTGCGGTTTTCATAATATGGTTAGGTTACGATTCAGATGATTACTACAATCATATATACTCGTACAATTGTAGTAACTAAGTACATATGTATTTGTGGCAATCATGTTTATGATTTTATAAATAATAAAAGTTAAAAAATAAAAATTTTAAAAATGTTGAAATAGTTGGTGTCAATATTCGGTTAATTGACAATATTACTTTAAGTGTTCAGGAATACGCAATTTTCAGCTTACTCAATAATCATTTGACAGCTGGAAAACAATACAAAAAAACTCTAAATGTTTGTTGTGTTTCTATGTAAACAAACTTACCTTCACATTGACTTTTTTATGGTTTCTTTTGTTGACACTTGCCATTTTATAAAATTTTTTTTACTAAACACAGTTGTGAACAGTGTTGCATTCGAAATCTTACTCAATATTACAGTGTGGGCCAAAAGAAACCAAGGGGTGTAAAAGTTTAATAACTTTTTCGTTTATTAATTTTTTTTTATTTTTTCTTTCAGATTATATAATATACAAAAGGGACATTTTTTACACTAAGTATGAAAAATGAAGTCTCTTAAATGACCTAATTAGAGCATTTTCCGTAACATCTTTCAAAACTTGTGGCTGTATCGTTCGAATTTCTGCAACAATGTTTTCCTTGAGTTCAAGGATTGTCTCTGGCTTGTTAACATACACTCACTCCTTCAAATAACCCCAAAAAAAAATAGTCGGGTGCTGTCAATTCTGGCGATCGCGCTGGCCAAATAATTTCCGAATTTCTGGAAAATTTTTGCCCTCCAAAAATTTGACTTAAAAGTGCCATTGTGTCTCGGGTTTAAGTAATAAAATTCTATTGTTCTGGTTCTCTGTTCAGTTGTGATCCTCCCCATTATAAATTCTCCAAAAGTGTTGTCTATATAATCTGAAAGAAAAATAAAAAAAAATTAATAAACGAAAAAGTTATTAAACTTTTACACCCCTTGGTTTCTTTTGGCCCACCATGTATATCAATTTCGTACATATTGCGCAATAATTAATTGAGATTTTATATGGAATATTGAGCTCAATAATGGCGTTTATTACGATTATCGCAATAAAGTTGCATATCTGAATTTTTGTTTTCCTTTGGATGTACTAAATTTTAGATCAAACTCTAGTCTTGGCTTTCAGTTAATTGGGGGTTTCAGTCCTTGTCGGTATAATAAAACATTTGATATGCAGTTGCTTGCTCACCAAATGCGTAAACAAAATGCAGCGATCTTCTGTTGTAGAGGAGAGTCAGTCTTCGCATCCATGTGGTAGCATGTATAAGACGTTACTTTTAAAAAGACAAAGATTTGTTGCGGCAATTATTTGATTAGATTTTGTCTTCTTTATTCAGTAAGAAATGTTAATTCGTACAAGGTGGCGTAAAAGTAATCCTCCTATTAGAAAATGCTATACATTTTGCGATTGACCCCTAATGATTAATTTGTTGAATTATTCATATAAAGTCTTACAGCCGTATTCATAAAAAAATCTTGATATAATTTTTTTATTTATTTATTTATTCATTCAGTTATGTTTTTGTTTTCATTTAAAGTTGTTATTTATTTTTTATTAATTAAATACATTTTAATTAAATTTTATTACTTTTGTATTAAATTTTATTACTTTTGTATTAAATTTTAATCAAATTTGTGTTTATATTTTTATTTTATACGTTTGTTTGACAGAAATGAAGAAATGAAAAAATGACATTTGAGCAATAAATCTTAATGTGTTTTTTCTTCATTTTGTTTGATATTAATTATGTTTCTTGGAATTTCACAAATACATACAAACACGCACATTTAGATAATAATGACAATAATGAGATGAGTTGAAATAAGTTTAGTTGAGTTGAGTTGTATTGAAATAGCTGGATGTTGTTAGTTACATAGGTACATTTAAAAGTGCTAGATTTTAAGTTAATGTTGTTTATTCATTTGTAATTTGTTTTTTTTTTCTCTTTAGTTTAGGTGAGTTTGCGAGTTAACTTAATATGTTTAGTAGGAGTTTTGTTCATTCTTTTGCTTAATTTAGCTAATTTGAGATTATTTAAAATTTGTTTAATCTGGCTGGCAAACTACATAGGATGAGTAACTAAATTTAAATAAATGTAAATTTCTACATACATATGTATGTACATAATTGTAAAATATTTCAAAAAAATATATTTTATATTTTGCTTTAATAAATAAAGTTTGATTGCAGAGATTTAGAGCATTTAGTTGGATGAATAATAAGAAATTGTTTTTAGCTGCGAAAAATGTAAAGTTTAGAAAAGAGTAATGTTGCATTACAATACCGTGGTCAGAATTACAAACATAAATTTGTTCATGTTTTTTTGTATTGGGAAAACGTGTTGATGTTAATCTTCATAGTTTTCTTTTGTAATGGTGGTCTTTATCTTTGAATATTGAATATGCTGCTAATAATCTTTACGGAGTATCCTTTGAAAGTTTGCTAAAAATTCGCACTCTTATTTTTTTACATAAAATAATCAACTTTCATACACCTAAATATATAGTCGATAAAATACGTTTTTTTTCAATCGTCACGAAACCGAAATATTGTAATACCTCGACATAATTTACTTGTATCTGAATGGCAGTTTTATGTGCATGCCGCTCGTCTTTGGAACAAACTTCCACAAAGTCAACAACTAAACAGCAATGCTAATAGTTTGAAAAAATTTTTATTAAACTTTTTTAAATAATAATTTATCATTTTTATTTTTATTTTAATTTATAATTTTTTTAACGTTAACTTTATCTCAATATTGTTACATTTACTTGCATTAAGTTTGTTTTGTAACGTAATACGTTCCTGTGCTATAAGTATAAGACTCAGTATTGTTGTATAGGAAATTGAATAAATAAATAAATAAATAAATAAATATTATATTTAATGAATATTTCTTGGAACTCGGAGCTGTGGGGCCTTAAAATAATGCACCGATTTTCTAAATTTTCTAAATATTTTATATTTTCTGAAGGTACTCGGCTTAAGCTTACTTAGGTTTAACTAATAAACGTTTCAACGAATTTTTAAGCTGTATGATGGCATCACTATTATCTACATGTGTCAGTTAAATATTAATGATGCATAAAAACGATTATCAGCACATAACCGTAATCATTTCTTATAAATCATTTTACTATTTGTATGAAAAGAGACATTTCAGTAAAACAAATAATATAACATAATCTGTTTGTCAACTGAAAAAGCAACAATACGATGAAGAAAAAACTAATTTCAATAATTTTTGTTCTTTATCACAAAAATTTTATTCGAATAACGAGTTTTTTCTTGTTTGTTTTGATTGTTAATACATCACTAGTCTGTTGTGTACATTCTAAATTAGTTTGCGTGCGCTTAAAAGTTAAACATTTTTAGAAACAATAAACAACAGATTTCGGCATGTGAATAATGTCATTTGCGTGTTTAGCTAGAGCTCGAGTAACCTTTGAGCAAATCCTACTGACTGTGGGCTGCGCAAGTCCATGGATATCACCCGCATCATCCTGAAACAAACAGAATAAGTTTGTGTTGTTGTCTACATTGTTATTACATATGTTTTGATATTAATCTGTTTACTTCTCTTCGTCCCTAACAATTCTGGAGATGTTTCACATCCTCTACGGTCCCAAGATATATCCGCTCTTGTTAAATTCGTTATTTAACTTACAGTTCCGAAAACTTATTGTCATTTCAACATCTGAAGATTCAATAAATAAATAAAATGTATTAAAAAAAAAGAAAAAAACTTACAGTTTCTTTTTAAAAACGATATTTTAATTTGAACTGGTTATCCGGGATAGAAAAGGGATCAGCCCTTTCATTGTAAATTTTTGGTTGCCGCTGGTTTGAAATTTGTATAAAAATTTCTATGAAATTAAAAATATTTAATTGTATTTTTATATTTTATTTAACACTTTTTCTTACCTATTCTTTTTATTAAATATAAGGTTTCCATCATTTATTTAGGAACAAACTTATTTATATTTTATTTTTCTTGTTTTAATAATTTGAAACTTTCACAAAAATGTAAATAAACAGGAAGAATAATGAGAAATTTTACTTTACAGCAGCCTTAATCTAGGGTCGAACCAGGGGCCAAATTACTGCATTGGATATCGAGTAAAATTTATCGTAATTTTCTTATTTGAGATTATGGCATTCGATATCAAGCAAGAAATTTAGTACATTTTATCATAATTTCGCTATCGAAATAATTTTTCGATACGATAGCTCATTCGATTACTAATGCGGTAATTTGGCCCCAGTTTTAAATTTTTTATATTTAACAAACCTTTACGAAAGGTTTGTTATGAATACAACTTTAAAGAATTAATAATGCTTTGTAAGCCTCTTGTAAATTTTTATGAATACGGCGGCTGTTGCTCTTGTAAGCTTTAAGTTTCAGACCCTAATGGCTGGCTGTTTTGGCAACGTCTTTCATATGACTTTGCATGCTATTTTTTAGCTTGAACAAGCGAATTTTAGAGAGCAACATTTCAGCGACAAAAATACATTCTTGTTTATGCCCGCTATTATTGGAATCTTTCCGGGAAACCTCTCCTTATATGTTTTTATGTTTTTTTTTTGATTGAACATTTTTTCAGTGTCAATGAAGACAATTTGCAGAAATTCTTGCATTCTTGCAGGATGTATCAGTGCATTATTTTTTGTTACTGAAAATAGCATGCTAACTTCGAAGAGTCTCATCATCTTCAATTCTGTCCTATTCAGAATAATGTTGCACAAGATTTTCTCAAAATATTGCAGAAACTTTTTTTCCGCATTTTGACTATAAAACCTTGTAACCGATAGTTAGGCAATATTTCAGTCTTCCGTATTACGCAAAACAAACAAAATATAATAAAAATGACAAGTTGTCCGTTTTGAAAATATCAGCTTAGATGTTGTCAATGCTGTCTCAATTGATTGAAGTTGGGGCATTGTTGGAGAATCGTTAAGTTAAGGTGGGTTCACCCCAGTCGTTCTGAACGTAATATTTGTTTGGGCAAAGTTTTTTTCATATGACGCCTTTCATATGAAGTCTTTTCAACAGAGAGGGAATATTTATATGAAAAAACTTTGTCCGGACAAATATTTCGTTCGGAACGAATGGGTGAAATTTTCATAGCATCGAACTTGCTGATACGATGGGACAATAATATTGCTATCGATGGCTTTAATGAAACCATTTCTATTGTCTGAATGATATCTGTATGTTTGCTGAATTTATATAGTGGAATTGTCAAAAATTAAAGGATGCAGGCGATATATTAAAAAACTGTAAACTTTTAAAAATAGGTAAATTTCAGTTTTTCGCAAAAGATTAGTATGACAATTTATTTAAGAGTTAGATGCCTAATTTAGGTTGGATTTAGTCTGTAAGTTAGAGTTCTTGAGTACAGTTATGAATTTAATGAAAGAACTCTAGTATGTTAAACATTTTTTAAGTTTAAAACTTTGAAATAGCCACCGGTTTCAAAGGTGTAAGCTAAGAAACCTAAAATTTCCCATAACCATGTTTATTTTCAATTGTTTTTCCATATCAATGATTTTTCTCAATTGGACAAATACAAGCCATCTGAAATCAGTTTAAATTTTCACACATAAAGCTCCAAATATGTGCCAACATTACCATACAATTTCGTTTATATATTCAAAAAACTAATATGCTCTAAACTATTTTTAGAACAGTAACTATTATGTTCATGCTGAAACCACATACAATTGTTATTTTATTTTTTTGGTTTCTTTTAGCCTCCTAGGAGCCAGTGTAGGTAGCAGGTACGCTAAAATTTGGAAAGAGAAAACAGAAGTTTGTTACCAAATGAAATTAAATGAAAATAAATAGTAAACACAAAACTACATTTAGCCAAAGACTCAATAAGCTTAAAGTTGTCTTTTTTTGCCCAGAATACACACATACTATTGAAGTTATTACCTGTTTAATATTTAAAGAAAAATAATATTAAACTGTTTCAGTTCCATGACCAAATTATTAAGCAAAATGCTGACATTTAATATATGAAAATATAAATTTAAGAAGATAATGAAAAACAAAACAGTTTCTAAGAAATAAATACAAGTATACAAAAATATCTTTTGCATTTTGTTAAAAAAGATTTTAGGTATTGTTGCTTTATAAGATTTTTTGTTTTTATTATATAGGCGGCAACAGAGAGTGTATTGCGATGTTTTTACTGTAAATGGGGGAAAGAATGCCAACTGTATATTAAATAAATCAATTGATTTCTATACTTCTAAATATTAGATTTTTACTATTTCAAACTGTAATTTCGACCACCAAATATCTTGTAAAATATTGGTTTTTCCTATACGAGGTCAGATCAAAAAATAACCTTTATTTTCAATTTATTCAAAACGTATTTATATATTCATCAATAACTATCTTGTCTCCTTCGAATTAATCCCCCTCAGATATAATACATTTATG
Organism: Bellardia pandia; assembly: GCA_916048285.2. Taxonomy (NCBI): domain Eukaryota; kingdom Metazoa; phylum Arthropoda; class Insecta; order Diptera; family Calliphoridae; genus Bellardia; species Bellardia pandia. Next base: position 29,944,656 of record OU696533.1, on the reverse strand, counting down.
CCAGCGTTTTTTCCAATCCTAGAAACACTTCTGAAACGCATTTTTTGGTATCGCCAACTGCTCCTGTTTCGATTTTTCTTTTTATCTCCTCAATCGTAGCAAAACGCTTTCCTTTCATCGGTGGCTTCAGTTTTGGGAAGAGGAAAAAGTCAACGGGAGCCACAAGCATCGATGTGTGAGCTGATGCGTTATCATGGTGCAACATCCATGATTGTTTTTTTCACAATTCTTTGCATTTTTGACGAATTGTTTCGCGAAAACGGCGCTTAACTTTAAGGTAGTATTCCTTATTGACCGTACGACCTTGTGGCAAGAATTCATGATGCACTACGCCATTGAAGTCGACGAAAACAGTGAGCAAAACCTTCACATTTGACCGAACTTGACGTGATTTTTTCGGTCTGGGCTCTTATGGACGTTTCCATTGGGATGATTTGGCTTTGGTTTCAATATCATAGCCATACACCCATGATTCGTCACCAGTTATTACCTTTTTGGGGAAACCTGACGATGTTCAACAGCTCCTGAGCGATGTCCATGCGATTTAGCATTTTTGGAACAATCTTTGCTGCCGCACGTTTCATGCCGAAAACATTCGTAAAAATTGCTTGGCATGATAATGATTCGACGATTATCCAAAATCATTTTCTTCACTGCTTCAATGTTTTCATCGGTTGTTGACGAGCATCGTCATTGACATCTTCTCGGCCTTCTTTAAACCGGTTATACCACAATTGAACTTGCGTTCTGCTCATAGTAGACTCGCCAAACGCCACATTCAACAATTCAAATGTCTTTGCGCAGTTCTTTAATACTGTTTCTTTGATCCATTTGTTCCAATAGTAAAAAATCGAAGAGCACGCCAAATAACGACTAACCTTTTTGTCTGTCAAACACAAACTGACAATGTAAAATGGCTGATATTACCAACATATCGTTGGTCTTATGTAGAAAGGCCCTAACTCGCTATTTTTTCGAAATTAGTTTTTTTTTGCGATTCCAATGTATTTAACGCAAATACACCTCCTCACAAAAATTTATTGCAATAGTTTAAAAAATAACGCTTTTATAAGCAGAATTGTACACAAAAAGTTACATGTTGAATATTACAGTTTCTATTATGTTTTTACCTTCTCCTGTAAAGTTTCAAATATGCGAGTTAGGGCCTGTCTACATGAGACCATCGATATATAACAGACATGTGTACCAACATAACAGAAAAAAATGCGAAAATCGAACATACGTAACTCATGAAATTTTAAAATAACGGTTATTTTTTGATCAGACCTCGTACATTGGTTTCTAGTTTCTAATCGGCATAGCTTCTCATTTAGTTGAACTTTTGAATGAACTTACTGTTATTTCTGTAAATATCTGTATCCCTTTCACGCACTTGCTTTCTCATTTCATAAAGAATTCAACACAAACAAATGTTTTCACAAAAAAAAAAAAAAAAAAAAAAAAACAGAAAACTTTATTTGTTCTGCTGGTTCGATACTTTAACACCAACAAAATGAACTATAACAATAAAAGCAACGAAAAATATATTCTACAAGTGTTTGATTTTGATAACCTTGACGTTGACATTATGTCAATACTTTTCGTGTTGTTTTGTATGAAAGTTTGTTACAAGAAAAAAAATCACAACATGATATAAATAATTTTTATCCTCTACGCATTACACAACCAAAGCAAAAAGACAAAGTATGGGCTATAAAAAATATGTATATACTTTCGGGCGCAACGTCTAAGTTTAAGTAACTAAAGCAGAAGTGCCCAAAAGTTAATTATGTAAGAGCAAACACCAATACATTTAAATAAAAACTAATTTTTATTCAGTATTTTTGTTGTAAAAGCCAATACATACAAAGAAACAACACACTTTTTTAAACGGTATCATACGTTAAACAAAAACCAAATCTACATTGACTATCGCAGTCACCAATGTTTACCAGTAGAGCATACGAATGTGTTTATGCTTTGCGCTTGCGTGTATAGAGTGAAGTACGACAAAAAAAACAAATAAGGCAAAGTTGTTTGTGTTTTAATAAGTAAACGGGTTCAAATATGTGTTATTTAGTGGGTACGTCGTTTTCGGCAAATATTTGCCAAGTGTGACCGTACCTTAAGATAAATACAAGTGTGCTACAGAATCAAAAAGATTCTGAGTAAAAATTTAACAATTATCTTTGCAAAAAATTTACATTCTGGGGCGGTGAGAAAATGAAAAAATTTCAAAACACTTGGTGCATTTTTTTGCCAGACTTTTAAATATTCATGTTTGGTTTTGGAAATTTGTTGTGGACATTTCTAGTTAATGCTTTTCATTCACATCTATTTAAAAAATAAAAATCAATTTAGACATGCCAGTCAAAAGAGCCCTAAAAGTGATTATAATTGCAGACCTGAGCGCTATTCCACAAACAATTTATCAACTTTTCACTTGGCACTTATCAAATTGAATTTCTTTCAAAGACATAAGTTTTTCTGTTCCATAATATTCTTTGTTAAAACTTTGGGCTCTTTGCAAAGTGAGTGTGCAAAGTGTTCAACAAAGCATTTAATTATCTATGTATTTTTTTTATATCTCTTTTCTCTTTGAATTGCAAAAGACAATTTGTTAAAATGAGCCGCAAATTAAAAATGGAAAAAACTTGCAGTGTTACATGTGATTAAAGAAAAACAAGATATTTTATTTGCTAATTCTTAAAAACGTTCTCAAGTTTGTTTATAAAATTATTGTAAATGTTGATAACATATTTACATTTCATTTAATGTAGATACGTTAATCTTTCTTTTTGAATGTCAAAACGATTTTTAATTATGTGCATTGTTTTTTCTTTGTGGCAACTTATTGAAAGCATCTTCAGCAAAGTTATCGGGATTTTCTGTTCGTAACCACTGTTACTCAAAACAACATTGTCAAATCTTTGACTTACAGCCGAATTCCGTAACACTCTTGCATTTACACTCTAAATTGTATAGTCTGGCCGTATAATATCATCACATTCAATGAATGGTTTCCCAGCCGGTCTACATATTCTTCCTCGTTTAATGTACACACCACACACATCATAAAAAACTGTTCAGCAATATTACTTTTGAAATATAGCTTCTATTATAACGTCGACAACACCTGAAAGCTGTTGATTTTAAAATGCCATGCATAGCTGCAACTCTATGGTACTGGCAATCATTTCCAACCCAATGCAAGCCCAGTAGTAGTTGATTTTCAGCCGACAAAACGTGACTGCACTGTATTGTGCTCTAATTTTTCTTTATATATTACTATATGATATTTAAAATGAAATAAATTTGAATTTGATTTAAACAAAAGCACTTACCTTTTTTCTTATAACCGCGTATTCACTATTGTCGAACAAAAACACTGAAAAAAAGCTTCACTAGTTCGATCGTGTACCTTGCAAATTTTTGACAAACTTATCAAAATTTGCTTTGCAAAAATAAAATTTACATTTTTAAATTTTTGATAATTTTTAGTTAGGCTGGAGTTCATTAAATTTAATTTTCATTAAATTATTATTTTTATTGAAGGTAGGAATTGTTTTTACAACATGAAATCTTATTAAAATTTTATTGATAATTTTTCTTGGCTGAGCTGGGTATCGAACCCGGATTGAATTTACATGTTTCAAGAATCACCATCATCTTTTATCAGAATTCTTTGAGTTCTAACCTCTGCACCACTGCGGTGCCTGCTAGCCAACAGTCAAACATCAATCTTTAACCAGTGGTACTGGTGGTTCGCATTTACATTTGTTGTGAAACATAACAGCAAAATCTTTGCTAATTATTATTTTCAATATTAACTTTGCATTTTGCACAACAGAACGTACGTGTAACATAAATTGCAAAGAGAATATACATACAAACTTCAAAAACTTAGCAAATTACACTTATCAATTTTTACTTATGACTTATTACTTATTAAAGTTGGAACATAAATGCAAATTGACGAACAATTGCATAAGAGCAAAGTGAATTGTTGATTAATTGCTTTGTGGAATAGGGCCCAGGATTTTTTGTTTAAAGTTTTATAAACGGCATTAAAAACTACTCTCCTTGGCCTACTATCTATATGAAGATGTATTAAATTTATGTCTTATTTATTTGTATTTTGTTGTACGGTGTAATTATTTCATTTATATACAAACAAATTTCCATTAAAATCACATTAAAGCAGCGATGTTTAAAAATAAAAATCAAGATGTATTGATAAGAGATTTTGCCCAGCAAACATAATGTCAAACGCTTAAAATAAGAAAAAAATACAGAGGTTTTGTCAGATACAAACAGCTTATTAAATGAATATTAAATGAATGTAATTTAAATTTTCAGAAAAAGAAAAAAATACCAGAAACCGTAAATAAAATTTATCAATATCAAAAAATAATTTTAGAATAGTTATTTTGAGACTTTATTTTTCGTGTTCAATTACAATTGAATCGCGTGTATTTCTATGCTTCGTCCAAAAAGAAGTAGCAACAATGCTTAATAAATTTCTGAATAAAAATGACAATAACCATCTGCATGTGTTCTCATCGCTTGCTCAACGACGACTGAATAAAAGTTTTTAATAGAGCATAACAAATGTGTGTAATTTTTTGTAAACAATTGTTCTATGGAGTGAATATCACTGCATTGGAACATTTTATTCATACCTAGACGAATTGTTATATGATATTCCAAAGCATGCTAAGTCGAAAAAGTAAGTTTTGCAGGAAAAGCTCCTAAAGTTTACAGGCGATATCTAAAAAACCATATGAGGTGGAACTTTGTTCTTTATAACTATTGATTGGACTAGCCAATCACAACCAAAATTTGACAGAATTTAAGTTGAAAAAATCTAAATTCAAAAACGCAAAAAAATTAAAAACATGCTAAGTCGGCATAGCATGGTTTGGAATTGAACTGTCGATATATTAAAATTAATTTTGTATTTATTGTTCTACTTACTGAAAAATATTCATCTAATACCACACAAAGTACATTGTGTACAGATTGTGTTTACTACACAAATGTCAAAACAGAATTGACATTAGGGGCCAATCGCAAAATTTATAGCATTTTCTGATAGGAGGATTACTTTTGCGCCACCTTTTACTTTGTGTGGTATTACATGAACATTTTTCATTTCTCATATTTTTAAAGAAACATAGAGGATTTTTTTATACAGCTCAATGTGACTATTCGCTGTATTTTAATTCATGACGAAAAAACTCACATTTTTTTGAGACATTCGTTTGTACGCAGTTTATGTAATTTATTAAAAAATAGTACAAATTTATTACAAATAAATAGAAATAGAAAAGCTTATACTGAGTGTATAGAGTTATTATTCCCTAATAGTTTTTTAAATCGCTTAGCGAACCGTTTTTAGTTATTTGGAATATAATACCACCCAAAATAACTCATATAATATTTGAGTCGACAATTTTAAGTCCGCTTTGAAGAGTTTATCATGCATGCAGCTTTTAATAATTTTGATAATTGTCAATGGAAGCTAGACCATTGGCAACGGATGCTATTTATTCGTAGAACCACTATAACTTTAAAATGTGGGGTTCATAACAGATGACGTATCTTTTGAACGCGGTTTTTGTCTTAAGTATTTATTTATTTATTTATTTTAAACATTATGAGATAATTATAAATTACAAACTAATGGAATACAAAAGGCCATGACAACTTGGTCTTAGGCTCTTGTCTTAAGTAACTTACACATATGTCATTCATTCCCATTTAGTTATTGAACATTATAGAGTAAACAACAAAGTTTTTTTCTTTTGCTCCAAAAGTATCGAATTTTGTGTCAACAAAACTTCACATTCATATGAGGGAAGTTTTGCTTTACTTCTTTAATTTGAAAATAAAGTGCCGCTGAAGCAAACTTATTGCTCACCGAAGCTTATGGTAAATGTGTTGTTAGGTTTAAAAGTTGCGCTTTTCACACAGAAGACAAAGAAAATCGATCAGGGCAGGCAAAGAAGTTTGAATTACACCATGAAGGTAGGTAGGTAGTTAGGAAGGCTTGTGTGAGTCACCTCACACCCTCACCCATAGACTAATATTGTCGGTCCATTGCGATGCCTTAGATTCTCTACCAAATGTCTGACTAGTTTACATATGTCTGACTCGTCTACCCAGAGTCTTTGGCGGGAATCGAACCCACAACCCTTTGACTGATAGTCCGGCACTCTATCGCCTAGTCTATCAAACTCAAAAAGTGCTGCACAATCATTGCGAGCTACACACACAGCAATTTCGAAACATATGAATTAAAGCCGAGAGACTCTTGAAAGACGATTTTGTATGTCCGAAATGCTGCTTAAACATTTCAAAAGGAAATTATTATACAAGTAATGACTTTCGATTGAAAATGGCTTCATTACGATAACCCGACTGGTAAGATATCATATGTGAAGCCCAAACAACCAACCAAATCGACATCAAAGCTAAATATCCATGGCGCTAATGATATGTGTTTGGTGGAAGCAAATCTATTATGAGTTGCTGAAATCTTTTTAGAACATTACAGGAAACCTGTACCAAAAGCAACTGATTCATTTGAAGTGACTATTGATCGAAAGTTTCATAAAGATATTTCAATAGTTGTTTACAAAGTAGTGGCGAAATATCAAAAATTAAAATATTTTAAAGCTTAAGGTCTTTTTTTAATAAAAGTTTTAATTTTTATTTTCAATATTAATTTTAAAAATAAAAATTAAAAATTTTATTGAAAAAGATCTTAAGCTTGAACAATTGCTAAAATATTAATTAAAAAAGGTCAAATAAAAAAGTTCAAATAAACTGTTATAAGAAATGTTTCATAAAGATTCTTGATTATTCTATCTGTCTGTGTAAAACATGATTGCGCTCTAAACATAAAACCCAAATTAATTAAATTCATCTAAATAGGTTATGAATGTCCTAAAAAGATTGTTATTAAAAATCAGCAAAATTGGTTCAGAGAAAATGGAATGAATTGTCAACCAAAATTTAAGTCAACATGAAATCTCCGCTATACTCTACACAGAGAAAATAAACTGTTGGTGTCTAACTGCTGCCTATAGAATGTTATGATTCTAGCAATAGAAAGTCAGTTAGTAAAGATAAATTATGATTGAAACAAACAAATATTTGCCAACACATCTAAAGTGTTACAGTCAGCCATAATTGGAGGATTCGATCATGAAGACTTTATCATTCAATTGGTAACACAACAAAACTGTTTCCACTGTTGAAGTTTTTTAGCCAATTGAACCTGGTGTGTTATGATATAAAGTAAAATATATTTATGCTTAAAAGAAAATACACAAAAAAAATATTTAATAATCTTCTACGAAAATTTATGAAGACAATTTAAATTTCTTTGTTGATTTACATAGGCAGTGCTTAGCTGTAGTCTGTCTGTTGATTAATAGTGGTTGAAAATCCCTAGCTGTTTGATTAATGAATTGGAGTTATTTTAAATCATGGAGATTATTTTTGCTTATATTTTTTGTTTTATTTTTATTTGTGTTATTTTAGGTTTATTAGTCAACGCATAAGGGAGGCTTATTACTGAGAATTTTTTTTAAGATTCTATAAAACTTTTCAATAAAATGCTACCAGATTTGCTAACAGATTTTGCTATAGCACACAATATTAATAAGTAGTAACAACCTTTGTTGAAATGCGAGTCAAGTAGCCTCGATTAAAAATTCTAATTGCTTATTATATACACTAAAAATCATTTAAAATTAATTTTTATGTATTTTTCTGTAACACCGAAAAATAAAACACGCACACACCCAAGCATATTTCTAAGGACTGATTTCGGACAAATAAAGGTAACAATTAAACAAGGTCAATAGGACAATTGCATTGTTTTTTGTTTGGTTTTTCAACCAGAACTGTCTTTTTCGAAACAAAATAAAATAGAGAATTAATCACCCCTATTGTGAGTAAAAATTCCACATGAAATTTATTCTCTTTTATTTCTTTAACATTGAATTTTAATAGGAAAAGTGTGAAAAGGGAACAAATTTCATGTGGAATTTTTATTCACGATAGGGGTGAATATGAAAATCATTAAAATTTGTATTGTATTGGAAAGAGCAAGGTTTGACAAATATAAGTAAAAAATAATTTAAAAAAAGATGTGACCACGATCAGGCATACAACTGTCGATTCAGCATCACTTCGTGCATCACCTAGCTAGGTTTCACGGCTTCAATTCATATTATACCCCACTAAACTGCTTTTGGATGAATCCTGCTGCTTGCGAACGTTTCAAAATTGCTGCTTGAGTTGTTTCCAATGATTTCGCAAGCTCTTGTTGAGTTTGAAAAGTATCTTTATGGAATATTGCCGCTAATTTTGAATCTTAAAACTTTTTTTGCTGGCCTTGTCTTTCGTATCAAAAATATTTCAAACCATCTCTCGCACGTTGATACCAATGTAACACATTCACTATAAGCTTCTTTGATTAAGCGGTGTGCTTCAGCAGCACTTTGGATTTGAAATTACATATGTAATGCAAAACTTTCTTTTATTGCTAATAAAAACTTTTTTATTTAATAACTAAAAGAGATTAATGATAGATATGCACCCTTTAAAATGACATATAAAGACAAAAACGTATTTTTAAGTTATACACACAATATGGCAACAAGTAAAATGTCGAAACCTGCATGTTATTCTAATATACTCCTGTTGGAAAACAAAGGTCTTTTGAAAAAACCTACTTATAGTCTCGCAGTAGTCTCAGTAGAGTCATGCTTTTGGTTTTCATATTCTTAGAAGGTAATCACAGGAACGTGTTTTGAGAATGGGTTTTTTGACTTTTTCAAGTATTCCACTATTACATACTGTGAGCGTCAATATAAAGTAAATACCTAATATTGTTTAATATTGTTTTATTATATACGAGTATAGTACTACAAGTACAAATTTAAAACAAAATGTATTTGATAATTCGTAAGTAATTTAAGCAAAATATATTGCATTAACAAAAACTAAAAAAATAAATAAAATAAAAAAATAACTCAATTTTTTCGTGTCAAAATAAAGTAAGCAGGTGTATTACAATTATTATAACATTGTATTTAATAATTTGTTTGTAGTGCTTTTGCCTTTATCACAGCTAGTTTTTTCGGGAAATCAGGCTAAATTTTGTTGCATTCATCGTGTATTACTGCCCTTAGGTTATCATTGCAAGAAATATTTTTCTGTGAAATTAATTGTACAGATATTCCAACAGTTGTTCAATTGGGTTGAGGCCTGTGGACAGCAGTGGATTGGTTGGTTTGAAATTGACAGTAAAATCTTTTGATTCCGTTTTGAAAACTGCAGAGGATGATCTCAAGTTTTTGGACAATGATTGAGCAACCAATCTTTTACAATTTTGGAGGTATGCTTAGGATTATTGTCCTGCTGTAAAATCTCTACACTAGGGTCGACATTGTTTTGTTTAAATGTTTAGATAATTTTACTTTTTTTTCATTGCGACTATTGTAAGATTAGCGCGCCCTAATGCCGCCATACAACGTCTTAGGAACATTATTAAAGGCTTTTTTCATAGTTACTCACATTTTTGGCGCTTTTGACTCCAAATATCTCACACTTACTTTCATTGGTGAAAAGAATATTATTCCAAAAAAATTGAGGCTCGTTACACCCTACACCACCATAGTGGGGAGGGTATATTGGATTTGTGCTGATGTTTGTAACGCCCAGAAATATTGCTCCAACACCCACCGTAAAGTATACCGATCGACTCAGTATCACTTTCTGAGTCAATTTAACGATGTCCGTCTGTCCGTCTGGCTGACTGGCTGGCTGGCTGTCCTAGTAAAGCTTGTGCGCAGGGTACAGATCGCAATTTTGAAGATATTTTAATAAAATTTGGTACGTGATATTTTTTCGGCTCAGGGATGATTGGGATAGAAACTGGTAGAAACCGGTCCATTATTTCACCTGGTCCCCATACAAATGTCCTCCCGAAATTGGGAGTCGTAGCTCCCACTTCCGAAAATCACTTTAAAGAGCATAACTTTTTTAAAAATGTTGGTATCCAAATAATATTGAACACAAATATGTTTCGTGTATTTATACATATAATATGGTAGAATTTTGTGATGATCGGTCCATAATTTATCGTAGCTCCCATATAAAGCCCATTTCCGTAATTCACTTTAACCTCTATAAATATTTTAAATGTATTTGTAAAGTATAACATACATAATATTTATATTCATTCATGAAGTCATGGCACTACATTTTTGGATGATCGGTCCATAATAGGTAATCAGCCTTATTATGAGTGTCGTTTTCTTTTTACGACAACGACTGTTTCGTAATAGATTAAAGAAACAAATTTTAATTTTATTTTTAATCTATTACGAAAGAGTCGTTGTCGTAAAACAAAAACGACACTCATAATAAGGCTGAATAATATCTCCGATATAGCGCCCATTTCTATAAAACTGTTTTATTTATATACTGGGTGTAGGACCGACTATACTTTCTTACTTGTTTTTTGCATGACACTATAAATCAATTAAATTTTTATACGTTTTTCTTTTAGTAATATGTGGTGTTGACTTTATTTTGGTGCTCACTGTACATCATTACTGATAGAGTCGTAATTTTGTAATTACATTATTATAGTAATGTACTACGGAAATAACTTGCTCCAGTTTCGCTGGTCCCTGCCTGCACTCACAATGTAATTTATGAGCGTGTCATGTTTTATTATGAAATTATTTTCAGCTCTCATATTTTTTAAAGTCTTTTACCATTCCACAAATAAGGGAAAACATGCTATATTGTTTGTTAATCAGTACCGTCAGCAGGTTACTTGCTTTACAACAGGTTGTTCGACGAAAACAACAACAATTGTTAAGCTAAATTAAATTAGTATATAATTAAAAATAAATTTATTAAAAACTTGAGCTGACAATAAAACGTTTTCTAAGTGTTAAAAAATACTTAGGGGTTTGTTTGTCTTTCTTTAAAACTGAAAAGTAATTTAGGCTTTTATGTTTGTTTTATTTTTAAGAAAAATTAATCAAATCTTAAGTGTACTTTTTCAATTTATTTCATTTGATACTTGATTAAATTATATTTGATATATTCTATTATTGACAAACAACTCCTGTTACTCAGGGAATAAAAATATCGAATAAGCATTAGGGTGATTAAAAAACTAAATATTTACAGGTTGATAATGGACAATGAAGATTGCTTATGACGCCCTTGGCCGGGTAGAAAATGCATTCCAATTTGCCAATTGTTCCAATACGTTACAATAGTATTCTTAAAAATTCGAACTACTAGCCTGAATAAAACTTTTCTCTTATAAATTTCGGAAATTTCAATTTAGTTTAAAGTGTAAAGCATTGCTTACATAAAATCCAGTGGCATGAATGTTTTAAAATTATAGGTAACAAAAAAACTATTGCATGATTTTGCATCCCAAATTGATACTGATATATTAATATTTCAAAATTAATTTCATGTTATAAAAATCCGTCATTCGCATTATCAGGGTGTTACGATTGTCGCAGGGATATTTTCATAGAAAATATCTTTTATTTAAGTATCTTTTAACAATATATCTTCTTCCTTTTTATGTAGCTTAAAGTATAACTGTATCATTTTAAAACATCATTTACAGTATTTTTGGAAAGCCTTAGCTTTTTTGCAATCATTGACCCAGACCATTTCGGAATATCAGGGAATTTAGGCATGATTTTTTTCTATTTTGATTTATAATTGCTCCGTACTAATACAAATAAATTCCTAACTATTGTTAAGGGCCACCCTCTTGTATTAATCCTGAGGCATTTAAAGCACGAACAGAGTGAATGGTAATACAATTATGATTAAATGAAAAAAAAAAAAAAAAAATATCAAAAAAATACCAATAACAGAAACGCCAAAACCAGACCGAAACAGCGAAACAAAATCCAAAAGTACGCAATATTGTTTCAAACAAGCAACAGTTTGAGGCAATTTTTTTATATTTAAGATGTTTGCTTTCTCTGTGAGTGATTTTAAACGACAAACATTTTTTATTTTTGTTTTTTTTTTCTTTATTAAATAATACCTAAATATAAATATTTCGGTTGTTCTTTTGTTTGGGCTATCTCAAACAGAAAATTGTTTATATTTCTATTTTATGGTTTTTTGATAATAACATTGTTTAGTTTTAAATTTCCTTTTCCTGGTTTAACTACAAAAGCATTAAATGCTAAAATTATATAATAATAAGCCATATAAAAAAATAAAAAAAAAAACATTGCTAATATGGTAATTTGTTTATTATTTTTTGTGGTGTTCTTTTTATATATTTTTTATTGGGTGTATTACTTAAAAATATGTGATTGTTTTCAAATTTAAATAATACCTAAATATAAATATTTCGGTTGTCCTTTTGTTTGAGCTTTATTTCTTAAGCAGAACATTTTTTATATTGTTTACTTTTTTTGATGATGACAATGTTCAGTTTTTCATTTCCTTTTCCTGATTTAACTACAAAAGCATTAAATACTGAAATTAAATAATAAGAAGCCATATAAAAAAATTAAAAAAGAAAACACTTTGCGAATTTGGCAATTAGTTCCTTATTGTTTGTGATGTTCTTATTATATAAAGGGTCCGCCAAATAACATTTTTTTTTGAAAATGTTAAAAAAACTACTGAATATTTTCTGAAATTTCTTTTTTTATTTGGAAGTACAATCCTACCGGTTAATAATGGAAAATAATTTCATTCAAATAGCTGCCTTGGCTGGCCATGCAGTAGCCTACACGATCGGTCCAATTTTTAACACATTATCGATTATGTGCAGCTGTATTTCACCAATGGCTTCATGCATATTGTCCTTTAAAGCGTCAACTGTCTCTGGCTTGTCGGCGTAACACTTATCTTTGATGGCACCCCACAAATAATAGTCCAACGGTGTCAAATCGCAGCTCCGAGGTGGCTAAACGATATCAGCTCTGCGGCTGATAATGCGATCTTCAAAAACAGGGCGCAAAACATCGAGTGTAGCTTCGGCTGTGTGGCACGTAGCGCAGTCCTGTTGAAACCGAATGTTGCCAATATCATCCTCTTCAATTTTTGTGAACAACAATTTGTTCAACATGGTCCGATAACTGTAACAGCCACTCCTTGCTCATTTTCGAAGACAAATGGCCCAATTATGCCTCTGGACCAAAATCCGCACCAAACAGTGACTCGTTTTGGGTGCAGCGGCTTTTCAATGTATGCGTGCGGGGTTTCTGTGCCCCAAATGCGACAATTTTGCTTGTTTACATACCCACCAAGATCAAAATGAGCTTCATCTGAAAAGATGATTTTTTTTTTTTTGCCAAATATCGGCATCTTCTGTAAATCGATCCCAGGCCCACTTAGCGAAGCGAAGACAAGCGTATACACAACCATATTCGTTCAGCGGAAGGATAAAACTAATCATGTGTCAAATCAGACATGAGCTAAGTGTTACCATTCACGAAATAAGCACTAGTTGAAAAAAAAATGTTAAATGGCGGACCCATATGGGATTTTTTAAAATTTTTAGCTTTTATTTTCAAACATTTTTACCATATATATTTATTTACACTATTGGCCATTGTTGGCTAGGATCTTTTATCAACTTTCTGACACCATAAGTATTCCACGCCAAAAACGAATCAAGCCAATTTCGGATATCCAAAACTTCTCTCTTCTATCTAAATAGTTTTTATCGGTAGTTTGCAACATGTTACCGAGCGTTGTCATGATGAAATATTACGCTGCGTAGGTATTCTAGATATTTTTAGGTCAATGTATGCTGCAACTGAATCATTTGCATTTGACAGAGGTTTCCTGTTAGTGGTCTGCCCATATTTCAACAGCTCATAATAGATAGGACCATTTTAGTCACAACTACTATAAATACATCTCTATATCATTTTTTACATTATCAAAAGAGAGAGAGAGAGGGAGAGAGAATTCATTCAAAAACCAACAGAGTTCAAGATTTGATATCATAAGTTCACAAAATGTGTTTAAATAAATAATTGAATATTTATGAATGAAAAAAGCGATAGAATATTTCTAAAACAAAAATTGATTCTCATTTATTAATATTTAATAATCTAAAATTCTTTTCCTCTTATAAAAATCTATGAAATCGGAGTTGTCATCTTTCAGATCATTTTTCTCATTTATATTTAATTTTTTGTTTATGTACATATATATTTCATTACAATTTTTCTATTTTTTTGTGCTGAATTTACACATGCCACAAATTCTTTTATTTATAATCTAATCTAATCTAATTTAACAATTCGACATTTATAAAATTTATTTTCAATTGTGGTCTTATTTACAAAATATATTTAATATATTCTTCATTTATCTTAACATTTCCAAAAATATTTTGTTGCTCTAAAACAATACCCCAAAAATAATTTCATTTATCTGCAGTAAATATTTACAAATTTGTTTAAATAAATATAAATTGTTAGACCACTTTCACCAGCCAAGAGTGTTGTGGTGCTTATCAACTTGATTAAGAAGCTTATTGTGTGTGCGTTTAGAGTTCAGCAAAAACAATATAGTTTTATAAACTTTAATTAAATAAAATCAAAAGCTTGTTAAGCCCGCTAGTACAGCATACTACGCTAGTTACTCACTAGTTACCCAGCTATTAGTAATAGTAGTTTAGTTGACTGGTAGCACAAGTAAAATGTTCGCATTACTTCAATATGCCACCCACTGTTGGAAAACTGTGTTCTTGTTGAAAAAACCTTTTTAAGTTGTGTTGTAAGTATTGTTAAGCTTTCAATGGTAGCTTTTAAAACTACAGGATTGGCTGGTGCATTGACTTAGACTTGGGCTCTATGTCAGCAACAGACTGGTTTGTATACATATGTACATTGCAGGCGTACAAACTAATTATTTATATATATACAACAGTGGGCAGAGAAATAGCTCACCAATGTTCTATGAAGTGACAAATGTATTACACCTAATTCTGTTTTTACATGGTCTTTTTTTACACGATTGTGATATTAATCGGTTTGAAAATAAATAAATTTTACATTTTTTTACATGATTTTATTCCATTTAGCACGATTCAAACAAAATCTTTTGTGCTTACATAATTTTTTTTAGTTAAATTTTATTTTTGCGAAATATGTTCATATCACAAATTTAGGGGAAATCCCTTTCTGTAGATATGTACAGGCAAATTTACAGGTCAGAGTAATTGTAAATAGCACAAATTTAGGGGAATTCCCTTTTAGTGCATACAATCAAATGAACTTTTCATACATTTTTTACATTACTTTTAAGCTTACATAGAGTGCATATCCTTTTTTCTTCAATAACTATGCTTGTATAAAAAAACATTGTATATGTGATTTAATATTATAAACCTGAATTGGTCTTAAAAAATCCTTTCACTAATTTCAATAGGTTTTAGAGATAAGGAAAATAATAAATGCTTGTGTAATTTAACAAAAATATTGTTTATCATTAATTTTGTCAACCAAAATGGAAAGAGGACCGCTACACTGATCACTTGAGAAAAAAAGGTTATTTGGGAACTTCACCAAAAGGGTACAACACAAAAATAATTGAACTAAATGGATGTTCTCGAAAGAAGGTTAATAATGTCATTAAATTGTGTTAAATCAGATGTTGTTAAAAAAGTAAGCTAGATCCTTTTAAGTCATCCAGAACAATAATGACTGAAATAAATGAGAAATTTGGGTTAAATGTTTCCAGTAGACTTGTAGACTTGACGCCTCAATGTGGTCGTGTAAGTTGAAAACCACTTCTAGCAAAAACGAATATAAAGTCACAATTGTCTTTTGCAAAACTACACCGGAACAAGGATATTAAATTCTGGAAAAGAGTGCTTTTCACAGATGAAACCAAAATTATTCTGATTGGTACTGACGGAAAAACGTTTGTACATCGAGAAAAAAAACAAGAATTCAATTCGCGTTGAACTATTAAAACAGTAAAGTGCTCTATTTCTCTGTCCATAGCTTTATATATGAATATAATTACACATATGTTGCATTAATTTAGTCATTCATATTTGATAGTACAGAAATATACAACTACATATCGATGGTCTCATGTAGAAAGGACCTAACTCGCATATTTGAAACTTTACAGGAGAAGGTAAAAACATAATAGAAACTGTAATATCCAACATGTAACTTTTCTTGTACAACTGCTTTTAAAAGCGTTATTTTTTACACTATTGCAATAAATTTTTGTGAGGAGGTGTATTTGCGTTAAATGCATTGGAATCGCAAAAAGAAACAAATTTCGAAAAAATAGCGAATTAGGGCCTTTCTACATGAGACCAACGATATATACTTATGTATGTATGTATGTATATAAAAGAGTAACATGACTGACAGACTGGCTGATTCATTCATCATTGCACAGCCCAAACCGCTAAAGCTAGAACTTTGAAATTCGGGTATTGGATTCCTTTTACGTTAAATAGATCCACTAAGAAGGGATTTGTATCTCCGAAACTAATAAAGCTAGAATAAAAATATTAAGCTTGCCTGCCTTTTTGTAAATTTGAAATTCTAGATCAACAAAAGGGGTAAAAACTACACCCGAGCACCCTCTGTTACCCTTTGTATCTTCTAACTAAATAAACAAATCAATATTGCGCAGAAATCGTTTTGGTACTTTCTAAAAATTCGAATTTTTAAGACCTAAAAATTGTCAAAACCGTATTTTCTCGATGAAAAGATCTCGACATATACAGTTTTTGATTTTTTCTTTTATAGTACTGCTGAGCTGTGAATGTTTTGACAGCAATAGTTAGTCAGCTGGGTGCCCCGATAGACTCGGCGATAGAGTGCCAGACTATCAGTCAAAGGGTTACGGGTTCGATTCCCGCCAAAGACTCTGGGTAGATGAGTCATACATATGTAGACCTGTCAGCCATATATAGACCAGTCAGACATTTGGTAGAGAATCTAAGGCATCGCAGTGGACCATATTGGTGTCTGGGTGAGGGTGTGAGGTGACTTACACCAGCCTTCCTACCTAACCTAACATAGACAGCTGAAGTTAAGCAGGTTTTATTTTCGTTGTATCGGTGATCACTGTTTTTTCTTTTGTTTTGTTTGCCAAAATTCATGTTTTTTTAGTAAATTTATAAAAGTCCATTTATCTCCGTAAATAGAGCCGCTAGCGCCTAAATATGAAAAATCTGTGATCACTTTTTAACTTTATAAGATTTATAAAAGTTTATTTATCTCTCAAAATTTCTCAAAAGAATACCAGAAAAAAATTTAAATAAAGCGAGCCAAAAGTTTTCATACACTACATTCTCTTCTGCTTTATATATGTATAATTTAAAAAAAAGTTTTTTACAATTCAGGTAGTTTACGTGACTGCTGAATTACTTTTAAGCAGTTTGTCAGTCAAATAAGCTGTTACAAATTAACAAGATGAGCACGCGTAAAGAAGTTAGTGTCGATGTAAAAAATATTGTTATTAAAGAACACAAATAATAAAATCTTAACAACAAATCTTTTGCTACGGTCCAAGCCAAGATCAGGACACCCAATGAAACTCTCCAGGCGAGATGTCATTTTTCTTTTTAGAGACCTGGCAAAAATCCTAGAATTTTAGCCCCGAAAAGAATCGAAAATTCTACAGATAAAAAAGTTTATCCAAAAACTATCCAAAGCGCATTACGAGATCAAGGGCATACAAGCCGAATACCCCGCAGAGAACCTGAAAAGAATCGAATACCTCGTTTCGAATTTGCAAAAACACATTTAAGTAAAGGCATTGATTTTTGGAAACGAGTTTTATTTACTGATTATTCGTATAGTAATTAAAATAGAATTGAATTTTTTGATTTAAAAATTTTTTTTTGGGTACTGTTTATTAATTGACGAAAATATGAAATTTTGGGTATGTATGAAGACCTAAGTCCCTAATTGTAATCACCCTTTAAATGCAAACTTGGCCAAAATAAAAAAAATGTATGTATGTAGGTTAAAGTTAAAGTAAACGCAAACAACTGATCTATTAAAAAGTTCCATATTTATGTAGTTTTATATGTTACTTAAAAACACAGACAGTGTTTTTACTATCACATTGTAAATAACGTCACAGAGCACTTTTATAAAAAATCAAATTTTCGAATACATTTTCCACGTTTTAGGAATTTCAGTAATTGCAAAATTTATAATGACCGTTAAATTTTTAAATTAATATATATTTTATATTTTTCTTGAAGGGAAATCAGTATATTATAATTTTTTTAGTTCTAGGGTTAAGGTCATTTATAAAATGTACAGAGTTAATTTTTTTTAACAAAATTATCAATCTTCAAGTCCTAAGCTTTTCACCAATAGCAAATACTTATACAATAAGCTTATATTTGCTCTTCAGATGCTCCACAAGCATTGCTATCTTTCATAAATTTAAACGTGTTTCATATGTATGTAATATATGTATGTGTATATGTAAAATGTATGTAATGTTTGGATGTAAATTTAAACATATATGAGTAAGTTTTTAATGATTTCCGTAATAGAAAATGTGTCCAGGGACCAATAAAATTGTAATTTTGCATGTATGGTCATATTTATGTCTATGTGTAAATGTGTGATACTAAAAACAAAAGGAAAAGAAAAGTCAATATTTTAAACACTATAAAAAATATGATGATGATGTTGTTTTATTAAGAAAAAAAAAGTTCTGTAATAGCAATAAAAACAAAAACAACAACTTTATTTTCATTGTCATGATAATAAAGTGCGAATTTATGCATTAAGCTTTAAACAAAACACAAAACAAACAAACTAAAGAAAAATAAAGTTAAAAACTGTAGAAAAGAAATTGAAATTAGTGTCTTACTGTTTGCTGATGAAAATTGCCGTACTTACTTCAGTTGCAATGAATCTAATATGCCCTTGAACTTAAAGGCTAAGATCTAAAAGCCTCTGAAAATGCAAGAACAATTCTTGAGAAGCCTTTGCATGCTGAAAGTATCACTGTATAAATAAGCTATGTATGTGTTCTGACGGTAGTTTATGTAGTTACGATAAAATTGTGCCCTTTAATTATTAACATGGATATAACTGACATATGTTTTCAACAGGACTGTGCCACAGTTCAAAATTAGCTGTTCACCTAAAATGATTTCTCAATAAAGCATTAAATAAATTTCTCACAGTATGCTTATTTTCGTATTACAGCTGAATGATTTGAATTGTCAAACAATACTCAGTAGAATTAAGATAATAGTTATGCGTGATCCTTGTTCTTACACAACTGCTTCTTTTGTATCTTTTAAAAGGTCTTACAAATAAATGTGCATTTTAAATTTAAATTTAGTTTCTAATAAAACCACCTACTTTTTTTGTTTATATGAATATTTTATGAAAAACGCTTACCAGCATTCACTTTAAAAAAACCAATAAGTTACATTTAACCAGAATACAGCAATAATAAAATAAACTTGTCTTTATTTGCAGACAACACTTTTTACAAACGATTTACAATTGCCAAAAATAAAAGAAAAGAAAGAACAAGGAATAAAAGCATTTGTGTAAAATGTATTTTAAATGTTTTTCTGTTTTTAAACCCCATTTGAATTTTAACACTTTATTTATTGTTACTTGCTGCTGATAGTGTTATTGGTATCCGGAAAACCGCCCTGATATACCGCTTACTGTGTTATATTCTTCTGTTCAAAGAGTTAAATTTTTGGTTTTCTCGTTGCTTATTTTGAGGGTGCTGACGACGTTGAAGACGATTCCAATGAATTTTATTGTTTTCACACATCGTTGGCTTAAATACGATTATTTTTTTCACACTTCCTCTAGAGCTGACAAATGACAGTGGTGTGGTGAAAAGTTGATTTTCTGAGTAAATTACGTGTAGTAATACTGAACCTGAATATTTCAATAATATAAAATTTATATTATTATTTTTATATTTACATACGTATATATATCAAATTAAAGCACTTCAGGAGGCATCAGTGAAGTATGCACCATATTAATTACCAGAGATAAATTCCGGTTTATGAGAAATATAAATATATATGTCCCAAAATTAAGCAATTTTTCAGTACCCCACATATAATTCTGAAGGCCCCAAGAATGCTAAAAATCTGGATTTGAGACCTGTAGATTCTATTTGCAGAAGGTATATGTAGAAAGTGTATTGCTTTGACAGACCAATTATTAACACATTTCTGGACTAAAGGCAATTAAAAACATTAGCGAACATAGAATAATAGTTTTATTATTGATTCCATTAATTTCCTGTTGAAATGAAATTCAATTGGAAATAACGTTCTTAAAATTGTAAATTTGTTAAATTATTGCAAGGTGCGTATGATTAACATTAATTGGGACTAATTTCATAAAAACGAAATTTTCGCCTACAGGCAGATTAAATAGAGTAACGTAATATTCTACTAGTATATTTACAACAAATTGGGGCTAAACACTGGTAGATTGCTTAGAAGACTTTAGAACAAAATTATAAAAATTTCAGCAATTTAACAAACTATAAAAAAAATTAGATTTAAAATTTTAAGGTGTTTCATTGAGATTCTGGCTTTTGATATTATATGATATTAAAAATGAAGAAGCTGTTCTTATTATTTTTTTCAATACTGCACTTTTCATTGATGAAGTTTTGGTTTCAGAACAATAATTTTGTTTTTCAAAGAAAATTCAAAAAACAAAGAATTAATATGAAAATCATTAAATTTTTGTATGTCTTGGAAAGAGTAATTTTTAGCAATTATAAATGAAAAATATCAGATATCGGACTGATGTCTACGACCACGTATACAGACTTCAATTCATTTATTAAAATTTTCAATTATATTTTGCCATTATCTTTAATATAGCCATAATAAAGTAATGTTTATCCGAGTGGCCAATTACCACCTGAAATTATGCGTTTAATTCATTATTTGTATTCTATCATTAATATTAGACCAAAATTTTGTTGTTAACATCTCTTTTTAAGATACGGTCGCACTTGGCAAATATTTGCCGCAAAAGACGTAACCACTAAATAACATAAATAAACGAATTCAAATTTATTTGTTTCAAAAAACTTTTCTTATTTAGGCCAAGAAATATTTAATTTTAATTTATTTGTTGCTGTTTGATCTTGCAAAACTCTTGTAAGTGCAAACAATGTCAAACAAATTTGTACGTAATCTCATTTGCAGCATCATTTTTGAAAGGAAATGGCTCAATCACGGCAGCAGATCATATAGCGCATTATACAGTAACACCTTAAGCATGCTCACCCAAATAAATGAAAGTGGACTTTGTCTGAAGAAATGATTTTTCTAAAAAAAAAAAACAACGATTTGTTTTTACGTAAATTCAAGGAATCTACGGCAAATTGAATAATCGATCGGATTCAATACAGCTGGTAAAGATTACAAAACAGGAAATTTTCGGGTCTCTTTTCACTTTTTGTTGGGGTTATAATCCACTAAAATCGTAGAATAGAAAAAGACTACAAGAAATTTTGTTTTTGTACTTTGGAGCTAAATTTCATTCGTTAATATTGTGAAACATACTAAAAATATAAAAATTAAAAATTAGCCCAAAGAACTCATGCAAAGTTTTGGGGTATTCATTATTTCACTATTTAGAAATATTTTATAAAAATTAAAAAATTGAAAGGAAAATTAATTTACATATTTGCGAAATTTTTCGCTTTGAAAAATGGCCCCAACTTTTGGGTCCGCTTTAACTTTGGAGTATTTTTTCTTAACCTCAACAATGTTTGGGTCCACTTTTGATTTCAACTTTGGAGTATTTTTTTATAACCTATGGATTGGTTTTTCATAACAAATTTTCGCTAAATTTCATAATGAAATGTGAATAAAAGGTCCAATTTTTGGGGCTTTTTTCCGTTTTTTTGTTTTATTGAATGTGCATTTTATGTTATTGAGATGTTCGAGCGACATTTAATTCATTGTAAATATAAAACGGTTGCCAAAGCTTCTGCTTTCTGATATTTAATTTAGTAAAATTTAAAAACTTTCATATTTTTTCCACTATGCTTCTGTTGAAACCCAAAAGTTCTTGTTAACAAACCCTTTACGTTCGCTACGTTATTTTTATACCCTTCACCATCGTGAGAAGGGTATATATAAGTTTGTCATTCCGTGTGAAATTTCCACAATATAATTTTCCGACCCTATAAAGTATATATATTCTGGATCCTTATAGATAGCGAAGTCGATTAAGCCATGTCCGTCTGTCTGTCTGTCTGTCTGTCTGTCTGTCTGTCTGGATGTTGAAATCAGTTTTTTGAAGTCCCAAGATATGTTCGGGATCCAAACCTTCAATAATTCTGTCAGAAGTGATTTCGGGAAGTTTGCTATTTAAAATCAGCAAAATCGGTGTAGGTCAACCAGAGTTATGAACCAATATGTGAGACCACCTCTATAAAAATTTGATATTTTTCGTCCATTTTATTGCAATATTTTGAAATATATTGCAGATAATACCATGAAATTTTGTATACGTTGTTTGTACTATAACAGAAGAAAGTGTGCGGAAAATAGTAAGAATCGGTTCATGATTTCTCATAGCCCCCATACAAATATATATATTCCCGAAATATGGCTTAATGATAAATAAATGCCTATAAAATTGGAATATCAAGACAAAATTCAGCAAAAATAAGTTTTATACAAAAAGAAATCACAAACCGAAATTTTTTTTAGTTCGGTCCATATTTGACCATAGACCCCATATAAAGTCCACTTACAAAATTCACTTAAATACATATAAAACAGATATAAATAATATTAAACGGCTAAAATTTGACATAAATACTCTTTATAGGCAAATAAATTATTGTACCAAATTTTATGGTGGTCGGCCCAGAAATGGTCATAGCCCCCATACAAAAATCTTCCCGAAATATTGCTCAATTATACATAAATGCCTATAAAATTGGAATATCAAGACAAAATTCAGCAAAACTAAGTTCTGTGCAAAAATAAATCGCAAACCGAAATTTTTTTTAGTTCGGTCCATATTTGACCATAGACCCCATATAAAGTCCACTTCCAAAATTTATTTAAATACGCATAAAACAGATATAAATAATGCTAAACGGCTAAAATTTGACATAAAGACTCTTTATAGACAAATAAATTGTTGTACTAAATTTTATGGTAGTCGGCCCAGAACTGGTCATAGCTCCCATACAAGGACCACATCTGAAAAAGACATTTTTCCCTATATATATTGTATAAATATCGGTACCGACTCAAAACTTTGCACAGATCATTTTAATATATACAAAAATCATTCCACACAATTTTGTTAATTTCGGTCTATTTTTAACCGTATGCCCCATATAAAGCTCTCTTCCGAAAATCACTTTAATACTCATAAATCGCTTATAAATAAGGGTACCAATCCAAAATTTTACACGGATCATTTACATATATGCCTAAATCTAACTGCTGGATTTTGAGAATATCGGTCCATATTTGACTAT